>PUFA01000045.1:9314259-10516019 GCA_003508835.1 Eonycteris spelaea | reverse complement strand
ATGGTCATTCTCTTCATGGATCATACAGTTTAGTGAAGAAAAAATTATTAACCACATATTCCATTATTAAATATTAGAACCTGTGTTAAGTTGGGAAGTTGGAAAGGTGTATGGGTTATGAGAGCCATACAGAAGGGAAACTGGCTTAGACTGGAGGTAGGGAATATAAAGAAGTTCTCTCTAAGGTTTTTACATTTGGCCTCATAGCTAAGGATGAGCAGGGATTTACTAGTCAGAGTATAATGGGAAGAGAAGGCAGATGATTCTTCTTAGGGTCTTAGAACAAAATGGTCCATGGCACCATAGGAAAACAACAAGCATTTCTCAAGATGAGAATGGTGAAAAGAGATAAAGGTAAAATTACAAATTTTAAGGAGACAATTGGTTGAGAAAGAGAGAACATCAGCAATGACTCTTACAAAGTTGTTTTGACATTAAAACTAGTGCGCAATTTTTATGGGAGTAAGAAACTCTGTAAAGGTCATATTTTATCATTGTTTGTTGTATTATTTGCTTTTGATCTTTTGGCACTGCTTATAGATTTGGAGATATGCTATTTAATGTGGTGGCTTTTATGTCAGATCTTGTATTTTAAATCAGAGTTTAATTGCAGAGCTCTTTGACAAGGTTATTCTGATTTAGTCATGCCAAAATGCACAAGGCTGTAAGAGTACTCTCTGGAATTTATATGTGATCTCTGCATCTCCTGTTGAGAGAGAGGGCGATGAAGGAATCCAACTGAAAGAACAAAAAAAAAAAAAAAAAAAAAGATGGGGGACTCTTGAAGGGAAAGGAAATGGATTGGGGGATTTGTTTTAATGAAGTAGATTCTTTCTTACTTGATCATCACTGAACATTGGCATTGATTCTGAGAGTAATTGTGGTAATACATGCAAAAGCATAGTTTATAAAGTACAGCATGAGAGTTTTTATTTCTGTGGTTCTTAATCAGTGGGGACCACAGTTTCCCACTCAAATACTTTCTGCATTATTTTATCCATATCCTTTTTTCCCCTCAAATAGATGAAGAAAGAAAAGAAAAAAAACCCTCACATTAAAAGATATCAAAAGCCACTTCCTGTAGCTTTAAATATTACCATTTAAACTACAAATTATTCCAGGAAAAAGTCTATAAATAATTTTGAAGCTGAGGAATGCATGGGAAATTAAAATTAATGCAGAATGCGCTGTTTGTTATTTTAGTTTCCAGATAAACAACTTCGTTTTGTTTATTGGACAGTGCGTGGTTAACTGATCTGTGACATTAAATAACATTGGGAAGATCTATTTTTGACACTATGTAGATCACATTCAAAATATGCTTTAGCATGTGTGATATTGTAATTTAAATAAGACATAGCTATTTGGTCTTCTTTGAACCCCTGTCTGATGCAGAGTTCCTGAAACCTTTGGAATATAAGGTATGAGAGCAATAAAGGTGTCTTGTTTTGTTAATGAGGTGACTTTTAGACAACATCTTATGATGGGGGCTAGTTGCCCTGAGAACCAACCATGTAATTAGAGGGTTGGAACTTTCAGTCCCACCCTTGGACCTGGGGTGAGGAAGTGGGGAGGGGTGGAGATTGAATCAATCCCCAGTGGTCAATGGTTTAATCAGTCAAGCTGCAAAAACCATAAAGAACTGGGTTCGGAGGGCTTCTAAGTTGGTGAACACATGGAGGGGCTGGGAGAGTGGAATGCCTGGCAAGGGCATGGAAACTCCAAGACCTTTCCCAATGCCTTGCCCTAGGTATCTACTCTCCACCCACCCCCGCCACACACACACACACACACATTGGAATGGGGTTAAGTGGGTCTAGGAGCCCAAAAGAGTATACCTGCAGCAAAAATATAATATCCACAGGAAACTTGTCACCATGGTTTTTATTTGTTTGAGAAAACCAAAACATATTTAGTTATTTATAAGCTTTTTCAGAAAACCCTTTTAAAAGAACACAGAAAGAAAACTTGGAGCCATGTTAAGACTTTGCAAGTAGAATGAAAGTTTTAACAAGATTAGATGATAAATTAGAATATATAACTAAGAAACTGTTTATTAGGGGGAAAAAGATGATGCTGATTCTGGATTTGGAATGTATTATCCAGTTTGTGGATTTGTAAATTTCCATTTCCCTTCACCTTTCTCATCTTTTATTACCTGATGCTTCCAGCTTCATTGCTTGTTAATTGCTTGATAATTTTTTTGCTTGTATTGTTTGACTCTTTTTCTGAAAGAAAAACAGAGAAGTTATCAAAATTAGTGGAAAGCTGAACAAATCAGTCTAGTTTAAAGAAATGAGTTAAAATTGGGCCAATGACCTCCTCATTCTTTATATTGCACACAAAATACAAGTTATTGCCTCTAAGAGTCATGAATTACCTAAAGTAAATCCTAACCTCTAGCCAGAATCTTTCATCCAAACCCATCCAAACATTTCTTTGGGTTAGTAAATGCCCAGGCTACTCTAGATGAGAAGTTTAACTTGACTGGCTAACAAAAAGTCTACTAGGTCATTTTCTATAACCATTTCCTCATTCACATTGGATATTTAAGAACCTGAGTTGGCAAATACTCTTAATTCTGTCCAAGCCTAAAATCTTACAATTCCAGGATGTGTAATAGATTTTAAATGATCATGATGAAGATATTGGGAGACATCTGAGTTTTTTTTCTAAGAGTGCCTCCTTCCTAATGACTTGAGAACCCTGACATAATCCCACCAAGATCAGGCACTTGCCTCTTTCTGCCAGATTTTAAGAATTTTGCATTTAATACCATTGGCTAAGTACCATCACAACTACGAAAAGTAGGTTTGTTCAGAGTGCCAATTACATGCAATCCATGAGCTAAAATGTTAATGGATGGGGACCCTTTATTTTCTGGGTTTTTTGTTTTTTGTTTTTTTGTACTAGATCATGAGAAAGGAACTCTCAGTTTAACAAACCGATCACTATGTGCAGTAGCTTGACCTGAGTGCATGTCCCTGAATCTTAAGAGAGAAGTCTTGGTATTATGTCTGCATTGGTTTTCTTTCTTGCAAGTCAGATCTATGTAACCTAATCAAATTTTATTTGACCAAGTCTGTATTCCAGGCACTACGCTTAGCACTGAAGATACAACAATAATTGCATTAGTTGGAGTTGAGAGAGAGATTTTTTAAAGAAACGATTCACACAATTATGGAGGTTACTAAATCCAAAATCTTCAGGAACGACCTGCTGGCTGGAGACCTGGGGAAGATTTACATTTGTAGTATAAAGACCTGAAAAAATTTCTTCTGACCTCCAGGAGGTCAGATTTTACTGTTACTCTGATCCAAAGAATACCTTGACGGAAAAATTTAGAATAACGTTTGATAAAATATATGGGTAGTGTGGCCTACCCAAGTTGACATATAAAATTAATCATCCTAGTAACCGATAATCTAATGTTTCAACATAAGAGTCTAGTGCGTGAGAGAAGTTCAATGCAAGAATACTGTGTCAGGTGTTACGATAGGGAAAAGCACAAGGTGCTAGGAGACCTACTCTACTTTCAGGGAACAGAGAGGCTTCCTAGAGGGTGTGACATTTAAGGTGATCTGGATCTTTTAATAAATAAACATTCCTGGGAAGGGAGAAGGTATGGAGAAATGAGAGCTCGGTAGATTGCTTGCTAGGCAGAGAAATAGCTTGTCCAGACCTCTGAGATGAGAGAGAGCTTGGCTTATTCAGAAGAATATAAATGCTATTTCTCGTGATGGCTGAAGATTAGAAGGCAAGAAGATGGGCACGATGAGCTCGAGAAAAACAGGGGTTTAATCATTACAGGCCTGGAATGCCATATTAAGGAATTTCTTTCTAGGTCACTGTTCTTTGCCTGGTAAAGTCCCCTCTCTCTCCAAAGAGGGCCGATACATTCTTTGCCCTATTGTATCTACCATCCAGACAGACAATGAAGCTTTCTAGGTCTACTCCGATGGATGAGTTCTGCCAACTTTCACAATCTCAACTCCTGTAAGACCAAACTACAAACTCCAAGTCACCTGTTACATCATTCAACCTCACCAGTTAAAGGAACTCCTCCAGGAGAAACTAGCTAACAGAGCAACATATAATTCTTGATAATTACGTATCTCCATAAGTTATACTTCCAATGATTTTTAACTATCCAGCCACGAACAAATAAATTATCAAAATGCTTTTCATGTCTTACTATATTCATTCTAGATGAATATTTGATAGTTCACCACATTAATTAGTAGAAAGAGAATAAAAAGAGGATCCCACACATTCAGCTGTTATTCATGGACACTCATCTATGCAAATGCTAGAGGATAAGAAGATAAATATAGCTTAATTTCTGCCTGGAGGGAGCTTGTGATCCTATATGATGACAACTCAGGCTAACTGCTGGATTTAAAGGCAGGCTTCTGTTCCAAATATTTCTCCCCTATTTACTAACCAAGTAACATTGGGCAGAAAGTTAATTGGTTTTCTTTGAGTCACCTAATAATTATAGCTCATAACCTTGTGACTGACTCAGCTTTCTTTTCTTATGAGGTAAGGATTGTAGTATCTTCCTTGCAAAGATTTTTGTCAATTGGAAAAAGTATTTAACACTCGTAGTTGGCACAGTGCCTGGCACAAAGTAGATATTGAACATATGATGCTGCCATTGTGATGATATTGTCCATAAAAGCACCAGGAAAATTATTTCTAATAGTGAGGAACATGGGATATTTATTCTCTGTGAAGAACTTTGAAGGCTGAATAAGATGTCGGCAAGTAAAGATTTAGGATGTGGTTGTTCTTGGCTAAACTATCAGATTAAACAAAAGGGCAGGATCAGAAAGTTCAACACATTTAACCAGTGATAAATTCTCAAAAAAATAATTCTCAGGGAAAACGAAAAGCTGCTTAGAAAGCTGTTGCAACAGGGTAGGTAGGTGAGAGCCAAGGATGACCTGTCCCAGGGCTGTGGCACATTCATATTTTACACTTAGACTTCGAGCTAAACTTTTAAGTGTAGGTATAAAATCTGAGGTTGTGGTTTTCTAATACGCAATACTCAGCAGTATGTCTTTGATGATTAATCTCATTTTTTAAATCAAACTGGCATTTGTCAAAAGAAAATCTGTCTCTTTCTCTAATCACAGTGCATCTTCAAATGTAAAGCCTAATGGTCTACAAACTGAATTGTCTTAATTTTGTCACTTTGTTAAAACTTCCATTGTCATTAAAAAAAAAGCCAGTTCAAGATATATATTTAACTGAAGTGATCCACCCACATTTATTACTTTAAAAAGAATTTTGTAAACACCAATATATTCCAATTTATTTTTTCAGTAGCTTAGGACTTTTACAGAGATGTAGCTTGAGATTATTTATAATACCTAAATACCTATGATATTTGCAGCTTTGTATAAGGTAGCAGTTGGATAGGATATGTATTACATCAGAGAAGGTCATGTATAGCAAATTTATTAGTTAAAATATAGCTGATTTTATATTTTTATGAATTAGGATGCATTTTCTAAAATGTCAAGAGGTTTTTTTTTTTTTTTCTGTTTCTCATTTCACTGCATGCTTTTCTTCAGATTTCCAAAAAAAAAAAAAAAAGTGTAAATGCTTTTAACTAATATGTGATATTTAAGCCTTTTTATAATATGTTTGCTATGTTTAACATGTTATTCTTCAGTTTATCATGTTCTTTGTCTTTTCTCTGTGCATAATTGGATTTTAATACGACAAATGTAGTGGAGGGTTTTTTATCCTGCGATATTTCCTGGCTCCAGTATTTGGGGGCATCTGAAGTTGTCTGCCTAGTATTTCCTCAAAAATAGATGTACAGCTCTGTCTGGAAGTACCCTTGGCAAACTTGTAAGGTTTTCCTTGCCACTAAATACTTGAAGCCAGTAATTAACATAATAATGTTTATACTCAGCAATAATACTCTAATTTCCTATAAACTCTTTTGGCCTGAGAAATTCTACAGTATCAGATTTGCTTATACTCTGAAATAAAATATTTCATATAGTTTAATAACCTTCCAGAGCCAGAAAACGTAGCCACTACTCTTAATCCGAAAAGGAAAATTTAATTTAACACCTTATTTAAGAGTGCTCAAGAAAGTAATAATCAATTTTGAGCTGATTATCATGGTAAATTATTATTTACTCCCCAGTGGCTCAGCTAATCAAGTTACTTCTTAAATGCACTGAATCCTAGAAAAATTGTTTGGAATTTTGTCATAACATTGATATCCATGGAAAAGGAAGTAAACCTTCAGGCCAAGGTCAATAGTGGATAATCCTCTTCTGTTTTATTCCAATTTTTAAAATTTATCAGAATTATAGTAAAATCAATTATAACAGACCCAAAATTGCATGCTCTTTCCCTAGCAATTTAATTCGTAGATAGGTTTGCATGCCATTTGTTAACATTCCATATATATTTCCTTTCTCCTCCCTCTGTATTCTCTAAGTGATCTTATCACACTCATTGCTGTAAATATCACATTTATATCAAGGCTCTCAGATTTAAACCTCCATCCACAAATCTTGTTTGAACTTGGGGCTAATATGTCTAAACGTCATCCTAATACTTGGACAGTAAGTCTCATAAAGATCTCAGACTTAACATATCCCAAAACAGATATTTTTCCCACCACCAAGCACTTCAATTTTTATCCAACCGTATCTTATGCCACTGTGCCCAGTTTTCACTGTTCTCTAGTCACGCTGGCCTCTGTTAAATTCCTGCCTCATGGCTCTTTGCCCCTCATACTTCACGTCTCTGGTGCATCACTTAGAAATCCATGGATACCATCTTCTATCCTAAAACAGGTCTGTCTGCTTATTCTCTCCCATAATCCCATCTTTTTCCTTCAAAGAATCAATATATCTACTATTTAATTGTTACTTCTTTTCTTGCTATACACCTTGAGCTCCATGAAAGTAGGGAACATGGCTGGTTTGTTTATAACTATTTATCTAGTACTAAATAGCATGCCCAATACATAGTAAGTACTTAGTAAGTATTTTCAAATGAATAAAGGAATAAATATCTACACCAAAAAACAAACAAACCAACAGGTAAAATTTTATGACATAAAATCAAGTGTGTAAGAAATGTCACTACATTTCCTTTTTCCTTTTTTCTTTTTCTTTTCTTCTTTTTTTTTTTTTTGTCTATTGAAATGTCTAGCTTTATTTAGGTTCTTATTAATTAATCTGGGAGTGGTAATAACATATAAGAGAAATTAAATAGAAAGTCTTATAAGAAATGAAAATTATACCAGGAAGAATCGTAAGAAATAAGGGTTTAATAGTCTTCTTTAGTATTCTAAATAGGAAGACAGCTTTGGAGGCAGAATGTCAAAAGTAGATTGATGCTAGGGACCTCATCTTCCTTCCTCATTTTTTTTTTAGGTTAATTATGTGATAGAGATGCTAATTGTCACTACAATGGGAATCATAACATAACTGTAACACATTAACGTTGTATACCTTAAGTTTCCACAATGTTATTTGTCAAATATATTTGTCAAATATATTTCAATTAAAACAAAACAAATGGCCCCTCCTCAGGCAAAGTGATCTCATTTTCTTTTATTGATTTAAAATCTGTTTCTGTGCAGTTCTGGAAATTCAAACTCATATTATTGAAGAGAGGAGTTTCCCATCTCTAGAGACACATGAGGATTTTGGAAGCTTGCGTGGTACTCATAAAACAAAGAAAGGGTCCTTATTTTCAGCTCTTGATTACAGATGTCTTTGCTATCACAATTGTACTGTTCCTTGAAGAGAGGCTGTTCTGTTGCTCTCAGGCCAAGCTTGAGCAAAGGATTTCTGCAGATTCTATGAACCTTGATGTCTAGGGTCAGCCTTTTCAGAGACTAACAGTACTGTCCTTTTGAAAATTTGTTATCTCTCAGGGACAAGACCTGAATAGCACTCTTCTCCTTATCATTATATTCTGAGCTCCAGACTGGTAAAAATTATAAATTTGGGTTCAATTGACCTAAAGCACAATGTATAACCATACCTCCATGGGATTTGCTAATTTATGATTTTACAATAACAACAAATTTTTATTGTAACGATGGCACCAACTGTGGGGAATTAGAACTATTGACATTTTGCTATATGGTTAATAGAAACATTAATGTGTACCACCTACAACAAACGATATATGGTGGAGACCTACTTTGCTAAGAGATTTTGTGAGAAGTTTTATTTTTGTAAGTGAATTCCCTCCCTCTTCCTATCTCTCTCTCTCCCTCCCTCGCTCCCTTCCCCCCCCCTACCTTCATCCAAGTCTATAGACCGACTTCTTCATGCCCCACGGTATTTTATATTTAAATTATTTCCTTACACTAAAATTTTTAAATGGATTAAAATTTTAAATAAGACTCATTGATTGCTTCTTTTTTCCTGAAATATACACTTCTATTTTAGAATACTTGAAAAATGCTGAAAGGTAAAAAGAAATTAAATAATACTCTGCTTAGCAATAATCACATGCCACCAAATCCTTATAACTGCTTAATATGCCCAGCTCTTCAAAATGCTGTCAGTTATCCATTAGCCAGGATTTGTCTTGTCCTCTGAATATGTAGAGTTTGATACTCCTTTCTGACCCTTGCTGAGCACCCTCTGACAATTGCCTCTGTTTTCTACTGACCCTGAGGTAGTATAGCACATTCTATCTCAACTCCTTTTGGAAGAAAGATCAATTTCTATTTAATTCCCACCAACAAAATGATTTTCTTCTGAAGAACATCAAAGATGTCTTTGTACTTCATGTTTGATATTATTAGACACTGCCTCTGACTATTATAGCTGCATGACTATTTTAACATTTTTTCTCTACACACATAAATTGCCACTTTAAGTATATCATTAATATTCATAATAAAATAGAAGCAATTCATAATATAATGCATTAGCATGCATTGTAAGTAACTAAAAGTAGAGGTTATATAACTGACTGATACTGATGTGGCATCTACTTCTGCCCCCATGTGACCTGCAATGAGCATTTAGCATGAGTGAAAAACACATCTTTGTTATTAAGTCACAGAGTAATTTCAGTTACTTAGGGGCTTGTCCTAATTGACAGAACTACCCTGTCACTGAAATCTTGAAGCATGTGAGTGGAGATGACATGCTGAATCCCAGGAGAGTGCTGCCCTGAAGGTTATCTTGCTTCATCTGATGAGATCATCTGGAAGTTTCATGTCTGCATGCTAACATTTAACTTGCTAAAATTAATTGACATGGTGACTATCTTCCCACTTCCAGCTCTTTCGACACAGTTAAAAAATATTTTTATACCTGATCTATCATAGCAGCACCCTTCTTCCTAAAGGAGGGTGTGAGAAACTTTGAGGGAAAGGGGAGAATAGAGCTAGCCTTCCCCATTGGCATACCTGAGGCTATACTCAAGCACAAAATGTGTATTCAATGACATAAAGTACAAACCTTCACAAGGATGGAAATGTGCTAGCACGGTTACATTAAAGTTCAGTTGCAACGCTTTATCTGGAAAAAATAAATCAGTTATAAGTTAGAAGAAAACGATAAGAGGTGTTTTTTAAATAGTATAAAATCTTAGGGAAACAAAAATATATTTCAATTTTTCCAAACCTTAGGACTGCAGAACTTTATTATTGTGAATTGCTGGATATTTAGGAGAGTTAAGTGAACCCAATATATAATTTAAAACTATACTACATATTTTGCCTAGATTAGATCATTGGAAAAAATTCTCATGGCTCATAAATCGTTCAAGCCTTTTATTTTTTTCTTGTAAATATTATTATAATATTTATAATTGTATTGTTACAAATATTACAAAATACCCAGAAGTTTACCTATCACCTTTGAAATATGAAATTGTTTGCTGACAATACATCCAAGATCATCTGAATATTTTTGGTAAAACATGACATTGTACTTGCATCTTAGTACATCAAATACATTTTTAACATTCAGAATACCTTAAAGCCTTGTTGAAAGTACATATTATGGAAGTGTATGTATTGAAAGTTACTTTAAAACTATGCATTAAAATAACTTTTAATCTCGTAACATTTTATGGTGTCATTGCTATGGCTGTTCTAAATATTACTACTCTCTTAATTTGTTTTTATAGACAAATTCAGTGTTGTTAACTTTTCATCAGCCTTTCAGAGAAAATTGTATTTCTGCTGTCTGTGTGGCTTTTGCTCAGAGGTAGAATCTGTAAAATATTTTCATAAATTGATAATCATTAAATAATATTTATTCTTTAAGTTGCAGTGGCTGTATTTTTTATAAAATTCTTTTTGAATTTCTTAAGGACTTTTAACTATATATTTTTCCTATCACTTCCTTTGTTTCCATGGCCATTTTAAGTACTTTACTCAACAAGTTCTGCAAGTTATCCTTCAAAAATTAAAATTATAATAACACTGCTCCCCAGACACTGATCCAGTCTTTTAGTTCTGTAACTTTAACCTTTCATATCCTTGTATATTTTGTGTAGTAAAATTTAATGTACCAAGATTTCTACACATTTTAGTCATATTTTGCAGATGATAATGAATGTGTGTTTGAATATCTTCTAGAGGCAGTTTCTCTAAGATGTCTTTAAATAATAATCCCCTGTAGTCTTTTTAGTGGACTAAGTGATTAAACTACAATATTCCAGGGTGTAACTATTTGTGAACAAATATATTACACATTGACATTTTACAACCCAACACTTTACCACAGCTAAGCAGTAATAGAGCCACAGTGCTTATCTGGCTAAGGATAAATAACATGGTATATATTTAGAAATCTTCAAGGAGTCTGTAATTGGATGGTATCTTAATCTCAATAGAGACAATTAACTTGAAGTTTTATTACCATTATTTATACATTTCATTATCAATTTGAGACCTTGTAATATGCCTTTGTTATGCCCTTTTCTCAATGAGAAAACTACTTAAAATATATTTATAGATGTATATACAACAGTTATAAAAATATTTTAAATGATCAATTAGTAGATTGTTCCTAGGCTGACACTTCTTAACCTAACTAATAAGTTATAAATAACATAAATTTTTAGAGATTTGTTAAACCTGTCAAAGTGATAAAACAGGTATTTTCATTTATTTTGGGAGGCTAGTTGATTTTAATTTCGTTTTTAATAAAGTTAGTGTAAGGAATAAGCTGCCAATAAGGCTGGTTTTTTGTTGTTGTTCCCCCCCCCACCTCATACAGCAGTATACTTAAATCCAAAGTTGTCTAGGTTCTGTTGTATGGAACTATCAAGTATTGCTTATAAATTAATATAAACATTGCATCCCTGATGTGAACATCTCACAAGAGTTAAAATGTTGGGGTCTAGCATTGATTCTGTTACAAATAAGTTTTCGGAATTGGAGCATCTCAATCTATCCGAGACTGTTTCAACATCTACAAAAGGAGGAGAAAGGCTGAATCTGTGATTATGAAGTCTGTTCCAGCTTTACATTCTTTAGGCCATAATATGACTTTCTTTTGTAAGTTGATCATACGGTTTTTACCATTCTTATGCATAAATTTTATTTTATTCAAAGAGTTGATTTCTTAAAAAGAATTATTAGACAATTTTAATCCTAGATCAATGTTTCCAAATCTAGGCCTTATAAACATTATTTACCACAATTATTGAATATAATTACTCTATTATATCCTTTCTTTACCATGTGCTAGTCATTACCGTATTTGCCTTTAGATTCGCTTTCCTTTCTCCTGCTCTGCTCTGTTTTTTGAGGTTGCACACAACCATCTGCATTTCCCAGGCTCCCTTGCTGCAGCAGCCATGAAGGAAAAGATAGCCATACCTCTCCCTTCACGAGAGAACCTGCCACAGGGAGTCTGGGAAGCTAACAGCATCCAGCTGTGGTACCTTCAGGATCTGCCTCCACTTTGGAGGTGAGGTTGTTGCCGCCCCCCACAAGGACTGAGCATGGTGGGGACACCAGACTCATGTGTGGGAAATCTGTGCTAGAGCAAACTGTCGCACTGATTGAGTCTTTCTCAAAACTATGACAGTCTGAGGCCCTGATAGCCAATGCTCTGATCTGCACCCTCTCCTTTCATAGGCTTCATTTTCATATTGGGTCTGAAGACCTTCCCTGCCACTGTTCGTTCTCCTCTTTATCTTTCACAGTTAAATCTACCTCCAGTAAATCTCTTGCATTTCTAAATCTATCTTGACATCTGCTTCCCAAAGGATACGAACTTACACATTTGTTCATTACTTCTGACTTCATCCAGCCAATGGGATATACTAGAGGGAGACTAATACATCTTGGTTGCCTCGCCATCCTTTATCTCAAAGATAGCCATATGGGGAAAGATAGTTGCCGAGTACACTCTTTTGCGGATTTTTCTGCTGCCTCCCTGAGATCTGGGTCACTGAGGGAATGGTAGTTCCAAGCTCTCCAACAGTTTTCTTTCAATATGCCTTCTGGAACTGTTGTACCCTCGCTCTTCTGGTAACAGAGTGCCTTTCTCTTTTCTTCTTAAAAGTTTTCCTTTTCTCCTAGTGGTGTCCCAAACTGAGACATGCTCTACCTTCTTCCACAGCTGTGGGGTTCAGCCACGAAACCCAGCCTCAGCCAATCAGAATTCTTTTCCAGGAATTGCTAGGGATTCTGGGAAAAGAGGAATCTTCTTTCAAGCTTGTGGCCACCAAGGACTGTGCAACCCCATACCTGCTAAGGGTCATTTTGTGGAAAAAGCCTGTCTATGAGTAGGGCAAACATCAAAAATCAATCTAAAAGATATAGACCTGGTGACATGTTTAAATCTCCTGGATAAAAGTGGGAAGAGAGTACTGTTACTGCAAAGTACAACCCAACTGACAAAGCTCTCAAGTGGTAAAAGTCTTTCTCTTCCAGCTTGCTGAAAGAGAGTTTTGAGTGGCCATGTTGGTGGAAGGAGGAGATTTTTAGAAACAGTTGATCTCGGCATTTTCATTTCTGAGTTTCTAGCCCTTTCTGTAATTTATGGTGTCTGTAATGTTCTTTTTATTACATTGTAACAAATCTTCTCTAAGTCTTTGAAGTTAGAGCTCTTTATTTTTGCTACTACCCAGCGCTGACATCTGTGACTAAGTTCCCTGGCTTCTTTGGGGTTTTTTGAATCAGGTGCTATAAATTGGAGAAAAGAAGCTTGCTGAAGATTAAACTGTTTATTCATAAACCAGTAATTATTTGTGGTAGAAAGTAAAGCAGATTTTAAATGCCTGTGAGTGAATTGTTGAGCAAAACAACTAAACAATCATCCATGTTTTTCTTAATTTTGAGTGAATTGTTTTAGTAAATATTAGATTAATATCATCAAATATTACTCCATGCCACATATGGTTAGGTTTCTGATAGGACCTCAACATCAGCTGGAACTTAAGATCAGTAAATTTTTTTTTACCAGTTTACATAAATTTAACTTTGCTGACCATTACGTCCCCATGACTATTTGTACCCGGAAGTTTGTACCTCTTATTTCCTTTCACATTTTCCACCCGTTCCTTCCCACCCCTTCCTTCCCAGAAACCATCAGTTCTCTGTATCTATGAATCTGTTTCATTTGTTTATTTGTTTTTTAAACTCCTCATATAAATGAAATTCCACATTATTTGTCTTTCTCTGTCTGCCTTATTTCACTTAGTATGATACATTCTAGGTCCATCTGAGTTGGCACAAATGGCAGGATTTCATTCCTTTTATGGTTGAAAAGAGCCTGTCTGTGAGTGGAGCGAGCAATATTCTGTGTGTGTGTGTGTGTGTGTGTGTGTGTGTGTGTGTGTGTGTGTGTATCACATCTCTTGGCCATATTAAACAATGCTGCAGTGAATATAGGGGTGCATATATCTTTTTGAATTTTGAGTTAGTGTTTTTGCTGGGTTTCATGGTAGTCCTATTTTTAATTTTTTGAGGAAACTTTATATTGTTTTCCATAGTAGCCATACCAGTTTACAATCCCACTAATAGTGCACAAGAGTTCTTTTGCTCTAAATCCTTGCCAACACTTGTTATTTGTTTACTTTTTAGTAATAGCCATTATGACAGGTATGAGGCCATATCTCACTGTGGTTTTGATTTGCATTTCCCTGATTATTAGTGATGTTGAATATCTTTTCATATGTCTGTTGGCCATCTGTGTGTCTTTGTAGAAATATGTATTCTGGTCCTCTGCCCATTTTTGATCATATTGTTGGTGGTTTTTTGTTTTTTTTTTTATGTTAGCTTGTATGATTTTCTTATATATTTTGGATATTAACTTCTTATCAGATATATCATTTCCAAATATCCTCTCCCATTCAGTAAGTTGTCTTTTCATTTTGTTGATGGTTTCCTTCACTGTGCAGAAGCTTTGTAATTTGATATAGTCCCATTTGTATATTTTTGCTTTTCTTGCCCTAACCTGAGGAGACATATCCGAAAACATACTGCTAAGACTATTATTACAGAGTTTACTGACTATGTTTTTTTCTTCTAGGATTTTTATCATTTCAGGTCTTTAGTCCATTTTGAGTTTTATTTTTGTATACAATGTAAAATTTATATTTTTGCATGTATTTGTCCAGTTTTCCCAGCACCATTTATTGAAGCGGCTGTCATTTCACCCATTTTTATATTCTTGCCTCTTTTGTCACAGATTAAATAACCGTATAAGTGAGAGTTTTTGTCTGGGCTCTCTATTATCTTTCATTGACCTATGTGTCGTGTGTGTGCATGAATACCAGTACCATACTATTTTTATTATTATAGCTTCATAGTATACTTTGAAATCCGGGAGCATGAAACCTTCAACTTTGTGATAGATAGACAGACAGACACATACATATCTATAAATATACAATGTTTTTATACAATATATTTTATAACAATATTCTGTTAGTAACAAAAATATATGTTATGTAGACTGATCTTCCCTTCCAGCAGGATTCTCTTTCCCTTATCACAAGGGAAAGAGGTTAGAGAATGGAAAAATAGGCTCTTATTTCTCATTTGTCTATTGGAGGAAGGAGAAGCCTGTGAACATGCATAGGATATTTTTGTCTTGCTAAATGGAATTTTTAAATGTCTCTCATGTTAGTTGACTGGGAGCTCAATGAGTTCAGGGATTGTTTCCGACTTTTTCTCTGGTGTATTCCCAGTGCCAGGACAATGCATTGCTCAGCTTAAGTGCCCAAAACTTGTCTGGTAAACTACAGTATTTACCCATGAAAATGTTATTGTATAAATGTATTCCTCAAGCTTTTTACTCAGATGGAATTCTAAACCTCAAATTTCTTCTTGCTTTCTTTAGGACTTCAGGTAACTTACATCTCTCAGATTCATTTTCTCATTATAATATCTCCTTTATAAGGTTGAACTAAGGGTCAAAGATGATTAAGTATAATACCAAGCATGGTACTTGCCATCTAGTAAATTCTCAATGGTTACCATATCTGGGATCTTCTTTCTGTGTCACTGCAGAGATGTCTTAAAATTTGTCATAAAAGTTGACATGTTCCTACTGACTTTTTTTCCCCTATCAAATGAGATCTTCAGATGCTCTCCCATGGTTGTTACTCCACTACAGAATTTAGTTGTATGTGAAGGACTGAAAACAAAATACCTCCTAAGTCCAATTATTTCTAAATGAAAGTGGTAATACAATTTAGCAGCATTCAAAGGGATAGTAAGAGGAAAAGCAGTTAAAATGAATGTGTTGAGTATAGTGCTCAAACTGAGAAAGTGTGACTTGTTGTTCCAGTCTAAACATATGAAAGGGTGGCCAGATCACACCTTTTCCCCATGTTTTACATTAGGTCTCAAAAAACTTTCCACATTCATAAGCTATTATAACAATATGTCAAGGCAGTTTTAGATTTAATGATAGAATACACATTCTTGTACAAGGGAGATAAACTTTGAGTTGGGTAGAAATGAATGTCCTTTCTTGTTGATAAGAAACAGGAGGCACTGAAATTTCAACTGTCGTCAGACCAAAGTAAAACAGTACCTGGATGTTTGGGGATTCCTTTGGCACTGGTCCGTAACGAGCTGGAGGAAACTAATGCCAGATACACGTTGTTATGATTTTGCCAGCCAGAGGGAAAATTTAGTGTAATTTTAGGTGTGTTCCATTTTTAAATTATCCCCACCCTCTTACAATATCAAGATTAGTTCCCATCTCCTACACCTGCCTTTAAGAGAAAAAAAATATTTAAAAAAATTATAGATAAAAAAATTAAACAAATTTGTCCAGTAACTAAAACTTCACAGTGAGCTATGTAATTTTTATGAAGTTATGAGATATTTAGATAGTACATTTTTTGCAAAAGTCATTATGTGTTTGCCCGTTGCTTCTTCATGTTTCTACCCCTTGGAAACAATCATTTCTCCAACCTCTAACTTAGAAAGAATCAAACTCCCTTTCTCTCACTCTCTTCTCTCTAGCTCCATCCATTTCTTCATTTCAACACACACTTATCGAGCACTTACAATTAGGTAGGTATTCCACTAAAAGCTTTTAACAAATGATCTCACCTTCTTCATGATAACCTTAGAAGGCAAATAATACTTTCTCCATTGCACAAGCAATAGTTACTAGAAATTAAGACTTAGATAAGGTAAAACGTTTGTGTAAGGCCACACGAGTAGGAGGTATAGAGCTAATCTTCATCCTTATGATAACTTCAGATTCTGTGTTCTTAAACACTGAACAATGTTGTCTCTTAGTTGTGTGCAAAAAACATCAAAATAACAGGATAAATATTTTTATACATACATAAAAGATGTGAGTAGTCTCATAAATATTAGAAGCCTGCATCACATATTTTGCCAAACATGCAAAATATTACGGCAAATAGAGGGTGGTTGAGCATTTTAATATGAAAGTTTGGAACTTTTTCCAATACAGCTCACTGCAAGACAGTTTGATTTGATGTAACATGCCTTAGTTTTCTACATTAAAATTACAAAATGTTACTCCCTGATGATTTTATAGGTCTCTAGGCAAGCACTGAAGTGATGAAGTGTGTAGAGAACTTGAATGTCTAATTAAGACATTCAAGGAGGGCTGAAAGGTACTCTTCTTTGCTGTATGTTTACCACTTGAATTGCAAGAGTGGAGTTGGCATTGCTGAGCAAAGATTCTTTTTGTTTTGTCACTTATGCCTGTGTTCTCGGTATTGCGTTTGCCTTAGCACAGCAAAAAATCATGCACTGAAATTATTATTAAATCAATGTACCAATGAAACTCAGATGCTTGAACAGACCATCCAGATATGAAATAAACATAAGTAATCTTTTATTTCTTATTTATCCATTAATATTCCAGTTTATAAAGGATGAATGTATATATGAAAACTTGTATGTTACCTTGGAAAAAGTTTAACTACTTTTGGGCTGGTGACAACAAAAGTATGTATATAGTAACTTGTGGTTACAATTTTAAGAGTCATTAAACACTGCCTTGTAGATCTTAATCTATTTAGCTCAGGAGAAGTGTAATCATCTCAATTCTTTCCTGGTAAAAAGGCATTGTAAGCACAGCTTCAGTTTTTTTTATGATAATACCATCTGTTGCACATTTCAAGACTTTCCTGAGGTTTTGTCTGTGTTGGAAGCAAGCTCCAGCAACTCCAGTTACGTAAATGATGCCATAATTATATGTTCTTTTATTTTTCAACGAAGCAGAATATCTTTAGACTACAGATGAATTTTCTATGGAAATTTAATATTGCATAGGAAATTAAAAATTGTTAAAAACTAGAACCTCAAAAAGGATTATAGGAAAGTAATTCAAAATGATAAAATTAGTCTTTCCCTCTATTTATATAATTTTACATGGTGTCACTTGAGTTTGAATTGCGCATTAACATCATAGAAATAGACTTTAATGTGGACTTAATGCCACAGATATGTGTATATATTCATATGTGTGTATGTGTAGCAGTAGCTTGCTTCTTAATAAGGCACCAGTACACATATTTTGGTGCATACCTCTCCCTGGTCCTAATTCATTATTCCATTGGCACATGAAATTCTTGTTTTGTCCAAATGAGTCAGAGATCCTGGAATTTGTGTGAGCAAAGGTATGTGAAAGTTGCTCTAAAAAAATATCACGACAAATTACATGGTATATTTATAGTATTTTGGGAAGAGCAGGGGCTCCATTGTTAGACATACATGGATTCAGCTCCCCCTTTTCCCAGTTATTAGCTGGATTACTCTGAGTCTTAGTTTCCCCAGGTAAAATGAGGATGATAATCTTTATCACATGTACATGGCATGCAAATGCATGTGAAATAAAATTAAATAAATTAAAGCAGGTTCATAGAAAATATAGACAATGATGATGATGATGATGATGTGGTGGTGGTGGTGGTGGTGATGATGACGATAATCATGATAAGGCCTATTATTATGAGCTATGAGCCAGGGACTATATCAGGTACTTTAAATATACTCTTTTTAATCTCTCAGCAACCCCATTTACTGTTCCCCACTTACACAAGCAAATGATTCTTAGGGAAATTAAAAAGAAAATTGTCCAGAATGTCACCATTAATAAGTAATAACGTGGGATTTTAAAACCAGGTCTTTGTAACACCAAAATGTGAGCTTTTTTTTTAGTATACTTGTATGAAACCTCTGGTGTAGAACTTGGGGAAGAGTATATACTTAGTAAGAATAGACAGTTCTGTGTCTGTACATATGTATATATTTTTGTAGAAGTAAAGATTTTTCTCTGTTGATTCACAGGAACTGGATTTTAAGATTCAAGTGTATTCGCATTGCTATGTGACCCATATCAAGATCATTAGTTATTATTTTATCACCCTAAATTTTCCTCAAATATTTCTGTCAAGTGTTTTTGATATGAAGAAATTGATCAAGTGACAGGAATACTACAACTTTTTAATTAATAGTGACCACAGAGAAGCAATAATGAGGATCTGGCCTCAATGCTGTTATGAATCTTGGTGTTTCTGAGCTATCCAAGCTTAATATTTATATTTGAATCTCCTTATTTTTAAAATTATTTTATTAAGGGTATTTAAAAGCTATAAGAGAAAAAAAGAAAAATCAAATGTGGGAGAGTTTTTGTCAATTTTTTCAAGGTAACTAAACAAGGTAACTAAACAATAAAAAAAATGCTTCTGCATAATAATCTTAGTAAATAGTTTGTTCTTTCTCCTACAAAAAGTATCATTAACAAGTATTTAAAGAACATTAGTGAAAAGAAATGTCAAATTATTTTCCTTTCTCGAGCACCCTTATACTAAATTTCTCACCAGAATTTGTCAACTAAGGAGTTTGCTGTGTCTTGATGCTCAAAGAAGAAGTCTAGCCTGAAAGCATTAATATAGAGATGAAAATCCAAGCCATGGAAATTGGTGGAATTATATGAGCAGAGAGTATGAAAAAGGTAATCAATGTTGTCTAAAACTAAGCTTGGCAAAACTCTGGTATCCAACGTTTGAGTAAATGAGAAGGAAATGGACTAGGAGACTAAGGAGTTTAGAGAGAAGCAGGAGGGATTTCTCAGATGGTTAGGGAAGAGCATATTTTAGGAATAATTGAATGCTACTGAGAATTTAAGTGAGATGAGGAAAAATTGTTATTAAATTCAGCAACACATAGATCATTGGATGAGGAGACCTTATGTCCTAGTTTGCCCAGTAAAAGTGTTTCAATGATGTGGCCCTCCTAGTCATTGCTAACTTTAACAGCAATCATTCCAGTAGAGAGATACAAGCAGAAGTCAAACTTGCATAGATTAGGGAATACTTAGGAGGTAAGGAAATGGAGACATTAAGGGTAATTTCTGAAAAGAAGTATGAGTATAAAAGGAAGGAGAGATTGGACCGTAGATAGAATGAAATGTAAGGTCAAAAGATTTTTTTTAAAGGTAGAAGACAGAACTGAACATGTCTCATGGGAATATCTGGCAGGGCAAGTAAGAGTGAAAAGATACAAGAGAGAAGAGCATGCAAAGGGGCAAGTCTTCTGAAAAGGTGGCAGAGGGTAAGATCCTCAATACAGAGTGCAATTGGGCCCTAAGAAGGAGGAAGGCACCTTAACAACTCCATCAGGAAGGGAAGAGATGTAAGAATGCAATGGTTCATAGATACGGATGATTGTTAATGGAAAGTTAAGATAATTTCAATCCACTGACTTATTTTCTCTAAAGTAGGAGGTGAGATTATTTGCTAATAATGAAGGGGTAAGGTAGAGGTGTTATGAATTTAAGTAAGTAAAAAAGGTGTGAAAAGCTAACATGTATGCAGTGTTTGAGAGTTGAATAAAATCCTGCAGTAGAATTGCTGGACAATATTCAGGGCACTGTTGAAGCACATGGCCATCACTTTATAATGATACCACCTTATCACTTGCGTAGTTTGCTCCAGAAGCACTCAGTTGCCTGGTTTAAAGCACAGATATGGCAGATATATTACTTCATATAAAAATAAAGATTTTTTTTTTTTGCCAGATGTAGTAAAAGGATAAAGGAACAAAGAAGATGTGAAAATTGGCAATATTGTGATTAAAATGATAAGCCATGACATCTAAACTCGAGATGGGGGAAAAGTGAATTCAGAATGGGGTAAATAGATAGGGAGAAAATAAAAAAGACAAATAGCTTTCCATTATTCAGGTCATGGTAGAAAGAGTTGGTCCAGCAAGCTGATTGGTAGTTGTGGTCTGAATCTGAGATGTCTGAATTAGGGATTTTGAAAGAAGTGGAGCAGTCATCATCAACAGCATGCATCTACCTAGTCTCCTAGGATAAACACAAGTGAGCACTCTACTTTCTAATCTCTATTCTAAATCTTAAGAACTCAAAGTAAGTCACTTAAATGCACACATGAGTACTTTGCACCCAACATTTATATATGATTTAGGAATTTTAGGTTTTGGATTCTCTTTAAAAATCTTTCTTCCCCTCACCTCCAGCTTCATTGAGATATAACCGACATATAACATCATATAAGTTTAAGTTTTACAATATGATGATTTGACAATATTATGAAATAACTACCACAATGAAATTAGTTAACACATCTATCACCTTACATAATTATCTTTGTGTGTGTGTGTGTGTGTGTGTGTGTGTGTGTGTGTGTGTGGTGAGAATATTTAAGATCTAGTCTCCTAGCAACATTTAGGTATGCAGTCCAGTAATGTTCTACAATTGCCTTGTTGTATGTTAGATTCTTAGAATTAACTCATTTTATAAATAGGAGTCTGTACCCTTTGACCAAAATCTCCTTTCCCCTACTCCCTAGCCGCTGGCAACCACTGGTCTATTCTCTGTTTCTGAGAGTTTGGCTTTCTTAGATTCCACATATAAGTGGTCATACAGTACCTGTCTTTCATTTCACTTAGCATAATGCCCTCAAGATTCATCCATGTTGTCACAAATGTCAGCATTTCCTTCTTTCTTATAGCTAAATAATATTCCATTTTATGCATATACCACATATTCTTTACCTATTCAGGCACCAGTGGATATACTTAGGTTATTTCTATGCCTTGGCTATTACAAGTAGCGCTGCAGTAAACATGGGGGTTAGGAAAGCCCTTTAAGATAGTGATTTTATTTCCTTTGGGTATAAACCAGAAGTGGATTGCAGGATCATATAATAGTTCTATTTTTAATTTTTGAGAAAACTTCACAATACATTTTTCATAGTGATTGTACCAATTTATATTTCCATTGACAGCATACAAGGGTTTCTTTTCTCTTTTGTCTTTTTGATGATAGTCATTCAGACAAGTATGAGGTGACACCTCATGGTGGTTTTGATTTGCGTTTCCCTGGTGATTAGTGATGTTGAGCATGTTTTCATGTACCTGTTGGTGATTTTTACATTTGCCTATTTCAAATAAAAGATTATTTGAGTTTCTTATATATTTTGGATATTAGCCTCTTATCAAATACATGGTTTACAAATATTTGCTCCCATTCCATAGATTGACTTTTCATTTTGTTGATTCTTTTAATGTGCAGAAACTTTTTAGTTTGATGTAGTCCAACTTGTTGATTTTGCTTTTGTTACTTATGCTTTTGGTGCCATATTCAAAAACCATTGTCAAGATCAATATCAAGGCATTTCTTCCCTATGTATTTTTCTAGGAATTTTATGGTTTCAGATCTTATATTTAAGTCTCTAATCCATTCTGAGTTCATTTTTGTGAGTGATGTAAGATATGTGTCTAATTTCATTCTTTTTCATGTGAATATTTAGTTTCCCCAGCACTATTTAAAGAGACTATCCCTTCCCCATTAAGTATTCTTGATTCCCTTGTCAAATATTAGTTGACCATTTATGTGCGCGCTGTGTGTTTTTCCAGGATCTCAGTTTTGTTCCATTGGTCTATGCATTCGTTTTTATGCCAGTAGCATATGGTTTTGATTACTATAACTCTGAAATATAGTTTGAAATCAGTGAGTATGATGCCCCCAGAACTGCTTTGACTCTAGGGTCTTTTGAGGTCTTCTTTGAATTTTAGGATTGTTTTTTCTCTTTCTGTGAAAATGTTATTAGAATTTTGATAGGGATTGCATTGAATCTGTATATCATTTGGGTAGTATGAACATTTCAACATTATTCTTTCAGTACATGAAGATGGGACACCTTTATATTTATTGTGCCTTTAATTTTTTTTCATCAATGTCTTATAGTTTTTTATGTAGAGATATATTTTAAGTATTTTAGCTACTTCAACTTTCTGGGTTTACATTTACATAAAATATCTTTTTCTATCCTTTCTTTTTAGCCTATGAGTGTGTGTCCTTAAAGCCAAAGTGAATCTCTTGTCGACAGAATATAGTTAAATCTCACTTCTTTATACATTCAGTTACTCTGTCTTTTGATTGAATAATTTAATCTATTTACATTTAAAGTAATTAATGCTGGGCAAGGACTTACTGTGACCCTTTGGTTGTTTTCTATTTTCTCCTTCCTTTGTTCTATTCTTCCTCTTTTGCTGTCTTCCTTTGTGATTTGATAATTTTTTTAGTGATATGCTTTGATTCATTTATCATCCTTTACATGTGAAATAAAAAGATCACACATTTATGGTATAGTTCTGATTACTGAGAACTGTCTGCCTGTTGTCTATGCCTCACAGGTGTGTTAGTGACGGGATTACTGAGACACCTCTTAAAGGCACATAGTTTGAAAATGTCAGTTTTTTGTTCCTGTCCATGTTTGTTTATTGCTCTTATAATACAAAGGAAAGTGATTATTTGGAATTGACAGTAAAGATTGAAACCAAACCAACAAAATAAGAAAATGTTTTCTTTCTTAGTGTTCCTTGATATATTTGTGTTGCTATCTTTACCTTTGAAGAAATAGTCACCTCCTCCAGTCTTTACAGACTGGCTTTAGCAGAGAAAGACCTTCACTAGTATGTCTAGTGAGGGGTTCTGGGAGTCTTTCAGATCTTTTGTGTGGATGTTCCCACTCCTCTTGTTTTCTCTTGGAAGGAATGTCTTAGGAGTCTGTCCCTTCTCTACAACCTGCAAAGCCAGGCCAGATGCTGGGAGCCTCTTGTTTATTTTCCTAGGCAATGCCCTAAAGTATTCAAGGTTATATCTTTTCCAATCCTACAGAATGGAGCTGGCTGCTAAGATCTGCTCCTACTACTGAGAACCATGTGCTGTCTGCAGGTGTTTGCACACACTCTCGGTGGGGCACATGGGGCACAGTGTATTGGAGTATTTGGGATGATATGAGGATGCTGGAGGTATATGTTGTTTGGCTGATGGGTGTGTGGGTGCATGTGCAGGCAAATTGTCTGTCCTGTGGAATTTGTGGGTGAGACTCTTGGTGAAGTCCCCGAGCCAGTTAGCAAGATCCACACCCAGCTACTGAGATTTATGCACCCAGTTACTGTGAGCCCTTCCTTTTCTCCCTGCTTTTAACTCCTCCCAAGTGATTCAGCCAAGCCCATCCCCTTATATTTTTGGTATGGAGCTGTTATGACAGTATCCCATAAGGCTCCGGAAGCCGGGTGCTCACTTTGCTCTTACTTTTTCCCCATGGAAGAAATTGTGGGCCAAGGGAACATCCCTTTGTCCTGAGCTTTGCCTTCTCAACTGGACTCTTGGGCTCCCACACAGGTATTCTTGTCTGTGAGTGTTTGCCAAATTGGTTTTTATTGGGAAATGAGGGCTGGAACCTCTTATTCCACTATCTTTCTGATGTCATTCTATGAAAGTCCTATTTAAAAATATTCCTAAATTGTTAAAATAATAATAGTAATCAACACTTAATAGTTAGCAAAGTGATTTTCATGAATGATCATTGATTAAATTCTTAGAACAACTCCCTGAAATAGATACTATAATTTTCACTTCACATAGTATTTAACCATTGTCAGAGAAGTTATGAGTAATGCCTCACATAACTAAACACAAAAACCAAATCTAAACTTTGGTCCTTTGTTATTTAAAACAATGTCTTTTAATTTTATCATGATTTCCTAGTAAATAACATATGTTTTAGTAGTTATTTAAAATTAGAAGGTTGAGAAAATATTATGTGATATTTTGTAATAACATTAATAAAAGTCTATTTATAAAACATTTGCTTTAATATTTATTTGGTTGATCCTCAAAGCCATCAAATGCCTATAAAAACTTTAATACATATAATATAGACTGGCATTTTTTGGCAAAAAGTATGTTCATTACTCTAAAAGTATTTTGGAATTTATTTCCAAAATTAACTTTCATGTTAGATTACTTTTTGTCTCAATTATGCAAAATTGGTTAGATTTAAATAACAATAAAAATAATATTACATTATTTTAGTCTCTCAACTGATGTGGTTTTAAGAACTTTAGTTGCATAAAAATAATACATTTTGTTAAAATGCAGATCCCAGGGTACCACCCAGAAAATCATTATCTGCAAGTCTAGAATGGGAACCCCAAATTAGTTTCTTTAACAAATACCCCAGTTGATTTGCTGCAGGTGATCCTTGGACCACACTTTAAGAAACACTGCTGTTGAATTTTCTTTTTCAATTTATAAAAATACGTTTGATTTTTGTTAATGTAGCAAGTAGTCTTTAATCATAGATCTATCTGAAACTTTAGATACTATGATATTGTGCTGTCTAATATGATAGCTATAAGGCACATGTGGATACACTTTTATATGGATGCTAAAAAAAATAGTTCTATAGCAAACTGTAATTTTAAGTAATAGGTCTATATAACTAAATTGGATCTCAACTCTACATATTTGAAGTTGGTTCTTTGAGACCTAGGAAGTCATTTATGATGCACTTAGTTTAGGATATCTAGCTTATACATTTAAGGTAGAACTAGAAGATAATGACTTTGAAGTGAGAGATTGTCAACATGTTTTACATGACCAGTAAACACTAAAAAATATTTATTCTTATTAATGGTCAGGGAAATGCAAATTAAAATTACAATGGCAAGCAGTTTTCTACTCAGATTGGCAAAAAATAAAAAGCTTATTACTATCTATTGCTGGCAAAGATATAAGGAAACTGGCCCACAAATTTATATCTCATGGGAATGTGCTATATATATTACAATATCTTTGGAAAGATTTAGATAGTAATCTGTTGGTAGCTATTAAAATTTTAAATGTATATACTGTTGACAATATACATTTATATAGCCATTTGCACAAAGGTAAAGGTTTATATGATTATACATGATTATTTTTTATAACACTTTGTATCTGTGAAAGTATAACAGTAGTAATAAAAAGAAACAATCATTAGGAATACAGCTGAACAGATTATGGATTTTAAAATTATGCATCTATTAAAAAAGGATAAGTTAGATATATATGTAGTGACCTGGATGAAAGTCTATGATATATTTTAAATGAAACAATTTAAATGAAACAAAGTTAGGTTGCAGAGAAATTTGTATGATAGGCTTCATTTTTTTAATACAGCAAGAAGTCTTTAACTGTATGTTTATATGATATTCTAGATATTATGCTGTATAATATAGTAGCCACAGGGAACATGTACTAAATTAAATTTAAATTAATTAAAGCTAAATAAAATTTAAAAATTATTTCCTCAGTCTTATTAGTTTCTTTAACAAATACCCCAGTTATTAGCCACAATTCTAGTGTTCAAAAGCCACATTTGGCTAGTCGCACCATATGAGGCAGTACAGATAAAACATTTCCACCATCATGGAAATTTCCATTAGCCTGCTCTAGAAAATTCTGGAAGTTTTTAAATTACCAGAAGCATCAAAAAATATCCATTCTTATTAGAGGTCAGGAAAATGCAAAATAAACATATAGTCATGTGCAGTTTCCCACACTAAACTGCATGGATACAAACTAAACTCATGAAGTTAGAGCCAAAGATGAGACAGGGAGATTATTAGCATTTCATTGATTTCATTGCATGTTTCCAATTGTTAATGTGTTTTAAAAAGATGTGTTATTATTACTTATACAAATTTTAAATCCAGTTAAGTAAAAGTGAAATAAGATCTTTTCTTTGCATCATTCATTTGGGGTCTGATTTTAAAAGCCTCTGCCATATTTGGTAAAACAACTAATTCTGTTCTGTGTAATCAGATATTTGGCAATTCATTCAAGGCCTACTCTACAGTTGAATTTTTAATCTTCTTGAAACGGCAGGACATGCATATGACAGGACACTGACATGTGAAACACTTGGAGAACAAGAAAACATGTGATTAAATTCTAACCTTTCCTTTCAGGCTTGACTTCTTTATCCGTCTCTCATACAGCCAAAGACATGGCTTTGCACATTACATGAACTCCATTTTTTTCCTGAGTTTTAGTACTGTCATTAAGTGTATAAAGAATAACTGGGCTCATTTTCTTTTTCTTTCAAAAAATACAAGCTGAAAGCATAATTTGAGGGCATCCTCACCTTTCTGTTTTTTGTTTTTACTCTTATCATTTCTCTATCCAAACAATAAATAATGTTTATGAACAAGTACTCTCCATGAGTATAGAGGATTGAATAAAGAATAGAAAATGAGGTATCCAGAAAAATGAGCCTCCCTCTGCTCTGCTGTACCTTCTGACCACAAGGTCTTTCCAGCAAGAGTTGTCACTGCACTGACTTTGGGGTCAGAGTATTTTTGTCCGTGACACTTTTAGCACTCTAAAGCACAATGCAGTCAGTCAATAGTGAAGCAGATGTTAGGTGTGATGACAAATTTTAATCACCTCCTATTAAGTTCACTCAGGAAAAATAAGAAATGTATTTTGCTGGGAAGGAAGCCATTGAAGTATGAACACATGCTACAATAACATGCAATTCTTATGCAGGATTAGGCTTCTTTAGAGGAACAGATAAAATATAAAAGATAATTTTTGGCTGAGAAACAGCCAACCAACTGGCAACTGGTATGCAAGCTAGATACAAGAGAAAAGCAAATAATTTCATTTTGCAGCTGGCATAAAGTGTTTTTTTAATGGAAAAATGAGCTAATAAAAACTCACAGTGTCCTATTTTATACATGTTGCTGCTTTAGTTATTATAAACATTGTTGAACTTAGAGGTAGTTATTTTGAGTTCACTTGTCTAAATACTGAGCTAGTATTTATTTGTTGACCATTCATCCATTTTGAGTCAATTGTACAAAATATAAGGCATGAAGAGTGATGTGGCCAAGATCTGTGAATTAGTTGCCATGTATACCAGGAATTGCTGCTAGTGGTTTTGTTCCTTTTGAATTCCTGTATACTGATTTAGAGCAGGTTAAAATGAGGGTATTTTCCAAATAAAGGCTATAATTTAAAACCTGCTCATCCTTGTTCAATCTCCTGGTAACTTAACCCATTTGTAATTTTTCAGGTTCATGAAAAGTGAATTTTCTTTACCGAAGTGAAAATTCCAGAAGAAGGGTATATTGAAATCATCTCTTTGTTTCCATGACTAATATCTAAATCTCTTCCAAATATTGTACCAAAGTTGTTTAATCCCGTATCTGGAGGCTCACTTCTATCCTTAAATCTAGACCCAACCTTCCTCTTAGCAGGGAAAACTTTTTTATTTATCAATTTTAAAAAGCACCCTTACTATTTTTGAAGAGTTTTCTTTGTGATTCCATCTCAGCTCTTTACTTTTGAACAATATACTCTTTTGTACTTCAGCCTGATAACAGTGTCTATCCAATGCCTGATTCTCCATCTTTTGCCTAAATTCTTATCATGATATTCTTTTCCAAATATCTTTCTATATTAGTGTTTTTCAACCAAGGTTATGCATTAGGATGAACTGATTCCTAAGCCATACCCTAGTCAGATTTGTATTTAGAAGGTCAGGGCTGACGTCTAGGTTTTCACTTTTTAAAAATGTCCACAGACCATTGCCTACTGCTTTGAATGTCCTCAAGAAGAGTTTGCTTCATCTCATCTTGAGCTTACATTCCATCTTTGTGTGATCTACTTAACACAATTGAGCCCCAGCTCTTATGATACAAAAATCAAGAATGCACGATTAGGAATAGTGCACTTATTTTTTTGTATCTTGCCTGATGCTTAAGTGTTAATAGTGACTTGGCTGGCTGGCTGAGTCTGGGGGACCACCTTCACATGGTGGTGACTAATAAAAATTGCAGGTTTAGTTTCTGCCCTCTGAATTCACACAAGTGCTTGTAAAGTGCCAGCTCCAGAGATTCTATGATATCCAGTTCCACTGATGTAGAGGTATGTGAAGGAGTCTACGTGTCCATTTTCTTGTGTAGGATCTTTTCTATATGGTGGTCCAATTTCATCTCAACTCTGTGTATAAACACTAACATTCTAGTCTTTGTCCCCAAATAGTAAATGTATAGTTTGAAGGCTTTTACAGAATAACACAACAAAAAAAATCAAGGTTGAAAAATGAAAGGAGTAATGTTGACAGAATTCTCTTCTTTCTCCAGTGAGACCCCATCATTGTTATTTTAATCACAAGGAATTCTTGTATCTTGTTATACTTTGCTAGCATCAACAATACCCTTATTGGTCTATCTTTTTAAAATGAACTACAGGAATGTTATATTCTAGAGATAATATATATAAAGTCTTCAGGAGTTAGCAGTGTATACTGTGGAATATATGCACATGACCAGCAGATGCTGGATGTTTTCTAAAGTCTGATTCTTATATTATTGCTCTTTCTTATCCCTTGACATTTATGTTAACAACCGGTGGAAGAAGGTAATATTAACTTTAAAATATCTTGTGAAAGCCCTTTCCCCCAAGATAATGGTTACTCTTGCCTTTCACTTTAGTTTAAAATAAAGGTTTATATACATTTTGTTAAAAGATACTTAAGTGATTGTCAGGACATCAACAGGACTAAAAATACAGTATAAAAATGCAGTATGAAAAGAAAGTATTGTTTTTGCAAAGGCTTAGTTTATATTTAATGGAATACATGAAAATAATTTTATAACTTTAAAAGTAACTAAGGCCCAAATTGTGCATCATCTCATGCTTGTAATTTCAATAACATACAGCAACTCTTCTTATTTTCTTATGGGAGAAACTTAACATTAGAATAGTTCCTGAAACAGATAACATATTAACTTGAAGTTGAACTACTGAGAGAGATTCTAATGAGTAGGAGAAATGGAGCACCTAAATAGGGGTTACCCGAGGAAGAAAAATACTATAAAATATCAAGAATGGAAGAACTAAAAACAGGTTGATGATTCCTCATTCTTGTTGAAAGCCAGCTTCTGATTGGGGCTCCCAGTCATATCCTTGGTTAAAAGTTGTGCTTTTCACCTGATCTTATCCATGCTACATGCTTTCAATAAGCTCCAGATGAGAGCATCTAAGCTTGTAATGAACCCCCCTTTCCCTGTGCATAATAACACCTATCAAGTGCTCAATGATTTATTGTACAGTTTACATTTATTCATTGTGAAACTGACTACTTCCTAATACCTATCCGAGATACCTGACAAAAATGGTACAACCACAAAGAGAATACCTAAGTTATTTTAGTTCTGTGAAATAAAATATTTTAATTTTATATTAATAAAAGTAGTAGTCTATCTGGAGATATTTGGGAAAATATTTTAATTTTTGTTAAAAAATTAATCATTTCCATTTGTCAGAGAGAAATCCAAAGGAAACAAGATTACATTAAATGCCACCTTCAGAGTACAGGAAACAAATAACAAAGGAATGTTCTCACCTTATCACACTTAAGCTAAAAAAAAATAGTACTACAAATTCTATTTCTGTCGAGTCGTAGACTTTTTTGTTCTGTTTAAATACATTCCCTAAGGAGTATCTATGGGAAAAATGAATAAACCTTCTCCACCATTGTGTTTTGAAAATACATGGCGAAAGAGTAAACAAACAAGGATCTTCCTCTCTTTCTCTACTCTTTTTAGCTATTGACTCTAAAATCTGTGTTTACTGAGTTGATAAACTTTTGTAAAAGTTTTAACAGGAATCCTCCTTGCTTTAAAATAGGGATGGTGAAGGCTTTAAACCCATGTCTCATCACTCATTTGGAGGGCAATATGGTACCTAGCCCTCAGTTGTCCAAAATGGTGAGAGTAAAAGGACAACTCCCAGCATGTCATATCCACCCTACAGATTTGGATGGGCAACACCAGCATTCTTAGGCTTCAGTCTAATACTAGACTGATCATTGCAAACCCAGCTCAGTATAGAGTACATTCTCTTCAGGCAAAACACAAGTTTACTTTAGGGGACAAAAAAATCTGTACACACACACAGCTTTAAAGTGGTGATCAAAAGACATTCAAGAATCCTGGAAAAAAAAATCCTGAAGATTTTATTTTTGTGTATGTTTAGATACAATATCTAACAAACCCACAACAATGACCATTGGTGTTTTTCTTAAAGGGCCATTGCACGCCCAAAGTTGCTTACCGTGGCTTTTCAGGCTGCCTGGTTAATTGACAAGCCAATTAACACATTTTCACTACATTAAACATTCACAGGGAATGTAATGTTGTAATGTCCAAATTAATATAAAATCAATATAAATAAGCACAGTTATATATTATTTGTGAACATGCCAAAGTATAAGAATGAGTTAAAAACTGTGATAATGAGCAACCCAAAAATGTATTAATCAAATCTTATGTGCAATGTATTTTAAAAGGTGCTGCATAGAATTAAAATAAAATAACAAAGAAGAAGCAGTTTCTAATCCAAAGTGTTTGTAATATATTTGAAGGAACCAACCAAATATGGAGAAAACATTTTAAAAATAATCACCAAATGTGTTATTTTTCCTTTCTACTAATAAATTCAGGTATCTCTATCTTAAAATCAAAACTATCTTCTCTGGACACTCTAAATGCCTCAAGTTATTATAATAAAGAACACATTAAAACAGAATTTAGCCTAGATTAAAAGAATTATCTAAGATATTCCTGTTTTTTCCCTAGCAGTCTTCAAAAATTTGACTGTTATAATCAAGCAATGTCCATCCAATACAGGTATCATGATAGCTAAAAGATTCATTTTAAAAGGATTAAAAATCTAAATTTATACAGACACACATGTATACCCACACCCCCATACACACATGCTTATATTGATATATTTTCCTATGTTGATGCATATATAAATAACTATAATGGGGTTATAGCTGGTCCTGTGACTAATCTCCAGTTTCTCCTCATTAGAAAATTAAGAATCCTGAAGAATTATAGTTTTTGTCCTGAGTCTGGAGAGGACTCTGTCCTGTCTCCTCACTATCCCATAATACGTTCACCCATGCTGTCTATACTGAGAAGTCCATATCTTATTTTTTAGTTTTATTTCTAAATGTGTCTGTGTACTTTTTCTAAGTACACCTTCTAAGACCTATATCTTCCTCAGCTTATTTTAACGAAGGTCTTGCTTTCTTCCTGCTCTTTGCAAAATACCGGCTGCTTTATTTTCTAAATACAATCACTGGCTCTAGCTTACTTCAGTGCTGTCCCTCAGGCCTAAATGGTCCATGACTCTTCCCTCTTTCTTAGCTCTGTGATCCTCCCAGATCACTGTTCTCCACTGTCCTTCCCTGCCATTGTACAATTGAGAGAGGGGGTTTATTTATAACATTTAATATTCTTTTTTCAAGAAAAAAACAAAACAAAACACTGTGTGGAATAGATTGAGCAAAAGAATATGACCAGCACGAGTGGGAAGTAACACATTATATATCAAAGGTAAATCCATCTGGGCAAGACATTGAGATAGCTGCGCACTTTTATTGGCATTCCAAGGCAAGCAAAAGTGTGGAACCCAGCTCTTCTTTCATGTCTGTGCCTCAGTCTAACCACAGCATATGCCTACAGACGTGAGCCTGGCAAGAAAAGGAAGTTGTCTTTGTTGTTTTTTGTTGCAATTATTGTTTTTATAACAGGCAGCTTATTATATTTGAGAAATAAGAATCTAGGTGGTGAGTCAGGAAGAAAGCTCCATATGAAATAGGGCATGTGAGCTAATACACTGAAAAATTCAAAGAAGGTACAGTGGTCTAGAAGTATCTGCCAACACCTGCTATATTGTGCTTCCAATTGACTGCTGTCTAAGCCACGCACCAGAAGTGGATATTATTGCCTTTCTATCTAACTGCCATGTCTCTTCCAGTTTTTCTTTTTCTGCAGAACCCTCTTTACATAAGGAAGGAAAAATGCTGAATACTCACTGTCCCAGCTTTGCTTGCAGCCCTCATACAGCCATGCAACCTCGTGCAGCCTAAAGGGATCGGAAGAGATGTTACTGGTCTTCTGAGGATTTTTCCTGTGAAAAACATGCAAAGATGAATACTTACCTTTCTGCTTTAGACTTTGTCACATACGTGTCATACATGATACCTGGAGCTACTGTAGCCAAGAGAATTATGGAGAAACTGGCCTAGATCTCTGATGCCATTGAGCATGAGAACCAACCCAGGGAATCCTTGTTCTTTGAAAAAAAATAGTCTCTCGCACTGAAGTAACTTTTAGTTGAGTATTATGTTTCTGGCAGCCCCAGAAATTCTAACTGAATGACACTGTGCCAGACACTTATAACATGATCTCTATTGATGTTTATAAGCATCCTGACAGTTAAGCACTAGCCCCCCATTTTTGACACAAGGAAACTGAGGCTTAGAAAGATGAAGGGCCTTGTCTAGTGTTCTAAAGCTCTCAAGTACAGAAGCCAGCGTCTGAGTCTTCATACCTGTGCATGGAGTCTCTATGCATCTTCAACTCTCACCACTTCCTGCTGTTCTGTCACAGCACACTGCCTTTTTGTAGCAGCAAATATTTACCTACTGAGTATCTGAGCCCGACAGGAGGGTGGAGGCAGGTGTGTCTTTGTTCTGAGACTATGGCAAACACTGTAAGAAGTAAAGATTGAGCACAAAGGGCAATTTTTATTGCATAACATTAAAAAAAAATGAGAATAATGTCAGATGTTTCTTTTTTAGGTTAAGAGGGTTGGGGCATATATATCCTGTTATAATTAGATATTGGGTCATGAATAGAAATTTAGCTTTGCAAATATTTTTTGGAAAATACATGACAGGAAGACTTTATGTCGTGCTCTATATCTATCTTAGAGCTCTGTCTCTTAGTCCTCAATTCTTTACTCACAAGTCCAATGTCTTAGCAGAAGGATTTGGAAGTCTGCCTCTGGAAAATAATATTTTCAAGTCCTCCCATTGGAAAACTCACAGAATACCTGTAAAATGGGAGAGACACTAAGAACAAAGGGCAGTTCATGTTACAATTCTCTTCTTAAATATTGCTTGACTTATAAAGGGGGTTAATTTTAGGTCAACGAATTCTATGAGGCCCTGGGCTGGTAGTACCTAGTTATGCTGTGTTTAATAGTGGGCCTTTATCTAGATATAATTTTGAAAAATGTAAGATTTGGTGTCACTTTCTCTTTGCTCTCCCAGGTAAAGAACCACTGTCCTTGTTAGCCTGAATCCTGGGCCTCTCTCACTTCCTCCAGCTATATCCTTACTGCATTGGATTCCTCCTTTTGGGATTTTTCTTTCTAAACCTTATCTCTAATGTGCTCTTGGTAAACTAATCTGAACTAATGTGTTAATGGTGATTCAAAGTTAAATTATTATATAATGTACATATGGGAAGTACGTATACTTGCAGGGTCTTAACCGAGAGTAGTAACTTGCTTGGTGTGGACGTTTCAGCTGGAGTCAGAGGATCCTCTGAGGGAGCCAGAATAATGTCACATGGGCAGCTACCTTTGGCACTAGCCAGCCAAAGACAATGGTGGTGTGTCTGGGATCTTTAAAGCAAAAACTGGAAAGTAAACAGGAAAATATATACTATATAGTGTGTTCTTCAATAGGAAATAGAGCTTTTGGAAAACATTGATTTAAGAAAGACTTTATAATGTGAAAAAGGCAAGGCTAGCTATTAGTGCTTTCCTAAATGCATATTAACAATAAAAGTAACAAAAATGGGACAAATAAATAAACAAATTCAGTCTTCACTGTTTCTAGGGAAGCCTTCATCATCTGTTCACTGGAATTATTGAAATAATTCATTGTTCTCCAGCTTCCACTCTCACTACAATAGCCCACCTCTTCTCAGTCTGTTCTTAAATTAGCAGCCTGAGTTATCTCTTTAAAAGCTAAATTAAATCAAGACATGGCTCTGCTCAAAATTCTCTAATAGCTTCCCCTGCTTACTCAGGATAAAAGCCAAAGTTCTGACAATAGCTTCAAGTCCCTACATCACTTTCACAAGACTTCTTTGCCCTCATTTACAGTCTCTTATGCCACTCCAGCCACATTGGCTTCCTTCATAGCAAACCACTGGGGACATTCCTGCCTCAGACCCTTAGTTATTCCTTGTGTTGAAATGCTGTCTTCTCACTGAGTGTCCCATCATCACCCTATTTAAAATTACAGAATCTCCATCAGCTGAACACCCTTCACCAGGAATCCATTCCCTTCCCTGCTTCATTGTTCTCCATAGCTCACCATAGTGAATATAATATGTATTTTACTTGTTTGGATTGTTTTTTATTTGTCATCTTCCCATTGTACTTCCCTGTCTTCCTCATTAAAATGCAAGCTTGATGAGGCTAAGAATTTTTGTATTTTTTTAATGCTGAATCTACAGTGCATGATACACTGTTAGACATTTAATAAGTTTTTATAAAATAATCTTCCCAACTTCTATTTAGTCAAGGCTTATTGTTGCAAAACTACGATATTACCTGGTTCAAAATAATTTAAACAGATAAATAACTTATTGAAATGAGATTGGAAGGCTAAAAAACCAGACTCAGGAAATGATCAGGAATCAAAGAAGCTGAGCAGAACATTCAGACACTTAGAATTTGACAGTGTTGCCCTGGGATCTCTTTAATTTTCACTGCCACCATGAGCAGTCTCTTATTGTACCCATATCTTTGCACACTTCCTCTAGTTCTGTGGTGGCGATCAGCAACTTGGAGCATCCTAGGTCATGTGTCCACAACCTAGTTGTCAAAGGCCAGCGGAGACAATATGAAACCACTGTGAGCTGCCAAGTTAGAACCTGGGTTCTTCCTCCCACCAAAATTTATTCAATAAGGGATTCCCCAGCATAGGAACAGGTGTAGATGGAGGGCAGCCACAGAAGAAAATATTAAAAAAAGAAGAAACGTCCCATTTTAACCCACAGTATCAATAGAAAGTGACTTTCATTTCTTTAATTTTGTATTTCACTATTGTTTTCTAAATTTTCCCCCAGTGATAGGACTATTAGTTTACTTAGTGATTTTGGTTAGAGAAAGTTAACACTAAACTCTATTAAGATAATACAATTTTTAGCCAGACCTCAAATTTCCTCTTGAGGCAGCCTGTGATTTGTGGCCTATCAATACTGATGTGCTAGAATGAGAAATGAGTGAATCGAGAGATCTTCAGTGAACCATCTGATTTCTTCAGGGTAAATGTACAAAGGCTAATTAATATGGCATCTTTTGTTTTTCGCTAAATTCACATAATAAAATTAAGAGCATTCGTGGAAAGCAGATGCTCAGCTGACTGAATCGTTAATCATTCTATTCCCCATAGAAAATAGTCACGCATAGTATTGACCTAGAATTCAAATTTATTTCATAAGGCTTTTTTTTTTTTTTTAATGTGGAACTGTTTTAAAGGGAGATACAGCAATGTCTCCCACTGACAGGCGGCTTTGAAATGTTATTTTCTATTCCTTTCATTAGACTCCTTTTGAATCTGAGCTGGCCTTGTGACTTGCTTTACCTAATAAAATGTTGTAGAAGAGACATGACTGACTTCTGAGCCTAGGCCCTGATATGCAGTGCAGCTTCTGATTTTGACCTCTTGGAAGCCACCTTCATGTAAGGAAGTCTGAGTTAGTCTGTTGAAGAAGCGATAGAAAGAGAAAAGCCCTGTAGTGTGAGAGTCCACATGGGAAAAATGCAAGACACCCCAGAATACAGCCAGCATCAACTGCCACACATTGTGAGTTAGGCCATCTTGGATGTTCTTGTCTCAGCTGAGCCACCAGAGAAATTCAGTCATTTGTGTAACACAGCCAGTACCATGAAGAGCAGAAGAATCACCCAACTGAGCCCAGCCAACATGTAGAATCATGAAAAATAATTGATGTTGTCTTAAGCCAGTAAGTCTGAGTGATTTGTAATATAGCAATATATTTCTGAAATATTTAGGATATAAAGTTTAAAAAAAACACACCTTAGTTGGATAATGGCATTATTAAATTTTTCTTGAAAAAGAGTTAGAAAATGTACCCTCAAACCCTTTGAGTTTAATGAGAAATGCAGTATGTTATTCTTTACTGGATCCACACCTTGTAATGATAATCCAGGGATGGGAAAACAATTGAATTTTTAAAAACTGATCAAATCTTGTATATGTGTGTGTGTGCGCGCACACACACACTTTGTGATCTGTGAAGTGTATACAGCCCAGGTCTCCTCAGCTTTATGAATCTTGTCTCTGGTTTGACCCACTACCAATCACAAGAATTTGAACTCTCATTTGACAGCCTTTAATTAACTCTGGGGATCTCCTAAGTGCATGTACTCACAAGTACTGTCCTCTTGCTGTTGCTTCCTGTAGCAATGTCTGTTGCTGAGGCAGCCTCTGTTCCACTGAGGACATTGCAATATTATAATAAAATAATAATTATTACTATTTTTTAAATTCCTTTCAAGTTACTTAAAATATTTAGTCTGTGATGGTTTACTGTATTTCTTAAAGAAAGCAGTTCCATATTCAGTGTTCCTAGGACTTTCCTAGTGCGTAGCTACATTTTCAAGGATCTTTGTTAAACTCTCCCAATGGTTATATTAAAGAGGCCTACTTAAATAACACTGTATAATAGCTACCTTTCTGTGAGGCAACTTTTTAGAAATTGAACCTTGGACAAATGTCTTTGAAGTGAGTTTTTGCTTGTGTACCTAGATCTTAATATCAATTAACAAACAAATTGTTATGGTACATCTACTCTGCACCAGTCTGGGACAGGCAATTTGAAAAATGTGTTAGAAATAGTAAACATGGGTTTGTCCCCTAAAAGCATTAGCAATCTATTGGAGGGACAAAAGACTGAACAAGATGTTGTGATGGTTACGAATAAAAAGGGCTTTGGTTCAAAATGTACCCTACCACTTCAGGCAAGTACTACTCAGTGCCTCAGTTTCCTTCTCTGTAAAATGGAATAATAATAGTACCTAGGTTATAGATAATCTATATAAAGTATTTAGGGGTCTGCCTGATATACAATAAACATTCATACATGTAAATCTTTATTGCTGTTAAATACTCATATGCCACTGAGAGGTGACTATCATCTTGGCCATGTCATTTCGGCTCATTAGTCTAGATGTTAGTGTCCACACCTGCTAAAAAGCGTATCAATAATGATTCCTCTCAGGTATTTCATGTTTAGGAAAAAAAGAAAAAGTATATGCTAAAATATGTAGTATTATTTATAATCTTTATCATTTTTTACAGCTGAAATTTTAAAACTAAGTATACAGATGCTTTTTCAAATAATTTTTCTAGCTTCATTTTTCTATTGAGGTATATTTGACTGACATATAACATTATATGTTTCAGTTGTACAACACAATGATTCGATGTTTGTCTATGTTGTGAAATGATCACAATAAGTCTAGTTAATATCCATCACCATACATAGTTATGACTTTTTTTCTTGTGATGAAAATGTTTATGATATACTCTCAGCAACTTTGAAATGTGCAATACAATATTGTTAACTATAATCACCATGCTGTCCATTACATCTACTTGACTTATTTTATAACTGGAGGTTTGTACCTTTTTGTCCCCTTCAGTCATTTGCCCATCCCCCATCCGCCACCTCTGACAACTAGCAATTTGCTCCCTGTATCTATGAACTTGTATTTGTTGTTTTTATTTCATTTTGTTTTTAAATCCACATGTAAGTGAGGTTATACCTTATTTATCTTTCTGTCTGACTTATTTCACTTAGAACAATGCTCTCAAGGTCTATCCATGTTGTCACAAATGGCTTAATAATATTCCATTGTGTATATATACCACATTTTCTTTATCCATTTATCCATTGATGAACACTTAGGTTGTTTCCATGGCTTGACTATTGTTAACTAATGCTTTAGTGGACATAAGGGTGCATACATCTTTTCAAGTTAGTGTTTTTGTTTTTTTGGGATAAATGCCCAGGAGTAGAATTGCTGGATCATATGGTAGTTCTATTTTTAATTTTTGAGGAACCTTCATACTCTTTTCCATAGAGGCCGTACCAATTCACATTTCCACTGACAATGCATAAGGATCCTCTTTTCTCAATATCCTTGCAAACACTTGTTATTTCTTGTCTTTTTGACAGTAGCCATTCTGACAGGTGTGAGGTAATATCTCATTATGATTTTAATTTACATTTCCCTGATGATTAGTGATGTTGGGCACCTTTTCATATCTGTATGTCTTCTTTGGGAAAATGTCTATTCAGATCTTCTGCCCATTTTTAAAATCAGATGTACATTATGTGAGTTCTTCATATGTTTTGTATATTAACCCTTTAACAAAATTATGACTTACAAATATTTCCTCCCATTTGGCAGGTTGCTTTTTCATTTTGTTGATGGTTTTCTTTGCTGTACAGATGCTTTTTAATTTGATATAGTCCAACTCATTTATTTTCTACTTTTAAAGTAAAAAATCATCTTAAAAACTTTTAGAAACTAAAGGAAATGGACCTGTTCTGCATTTTAATTTGTTTGTTATACTAAATTTTAATGTTATGAATTAAGTTCGAAGTATATCAGGATCACTGATTATACCAATAATTCTATTAACAATGAAGTGATTTGTTTCTTTAACTAGTGTTTTGGGTTTTTTTAAATCTTGATTTGGGACCATACCACCTTTAAACTTCATTTTTTGACAACATAAAATGATAAATTGTGTCTTTTATTCTTCTTTAAAATGATAGTTTTTGTGGTGCTTTATGTTTGTAAATGAACTGGGTGAAACTATTAGTCATCAGTTAAACAAACATCTTAGAATCTGACATATCAGAACATTTATCTGCATCGTATAGCTTTTTGGTGAAGTTTGGTCTCTGACAAGTTCATCTTAAAAGAAAGATTTTAAGTTTGCACAATGTATTAATTATACACCCTTTAAGAAGTCATTTTTGAATCCTTGATGATATTGTTTTGTTGATGTTAATCCTGGCTCTTTTAAATGAATAAGCATTTCCTCCCAATCCCTGTTTTATTATAAATATGCTGTGCTGAACAAAAGGTTATTGTTAATACCATTTGATAAAAAGGTTTTCATTTATTTTTTTACTCACCATTGTTTGCTGTTAGAAAATGAATAATCCATCCTTTCTGATAACAGAGCACTCTAGGAAAAATGGGAGGGGGGAAGGGTGGGCAATGTTTATTTTATCTTGTGTTTCAAATTTAACAAAAGTAGGCCACTGTTGTAATTTATTAGAATACAATCTGACTGAATCATAGGTTGATGAATGAACAATACATTCGTGTGAGTCCACAGTCACAGGTTTTCGAGTCAAGCATTCTAAGTTAAACAAAAAAAATTTTCTTTGAAGAATTTTTGTACTAGTAGGTTATTGAATCATATTTTATCACATGGTTTATATGTTTTTATCAGATGATTGGTATATTTTATCAATATGTTTTGAAAAAATATCAAAAATTATATGTAAAATGTATAAATCAAGGCAAATTTAAAATTACCACATTAAAAAAATTATAATCCTTTCCAAAAAATCGTTTAAAGTAATTTATCTACCTTTACAAGAAAAATCAAGTAAACTAGAAACGGATCTTTGGGAAAAAAGCAAAATAAAACTTTAATTATTTCTAGAATTGTAAAACATTCTTTGTCCAAGGAGCTCTAGGATCAGGGCATTACACTTTCAAATTTTAAACCATTATAAAAATTTTGCTTTAAATAGAGTGAGATTCTAATATATTTTGGGGTGAAATCATCCAAAAATATCTATAATCACTAAAATCTAGATGAATATTGTAAATATTGGAACCATACCTTTAAAAATTCTTTTGAAATTGATTATAAGAATGAACTAGGTTTCATAAAGACATGATGTACTATAGAAGACATGAGAACTTAAAGTGGCTCTGTTCTCTAATTTTACTTTTTGATGATTATCTAACATCCTATCCCTGCTGTGGTCTGTAGACAAACAAAATAAACTAATGTAACCATATTCTATCTATTTAGTGTGTATATTTATTATATCCCAGCCAGAATACTATTTTTATGCAAAAATTTGAAAATATATACAGAGAGAGATTAAAATAAGGGAAACAATCTATAATAATTTTTTAAATTTTATTTAAAGTTCTGGAGAGTTAATAGAAATAAATCTAAAGGCATTTTCAAATTCCATCAAGAAGAAAAAAATAACATTTCAGATCAATACATGTTAATTATGTAAGAAAATTATGGTATCAATTCTTGCTGATGAATAAATTTTTTAAGGTTGTTTCAAATTGCTGGGTTATTTGAATAGCTTTTCTTGCCCAACCTTCCTGACACTTTTCCTACTTTGCTGGGATAAATTCACCTCGTATTTGTCTTGAGTATACACTAATTCCCTTTACTTTGTCCAAAACAAACAAACAAACAAACAAACAAACAAACAAAAACCCTGATAGATCCTAATTTGTTAAACCTGAGAGAAGCTGTTCTGAAACACAGTACTCTACTATGGTGAGATTTAAGGCTATAATGAAAAAATAAAACAACTTCAGGCTGTCAGTAGAAAATTGTGTGGGAACATCAGTACAACATTAGGCAATGTTACTCTATTATTTATGAAAATGTTTCTAGAAAAACCAGTACTTATGCGCAGAAACCAGTCAAAATGGCATGATCTGCAAAGCATGTCCATCTATGTTGCTTTGCACTAATCTAATCTCAGGAAAGATTCTGACTTTCAATTCAATTCTACAAATATATGTTGAGCAAGAGCATTCAATATGTGTTGTATAAGAGAACAGCACTCTGACAAATACTCTGCTTTGAAAAAATAGGAACTCAATATTTAACCTTGGACAAAATATTTAACCAACCTGGGCCTCAGTTTCTTCATCTGTGAAATGAAAGGATTAGACTGTTATCTAAGGTCATATATCTATTATTATGGCATTGGTTTGGACATTTTGATGACAGATTATCCTTTGCTTTAATCCATACCTTTACTTTACTAATAAAGCAGAAATAGAAAAGCCACAGATTCCCTTTGGTAAAAAGTACATCAGTCATTAGAAGAAGAAACGTGCTCAGGGAGCCTCAACATGACAGTGATGGAGAATAGGGGCTTTGTAGTGGAGACTACCTGGGTTGGGGCTCTGCCACTAACCAATCAGGTGTCTTTGGACAGTTAATTCACCCCTTGGGGCTTTAGTTTCCTCATTTGTAAAATGGAAATAATAATTTTATATACCTTATAGGGTTCTTGTAAATATTAAACAAGTCGATGTATATAAAGCACTTAGAACAGTACCTAACAGAGTAAGTCTTTGACAAGATTAGCTATTATTATTCTAGTTGAAGGCTCAGGGACAGATGTCAGTGGCCTTGGTTCAAACCCAATCATTGACATTTGCTAGGGCATGGCTTAGTTACTTTAACTAATAGTAGCCACCTCACAAGTTTACTCATGGATTTATTTATATATTTATAAAGAAATATTTATATCCATATCTGTATCTTACCTGTAGCCTTGTCGGTACCCAACATATATTAACACCAGAAACTCAAATATTGAGAGATGGAGAAAAAAAATGTATTCATGTACAGAAGTCTTTAGGTTTTGGGCTTTATCATAACAGGTTTATAAATTTAATTAAGTTGAGTTTTTGCAAAATATTGAGAACAAATATTCAGTTTATAGCCTTGTAATTTCATACCTAGCATATAGTAAATGATCAGTAAATGTTTGTGGTTATTGTTATGATTATTAGATGTATTCAGTCCTCTTCTATAGGATTGGAGCAATATTTCTTGCCTTTTATTGAAAAGTTAACTTCAATATGTTGTAAAATCATTTTAATAATAGAATAAATTTTTAAATAATAAAGGTCAATTTTTTCTCATAATATAGTGAAAACTATGTCACAAATATGGCACAGTAGCTTAAAGAATTAAAGGAAAATTAATAATTATAACTTAATAGAATTCATTGGAATGAGAAGCCATTCTGCTTCAATTAAATCCATTTAATCAACTTAATCCCCAGTTGTATATAAAACAGTAACGGACAAGCTCTGGCTGCTAAGATTCTCTGTACTCTTTGCAGAAACTACAAGCTTTTAGATAGGAGTTTATTTTCACTTGGCTGAAAGCTGAAGTTACAAGTGCATCAAAATCATTGTCTAAAGACATTGTTGCCCATGTATTGACACTCAGTGTAATGAGAGGGGATGTGTGTCAAACTCTATTAGTAGGTCTTCAGAGAATGTATATCCTATTGAATTATGTTCATAATTTATACATTCAGTAATTGTTTCTATAAAACTCTTTTATAAAAAGATGTCAGGTGACTGCTATGTGAAAGACTGAATAAATGTGATTTAAATGTCATTTAGGTCAAAAAACTCAGGATAAATATAACTTATTGTTGGAAGGTCTTGATAACATTAGAGTACATAGTTAAATGTGTGACCCTCAGAGGGATAACAAAACAACTATTGACTAGCAGTTTTCTAACTGTATTTCTTGCCTCTCTCTATGTTCCATATAAAATCCTTTTATGCAACATACAGCTACATGCTTACTCAAAATCCAGAGTAATCCATCTACTTGTAATTTCTTCCCTTTCCCATGCTAAGCGTATTGGACTAAAGAGGAATAAAAGTGGCATTCTTGGAGAGGAATTTTGCTTTCAGTTAAGACAGTAACATTCTAGATTTACTCTCTCACTTCAAAGTACTAAAAAACTCAACAAAAAAAATAAAACAACGATTTTCAGACACTGGACATCAGACATTATAGGTGATCCCTAAGAAAAGGGCAACAAACAAAGTGAGCCCTGAAAAGTTCCCAATTTCAGTTAGAAAGAATTCCAAGTTGCAATGTAAGGATAGGATACTCAGGTAGAGCTTGAGGGTTTTTCTATTCCAAATAATTCTGTGACACCAACTGGGTGTCCTGTAATTTAACTCAATTATAACACTGTCTACCTGGAAATAGTGTCAGATTCCATAGATTAAGTATTCAGTCCCACAAACTGCACTTCCATCGAACTTCAGATGCCAATTGCAAATCCAGGTTGTTACCTGTCCTTCTGACCAACTGTCTATAAATCAGAGTTTCCCATGGATCCCTTCTTGGGTCCAATTAATTTCCTAGAGCAGCTCACATAATTCAAGGAAACCTTCTTCTCACTAGATTACAGGTTTGTTACAAAAGGTTGAAACAGCCAAATGGAAGAGATGCATAAGATCATACAAGGCATGTGTGAAGGGGCTTTGAGCTTCTGTAATGTCTCCTGGCTTACATTTTCCCAGCACCTTCATGTACTCACCAACTTAAAAGCTCTCTGAAGTCTGTCTTATGGATTTTTTATGAAGGTTTTATTACATAGGCATGAATAGTTAAATCATTGGCCATTGGTAATTGAACTAAATCTCCAGCCCCTCTCTCTTCCCTGGAGGTCCATGGTGGGGGTGGGTGGAGGGGAAGCTGAAAGTTCTAATCCTCTAATCACAGGGTTGGTTCCCCTGTTAACTTCCTTAGGGGCTCTCTAAAAATCATCTCATTTACTTAAACTCAGGTATGGTCGAAAGAGGCTTGTTATAAAGGACAAAAGACACCTTTCTCTCACTCTTAGTCCTTAGAAAATCCCAACATTTTAGAAGCTCTGAGCCAGAAATGAGGACAAAGACCAAATATATATTCCTTATTGTAAATCATAGTATCACAGGGGAAATGACTGATAATGTAGAAAAAAATCAATAAATAGAAATAGTTCAAAAATGACATAGATGACAGAATTATTAGGAAAGGCCATTAAAACCATTATTATAACTATAGTTCATATAGGTATGGAGTATTCCATATGTTTACAAAACTAGAGGAAAGATTGAGCATTTTAAGTTAGATACATGGAAGGTGTAAAAAAAGAAGACCCAGACTGAAGATCTAAAGATGTTGGAGATAAAAAAAAAAAAAAAAAAAAAAAAAAAAAAAACAGACTTACTGGAATTAGCAGCGAATTATACACTACATAGAAAAGATTAGTGACTTGAAGACATAACAATAGAAAGTATCTAAAATTCAACAGGAAAAGACTGAAAACAAATTAACAGACATCAAGCAGACAAATGTAAGTGATATATTTGAGGTCCTGAAAGAAAAAAGAGGAACAGAAAACATTTTCTAAATTTAATGAAAATTATAAATGAGTAGATCCAAGTGGTTTAATGTACCTAAGAACAAGAAACAAGAATCAAATATACCAAGGTATACCACAATCAGATTATTTAAAAGCAGTAATAATAAAGGAAAATCTTAAAAGTAGTAAGAGGGAAAGAACATATTATATATAGAGGAGAAAATATAAGAAAGACAACAGATGTCTTGTTGGAAACAATGTGAGCCAGAATTTAGTAGAGAATCATCTTTAAACCACGATGAGAAAAATTCTTTATACATAGAATTCTATACTCAGCAAAATATTTGAAAAAGAAAGGCAAAATAGACTTTCTTAGACATAAACACAGGGAAAGTATGAATCACCAGCACAAATGTAAAAGGAAGTTCTTTAATCAGAAAGAAAATAATACCAAATAAAAATCTGTATTTGCACAAAGTTTTGGAAAGCACATGGTAGATATAAACTTTTTTTTTTAATTAAAAACTATTTGATTACTTAAAGTGGAAACAGTGTCAGTGTATTGTGGGGTTTAAAATACATGTAGATCAAGAAGACATGCAGATAGTGAGCAGATACATGAAAAGGTGCTCAACATCACTAATCATCAGGGAAATGCAAGTAAAAACCACAATGAGATATTACTTCACACTCGTCAGAATGGCTATCATAAAAAAGATAAACAACAAGCGTGGCAAGGATGTGGAGAAAAAGGAAACCCTCGAACAATGTTGGTAGGATTGTAAATTGGCACAGCTACTGTGGAAAACAGTATGGACATTTCTCAAAAACTGAAAAAAAGAACTATCATATGATTCAGCAATTCCAGTTCTGGGCATTTGTCCTAAGAAAATGAAAAAAAAAATTCAAAAATATATATGCATCTCTATGTTCATTGAAGCATTATTTACAAAAGCCATGATATGGAAGCAACCTAGGTGTCTATCAGTAGATGATTCGATAAAGAAGATGTATGTATATACAATGGAATATTACTCAGCCATAAAAAAGAATGAAATCTTGCCATTTGTGACAATATGGATGGACCAGGAGGATATTATGTTAGGTAAAATAAGTCAGAGAGAGACAAATACTTTATTATTTGACTTGTAAGTGGAATCTAAACTAAACAAATGAACTAAAAAAACCTAAAACAAATAGACTCATAGATACAGAGCACAAATTGATAGTTGCCAGGGGATTGCGAGGTGGGTGGAATGGGAGAAAAAGTTGAAGGGGACTAAGAGCTGCAAACTTATAAAAAAGTCACAGGCATATTATATAGAGCACAGGGATTACAGTCGATATCATAATAACCTCGTATGGTAACAGATAGTTACCAAACTTCTCATGGTGATCACTTCGTAAGGTATATAAATGTCAAATCAGTATGTTGTACACTGAAACTAATATAAGATTGTATGTCAACTATACTTAAATAGAGCTTTATATTTTAGATTAATAAATAAATAAAATGTATGTATAAATAAGATGAAAGTATGCTATTGTAAGGTTCTCATCCCATGCATAAAGTGGTATAATATTAGTTGAAAGTAGACTGTGATAAGTTAAAGATGAATACTATAAACTCTAAGGTCACCACGAAAAAAACTAAGTCAATGAATGAGATAAAATGAGGGAAAATTAAAATTATAAGTATAGAGAATTTTTTTCTTCATAGACAAGAAATGTTTCCCCCCAATACATATAACTTTTATTTGTCAATTACTTAGCTCATGAGCCCAGGTTTTGCCATTTTGAGGAATCAGTCACCTCCAGTTTAAAATGCACACCGTTAAGCAAATTCAGTTCATACAGGAATTTTCCCCTTCCCTTATTTCCTTGGTACCTCCCCGGAAGTGAAGCACTTTCCTGTGGGCATCGCCCTGATGCCCGTGCAGGGCAGGCTCCTGAGCCAGAAGCTTGGATGCAACTTTAACTCTACTAAGACTCATCTGCTCTGCAACCATAGGCTGGTTACTTACTCTTCATTTGGTGCTTCTCTTTCCTCATCCATAAGTGGTTATATTTATAGCAGTAATTTTGGAGGATAATTCTGAGGATTCAATAAGGTAACTTAAGAAAGCACTTAGTATAGTACTCTTCACATTGGAAGTCCACTTGACTGATACTTTTATCAGTTTGTGATATTCTCTGCCCTTGCTGCATCTGCTGCTGATGTCCTTCATGGCCCTGCCATAGGTACTGGTAGGTGTTTTACAGCAACGGACTTTGCCTTCTGTCTTCATTAGGTACCACCAGACCAGTCAGCACTTCTACACTTTCCTTAGGTTCAAAAATACATTTTTAGTCTTTCAGGACTCAGTGATGTAGTCTACTAGTCCAGTCTTCTGGGCACTTCACTCCACCATTGCTTCTCTACCACTCTGTCAGAAATGTCCACTCTCCCCAGGCCACACTCTTTGGAGAAGGATACATATTCTTCTTTGTTTCTGGGCCACCAGGATCTGGCTTTCAAGCCTAACATTTCTGATGTGAACTTAAAATCTGTGTGGAAACTCAATGCTAAGGTGCGACTTCTGAGATCTTGCTATAGCCATCCTCCACTGGGCAATGTGTGTGGCCAGCAAGCACTCTGCCTACATGCTGAGGGCAATTATAGGAATAAGAAAAATGACAAGAAGAAACCTGGTAATAATGTCAAATATTATGTGTTTCAAAAGACAGCCTTGAATCTGCTTTAACATACATGGGAAAGTTATTCATTTAACTTTAATTATTACTAGTAACAAATTAGTTATGACACACCAGAAAGGGATTGCTCTCCACCAGTGTGCTATGATGCCACGTGAGGAACTGATGTCTGAGACACTGGGACACACAGGAAGAGATCCAGACACATTTAGGGTCCTGGAAGGACTGTATTTACTGAGCTGTCTCTAAACATCCCTAGAAGCTGCAGTTACCTCTTGATTCAATTTAGAAAAATTGAAGTCTGTGAGATGATAGCTATCTGTTGAGTTCCAGCTCAGTTATGAGCAATTTCATGAAACTATTTCTGACTCTTAGAGCTGAAACGACCTCTCTCTGCATGTTTTTCTTGTGGTGATTATCACACACTGACTCGTGGTATAATCATCTACATACTCTTCTGTTCTCGCCTGATAGTCTAGAAGCTCCATGAGCAGTGGGATTTAGTCACACCTCAACATTCCCCACAGGGCTTAGCAGGGGCCTAGAGGAAGTGCTATTGACACCAACCACCAGTAATGTGAGGCGGCTACTCCAGACACTGCCCGAGGTCTCCACAAATGATTCCATTTGGTCCTCACAGGACACTATAATATTTTGTTTTTCCATTATATGGAGAAATTAACTGAGGTTCCCAGTAGTTATGAGATTTGTGCAAGGGCATGAAGCATATTCTACCCCAGCCTGTGTGCCTATCATGCCTTATTTCCAGTCAATTGCAATATACTGTCTCCTGACACCCCTCAGTGGAGACTGTTTCTGAGCTTGTTTCCTTTCACTGTATCCAGACTTTACCAGCCCTCTGGAGGTCAGGCTGCCCTGGGAAGGCATGTGAACACAGAATAGAGACAGGATGTGTGGCTATTGACACAATACAGGTAAATAAACAACATTACCAAATATACAGTCCATTGCTTTAGAAATGCCTGTGAAAATTTTATAAAAGATAGTTGATAATTATTTTAAATATATATCTTGTAAAAATACAATAAATTTGTGCAAAACTATGGCAAGGAGTAAAAGGAATTCAGAGGAAGGCATCTGAATGATCTTAACCTCTTCAATCTACACTGGACAGAGTTACATTTTTTCTTAGAAAGTGAGAAGTGGGGGTCATAGTCACTAATTTTGGTCTGGAACTTCTGGCCTGTGGTCTTCATTTTGGACCTGCTAGATTGCATTCTGCTGCAAAGAGCCATATGATGTCTGAGTAGAATCACGTGGTGAAGCAGGCAAAGCTTGTCCTCTGCTATGTTCACTTCCCATTTATAAAGCCCCTTCCCCTTTATATAGACCCTTCTCCCTCACCTTCCTCCCACCCCAGTTCTCAGCGCTCTGCTCTAAGTGTCCAGAAGAAAATAAATCACTAATGCTTTAAGAAAAATTAGTCTAAGGATCTGTATTACCCCCAAAGAATATAATTCAAAAGAATAAATCTCTAGTGATAGTGATGACTAATAGTGGTATTTCAACCACTGTGGCTCCTGCTTAAGGAAATTCTTTTTGTAGTAAATTATACCATTTGAGAGGCAAAATGCACCATTAAATCAGCCACCAGACCTCCCTTCTCAGGTGGCCTTAGTGAGCACTCCAAAAATAGTAGGAAAACAGTTTTCCAGTAGCCATATGTGAGGAAATGCCAGATCTCAGATCAGAGCACTAGTACAAAAAGGCTAATGCGTTGCTAAGAGCAGAGCAAGAAGCGTGGCAACTTTAAAGGTGCTTCTTTGTTTCGGGTGCACTGCTGCCGATCTTGCTGCTGTCTTCTCCCAGTACGTGTCAGTTGGGTAGACTTCTGGCTGCTGGACATGAAGAAATCATATAATCAATCAAGTAATCATTCAAATATAAATGAACTTCTATAATCGTCAAGGCTCTGCAGCACATTGCCCAAGAGATGCAAAGATGATTTATTAAAACAATATCTCTATTTGTAAGTAGTATATGGTGACTATCAAATGAAGAATGTACATAATGTAGCTGTAGGAACCAGAGGAGAAAAAATTCCTTTCGCTGATGTTATCCGAAAAGGGCTCAGTTTTGTTTGTTTGTGTGTGTGTGTGTGTTTTAAGTATTATTTGCCCTATTTAGTAATGTTGTAGGAAAATAATAGAGTACTTGAATATGTTCTTTGTGCCAGGCACTGTGTTAAGCTCTTTACACATATTTGTATAAAGTACTCAGACAAATTGTGACACTTGATAAATGTTCAAAGAGCTTTACTTATAGTTCTTATCATTGTGTTACTTTTTCCAAACTCTTTCGACAGGAACAATTATTTCCTCATATTAAAGTTAAGACTGGGACACATCGAGGTCACATAACTTGTACAAGACACATAGCTCATAAGTGTGAACTTGACGCTGACTCCAGAGTCCATGCCCTTAACCATGCTTTATACTGTGCGGAATCGATAAGATTGGTAAATAAAAGCACAATCTGGTTGATCCAAGGAGCAACAGGGGCAGATTCATAGAGATGACAAAGTTCCAATCTTGTTCAAAAGGTCAGGAAGTTAACTAAGTAGAGGACTTGGGTTAACAAGCTGTGGTAAATATGGCTAGAAAAATAATTTAAAACAAGTTATGAAGTGTTTTGAATATTAACTGGGAAGAGTATTAAATGACTTTTAACTTTATATATAGTGGAGTGTCAACAATTTTCATACACACACATACACATACATGGACACACATACTCTGACATGGAAACAAAGAAATTTTTATAAAGATTAAGCTAGGGATATTATCAGGGCCAACTTACCCATTAGACACAGTAGGCACAGTATCTAGATCCCACAGCACTTTTAGGGACCCACAAAATGTTTTAATTTTAATTTATTTTAAAACAGAAGGATGAAATAAATGTAATAATCATTACTATATAATAATGAATACAGCTTGACATTTATACCAACAGTCATAAAATATGATTTTTAATTTTTTTTAAATAGAGGACAAGGCTTCTGCCTATGGCTCACAAAAGTCATACTGTAGTCCTGGATATTATGCTGAATCATCTAGAGGAAGGAGTGACTAAGCATAAGTATACAGTTAGGGAAATACTAAAATCATTATGCATTAGATAGTACAGGTTTTGACTAAGCTTGTGGCCATGCCAGTATAAAGCAAAACAAAGACATTAATTAAAAGCTCAGAAAATTGATAACTGCCTCTGTATGGTAGAGTATGGGTTATTAGTTATAGCTAAATATATAAATGTAAGTTTTCTGGTTCAAGATAGTGGGCAAATAAACACATTCACTTTCTTTGTGTTTCAACATTTCTTGAAACAACAGATAAATTTTTATAAAGTTTAAGCTAGGGAAATTATCAGGGAACTTATCCATTGGACACATTTTTCAAAATCCATAATAGGATCTGAAAAGATAGTACGATTATTTGAAATACTAAAAGTAGATTTCTCCCATAATTACCCCTACATTTCTTTGGCTCCTGTGTGTCCTTAATATTTTTTTATCTCTTGGCTCATAATTCAGGCTTTTCTGTGCCAAAAAATATATATATATATCTCCTTGTATAGCTGTCTAAATGTCTGCTTGAAGTGTTCAATCAATACGATTTATCTCTGGTGTTCTAGATGGGGCTATGGCAATGACCAAAAGACACTATGTACTCATGGTGCCTTCTACACCACAGGTAAGACAAACTACACGAATAAATTCATAAGTGATACGTTAAGGAGCAACAGGTGTGTGGGAAAGAAATAGCAAGGTAAGGCTGAGAGGAGTGCTGCAAGGACATGGGGATGGTTGCTGTTTTACATAGGACAGTCAAGAAAGTCCTCTCTAATAAAATAGCTTTTAAGCAGACACTTTAAGAAAGTGAGTTATGTGTCTCTCTTGGAGAAGAGCATTCCTAAAGAAAGCAGCAAAGCCCTGAGGCGAGAGTATGCTTAGGAGACCACTGTATCTGGAGCAAAATTATTGAGGGCAGTGTCACAGAGGCCAAAGCTGGAATTGGTATAGAGACATCATGTCCTTCCTTGTAAGACACAAGAAAGACATTCAGTTATGTGCTAGATGAAATGGAAAATCTTTCTAACCTTTCATAGAGAAGAGTGAAAAACTCTTTTAACAAGATCACTGGCTCTTGAAGGGCTGGGAGACCAATCGAAAGGTCTCTGTAAAGAGCTTTCAACAAGTTGTTTATAAGTCCTAACTAAATTCATAGATGGTATGGCAGTTGTTATGAAGTGAATGCCACCCTGCCTCCACAAATTCATATGTTGAAACTCTAATCCCAGTTCGAGGTGGGGCCTTTGGGAGGTAATTAGGTCATAAAGGTAGAGCCCCCTGAATGAGATTAATTGCTTTATAAGAGGCCAGAAAGCTAGTTAGCTCTCTTTCTGCCATGTGAGGAGACAGGAGAAGTCAGCCGTCTGCAACCTGGAAGAGAGCTCTCACCAGAACCTGACCACGCTGGCACCCTTATCTCAGACTTCCAGCCTCCAAAAGTTTGAGAAATAAGCATTGATTAAGTTACCCCATCTATGGAAGTTTGTAATAGCAGCCTGAACCAAGACATTAATCAATTGAAAGTTCACATAATGCAACAGTCACTGCTCGGTTGTTCCCCCAAATCTATCCATCTTCCTTAGTGAATTACCATGCTAGGGCTGCCATACTTGGTGGATTAAACACAATAGAAATTTTTGTCTCACAATTCTGGAGTCTAGAGGTCTGAAACCAGGACATCAGCAGAGTTAGTTTCTTCTGAGGCCTCTCTCCTTTGGCTTGTAGACTTCTGTTTAGTCTCTATGTCTTCACACGGTCTTCTCTCTGAGTATGTCTATGTCCTAATTTTCTTATAAGAGTATTCATCATATTGGGTTAGGGCCCAGTCTAGTGGCTTTGTTCTAACTTAATTATCTTTTTAAATACCATATTCTGAGATACTGGGGATTAGGACTTCAAATGTGAACTGTGGAGGCATTCAGTTCAGTCCATAACACCAAGTAATAAAGTTGTGGCAGGGATATAGGTACCAAAGCGATGTACTACATTTCCCAGACCCCCTTGTAGCAAGGGTAGACACATGGCCAAGATCTCACCAGTGCAATTTTCACAAAGTGATGAATTTTACTTCCACATGTCCAGGCAATCCCATATAAATTGTAAGTATATTCCTCCAGGCCTCTTTTATCTCCTTCTGGCTAAAATGGCCATAAAGAAAGCAACCTTGGGGAACTATGGATAAACAAATTCTACAATGTGCCATCTGCCCATAGGGAAACACAAAAGACCTGCTTGAGGGAAGATCCTGGAAACCTAAAAATTGAAGAAGGTACTTGAGATGGATTCTAATGACAAAATAAAATAAATGCAGCTTATGAAAGGCTTAGCTAGGAGAAAATAAATTTTAAGTACTTATTGATAAAATAATTTTCATGAATTCAAAATTGGTATAGAAGGAAAATCTTTATGAGAAAGTCATTGCCATTTTTCTATATGCTAGTTGAAAGTTAGGTGAAAGCAATTTAATTAGGAAATTTAACTAGCCTTGAGGAAGACCATCTGGACTGTCAGATGATAATATACTAGCTCTGCTCCTGGAGAATGTTTTAGAGCAGCGGTCCCCAACCTTTTTGGCACAGGGACTGGTGCTCATGAGATCTTATGCCTGATGATCTGAGGTGGAACTGAGGTGGTGATGCTGGCACTGGGAGCAGTTGCAAACACAGATGAAGCTTTGTTTACTGGCCGCTGCTCACTTCCTGCTCCGTGGCCTGGTTCCTAACAGGCCATGAACCAGTACCAGTCTGAGGCCTGGGGGATTGTGGACCAGGTTTAGAGCATGGACAAATCCCTGGACTGGGTTGGATAGTTTTCTTCTGTCTTGAGGCAAGTGCTTAAAACAGGTGATGCATCGAAGTTGTGTCCTTGCCTACTAAGCGTGAGGAGAAAACTTTATGGAACCAAAGTAAGTGTACTACAGCAGCTGATCTACTTGGATTATATAATTTAATTCTCACGGTAACTCTACATTTAGCCCCATTTTACAGGCGAGGAAACAGTTCCCCAGAAGTTAAGTTTCCAAGTAATGTAACTAGTATTCAATTCTTCTGGCTCTGCGCCCACATTTTTCCCCATTAGATCTCTTACTTTATGTTTTCTACAACCTCTTGACTGCTGTGGGAACTACCTGAATCCTCACCTGCTCACAGTTTAGCTCACAGATTTGTATCACAGTGGCTGAGTGTCTGGACTCGGGGCCCAGCTATCTGGGTTTAAAGAAAAGCTTTTTCACTTGTAAGTTGTGTGAATATGGACAAATTATTTAAACTGTTTTCACTTTTTTCCCCCTCCTTTTTTTTTTTTTTTTTTTTTTAGGTAAAATAAGAGTATAATAGTATCTACTTCCTAGTGTTACTTCATTAAAATACATGAACAACCCCAACACATAGTAGGTGCATAATTATATCTATCAGCTGTTAACACAACATAGAAGTTTTTCTTTTTATGTTAGGACTTAATTTTGCAAGTACTTCCTCAGTAAGTACTAATTTGCAGAATACAAAGCAGGAGCTGGAACCCATTATACAAGAAGTCCTAAATATTTTTAAAGATCATTTTATAGTTCATTAGCCTCAAGGAAACATTATGTAGCCATAAACCACAGATCTGCAAGGTGAAGATACTGAACACTTAAGATTGTCATTTTAATTCTTTGAGGACCACAGCTGCTTTTTATTTTGAAAAAGGTGCCGTTGTGTATAATCTAACTCTTAGGTAAGGAAAATAAATCTGAGTTGACTTTTCCCATATTTTCTGTCTCATAGACTATCAAAATCCCAAATTACAGCAAGAGTCTATCCTATTTACTATTTGTTGGTTTTCATATTTCTACTTTCTGTGCCCTTGTGACTCATCTTTTTCATTGCTAATTAATAATTCTGGGTTTTGAATCTCTTCTTCTTCTCCCCTTCTCTCTCTTGAGTCCCACGTCCATGTGAGTGTCCCATATCTGTTCATCCTTTGTCTGGGCACCATTTCATAGGTCTCTCCCTCACTTGTAACCGTGGCTCTTAATGCACAATGTGTATACCATTCCTGAGATGCAGCAGGAGACTAAGTGGTCTGCAAAAAATACATAACAATTATCTATAATTGTCAGCCTTCAACCCAAAGTCCAGAGTGTCTCCTACTTACCCTCTCAGCCAACAACTATCTGCTTGACTTTTGGCATTTTAGTTGTAATTTTAGATGCTCAAGTGTTTTTCCTTATCCTGGGTGACCTTATAATACAGTGGAGTGCTACTTAGAAGCATCTAAAAATATAGGTATAAATGGGAATGGGGTCACCCAATCTAATTCCCGAATCTACCTGACCATCAATAAAGGAGATAATACTCTAGACAAACAATTAAGTGCTCTGTTTCTGCCTCTTTCATTTCTCTTGGCTATATGTGTCCTTGAGTTTTTAAATATATTATTTTACAACTATGGGTACAATAGAATTTAAACTCAGTAGTACCATTATTATCAACAACTCATGTAAGTTTAATTTGGTTTGAGATTTAAAGACACAGTAATAAAACTAACTCATGGAAATTATTTTTCTGTTTTAAAATCAATGATATTTCTAATTCAGTAGTTTACTCCTGCAAATATACTCAACTGAAATGTGTATATATGTTTACATATATATTCAAAAATATTTACAACAGTATCAACTGTATTAGCCCTAAACTGGAGACTTACCCAAATTCTTATCAATAGTAGATTACATAAATTATGATCTATTCACACAATAGAACCCTATACAATGATGAGGATAAACAAATCATAGCTATAAACAATGATATGAAAGCCAGACTCAAATAAGTACATGTTATATGATTCCTTTGATATATAGCACCAGAAAAGAAAAATACTAATCTATGGCATTAGCAGTTATCAGAGTAACTATCATTTCGTGAGGAGTGGAGAGACTTCAGGACATTCCAAGAGAGAATCTAGGATTCTGTTTTCTTCTGGGGGGTAGTGAAATGGTTGTGTTTAGTTCGTGAAACTTGTAGAAGTTCATTGTGCTATATCTTTATGATCTGTGCACTTTTCAGTATATATCTTATACTCTGATAATATTTCAAAGTCCTATATAATACATAATTTTTATACATATACAGCAGGTCCTTGAATAGAGCCATTTTGTTAAATATAATTTCATCATAAAGTTGATGAGAAAAAAAAGTTGATTCCTGGCCTGGCCGCTGTCTGTGTGTTTAAACATTTTACCCATGTCTGTGTGGGTTTTCTCTGGGTACTAGATTTCTTCTCACGTCTCAAAATGTGTACATGAGGTTAACTGGCTGCCTAAACTGTTCCAGTCTGAGCAAGGGTGGGCATCAGTGAGTCCTGTGATGGGAGGACAGCTTGTCCAGTGCGGGTTCCTGATCTGAACCCCGAGATCCCTGGGAAGCTCTGGCCACTGCGACCCTGGACTGGAAAAATGGGTTGGAAAGTATACCATACCTGTTTTAATTATTTTTAATTAAATATATGTGTAGCTCATATTTATTTCAAGTTTTTATATTAGAAGTAATTTGGGTCTTTATTTAGAAGTTTGGTGATGATTTTGTGACCAGAAATGTACCATAAGAACTTAATTCTTGTTTGTATTAATTAGCCTGTGGTCAAATTGGCTTCATTATAAGTCATTTCTCTTAAAGTCGCAATTTCCAAGGACCTATTGGTGACAGTAAGTGAGGACTTACTGTATAAATATTTCTCTTAAGAAAACTAGCATTACCTGTTTTATCATATGGAGACAAGGCTCTTAGACTAATAAGGGGAATGGAAATTTGAACAAATTAAAAACACTGACACTAATAATCACTATTTTTTGAGTGGAGACCCTCTTTAAATAAAAAATAAAAAATAAAAAAAAAAATTAGGTACAAAATGAATATTTATTTAGAACAAAAAGATCACAAAATACAAAACAGTTTTATTAACTATCTGAAACACATCTATAAAACTTATTTCTTACATGTTAACATTATAAATTCTTTGATTCATTCTTCATATGATATGCATTATATTTTCTACAGAGAAGTTACAAAAGTTTTTTTTTCTCTCTATATGGTTGATCTAATAGTTTTTTTTTATTTAAAAAACATGAGATTTCTTACACAGACATTTACTGATTGTTATATTACTATAAGCTTAGCCTCTACAAACACAGGAATTCTGATAAATTCTATTCATTTCTATTACCATAAAAATGTGTGGTGCTTTTATAATTTTATACCTTGTATTGTAAAATATTTTCCCAATAGCAGAGAACTTCCATTTAAGTAGGAATTTTTAAGAAGTGACTTTTCCACTTAACATTTTACATAACAACCAGGAAGAATTTCCTACAGACTAGCCTCTTTTGTCTCCACTGTCCACATTTTTCCAGGGCCTGAGCATAGGGCTTGTTTATAATGCAAACATCTTGTGTTAAGACTCTGGCTGAGTCTACCCAACAGGCAATTGGAGTACTTCTGGTTGCCTGCACCAGAACAGTCAACAAAATTTAAATATAGACAAAAGTGATCAATATGTCCCACTAAGCCCAAATTAAATGAATGGACAATTCGACTTTCCTATGGTTGAACCTCAGAAACACCTATGACCATTTCAATACCCTCCACACAAGAAAAAATGTGATGGACATATGGTGAAGTGGAAAGAAACAATGATCTTAACCAACTGCCTTTAAAATACCATACTCTTGAAAATTTTACCAAAAAAGTAACCGTATGAACCCAAGTGCTAGCACCATTTCTAGTGCCTTAGAAGATGCTGGTGCAAGCTTCATTTGCTTCTCTGTAAATCCACTTCAGCTTCCAACTTTACCTCACTGGTTGCATTTCACTTGTCCTGAAAGTGAGCTCTTCATCTCTAATTACTGTCAAAACACTGCACACACCTACGATTGGCCCCTCTGTCAGCCGGGGCCAGTCAACAACAAACTGTGTGGCACTATTTAAGTTTCCCCTTCAATGACTTTTTATAGAATTTCATCAGCCTGACCCTTGGATGTCCCATTTTAGCTAAGTGGACAGCAGCTGTTGAGGTATCCGGCTTTTGTTATCATACATTGTTAAAAGGTGACCAGCTGAGCACAGTTGGGAGGCAGCCACTAAGCTCTGATGCAGTAGAACTGGCTGTGCTTCAAGTCCTTAATGGATTTCCCTTACTATTTGATATAGATTTGATACCAGTGAATAGGGTGAAGCTTCTATGGATGCACATGCAACAGTAGTAATTTTAGTCTTCACCCTAATTATACTGATTGAATTCATCGCTTGCCCAAACAGTAACTGCTTTTATTTATATGTGCTGACTCCTGACTCTATTTTACACTGTAGAAAAAGTACTCGGAGCTTTTATTCTGTTTCACCTTTTCACATAGATTTGCTTAACAATATTATATACAATTGTGCTTACCACAGATTTTGCAAGCTCTTACCAGAAGAATAATTGCATAGGGAAAATATTTACCTAATAAATTAATTCCTGAAATCTAATGATATTCTATGCTGAGTATCCTCTTTTTCTTCAGACTAAACAAGTTTAAATCTAATCAGCATAAAGCCTTTGCACGCAGCCCTGAAATTAATTTAAACTGCCAATATTGGATTAAATGACATGAATTTCTTTTATGCTAGTATTCAGAATCTTTAGATCATAGAATATGTTAATAATAACTGAAGAAGATTTTCAGTTTCTAATTCTTGTGTTTACTTGTACTAAACAAGCACTTGTGCTCAGTATTTTGCACATCTATTATTTAATTCTTTAACATAACTTTAAGGAAGGCAGTATTATTCCTATTAAAAAAAAATGAGCCTCAGATAAGTTATAAATCTGCCCAAGTTTACATGAGCAATAATTGGTGAGTCTGATACTCAAATGTGTATCTGCTGATACCAGAGCTAATAACTACTTTTTACCTTATAGAGTTAGTACTTTGGTAAAAAGAGATAACCAGAAATAAAGGATAATTATTTTTAACAATCCTCTCAAATCTAAATGAACTAGAATTCTATTCCTGTGTTTGGATAATTGAAAAAAATTATTTTATCATCCAGTGTTAAAAGCAACTCCATTTTCATCATACTAAAAATGCTTTAAGTTCATATTTTATTGGGCTACTTTTTTTTTTTTTTTTTTTTTTTTTTTTTTTTTTTTTTTTTTTAGTAATTGCACTTTGACAATTCTAATACCTGTTATGTGGTTTTACTCAAAGAGTTATCATGTGCCTGAGGGTCTTCTGAGATGTTTGTTAAATAAAGAGTTCTTGGGCCCCAACCCCAATCTACAGCATCAGACTCACTCAGGCTAGTATCAAGAAATCTGCACTTTTAAGCTAATAATTAGATTGTGATTCTCTAGAGCACCAAAACTTAACTTTAGAAGAGTTCCCCTTATCTTTGCCGTGGTTGAAATTTCTTGGGTAATCATTGGCATGTTCTGTCAATACCTTGATGCAGAGTCTTAGTGTATCTGGTTCCCTGAGGAAAGTATTACTGGTGGTCATTAGGCCTGTTCACAAATATCCTGGTTCTTCATTAAAACACATGATAAGATTGCATTTCCCTGCCCCATTGAAGTCGCATATGGCCATGTGACTTCCACTGGCCAATGGAAGTGAATGGAAGTGATATAGTCTCTCTTCCTCAGCCCCAGGAACCGTCTACATATCAGACAGTGGAGGCTTTGTCAGCCTGTATTCCTGCATGATGGTGAAATGGAGTAGAGTCCCAAGCTGATCCGCAATGTATCTGGCAAAAAGGAAGACTAGCAGGATGCTAGTTATCTTCCTGTATTTATTCTTCACTTATCCCTTATTACAAGAACATCAATATTTTTCCAGCCATATCACTATTCAGCTAAAAGATTAAATTTTCCAGTCTATCTATAGCTATAGTGATTATGTTAAGTTTTATCTTTGAGATAGAAGTGGGGATTGCTAGTAAGTATCCTTAACAGGTAAGGGTCTTTTACCTTCTCTCTTTCTCCAAGCTTCCTGGGATACAAATGTAATGATCAGAGCTCTGCCAGCTTTCTTAGGCTATGAAGTGAGTTGTAAGATGCCAGCCACATTCAGTAGAGCAAGAAGATATGAGGAGCCTGGCTCCATCCCAATGTGAAGCTTTCATATTTCCCTGGGAAGCCTACTCTCAGATTATTTTCTATTCATGAGAAATAAACCTGTATAAGTCACTATTTTTCAGATCTTTATTTCTTACCACAGATACTTATACTCTCTGGTACAAAGCACTAAAATCTCTTTGTAATTACTTGCAAGCCAAGACTACCACGAACTCTCAAAATGTGAGCAATATACTTCTTAAATCTGGGCACTTTTCCTCAACTTCAGACAAAGGTGATTGTGAGTACTATAGCTCTAAGGTAGGTGAGATAACGCAGGCATGGTAGGTCGCATGCCTTCCAGAAGTGGAGTATGATTCTCATGCACATAGGTCAGTCTTCCTAAATGATACTCTGCATTTTCTGTACCACTTTTCCAGGTCACCTACAATTGACACAGCACTGGTCAGCAACCTGTCAAGACACATGGGGTTTATGAAGGATTGTCAGACTCACTCAAGAACAGCTGGAGGAATGATTTCTGTGAACTCACCAAAGACCTAGAAACATTTCCTATAGGAACTTCAAACAAGCTGAGTACCTTTATTTTGGTACTCATTTATTTAATGCAAATTCATACCGATCCACTTCAAATAAAACATTGGTGTTTTGTGGCGCACCTCTAATTATCAGCTGTAGTAGAATTCTGCATTTGGAAGGGAATTTAGAACTTATAGAGTTCAATAACTGGATTTTACATGTGAGGAAAATAAGCCTTAGAGAGCAGAAATGACTAATCAAGACCTTCCAGCAAACCTCAGGTTAGAACTGAGAGCTCCTGTCTCTCAATTCACTATCTTTTCTCTAAACTAAACTTCCCCAAAAGGTCATATCATATACCTTTCCCCTACTTGAACTTTAATTTTAACTCCATTGTATCTACCCACTGAGCATTTAGCTGAGATCTTTTAAGCTGAGTCCAAGTTCGGCATTTATTCTCATCTCATTTCAATACCTCTGCAGCATTAAAAAAATACATCAACAACAACAACAACAACAAAACTGTCCCTTGATATGTTCTCCTGAATTCCTAAAGCAAATGGCTTCTTTAATCATTATCCTTCTCTTTGGGCATCTATATTCTCTCTCAGCCAGTTATTCCCCTCATGCTTATAAATATACTAGGCCTTTCCTACCTTTAAGTAATCTATACCTTTTAATATTTTAAACAAAATCCATTGGGCCATCTGAGATTTCAAATTCTTCTTCTTTTTTCTGGGCAGCTTTGTAAGGAAATGTTTATTCCAGACCTTTTATCACATCATTACTTTGCTCTCGTGGATGCTTGCTGTCATTCTCTGACTCCCCACTTCCTACTTTACCCAATGTTGCTGTTGTACAGCATATCTTTGACTCCCCAGTGGCTAGCATAGTTCCTAGCATAATTGGAATAAACTGTACATTTTTTGAATAAAAAAGGCAATAGTCAATGAATGGTTAAAAAAATCATGATAACCACTAGGAAACCTGACTGCTCATTAAATATCCTTAAGTTGGAACTAGGGCTGTCTGTATAAACATACATGTTAATGTACATACAAAAAAGGAGTTCAGTACCTTTTTATATGCTCACTATGTACCAATCTCAGTTCTAAACACTGTACATGGTATCACCAAATTTAATAAGAAGAATAATGACAAATAACAACAACAATAACAAATGGTGCTCAGAATGTGGCTGGGTATCATTCAGGTCACTTTCATTCATTTGTTTATCTTCATAAGAACTCTATGAGATAAGTACTTTATTACCCTAACAGAGACATAGAAAGAAATAGCTTCTGCATTCACACAGCAAGTGAGTAGCAAAGTGAGAACTTGAACTTAGATGTTCTGACTCCAGAGTCTATACTCATAGCCACTCATTCCATACTAATCAGCAAAGATCTCACAAGCTGAGTTGATGCCCCATGAAGAATATACTATACATTCTACCCGAAGTACAAATCCTAAAACATCTTCCTTACCAGCATGCCTGCTAACTGGCTGAAATTTTTATTAGTTATAATCTTTACAGAGGCACTTTTGAAGAAATTCAACAAAAGCACAAATATGTCGTGGGGTAAATAGCATAACGATCAAACCATTAACATTTAATTAACATTTTTTCATAAAATAGTTCACCAGATAAACGTAATTGAGCCTTGACAGATTCTTAAGGAAATAAAATATGAAACAAGTTAAACTTTAAGATGTTGGAGAGGATAGAGGGTCTTGAAATATCAAAAGAGTAGGAAAGAAAGGTCAAGTAGGATAGTTACACTGCAGAATATTTGAAGAAAAGAAGGAAAAGGCAGATTGGAGATTTGGGCAAAGAAAGAAAAGAATTTGTGTTTGCTACCACCAAAATATCCTACGCTGCTTAGCTACTTTCATCTCACCTAAAAGTGCCTGATTTCGAATATGTTTTATTTGATATTATATATCTCACCTTGAGTTATATCATTGGGACTAACAATTTTTTTTCTCTAGTTCTGGCTGCATTTTACAAGAGGTATTAATAAACATAATTTAGATGGATTTTTTTTACTTGGAGGAATAATCTCTAATTTATGCTATGAGTCTATTATACAGGATTTTGCTTCAGCAATTATTTTTATTAACATCAAAGCTTCCCCATATGTTGAGGTGCCCCTGTGAGGATCAAAATGTCACTTGAAGATGCAGACTTTGGTTAGGTTTTCTTGAGAGCCAGACTTTATTTTTATTTCATGCCTGCCAACCCTGTGCCTTTTCAGCTTTTAATAAAGAATAGTTTAAGCAATACTTTTTAGTAATCCCTTATACATGGAACCTCTTGTTACAAGTTTTATAAAGATATATAGATAGCATCACTTGTTATCAATTTTAATTTTATAAGCCCTTCAATTAGTAAATCTCTTGTTTTCTCAGGCCAATGAAGTTCTATATGTGTATTAGGCACAAATTACCTATTTTTTTAGTATTTCATTGGTTCTGTAAATTGGGAATCTGGATGAAGAACTACAGAATATTTAAGCCTCCCTAATCTCAACAATATACACACTAAAGGAAAATTCTAATGTGAACAGTAGCTAATTCCATGTATTTAGAAGAGCGGTGGTATCAAGCTTTTCTCTAATCCACTGGCTTTCAAAATAATTCCAAGTTCTACAAGAGTTTACTTAGTTGATCTCAGGGAGCAGAACTGTCTCTGGAAGCCTCACTTAGGAAATAGTTGTGTACTTCCTTTCATTTTAATAAAACTAGATGATAAGAGTAGGTAGGCACTGTGTAGATGATGCATTCTAAATATGCACTCATAGGGGGCTAGCAGTTACACTGATTTCAGATAAATTTTAACTTTGATTTTACAAGGTACTATCATGGAAACAGAGCATTTGGGAAGGTGCAACAGGATATCAAATATGTCTCTTTCTGACTGGGAGTTTAGGCCAAGGCCCCAAAACTTGGAATAACAAATGCAAAGTACTTCCATGGTTAAAGCAAGTTAGACCATTTACATAGGAAGGGGCAAAAAACAGTTCTATCAAAGAAAAATTCAATAAGCGGTAAGTGATGGGAGAGTGAGGTTATTTAAAGAGTTACCCATTCCTCAGTTTGAGGAAGTCTCCCCAGGAGAGGCAGACTTCAAGAGAGCCACTAAAGTGCTTGGCCTATGAGCTCTAAATTAATGCAGAAAAAGATAAAGACTAGAGCCTGGCTCATGTCTGACAAGGTTAAATGACTGGGAAGTTCTGCAAAAAGACAAGAGAAGAAAGAAAATTTGAGAAGGAACAAGGGGAACTTCCCTGTACATTGAAACAAAGGCATGCATGTCTTTTCTACAGACCAGAGGTAGCCCATAAAGGTAGGCTGCCATGAGCCCTTTTGGAAGCTTTTTGCTCCAAATATTGACCTAGAGTGCTAACCACCATCATGAGAAGATGGATTTCCAGGGGTCAGAGGCTTGTGAGCAATCGTATCTGGCTGGCTATAGGAAATATCATTAACTCAGGGAGCAACAATTAAATGTCCCAGCAAGACAATCTACAAGGGACCACAGAAGCATCTCATGAAGAAAGCAACTGGTCACCTGACACCCAGAGACACTAACACCTGATACAATTAAACAAATATAATAAGAACTTGTTGGCCCTCTTATATCTTTTCCTTTCCCTCTATTCCAACTCTGATGGTTGCAGGGTTAGGAGAAGGGAGTAGAAGAGCAAAGTGGAGAAATAATAAGCTGCAAGTGCTCTCCCTGTATCCTGGGGTAAGCCTGTTCAGGGGAAAGGGAAAGACTTAAAACAAATAAGAATGAGAAATTTAAGTTTCCCTTAGAGATTGGAGAGATAATTTTATAATGGGTACTAACTATAAAAATATGTATCAAATAACATATTTCTCAGTTTGAATATTATCTGGAAACAATGAAGAATGGAAGTGAAAGCATAGGTAATAAAGAGTTTAGGTTAGTGTTTGGGATTGGTGTCCTATTGCTGTACTAACAAATTTAGTGGCTTAGGCAATATGAATTTATCTCACAGTAGGTCAGAAGTCTGGTGGGGCTCACCTGATTCCTCTGCTCCACTTTCATAAATCCAAAAATCAAGGTGTTGGCAGAGCTGTGTTCCCCACTGGAGGCTCTCAGAGGGAATTCAGTGTCTCACAGTTGTAGGACTGAGTATCTGCTTTCTTATTGGCTGAGGGCCGTTTCCAGCTTCTAGAGAATACTTCATACCTTGGCTGGTGGACTTCCTCCATCGTTAAATTTGAAATGACAAGGCAAGACTTTCTCATGCTGCAACGCTCTCCTGCATCTTCTATTGTCCTGTCTCTCTGACTGCAGCCAGGAGAGGTTCTCTGCTTTTAAAGGATTCGAGTGATTTAAATGGGCCCACTTAGATAGTTCAGGATAATCTCTCCATCTCAAGGTCCATACTCTTAATTCTATCTGCAGAGTCCCTTTTGTCGAATTAGGTAACATATAGGTTGCAGGAATAAGAGCTGAGCATCTTTGGAGAGACATTAACCTGCCTACCATCATGTTCATGCCTGACAGTTTCTATTTTCTGGTGAAGTAGGAGACTAGGTCATTAGGTAAACAAGAAGTAGGCAGTGGTCTAATTGAAGGACTGAAGGAAGAAATAAGATTCAGAATGGCTATAGAGAGGAGTAAGAAAGGCGGTAAATTGGAGATTATTAACAGAAAACAAAACCAAACCCTGTGGTGGGGACAAAGAATTAAGTGAAGGCCAGGCACCACTTGACAGCAAGCCATGTTTAACTAGGAATCATGCAATTATCACGCTTGCTGATCTGTGAAAGTATTGTTAATTTAAAATTATACTACTTGTTCTTCTTTAGGAATTCACTTATTTTTGAATTTGTTCACAAATTTTAACCTTTTTTCTTAAATAGGCATGCTCATTATCTTTCATTAATACATAGCTATGACTGCTGAAGAATGAAAGTAATTCTATTTTCCATTGGATAGTCAGAGAGTTGATTTCAAGCAGAAAGAGAAACAGCAGTAGGGGTTGTACAGAACATAAAGTAGGATAGAAGTAGGATAGAAGTCTTGGGATCTCCAGGAGGCTTTTGAGATTAGAAAAAATTATATTCAATATACAGTTTAATTTTATATTTTAGAAAAGGAAAATGCATAGAAATTTTGAAATTTTGAAAGATAGACTGAAATTCTTAAATTTATTCAAACAGGTTTTTAAAAAAGATTGAAAAAACCTCAACTTAGAGAAGACCTAGCTTATTTAAGTTTTGTTAACTTGTTTGGAATATGTAGGTCTCTGCTGAATCTGTGTCATCAGCCTAGGTTCACGCTTTCTGAAGTGGTTTGTGTGTGTGTGTGTGTGTGTGGTGTGTGTGTGTGTGTGTGTGTGATGCTTATTGCTTTTATTTATTTATTTTTATTTCTGGAGACATAATCTTTATTCTGCCACAGTTCATAGTTGGGCCAACTTATGATTGCCTTTGTCTACACCTATAGATTTGCCTAAATTCAAATTGGCATATTATACAGTTAATATTGGCAGTTCTTTTGACCTGTCACTCTGGACAGGTGGGTACATTTTGGTTAACAATGTTTGACTCTGGAAAATTAAACTATAAAAAGGGGTATAAAGTCACAGCTTACAATGGTACACTATTGAAAACTGGTAGGGACCCCAAACCATCAGGAGCTTATCTACTACAATAGGAAAGTGAAAATGTCAGAGCTATCTAAAATAGCAGCTCCATGTGGTAGCCAAAAGTAATAGCTTTAACAGGAAGTTCGCTCTTATTGTTCTCTATTTAACATAAAAATTAAAGGCCCTGTAAATGTGTTAAGAACTAAACAAACAAACAAACAAACAAACAAAGAACACATTATAATCATGGTAACAAACATGAGTGTAGACTCTCAAGTGTTCTCCAAATTCCCCTCATTCCCCAGATCAGTAATGGAACCATGAATTAAAATTATTAGCTCTCAGTTTATCAGGCTTACCTCAATATTACAAATTGAATTCCTAATAAGGTTTTTTTTCTTTTAATGGAGAAATAAACTCTCCTTCCTTTTTATCTTCCCCTTCTTATTTCTTCTTTCCTGAAAAGTTTCAACGCTAAAGCCATGAAGTGGTGTTGATCAAGGTAGATGTCTGTGCCAGAATGAGCAGAACCATGTGGCCCATTGTCGCCAAGTGCAAGCAGGTGAGGAGGGTTTCCCATGGATGGGCAGCCTGATGCAAGGGCCAGAGGCCAAGCAGGATGAGGAGGGCATGAAACAAGAAAGCAGCCCAGAAATTGACACAATTTGGGAAGCTGTCCTCATGGAGAGTGCTCAGGCATAGATCCAGAGCCTTAATTGGGAGGGTCAGACATGGTGCAAGTAGTCAGAGACCATGTGGTATAAAGGGAGGCTTCCACATGGTGGGACAGCTTAATATAGGTGTGTCAGGGCTTGGGTGGAGAAAAAGGTGTCCACACGTGGAGGCGAACCTTGTTTGGGGTGTTGGAGTCATTTGAGAAGAGGGTCTATGCAGAGTGTCAGGGCAGGCTGATCTGGGATGTCAGGACCCAAGCAGGGTAAGGGAGTGTTCTTGCAGGAAAATATCCATACCAACAAGGTGAGGAGGACAAAGTGAAGAAGCTTGCCTGATGAGGGGTTGTCAGAACCCATGCAGGTGAGTGGGCCGTCTATATAGAGAGGGGATTTGGCTTTACCTAAATCCAGAATGATCACAGCTCCCCATCCTTTACTTACTTATGTCCATAAAGGTCCTTTTTCCAAATAGAGTCACATTCATAGGTATCAATGGATAAGACTTGACAAATCTTTGGGGGGTTCACCATTCACACACTAAAGTATTTGGGGTGATCAAGAACATCATGCTGGCACTTCTCAAGTAGTTTAGGGAAAAAAAATTGTATTGTACTTACAATTTTTGTTACTAATTTGAAGCTGCTTCAAAAGTAGAAAAAGTTAGAAATAAAATAGAAAAGAAGCTCTGTTGAATTAGTTAATGGTAAATAGGACAGACTAGTGTGAGATTGTCCCAATCTGAGATCCACCACTTATGTTTCTGTGTGAATGTGGGCAGGTCTCTGACACATTTCAACTCGGTTACTTTATCTACAAAATGGGCATAGTAGTACTTCATAGATTTGTGAGGATTATTTGAAACGATGATTGTAAAGAGCTTAGCAAAGTGTTTACCACTTAGTAAATCATTAATGAAAGTTAGTTAATATTATTATCATTACTAACATCCTCAACATCATTAAATGATCTCACGTTTACTTTTACACAATAACTGAAGGTCAGAGATATACTTGTCTCTGATTAAAAATTCCTGAACTTAGCAGGCCAGTAAGATTTGTCCTTCCCACCCTAGTTTACCAGAACTATACATTCTTGCTTTCTTCTCGTAATTGCGATTAGTTGTATCATGCTTTTAAGGCATTGAATTTGTGAGGTTTTGACCTTTAAGTTTCTTAATCTAGCTATTCAAAGATCTGGAGATTCTCAGAAGATAGCCTTATTGTCACGGTTAGATCAGTATTTTATGTTGGTTGTTGTAGTGTTTAAGGGTATATTTGGAACAAGAAACATAAAGCAAAACTGATGGTGGCTTAAAGCAGAGAGAGGTTCATTTGTCTCACATAACAAGAAGTCAGGAAGTAGGCAGCCTAAGCCTGGTGAGGCAGTTTGCTGATGTCAGCAACCATCCTGGGCATGTTAGCTAAATATGTATTAGCAGGGAAGGAGAGGAGGGGGATGTAAATGTGTGGACAGTGGATGGTTTCAGTCGTAATTAGCTATGACCATTTGCCAATCTTCAGAGATAAATCCCACCCTTTTAAAATGTAATATATCAATTTATCGCAGATACTTCTGAAAAAAAAATCAATCTAAGATATACTGGTGAAATGTATTGTTAATTTGCTTATGATTTAAGTAATTGAGAGAAACAGTTTCTTTAATATGTTTTTCATATACTATTAATATATTTTATATATTATATATTTTTATATTTATATAAATATAATGAATATTTAATTCATGAATATAAAATAGAAACACGTAGAATCTTTATTGAGATGAGCTAAAAACTATTAAATTAGTACAGTTTGGAATTAAAATTCTCAGTGTTGGAAAGAAGAAAAAGTTTTCCATTGCACAAGAGAGATGAATCCAATTTAAAATCCTTAAGGAGCGAAGGAGAACATGTTTCTATCTTCATGATTGGGAAAGACCTAAAATAAGTAGAATATACATCCAAAAGGTATTCATCAGCATGACCTTATAGATATGAAAGGACCGAGAAGATTAGGCATGTTGCCATGGGCTGAAAATTGTTAGAGGAGGTGGGACTAGATCTCAGACCTCCTGCCCCAATCTAGTGTTCTTTTATCTATAGCCTGTTAAGGTTGAGATGGTCAAACAATTTGGAGAAAGGAATTTGTAGTAAGTTACCTTGATTCCTCTTGAAAAGAAACAGGAAGATGGAGAGATTTTTTGGAGAGTCACCTCCTGGCTAGGAAGAGAGGACCAGAGCTGAAGGATTTTTATACCATTAACAGAGAACAGTAATAATATAGGTATGGATGCTTGGTTTTATGTAACCTAGAAGTCTATTGAAACCCTAAACTTATTCATTCTCCCCACTCCTTCTCTTCTCTCACCCTTTCTCCTTTCTCTGTCTCTGTCTCTGTCTCTGTCTCTCTCTCTCTCTCTGTCTCTCTCTCTCTCTCACACCACACACACACACATTTATTGAGCACCTATTTTCTATCTGGCACAAAAGGATATAAAGTGAAATTCTTCTGTACAACTAGGCTTTAAAATCTGTTTCTAGACTACATGTGATCACAATGAATCAAAATTATAGTTCACAGTTTACTAAGAATCAACTGTCTCACCATAGTCCAATGCAGCTAGTTTTTTCTCCAAAGTTAGAATGAATATCTGATCTCTCAGATGAATACCAGATGAAGCAGTTGACTTATTGTTAACAGATGCTATCTTTACACACTCAGCTCATACCCATTTTTGTGACACGCTGGTAGAGTGGGGCAGATAGAAATCAAGGTGGACTTAGAGGGTTAAAGAGCAACATCCAATCTCCCATCTTAAATTCAATCTGAGGCCTGCATTTATTGAGTAGAGATGAGCAGAGTTCACACTTTTGAAATTTGCTATCTTTCAGTCTTTTTTTTTTTTAATTATTTTTAAAAGGAATACGTAAGTTAAATGTGTGTACATGCCACATTGCTAAAGATAAACTAACGTGTATATGATTACGTAAATAGAGAATTACAATTCAATAACTAAAATGAATATCAATTTAGATCTGCAGCAGGACAGGGTTAGTAAGCAATTTGCAAATGAAGAATTGCTTAGAGGTGTATGGTGAAAGATTATCATTATTAGGAAAAGAGAACTAATGAGGTGCATCTTCTCCCTGACAAATGTTTACGTATCTTATTTCTTTTATGCCTTCCTCAGAGTCACATGAAGTAATGAACAGCCAAAGTGACTCCATTTTAGGTATAAGACTCCATCTTAGGCATAAGCCAGTTCCCAGAAAAACCTCAGATAGTGAGACAATCACCCCACCCTAGACTCAGCCAATCAGAGCAACTATGAAAAGTAACTCTCCAAATTCCCTGCCTTGTTCCTTGGCGCCATCACCCAGCAATCCCACTAAAGGTCAAGCTTGTTGTAGCAATCCTGTAACACCAAGACATTACTCCCGTGCTTACGTTTTTTTCCCTTCAAATACCCCTAAAGCCCCATGTTCGAGACTGCCTTCTACTCACTGCTGCATCGGTGTGGCAGAGTGCGGTCTGGACTGGGTCTGAAATAAACTCCCTCTTGCTCTTGCTTCGGTGTCGGCTTCTTGGTGGTTCATGGAGATACGAGTCTGGGCATAACAGTAACTACTGTTATCCTCAGTTAACAAATATAGAACCAATTCAAGAACTTCTCTAAGATCATACGGTTGGTAAGTGGTGGAGTAAGATTTGAACCTAGCTTTTGTATGACTTTGAAATTTGTGTGCTTGAGATAACGGCATTCTGTTCTCCAACAAAACAGCATAGCTTAAGATCCAATGCATGAAAATTTCCTTCTTCATTTAGAGACATGGGGGAAAGTCTCCTTTCTGGTATCCAGGCAGGAATAACTTATTAAGGGTACCCTGAAAACTGGCATGTTTTAACTTGAGGAAATTCTGAGCATATCTTCTTATTCTACAGTTCCCATTACAATACTTTGCATCAAATTTGTGGCCCATCTCTAATAAGGTCAAGAATCTACTTCATTATTTTTTGTTCAAATCTCACTCTGCTTTCATGTTAACTTTTTTTCCTTCTGTGCTTTGTCCTATTTTCACATGCAAGTATTTTATGTTAGTTTATTTTATGCCATTGTTATGAAGTAATTGCTTTAAATTCTGCCTATAACAAGAAGTGATCTAAGGAAAGAAATAAAAATCCAAATATAAGATTATTCAGTCAAAACATGACTTTGAGAATGAAGGATTAACTTAAAAATAATAACTCATAAACTATGGTAATGTATGTAACAACATAATTATACTACTATTTTCTCATTGTTGTTGATATTAACCAAAGCATTTGCCTATTTTTATAAGAATGGGAAACTACGAAGAAGTATTTGTTTTATAGAAATGAGTATTCATTTTTTTTTTAACAACCACTTTATATGTGCTATATGCCAGACATTATGCTAGATCTGGGGGTAAAAAGGTTAATAAGACATGTTCTTTACCCTCAGTTACAGATAATTGCTATGCAGAGTGATTAGTGTTTAATAAACACTTATACAGTACCTTCTAAGATTAACACAGTAAAAAGATGGAATGCTTAGCCTTTAAAGTCAGACGGACCTAAATTTAAGGTAGTTTCTTCAATGTATCATTTTCCTAGGGCTGCTGTAACAAATTACCACAAACTAGGTCCTTCAAACTCAGAAATTTATTTCTCATAGTTCTGGAGGCCAGAAATCTAAATCAAACTGTCAGCAAAGTTAGTGCCTTCTGAAGTTTCGGAGGGAAAATTTATCCCATGCCTCTCCATGGTTCCTGGTGGCTCTAGAAATCCTTGATGTTTCTTGGCTTATGGATGCATCGCTCCAGTCTCGCCTCTGTTGTCACATGACTTTCTTCCTAGGTGTCTCAGTATGCTCACACAGCCTTCAAGTAAGGACATCAGTCCTTGGATTTTAGTACCCACCTAAAATTATATCTGCAAAGACCCTATTTACAAATAAGGTCATATTCCAGATTCTGAACAACATGAAATATGGAGGAACACCATTCAACCCAGTATTTCACTTACTAATTACATGAGTTTAAACGAAAATTTCCTATTCTTCATAAATTCCTCTGTAAATGGAGATAATAGTAGCTATCACCTAATTGTTAGGATATTTAAATAAAACATATAAAATACACAGCATTGCTATTTGACAAAATAATTGTTGAATAAATGCCAGCCAGTAGTAGTTTTGAGAACTATTTAGTCCAATTCTTCCTTGTAATGATAATGCTTTGTTAACTAGTTTGGGAAGTGTACCAAGTGTATTTTTAGTCTATTATATCCACCCAGCTGAATCATTTAGATTATTCCAAAACTTTAGTAGAAAATTGTTAATCAAAACTTTCTGATGAGAATTGGTGTGGCAAGCATTGTATAATGTAAGGATCAGAAATCTCAAAGTCATGTGTCAAAATGTGTACATTTGGAAATAGGTGACTTAAATTTTATTCTTTAGAACAGGTACAACTATTTTCAACTTCTCTACTGAATTAAGCAATGACTCTTAATCAGTGTGATAAGGTTATAAATAAGAGAGCCATTCTGATCTCCAGACAATTTTCTCATTAAATCAAGAAAATTATTTCCTGAACATTTAGTCTGCTTGATTGTTTATTTTTAGTAGACCTTACTTTAGAGCAGTTTTAGGTTTATAGAGTGTTGAGCGAAGGTACAGAGATTTCCTATGTGTTCCTGCCCCACACATCATTCCCACATATATCCCTCATTATAAACATCCCTCACCAGAGTGGGATGTTTGTTGCAACTGATGACACTACATTAACACATCATTTATCTTCCAGAAGCCATAGTTTATATTAGGGTTCATACCTGGTGCTTTATTTTGGGGGTTTGGACAAATTTGTAATAACATATATCTACAGTTATAGCATCATAAAGGGTAGTTTCATTGTCCTAAAAATCTTCACTCTCTATTCATTGCTCCCTCCCCACAAAACCATGGCAACCATTACCGTCTCCATAGTTTTTTCTTTTTCCATAATTCATATAGTTGGAATTATTCAGTATGTAGTCTTTTTCAGGTTGACTTTTTTCACTTAGTAATATGCATTTAAGGCTTCTTCATGAGTTTTCCTGGCTTGATAGCTCAATTCTTTTTAGTGGTGAGTAATATTTCATTGTCTGGGGTTGTACTATAGTTTATCCATTCACCTACTAAAGGGTATCTTGATTGCTTCTAAAATTTGGCAATTTGAGATAAGCTGCTATAAACATCTCTATGCAGGTTTTTGTGTGGATATTTTTTCTACAACTTTGAGTAGATACCAAGGGCATAATTGCTGTATCCTATGGTAACTGTGTTGAGTTTGTAAGAAGCTGCCAAACTATCTTCCAAAGTGGCTTTACATTTTGCATTCCCACCAGCAGTGGATGAGAGTTCTTACTGCTCTACATCCTCACCAGCATTTGGCGTCAGTGTTTTGAATTTTGGTTGTTCTAATACCTGCGTAGCAGTATCTTATTGTTGTTTTAATTTGCATTTTCTGATGACTGTGATGGACTATCTTTCCATATGCTTATTTGCCATCTGTATATCTTCTCTGGTGAGGTATCAGTTCACATCTTGGGCATTTTAAAATCAAGTTGTTCATTTCCACATTGTTGAGTTTAAGAGTTCTTTGTATATTTGGGATAAAGTCCTTGATCTATATGTCCTTTAATATTTCTTCCAGTCTGTGGTTTGTCTTTTCATTCTCTTAATATTGTCTTTCACAGAGCAGTATTTTTTTTTAATAAAGTTGAGTTTTCATGGTTCATGTTTTTGGTGTTGGATTTAAAAAAATCATTGCCATATCCAGGATCATTTAGGTTTAATCTCGGTATCTTCTAGGAGTTTTATAGGTTTGTATTTACATTTAGGCCTGTGATCCATTTTGAATTAATTTTTGTGAAAGTATAAGATCTGTTGTAGATTTATTTTTTGCATGTAAATGTTGAGTGGTCTAGCACCATTGTTTTGTAAAACTATTTTGATGCATTATATTATTGTCTTTGCTCCTCTGTCAAGATCAGTAGTTATCTATATTTATGAGGGTCTGTTTTTCTTGGCTGTCCATTCTGTTCCATTGATCTATTTGCTTTTTCTTTAATCAATATCACATTGACTTTGTTACTCTAGCTATAGCAAGTCTTGAAGATGAGTACTGTCTGTTTTCCCACTTGGTTCATCTCCTTCAATATTAGTTGGCTCTTCTGAGTTTTTTGCCTCTCCATATGAACTTTAGAATCAGTTTGTTGATATCCAAAAATAATTTTCGAGGATTTTGATGGGGATTGTATTGAATCTATAGATCAAGTTGGGTAGAACTAATATCTTGACATTATTGAGTCTTCCTATACATAAACATGGAAATCTCTCAATTTACTTAGTTATTCTTTCATTTTTTTTAATCAGAGTTTTGTTTGTTTTCCTCATATAGATCTGTATATAAAACATATTTTCTGAGTTATATTAAGTATTTGATTTTGAGGGGAGTGAAAATGTAAATGTTATTTTGTTTTTATTGTTAAGTTCCATTTGTTCATTGCTGGATCTAAAATTTGGCTTTTTTGTATATAAACTTGTACTATAAGTTTGTGTCCCTCAAAGTCACATGTTGAAATCTAACTCCAATGTGATGAAATCAGGAAGCAGGGCCTTGGGGAAGTGATTAGGTCTTGAGAGCAGAGCCCTCCTAATGGGATTAGAGCCCTTAATAGAGACCCCTGAGAGCTCCCTTGTTCCTTTAGAGGACACGAGGGGAAAGACAGCCACTACAAACTAGGAAGTGGATCCTCACCAGACAAACAATCTTCTGGGGTTTTGATCTTAGACTTCCAGACTCCAGAACTGTGGGAAATAAATTCTATTATACATAAGCCACCCAGTCTATGATATTTTGTTATAGCACCCCTAATACAGGAGGTTGGTTTTTCTTTTGGAAATTGATCTTATTTACCTAGTCCAATTAAGAAAAGAATCATAAATTAGAACTAACATTTACTGGGTATCTACTGTAGCATGATGTGTCTGGGCCCTAGGGAATAAATTAATAAAACAGACAAATTCTCTACCCTCATGGTGTTTACCTTCTAGTGGAGAAGATAGATAATATATAAATAAAACCTATAATGTCTGGTAATGGTAAGTGTTTACAAGGGAGAGAACAGCAGGGAAGGAATGAATGAGGCAGGTATGCTCCTTAGATAGGTTTGGTAAGAAAAGCTTTGCGGAGAGAATATGATATTTCAGGAGAATCACATTTGAAGTTATGGAGCTGGACTTCCGAGCATCTTCAAAAGTGCATTTCAGAAGAAGGGAGCTGCAAATCAAATAGTCTGAGAGGAGAGGGTACTGTAATGTTCTAGAAAAGGCAAGGGTCTGGAAAGAGTGAGCTAGGACAGGTATAGGGGTGAGATAGAGTGGACTGGAGGAAATTACATTAGAGATAGTGAGGGCCAGATGAAGGACACATTTCAAGTAAAATGTGGCCACAGGTGAATGTCGGTCAAAAAATAAATAAATAAATAAAAGAATGAGGACAAAGTAGATTAGAAGATATTTTGAAAAATAACGAGGTTACTATAGAAAAGAAATAGGAATTAGAAACACAAAGCTACTTAGATCTACTTGATTAAATTTTTGTCTTAAGCTGCCATTCTAAGAGTACTCACTCTGTGCTCAACAGTTTGCTCACATCCTGAACATACCTAGTGAGAGAAGAATTATTGGTTTTATTTTATGTGTGTAGATTAATTATATAGAAGGAGCATTGTTAGCAATTGAAATATGATGAAACAGGCTCAGAGAGGTAAAGAACTTGATCAAGATTACACAATTATTAAGTGGGCAGAGCCAATATTTTAATCGAGATTTTTCTGATCCTCAAGTCCTTGTTCTTTATTACTATGATTCACCAAAAAATTTATTTATAAAAAGCATATTTTCCCTAATGAAGCTTCTGAGTTATGCATTCAAAATACTAAGTTAAACCTCATCACAGACATACACCCAAGGTCCTGTCCCCTTCACACAGCTCCTGTGCCCAGCACCTTTGCGTACCTATCATAGGGGCTTACCACCTTCTTCCATGGCCATCTCTCAGGCCAGCAACTCAATGTCTTCCTCACTGTCTCCTAGCCCTTGGGGAAAACTTTTGATGATAATCTAACCCTGCTACAGGAACATGTTTGTCTATAAAAATGCTTGTACGGCAAAGATGATAAGTGGGTCCATATAGAGAGGTATTTCTTTCATTTCAGGAAGATAAGGTTGACCTGAAGATCCAGGAAAGGACAGGAAAGACATAGTGAGGACAGACCAGTTACAAGAAAGGCAGTGGTTCTTAGTAACAGTCCTTTTGAGCTAAATAGTCTAGACACTGATCCACTTCCAATCACTTCTCTGTTGGCTATCATCTCCCAGTCTGTTCCTTCATCATTTGACTCTGCCTCAGCAACTTTTTAATTTTTTTTTTAACAAGCATGTTGACACTATTTTTCCTTCTTCTAATAGTTCCAACACCATAATTAATTTCTATGTGTATGACTCATTTAATACTCTAGGTCAATTTCTTGATCTACTTTACATTAATAACCTTTGCTTTAACCACTCACATAATTATCTACACATCTAATAGCTTGAATCTTTGAATTTCTCTCTCAAACAAGCTCTTCACCTCTTCTATCCTCTTGTAGAAGTTTTGCTTTTTTATTTTATTGCCACTTCATTTCCCACTTATTTATTATTAGCTTCCAGTAATTAGAGTCTAATTCTCATTTTCTGCTTATCAGACCACTATCTAATGCTAAAACACTCTCCAAATTTGTTACATTACATACCATCTTCATATCTGTTCCAATTCTCCAGATTTCTGAAATTAACACCTAATTTTCACATTTATGGTATTTTTATTACCCTCTGAAGCTTACAGCTCAGCATTGCACTTAAGGGTCTAAACTTATTTTACATCTTGGATTATAAACTGGGGTTTCCCTTGGTCTGTGCTACCTATAGGCATCTGGGTAAATATTCTTTCCTGGAATTGTTCAGTCCTGAATCCTATTCTTACCACATCCCTTGCAGATGAAGTCCGTTAACTTGATTCCACCCATTTCATATACATGATCTAGATAGCTCCCTACCAGTCAGAATCTCAGGGTTCATCATGTCAAGTATATATCATCAACCCACTTGATTCTCTTACTCTCTAACTATTTAGGGGAGTGTTATACTTCCATTAAATCTAAATCTAGCTTGCTCTACTGATTCTTATCCTCTTGTTCAGGATTTCTAACACTATTAAAAAATCGCATAATTTTGGTTGGGCTCTATTAATTATTCTCAATGAGGATAATTCTTTTGCTCATTCTTAGTCCCTTACATATTATTTTCAGTAAAATTTAAAAGTAAAACAGATTTTTTTAAAAAATTATGGTTCTTCTCAAGCTCCTGATTCACACAAAAAATGATAACCTAGTTTTATGTAACTTAGAGTTTGTATATATTATAAGAACACCCTTAAATTTATATTTACTCTCTAATAACAGTATTTATTCATTTTTGTTTCTCTATCCCTTTTTGTATCATTGAAGTTCTTGGCTAGAATGACACAAATGGTTCTCCTGAAGAAAAGTGGAATGTTACTAGAAGGAATGTGAGGTTATAGTATCAAAAAGAACCCTGGGGTATGAAGTTGGGTATTTGCAGGAACCAAGGAAGCCTCAGAGAGAATTATAACATCTCTTTGATGGCAAAAACATCTTTGGTTCCAGGCCTGACCTCTGTGTGAATCCAGTTGTTTCTAGCCTCTTGTCACCGCTGCCCACCAATAAACATTCAGGAATAGTGTCCAAGTGACTTAGTGTGAGTTACACAGAAACTGGATAAGTGGAAACAAGGTTTCCAATTACACACCCCTCAGACTATAACCAATTCAGAAGTAGTACTTCTCCCAAGAGACTCAGGGTGTGTGAAGTAGGGGAAACTGAATGTTCTGCAGTCAAAACGCAATAAAAATCCACTATACTTTCTGTCTCTGAGAAAGAATTGGTTCTAACTATTTTCTATTCTCGCACTGTATTCTTTATTCAAACCCTTGCAGGATTTTTCTTCTTAACCCTCTTCAATATACTCTTAATCTTAAACCTGGGTCTTTTTTTTTCTTGTTGAAACCATTATACATTCCAGTCCTCCAAATTATAGACCCTGAAGTCTTCTTTATGTCTTTTATTTATCACCATTGCCTAGTTAATTTTTAAGTTTTACTGATATTATTGTGAACAATACCTCTCCAATTTAGTTTCTTTTAGCCTCACTTTAAACTGTCGTGCTGCCATGGACTATTACGGTAACATCTAGATGACTTTTATTCCTACAAATGTTATCAAATCTTTTTTTTGATTGCTTTCAGAATTATTTTTTCTAAAGTACTCCAAATACCAAAGGAAAATCAATAATCTATCACGATGCTTTTTTTGTTTTAAAAACTTCAGTGGCTTTTTAGCAGCTCCTTGATAATGTCTAATCTTTGTTCAGTTATTCAGCGCCCTAAACTCAGTTGAGCTCAACTTACCCTTTCTAGAGTCAACTCCCTCCGTTTTCTTTAAGCATCCTCCTAAGACCTCGTGTTTATGTTTGCACTTCCTGTTCATTATGGATATTGTGAAGGTTTCCCAACAAACTCTCTCCGTAGTAATCATGGACTGGAGGGAAAATGGCTCTACATCCAGGTTCAGTAGTGGCCCTGATTACTTTCATTCAAACATGGTAATCCATCTCTACTTGCCATTTTGAGTGATTCATATAAATCAGGTTTAACTCAATTAGTCTACAGCATGTTGATGGCCAAAGTAACTGATTTAAGAAGAGGTTTAGCTCTGAGAAGGACACCCATTCTTCTGAGAGCTTTCTCCTCTTCTCTGAATATTGTAATATTAGGATTTAAATTATTCTTTTTCTCTGCCTATTTTTATTTTTTTAATTATTTTTTCCCTGTCTATCACCCCTACCACTCTCCCCACTACCCTCTGGTAACACTAGTCCATCGTCCATTTCCATGAGTCTCTGTTTGTTTGTCCTGTTCATTTGTTGCTTTTAGGTTTATATCCCACACATAAGTGATAGCATGTGATTTTTCAACTTTTCTGTCTGGCTCATTTCACTTAGTATGATTATCTCAAGGTCTATCCAGGTTGTCGTAAATGGCAATATTTCATCTCTTCTTATGGCTGAGTAATATTCCATTGTATATATATATACCACAGCTTCTTTAACACATCATCTATTGTAGGACACTTCAGTTGCTTCCATGTCCTGGCCACTGTGAATAATGCTGCTGAATAATATGGCAGATCAATTCTATGTTTGTTGAGGAATCTCCATACTGTTTTCCATAGTGCTGTACCAATTTGCAGTCCCCACCACCAGTGTATGAGGGCTTCCTTTTCCTCCACATCCTCTCCAGAATTTATTACTGTACTGTTGATTGTAGTATCTTTTACCAGATGTAAGATGGTATCTCATTGTTGTTTTGATTTCCATTTCCTAATAGCTAGTGATGTTGAGCATCTTTTCATATATTTGTTGGCCATTTGTATGTTCTCTAGGGAGAAGTGTCTGTTCAGGTCCTCTGCCCATTTTTGATTGGATCATTGTTTTTTTTGTTATTGAGTCATATGAGTTCTTTGTATTTTTGGATATAGTCCCTATCGGAGGCATTGCTTGCAAATATATTTTCCTATTCAGATGGTTGTCTCTTTACCTTATTGACAGTTTGCAACAGAAGCTTTTTAGTTTGATGTAGTCCCATTCATTTATTTTGCTTTTACTTCCCTTGCCTTTGAGGTCAAATTCATAAAATCCTCTTTAAGTCCAAGGTCCTTGAGTTTAGTTCCTATTTCTTCTATGCATTTTATTGTTTCAGGTCTTATATTCAGGTCCTTAATCCATTTTGAGTTAATTTTGGTGTGTGGTGATAGACAACAGTCTAGTTTCATTCTTTTGCAGGTGGCCTTCCAGTTTTCCCAGCACCATTTATTGAAGAGGCTTTCCTTTCTACTGTATGTTTTTGGCTTTTTGTCAAAAATTATTTGCCCATATAAATATGGTTTACTTCTGGACTCTGATTCTGTTCCACTGGTCCGTGTGTCTTTTTCTGCCAATACCATGCCTTTTGATTACTGTCGCTTTGTAGTATAATTTGAAGTTGGGCAGAGTGATGCCTCCAGCCTCATTCTTTTTTCTCAGGATGGCTTTGGCAATTCGGGGTCTTTTGTGCTTCCATATAAATCTGATGATTTTTTTGTTCATTTCTTTAAAAAATGCTGATGGGATTTTGATGGGGATTGCATTAAATCTGTATAATGCTTTAGGTAATAGGTCATTTTAACTATGTTGATTCTTCCAATCCAAGAACATAGAATATCTTTCCATTTCTTTGTATTTCTTCAATTTCTTTTAATAGGGTCTTAGTTTTCATTATATAGGTCCTTCACATGTTTCATTAAATTTATTCCTAGGTATTTTATTCTTTTTGTTGCAATTGCAAAAGGAATTATTTTTCCACTTCTTTTTCTGACACTTCATTATTAGAGTATAGGAATGCTATGGATTTTTGAACGTTGATTTTGTATCCAGAAACTTTACTGTATTTGCTTATTGTTTCTAGTATGTTCTTTAGGGTTTTCTATATAGAGAATCATGTCATCTGAAATAGTGACATTTGACTTCTTTGTTTCCTATTTGGATGCCTTTATATTTTCTCTTGCCTGATTGCACTCGCTAGGACCTCCAATGTTATATTGAATAACAGTGGTGATAGTGGACAGCCTTGCCTTGTTCCTGATCTTAGGGAAGGTTTTTAGTTTTTCACCATTAAGTATAATGTTGGCTGAGGGTTTGTCATATGGCCTTTTTATGTTAAGGTACTTTCCTTCTATACTGATTTTGTTGTTTTGATCATAAATGGATGCTGTATCTTGTCAAAGGCTTTTTCTGCATCTATTGATATGATCATATGATTCTTATTTTTTAATTTGTTTATGTGTGTATCACATTAATCGATTTGCATATGTTGAACCATCCCTGTTCTGGGATGAAGCCCACTTGATCATGGTGTATAATCTTTTTAATATGTTGCTGTATTTGGTTGCTAGTATCTTATTTAGGATTTTTGCATCTGTGTTCATGAGAGATATTGGTCTGTAGTTTTCTTTTTTTGTGTTATCTTTACCAGGTTTTGGTATCAGGTAATATTGGCCTCATAAAATGAGTTGGGAAGTATTGCCTCCTCTTGATTTTTTGGAAGAGTTTGAGGAGAATAGGTATTAAATCTTCTTTGAATGTTTGGTAGAATTCACTGGTGAAGCCATCTGGTCCTGGACTTTTACTTTTTGGTAGGTTTTTGATGATTGTTTCAATTTCCATACTGCTGATGGTCTATTTAGATTTTCCAGTTCTTCTTGATTCAGTCTAGGAAGGTTGTATTTTTCTAAGTACTGGTCCATTTCTTCTAGGTTATTAAATTTGGTGTTATATACTTTTCATAGTATTCTTGTATGATCCTTTGTATTTCTGCATGTCAGTCATAATTTCCCCTCTTTCATCCCTGATTTTGTTTATTTGTGCCTTTCTCTTTTTTTCTTTAGTGAGTCTAGCCAGGGGTTTGTCAATTTTATTAACCTTCTCAAAGAACCAGCTCTTTGTTGCATTTATTTTTTCTATTGTTTTTTTTTTTTTTCAATTTCATTTATTTCTCTAATTTTGATTATTTCTTTCCTTCTGCTGACTTTAGGCTTCATTTGTTCTTCCTTTTCTAGTTTTTTAAGATGAAGTATTAGGTTTTTATTTGGGCTTGTTCTTTTTTTGGAGATAGGCCTGTAATGATATGAACTTTCCTCTTATGACCACTTTTGCATGTCCCAAAAGTTTTGATATGTTGTACTACATTATCATTCATTTCTATGTATCTCTTGATCTCTCTTTTTATTTCTTCTCTGACCCAGTTATTCTTCAGTAGCATGTTGTTTAATCTCCACGTGTTTGTGGTTCTTCCTTGCTTTCTTTTTGCAGTTGATCTAATTTCAAAGCATATGATCAGAGAATATGGTTGTTATGATTTCAACCCTCTTATATTTATTGGGGCTACTTCTGGGTCCCGGTATATGGTCAGTTCAAGGCTTTGAATCTTGATAGCATTACAGCAGCTTTGCTCTGATAAGGGAAGCCAGCCTGAGGACAAAGATGGGGTACCATAGAGAAAGAAAGCCAGAACAACTGAACGAAGCAACTATGAAGCCTAGTTGGGTCAGGACCTCCAGTTATATGAGTCAATGTGTTTTGCCATTGACTAAACCATTATGAAACAGGTTTTCTATTACTAGCTATTCAAAACATTTTTGATACACTGTTGTCCATGATTAGGATACTCTCTACCCCCAGTTCTTTAATTGGAAAATATATTTTTCTTTTGAAGGCAAGCTAAATTCATAATCTCTGAAGCTTACTTTATCCCATGAGCAACAATCATTTTGGCTTTTAGGCTCCCACTGTATTTTTTCCTTCTAGCAGTCATTCTATTTTTGAGCATTTTATATGTACCAATTCTTTTATAGACACTGGTAACACAGAAATAAGCAAGTTGACAGAAGTCTCACCCTCATAGACTTTATATACTAGAGAGTAATACAGAAACTAATCATCAATAAAATCTTAAGGTGTGGAAGGATGTAAAGTATTGTGGAGATAAATAAGACTCAGAAAAAAAGATAGTGTTAGGGAGAGACTGCAATGTAAAATAGGGTTTTTAGGGAAAGTCTCATTAAAAAGGAGGAATTTGAGCAAAGATTTAAAAGAGGAAGAAAGTAGGGGAATATCTGAGTTGGGGATAAGGCACTAATGTATATGTTATGTTCAGTGTCAGTGCGTCATGAAGAGCAAGTACATCAGTGTAATGGAACAGGAGTGAGAGAGGATGAGAACAATAGTAGAGGGCAGTTAAGTTAAAAATGGAGGCCAGATCATATAAGACCATGTAAGCCAAGCCATCTGAATACAGAACAGAGAACTGATAGCATCTGACTTCTCTTCTTAAAGGCTCATTCTGGTCACTGGATTTAGAATAGACTTTGGGAAGTATTTAGCACACTATATAATTATTAGTTCTTTTGTTTATCTCTGGTGTCTCTTCCTCTTTTGATTGCAAAAACTATAGCTTGTTTATTTTAATGTGCATGCGTCTTGTCAGTGTTTGAAAGACTTAAAGGGCAATCATATATTTATTGAATTACTTCCATTTTTTTTCATCAAGCATAAGAGAAGTGTATATATCAAATGCAGTTTGAGAAGATTACATTAAGCTTAATTTCACAGAAGAACAACACTAAATTGCTAAAAGAAGTACAGTGTAGAAAAGGAAAAAGAGAGAGAGAAAAGTTAGACAAACTTGCACATAGGTAAATTAAAAATAGGGTACAGTTTTAAAATAAAAAATAATTTGTCCCTATATTTTTACACAAATTAAGATCTAAAGGAGTACAGAATTCTAGTTTAATCAAGTGTATTAATTAAATATCTAAAACAACACCAACTATACTATAATGCTGTCTGTCTCCATTAAAATTAAGGTATTGCTGAAACATTGGAAAGTGAGCCATTTCCCACATGGCATAAACTAACCATCAGATAAGTATCCATATTTAAATAAACTTGTCCCTTGAATCTAAATCAAATCATTTGAGGCATGTGTGTTACTTCCAGATACAAATTTGCAACTTCAATGAATTTTCAGACAACTCTTAGTTTCTCTGAATTTATTCTTTTGCACCATCATTTGTCTGGTGTTTGAAAAGCTGTATTCACAAGTTCAGCTGGAAAATATTTATAAGCCCTATGGTGCCAGGAATTGGCAAATGTCCTCCCGGACATGTGCTAAAAGGAAAAGCCACACAACTGCTCTCCTCCCACATAATTCCTCTGGCTCATTGAAATTGGATGACCTTCCTGGGAACTCTTTACTGTGGCCTCTGTGGGTGCCAAAAGCCAAGAAAGCTTGCTGAGTTGTTCTCATTCAAATACTGAGCTTGCTGGGTTCTCATTCAGGCATCTTTAGACACACTTCCTTCTTGCTCAGCGAAACTGCTAATTGGCACAGGAAACATACCAGCTTTGTCCATTTTCTATAGAAGTTGGAAATGCTTCCACCTGATTGTGCTGACAGAATTATATTTTCAATAGTAATAAATGCCCTAGACCTTTCAATAATAACTTTAAGAATAAAATTAATCTACAGAATGCAGTTAGTCTTAAACAGTTTCATGGCACAGAATAAATGGTTACAAGAAAATTGGGGGATAAAAATGGGTGCTTGGGATATAGTTATTTAAATTTGATCTGTACATAGCACCTTTCTGTTCCTACACTTTTAACCTTAATTGGTCCATTTGCCCTATTATACATTTAATCTGTTTGCTACTTGTTGTAAATAAGAGGGACTGTTATGGTTGGTTTCCAAGGAATATCTTTCTATCAACTCAAGAAAGCATGTGACATTGACAAGCGTGAAGAAAATTGTCCTTGTTATTTGTTGTTGGCAAAGAGCCCATGTCTCCCATATGTATGAAAGAAAAAAAAAACTTTCTAATTTGTATTTTTAGTTTTGCTTGCTTCTAATGGACTTCTGGAGAGTGACAGGCAAAAAGGAGATATAATTACTCATGAGAGTACTTGAGCTGGCTGTTGAAATTACTGAAACCCTTTTAAGCCAGTCTTAACATTTTGAATGTTATTTACATAAGGTAATTTATATAAGCTAAGTTGCCAAACTTTACCTTAAATTCTTTGTGTATATATGTGTTATCTTTGAATTCAAGTAGATGCATATGGGCTTTGTGAGTCTTTAGAGGATAATGATGCTCTTTAGCTGTGATGTTTCATACTTTAGTTGGAATATTTTATATCAAATATGTTGCTATGAGCAAAATCCATTCAAAATGTCATTGAAATAAGAGAGTATTAATATTTTGCTTTATATTTTTAATTATATATTGTAAGTTTTTGGAGCATTCACGAGAGCAAGATGGCAATTCATGACAGCACTATCCTTAAGTTTAAAAGATCATGACAGGATGACTGACCAGGTTGCTGGTCGTGTGCAGAAAATTCAGTCATTATTAGTCTTTACTGTACTTCATGTATAAGAAGTTCATTTATGCTGCCCTTATTTTAGTGTCAGAAAGTTTTTGATTCATTGAAATTCTATGTGCCTACAATATGTCCGGAACTGTGATAAATAGTCGAATGGATAAAAAGGTCTCCTGGAGAACTTTTGTTTATATCTTTTTTGAATTGTGATTTCTAATCCTTGCCAAGTTGTTTTGTTGAAATTAACTTTTAAAGAATAGTTTCAAAGGATAATATTTTATGCTTCCTCAAATGAAAGATTCATTAATTTATGAAACAAAACTAAAAATGATTTTCAAGATCACAGGAAGTCAAAGGGTTGGTGCTTGAGAAGAAACAAAATGACAGATAAAATAGAATTGACAGTTTTAGAAATAGAGCCAAAATACACATGGGGATTTAATGTGTGACAAAGCTGTTATTTCAAAGGAGTAGAGAAAGAGCAATGATTTAATAGGCAGTATTGAGACAGCAGCTAGCCATTTAGATGAAAATCAAGCTGTATTTCTATCTTGGAGTCCCAATAAATTCTTGGTAAAATAATGATTAACAATTAATGAAATAATAATATAAAAGAAACCCTAAGAATTAGAAAAAAAGTTTGGATATAATTTTTTATTTAGTGTCATGAAATGTGTAAAGTCAGTTTAAACATAAAATATTGCCTACAGGCTATAAAGAAAAGAAAATGACACAATTGACTATATAAAAATTTAAAGTATATAGGCAGCAAAAGTATTAAAATGTCAAAAGTAAAAAGACAAACTTCTGAAACATAAAATAAGCAAAAAGCTGATTTCCTAGATATGCAAAAATAAATTCATAAAACAATAAAAAGATAACACCTGAAAGAAAAATTGGCAAATATATAAACAGAGTTCACAGAAAAAGAAATATAAATGACCAATAGCATTAGATCATTCTAAATTTTGGTAACATATCTTTTCAAAGTCAGCTTTTCAGCAGTTACTGTGATAACAAGAAAATATTGTATAAAAATCAGTGTGCATCAGGAAAGGAAGGTCATGTTGTCCACTATGATTCTAAGTGTTGACAAGCCATTCAAGGCCGCACAGGCACACATATCTCATTAGTAAGTAATTAAGATTAAGAATGAAACATAAATGTTTTTTCCTTCAACTTATATGTATTATTTATTTCGAGTGGTTATTAAGTTGTTAGGACATAAATACTTATTGTTTGTCCCTAACTATTTAATAAAGGGAATTGTTAGATATTTCTTTTCGCCAGAGTGCTATGAAAATATTATTGAGAGACTAATAGCACCATGAACTAAGTTTAAGAACCTCTATATTATAAGTGATAAGTGCTATGAAAAAAAAAATTCAGAACACACTAAATTGATCTGAGTCCTGGGAGTAGAAGGGGATGAGCTAGCTGCTAATTTAAATAGGGTATATAGGTTGAGCTTCACTGAGAAGGTGATATTCGAACAAAGCTTTGAAGAGGTGAGGGAGTAAAACCCATGGCTGGATACACAAAGTGAGACTATTCCAAGCAGAGGGCACAGCTTGTGCCAAAGTCACAAGATGGGAGTGTGTTTAGAACATCCGAGGAGTGCAGTGCAACTAGTGTAGAGTGAGCAAAACGGAAAGTGGTAGGGGGGTAAGTTCAAGTAGGAATCAAGAAGTCAAGCCACAGTAGCCATTAAAGAAATCTGGCTTTTGCTCTGAGAGAAATACAGTCATTGTATTTTAAAGTAAGCTTTATAAATAGACTCACAGTCCAAAATGAATGGTTTAGTTAAAAAAAAAAAATCCAGCTCTTCTGATATTTCAGTAAACTACATATACCAGGTAAAGTTGAGATATATAAAGTTTGAACTATTATTATGTATATTTCAAAATTCATGTGCTTTTTAAATAAATAAGTATATCTATTTGTCTTCGAAAACTTAGCTTTCTATCTTTGAAGTGACACATTTAATGACACCATTGCTTAGAATGTAAAGTTGTCCTTCAGAATATTATAAACTACATAAAAATGTTTCATTCTCTTCTCCATTTTTTCCCCAAAAGAAACTCTTCCAGAGGTTGAGCAGAGCAGTGCCCAACATTAAATTAAAAAACAACTGTGCATAAGGAATAGAGGAAGATAGTTTATTTTATAGTTTTTACCACCACACATCTAAAGAGTTATAAATAGTGAGTTATTTTTAAACAGTAGTCTTTAAGATTACTTTCTACAAGCTTTTATAATAAGTGTTATGTTAACACATTTTAAAATATTTTAAATAACAAATACTTTACATTATATGATTACATGATTATGTTTAATTACATACATTATTTCCTTTTACCAGAGGTTAAAATTCTAGAGACTTTATGACCCAACAAAAATACCATGCTTGAGTGAGTTTATCTCAGAATGAGATAGATACTAAAATTACTGTTTTATTTATATATACACACACACACACACACACACACACACATATATGTATATGTGTACATATATGTGTACATATACATATATGTGTATATATGTATATGTGTGTATGTGTGTGTGTACTTCCCCCCCTTTCCCCCCCAGGGTACTAGAGTACTAACAAAGAAAACTCAGAGATATGCAAAGCATTCCAGGTACCCTTTCCTTAGGGATACCTACTGATGATAGAACTGCCAGGTAAAAGGTATAACTTTCAACAAATTCTTAGAGCTGTTGAGCAGACATTGGCCTCAAGGCTTTTCAAGGAGTTGAGCCCTGGTTAAAAACAAACAAACAAACAAATAAAAAACAAACAAACAAAAAAACAAGCATTGAGTTGGATCCCTGAAAGTGTTACAGTGAATAGAAATAGGCAGATCATCCCAGGGCCCCAGATTTTGTTTAGAAAGGTCTCAATTCCTGATTAGATTAAGGCAATCAATGGTAAGAGGGCAGATTTTGCTGTTCAGAGGGTATTTGGCCATATCTGAGATTTTTTTGCTTGTTATATTGGAGGTCGGGGGGCTACTACTGTGGGTAGCTACCTAGTGGGTAGAGACCAGGGACACTATCAATAATCATAAAATGCACAGGTTAATCCTCATAAAAAATTTTTTTCAGTTAACAATGTCAGTAGTGCTGAGGTTCAGAAACCCTAGATTAAGGAAATTTGGAATTGCTAGTGTTTCTAGCTGCTTCCAGAAACCAATAAAATCTTTTTAGAATAAAAATAATACTTTTCTGGATTTCAAGCTATATCTAAGATTGATTGTATAAAGTGTCTAATGAGAGGCCAAAAATCATCAGTGAGGAGGTAAAACAATGAGATCAAAATTCAAAGAAATACATGCAGATACATAATGAAATTATCTCATGAATTTTATATTTTTAACTTTTTCATTATGGAAATTTTAAAACATATACAAAATAGGAAAAAATTACACAATAAAAAGAAAAATAAAAATCCACATGTCATTCAAGGAGAATAACAATAAACATCAACTCATAAACATTCTTTTTTATCCATCCTGCTCCGCCACCACTGAATTATTCAAACTTTTCATAAGATTTCACTTGTAAGTATTTTACCATCTCTAAAAGATTAAAGAATCTTTTAAAAAATATATGTTATGGACTGAATGTATCCCTCCAAAATTCATATGTAGAAGTCCTAACTTCTAATGTGATCATAGTTGAAAATGGGGCCTTTGGAAGGTATCTAGAATTAGATTAGGTCATGAGGGTGGGGTCATATGATGAGATTAGTACCCTGTAAGAAGAGACACCAGAGAGATTGTTCTTCTCTCTCTCCATGCACACAGAAAAAAGGGGTTATGTAAGCATACACCAGAGAGCAATGGTCTGCAAACCAGGAAGAGAGCCTTCCTTCTCCATACTTGGACTGTGCTGACACCCTGATCTCAGACTTCCAGGTTCCAGAAATTTGGGAAAATGAATTTCTGTTGTCAAGCCATTCAGACTATGGTATTTCGTTATGACTACCCAAACTGAAGAAATTGATATACAGTAATACCATTATCACACCTTAAAAAAAAAAAAACAAACTTTTAATATTATTATCTAGCCAGAGTTTTAATTTCCTGAATTGCTTCATATACTTTTTCTAGTTGGATTGTAAAAATTAGGGGCCAAACATGGTTCCCAAAGCTAATCTAAAAAATTAATTTATTCAGAGAAGTTTAGCTTCTTTCATCTCACAGGAGTCAGCTATCTCCTTCTCCCATCGACAATTGTTTTATGATCTAGCATTCCATATTTTAGAAATATGCAAAGATATACATCATTATCTTCATAATGCTTTCCAATTTCTAAGATAAATAATAGCATATTTACATTTTCTCTTACTGCTTTTAATGTGATGATACATTTTTTTGTTTACATAACAGAGTAATTTAAATTTATTTCTTTACTCATCTTTATTGATGCTGTTTCTATCTATTTTTAAATAGTTTCTCAGTTCTTTAATAAACACAAAAATGGCAGAAAAGATCTTTCCAAATTGGAGTTTAATAAGATATCTGAATTTTATTAACTTTTTTCTTCTCATGTGTTTTGACTTTTTGAGCCTTTAAAATATAGAAATCTTCAAAAAGTCATATACTGGAAGACTATCTTGTTACACAGAATCTCTTTAGAAAAGCCAAGTTCGCGTGTGTTTAAAATAAACTATCAACAAGAAGAACTTGAAAAAAGTATGTAACAGTTGCAAAAGACCAAAGTAATCACCAATTTCAGGTATTGCAGAGGCTGCTTTTACTTTGATTAGATTAAGGGAATGCATTGAGGAAGATGCATACCTGTGTTCTTACGCATTTTAAAAAAATACAGCTGCTCTGTGAAAAACTCTGTTAAGAAGATGAAAAGACAAACCACAGATTGGTAGAAAATATGTGCAAAACACATACCTGACAGATGACTTGTATCTAAAATATACAAAGAACTCTTAAAATTCAACAATTAAAAAAACAGCCCAATTTAGAAATGGACAAGAGATTTGAACAGATACCTCACCAAAAAAGATATACAGATGGTAAATAAGCATATCAAAAGATGTTCAACATCATTGTCATTAGGAAACTGCAAATTAAAACAGTAATTATATATCATTACCAGCCTACCAGAATAGCCAAAATCCACCCCCTTAAAATGACAATATATTGCTGGCAAGGATGTGGAGTCACAGATCCTCTTATTCAATGCTGCTGAGAATCCAAAACGGTACATCCACTTTAGAAGACAGTTTAGCGGTTTCTTACAAATCTTAGTATATTCTAACAATACAGTCTAGCAATAGTGCTCCTGGGTATTTACCCAACTGATATGAAAACTCATGTCCACACACACACAAATAAATGTTTATAGCAGTTTAATTCATAATCACTTAAACTGGAAACAACCAAGATGCCATTATAGTTGAATGGATAAACAAACTGTGACGATTCATACAATGGAATATTATTCAGTATTAAAGTGAAATGAGCTATCAAGCCATGAAAGACATAGATGAATCTTGAATACATACTGCTAAGTGAAAGATGCCGGTCTGAAAAGGCTATGTACTGTAAGATTTCAATTATATAATTCTGGAAAATACAAAAATTTTTAAGGCAATAAAAAATCAGTGCTTTTCAGATGTTCAGAGGGAGGGAGGAATGTTAAATACCTAAAACACAATGGATTTTTATTTTAGGACAATGAAACAATTCTGTATGATACTATAATGGTGGATATGCAACATTATACATTTGTCAAAACCAGTACTTTGAGAAGCCTAAAAGATGTGTTCTCACATACAAATTTTCTGGTTCTATAAATACAACCATTTTGTTAAATTCTATTGTGTTTCTTCAACGTTAAGAGGAAAAAAATGTTTGTTTAAAATTATGTACTCTGCATTACTGAGTATTTTATGTTTTGGCAAGGCATTAACGAAACCTGAATCCTTCACCTACAATTTTATACACCAGGTAACTGCGATGGTTTTGAGAATTTTCTACAAACTGGCTCTGTCCATTTATTTCAAACCATGTTTCTCCTCCATTACCCACATACTTCCGGCGCCAGGTCCATTGGACATATTTGCATTATGATCCACCCTTTGGCCCCGCACCTTTGGATGATGGTGCCCTAGTGGATTGGCACAGTTGTCAGTGGGAGTGTTGTTGAAAGCTATTTCCATGCCAAAACATCTGTTAATACCTTAAAGATAAATGGAAGTAGCTGCAAAGTTTATAAAACTATACGATCACAGGAACATATTGCTCGATCCCCTCTTGAGACTTATGAAGAACCACTATAAGTGAGGGGTCCAAAGTTTTGGCTTCTTTAGCTTCTCAGAAAATCAGCCTCTAGAGACTAGGAGTCTTTGAAAGCTCTCTTTTATTTTTTCAGTTCTCAAAGCAACCAAGATTATCAGCTAGGAGTGAGAATGAGGAATAAAGTGAGTGGTTTGTGAGAAAAAAATAATATATGAATAGTCAGCTATGAGAATGGGAAAGTAAATAGACTCAGGAAATACAACTGTTGCCAGCCAGCATTAGGATCAACTTGAAATTCATAGGAAAAGATATGAAAACCATGGCGGTGTATTATGGTCCAGCCATGTTTAGTCATATGAAGTGTAGAGAGTGGGTGGAAAATTAGATTTGGGTAGGAGTATAGTTTACCAAGCAAATATTAGGAAGTGAGAAAGATCAAGGGAGGAGGTGTTTGCAAGAGAATGATTATAATGTTGCACCACGGATTTTAACCTGCGTCAGGAGAGGAGAGGGGACATCAATGGTTGACAGTTAGAAGATGGTAGAATCAATAGACTGACAGGCCCAGTGTGTTAAAAAATTGCTGGTTTTGAGGTCCATGAGGGAGTAAACTGGAAAGGTACAAGTGGTAGTCAGAGAGGGAATTAATGGCATTAGGATGTGGATTGGATGCAGTTATGGGCAATGACAAAGTCTACAGGATGGCCATCAGACTGAGGAGCAAGAGTGATATCAGGGACTGACTGGTTCACTAGGAGAAAAGTTCAAGGACTTGGAGGGGCAGAATTCTGAATACACAACACACCCACACACACACACAAATATAGTTGGCACATACAAAAAAATCTGGAGGTTAACAAAAAATGGCCTTGTTTACCTCTTGGCAGGAACTAACTTCAATATTGAAGGAAGTCTTTTACCTTTATTTTATACACTACTGTAGTACAATACTACAATGCACAATGACATAAGACAATTAAAATGTGAATACTTATTCTTTGGTATTAAGGAATTATTGTTCATTTTACTTAGGCATGACAAGGGTATTGTGGTTATGTTTTAAATGTTTTAATTTAGAGAGACACATATATTTACAGATCAAATATTTTTAGATATTTGCCTAAAAATAATATGAAAAGGGGAGTGGATAAAGGATATAGAAAAGCAGCTTAGATTAAACAAGATCATTTAGTAGTTAAGTAAGATTACATGGGGATTATACTACTCTGTTTACTTTGTTATATACAGTTGACCCTTGAACAGCTTGGGGATTCAGGGCACTGATTCGCCGGAAATCAAAAACCTGAATATAACTTGACTCCCAAAAAACTTAATGACATTTGTCCCTCAGTATCCACAGTGGATTGGTTCCAGGATCTCTCACAGATACCAAAATCTGTGGATGCTCAAGTCTCATATAAAACGTAGAATAATGCATACTATCAACCCTCTATATCCACCAATTCCTAACCGTGGATGAAAATACTTCAACCCATGGTTGGTTGAATCCATGGATATAATACCTAGGGATAGAAAGGGCTAACTGTACATTAAAAAAAAAATCCATGTGTAAGTGGACCCGTGCAGTTCAAACCCATGCTATTCTAAACTGTTTCGAAATGTGCATAGGAAAAAGTTGCAAAATCAAATTTTATTTCAATTCCATCCACACCTTATTTGTGTTAAATTTAGGAATGTGTTAGTATAAGTATTCTTGGTTTTTAATCTTTGTGTTGTTTATGACTTAAAGGGAAAAACAATTAGCAATCCCCCTCCCCTCAAAAAAAATTATGAGATGAAGAGGGCCTTAGAAGCCATGTTGAGAAGTTTGGGTTTTATTCCAAAAATAATGAGAAACCAATTAAGTGTTTGCACTAGAGAAAAATATCAGGTGTCTCAATTCACTCTATATAATCATCTAATGTGAGGAATTGATTGAAACAGGGCTAAATAGTGGAGGAGCATGATCAGTTAGTAGGCCTTTAGAGTTGTTTAGGCTTATATCGGTGGAAGTTAGCAGAGGAGGTGAGCAAAGGAGAGAGAAATCAGCAAAGAATTTTAAAGAAACAGTAGGTGTAATAAAACTGGGGGACTTGGTCTCAAGAGTCAAATACCAACCAGGGTTTAAGCAGGATTATCTTGTTGTCTAGGGCTAGGCCACATAAGCCATAATGGTGTTTGATCTTGCCACTCCTCTTAGAAACACACAATGACTTCTAAGGATCCCTAAGAATCATTTCTGCCCTCCTTGTGTGGCGGTCAAGGCTCTGGTCTCATCTCTCTGTAAATTTCATTATGGATTATGTGCTCAGGAAACACTACTTTGATTTGATGAAATAAGCTGAGAAATTTTCTAAGTTCCTGCTTTCGAGAACTTCTGCTGTCCAGATGAGGCATAGTTCTCCTCTTTCAAAATTTGTTAGCCTAGTCACCAACTTCTCCATGGGCTTCCCTAGTCTGTACCCATTTCTCCTTCCTGCATGCCCTAAAAGCACATAACTGGACCTCAGTTTTGCACTTAAGCAGTTACTTCAGTGTGGCTTTATGCATACTACAGTGGTTTTCATATCTTTTCCCCAACAAAATTAGAAACCACTTGAGACAAAACAATGTGTTAATTCAATTTTATCTTCCTTGATTATCTTACTTATTTTAGTGACCATTATTTATTGTGTCCATATTACAACAAAATCTAGACTAATAATAAAGTTTCCATGGAAAATTTTGATTTTAGCTTAAATGCACAACCGTGTTGTGAACATGTGTGATTACCTAAAATATCAAACGACAGGGCAAATTTATGAGTGCATAAAATTCTTTATTTAGAACAATAAAGTATATGTATATATAATGTAATTTCAAATTCAAACCTGTATAAAAAAGGTCAGGACATATACCTATTTTAAAAAGTACACATACAGTATATACACATACACATCACATTTTACAACCTTTTTACTTAATTAAACTTCAGTCATAATAAAACTATTTAGAATAGTGTTGACATACATTTACATTACAATATGCAAACTCCAATCTGACTAAACAGTATATCTCTGCATCCATCTAAACATCTGAATACTTTTCAAATCCATTGATTTAAAAAATAGTGGCAAGTGGGACACTATAATCACACATTAATCCTTAGAATTATATGAGAACAGGATATTTTGATTGGAAATTTTTATTTAGTGAGTCTTATAACTCAGAAATCAAGTAACTGAAAATACTATGGTTTTTAGCTTAAACAATTTTATTTTAAAAAACATCGTAAGGATGTAGTTGGAGATGGCCATTATAAATAAATTTACAGTGCTTAGAAAACGTTTTCAGATCATGAATAGCCATTTTAATATGAGTTATTTCTAAAACAATACCTTGTTAGGAAACGAAAATACTATTATTTTATCTTTACAAAGACATATCCAGACTCGTCAATGAAAAGCAGCAACATCATACATTATGTGATCAGATACCACAAATGAACTAATTAGAATTTCAGTCTAAATATTTATATTTTAACACCAATTTCAAAATAATATTGTTTCAAAGACAAGCTGGCTTGTTTTAAAATTCTTATCCCACTTTTCAATTTAAAATGTAATTTATAAATAACTCCTTTCCAAATGGATTCTAAATTATCTTTGGCATTCCAAAAAACTTTATGAGCATCTTACATTTTCTGCTCTTAGCTTTTAATAAAATGAGAGCATTTAAGTGCTTAATTTGGTGCATTTCCAAATGCTACACACATAGTGTCTCTTTCTGACTAAAATGACTAAAATGTAGTGGTGGTTTTAATTCTTCGGAAGTGATCCAAAAATGTTTATATTTAAGATAAAAACCATCTTTTTGTGTAAATGGTTATCCAATTCACCCAACAGGAGACTTAATTTCACTTTTACTAATGGACTCTATTTACATTACAAACAAGAAGGGCAATGACTGACTTTTTATGTTCAAATTGCTTAGCCACAGAGATCAAAGTTGGATATCTTGCATGGGATAGTTTCAGTTCTATTTTATCTTCTTTGTCAGTCATGTTTCAATAGTTCTCATACCTAAGGTGTGACCTCTGAGTTCGTCATATAGATAAATAAAAACCAAGACCCAAAGGGGAGGTGCTTTACCAATATCAGTTAATAGCAGAGTGGAGATTGCTGACAGTTTTTTCTACCATCTATCCCGCTATGCCAAACTGCCTTTTTGAAAAATATATTTTAGTTAAAGAAGCATAGATATGGAATGGCTGAAAGCCCTATACTGAAATTACATTTTAAACCAAAACCTAGCTGCAGAAAAATATTAAGAAATATCCATGAATTCTGAATAGATTTTTTTGGTAATTTAATTCCAATTGAATTAAGAGTTCCAAAATATGCCACAGTTTCTCCAAAGTACTTTAATACTCAATGAAATATGTTTCTTACTAAAAACCGACGCTTTATTATGGGCACATAGTTTTTCATACATTTTCACTTTTCAAATACTTAATCCTTTCTTAAGGGGATAGGTTACTTATTCTATTATCACATTTTTTTTTTTAATCCAGTTTGTGACTCATTAAAAAGTGGCAGTGTGGTAAGCCCATTAGATTATAATATGAAATTCAGGAACACTTTGATATCACTGGGCAGAAACCAATTATCGCAGAGTCAGCTTCTTTGCAGAGTTGGATTCTACCAAAGAGGTACAAGCTTTCAGCATAATTTAAAATCTTCAGACTTCTGAGATTATTTTAAAAGGCAATTTTGAAATACTGATTTATGAAGAAGGATATTCAGAACACAATAGGATAAAATAAAGATATATGTGTATATTTTATCTTAAAGCAGATACGACAGTTAATGCCCAAGCAGCTAGCATCCAAAATAATGTTCAGCATTTTTCTATTGTTCATGCATTTTTATGGAACTTCATATTTTAAAACTTGGTAATCCAATAATAAACCAATACATTTAATTAGGCAGAATATATCTCCTCTCATCTACTATGCCAGATTTCATAACTTGTTGAATTTATTTATTTAACTCTATTGATTAGGACTATGTCCATGAGTGTTAAAACCCAGCTACTAGCCTTGAGAACAAGTACATTTATTGTACTCTTAAGTTCATTAAACAGCATTTTCACATGCCTAAGAAAATCGAAACCACTGGTGAAACAAATCAAACTATTAAGTATCAGACTTCTCAATCTACTCATGACCTATACACATAACTCATTAATCTATGTCTATTTTCCTCAAAACGATCAATGTCACATGACTGAGACAGGTCCTTTCATCAGTTAAACTGATTTCTGGTTTTATTACTAATCAATTGTACCACTAAATGGATTGGATATCTGAGGGCCTCAATAAGTTAACGTAGCTTCTTAAAGCACTGGGGTTGTATCTTAGAGAAATAACTAGTGTTTGGAGAACCACAGCACTTTAGAGAAGGAAGGGATCCTAGAAATCACCTGGGCTCTTTGGTACAAAGAAGAGCAAAGGCCACATATTGAAGCTGTATTTGAATTAGCTTTGAACATAAACTAAAATCCAAATACACTAGAAATTCTTGAGACTTTTGAAATCAAAGGAAAGCTAGCACTTAGTTTTTCTGACCCTTTTGTATCACTACATTGAAAATGGTCATCTGATGGTGGCAGTACGTGGCAATAATGTTATTATACAGATTAAGTTACAATGGAAAGCTTTGGTTGCCTTTGTGTGTATGTTTGTGATATACTAAAAGACTCTTCATCAAACTAAGCCATAAGAAATCATTTGACTTTTGTCAGATGTTCCTTTGACCATAAACAAAACTGGCAAAGGAAATTCACATAATGTCTTACAAGTTCTAGCTTAAAAAAGTGCCAATGTCTACCTTGGGAATTCCTGCCAAATGCACTCTTCTATGACAAACGCTGTCATACCTTTTAAATAGCAAATTGACATGCATAACTACACAAAGCTCTCTTTTTATTTTTAATTCATAAACCTTAATGGATATAGAGTGCCTGATTTTAAATAAATGGACCCTTTAAACAGATAATGGTGATTATACTATATAAATAAGTAGAGTTTCCTGATTCCTTGCATTCTTGTAAAAGCCAAGTAACCTAGGTTTCAACACCCATGTCAGCATGTGGGTGTGATTTTCTAACCTTAGATACTAAATATCATAATTTATTTTTATTCTCTCCCACGTGAGAATTGAAAATGGGACCTTCATACATTTAGCAATTTCTCCTAAGTCCCTTTGCATAACTCTGTAATAGTTTTAGAATATAAACACTTTGTAATATACTTTGTGAGCATGATCTGTATACTCTACAGTGGTCAGGAGAAAAGGCTGACCTCACCAGGGGTGCCATATGTCCTCCACGGCAGCCGTCCTATTGTTCAGTGTTCATAGCTTCTTCATGTGATGACTCTCTCGGAGAGTCTCCCCTCTGCAAAGACATCACTGTTCCAATGCACTACTGGCTCCCCTGCTTGTATAGATCCAGCCAGCCATGTCCACTTGTCTGGTGCGATATGGGTGAGCATGGTTTATGTCAGGAAGAGGCCAAGATCAGACCCATATCATTAATCAGCAACTACAGGCTGACACGATGCCTACTCCAATCATTTTTTCCCACTGCCTTCTATATGTACGGCGGCTGATTCTATTGAGTTTTTGTTTTTTAAATTTTTCTAGATCCCTTTGAGAAAAACTATTATCCCGACTATCCAGGTTGAACTGTACTTGAAGAGACCAAGATAACGACAAACTGCAGGTTGTAACTGAAAATGAAACTATGTGGCTTTTCACCAATTAGACACTTCTGGAGGCATGCGAAATGGTGCGTGCAGTCTGGGACACGTGCTTTTTCTCCCAACATCAGTTGCAGGTTCTAAATGAGACTACAAGTCCCCCAGGTCCTTAAAACAGAGTCCTGCTCCATGCAAGTTCTTCTTTATAGATGATTAATTCAGTGCCAGTTTCACAGTAAAACACTTTGTTCTAATGTCTGAATCATCCATATAGAGTCATGGGTAGCAAGAACAGAGAAAGACGTGGTCTGTCGCTCCAGACAGAATATGAATTTGTGTAAAGCTGCTTCATTTATGAAGCAAACATGAACTGTTACCCGCCTAGAGAGGAAAGACAAAAAGAGAGATTATAGCATATCTGCTTTCTGCTTTCTTTTCATTCTCAACAGCTGAATTAATATGACTACAGAATTAGTAACAGACTTATAATATGTGCTTCACTTACACAGCCTAAAAGAACCTGACAAATGTTTTCCTAGATGCAGTTATCATGCACTCGCTATAATCTCCCTGGTAAGAGTGAACATTATCTGAAATGATCTTACTCTTTATTGACTGTCTGCTCCCATCAGAATGTAAGCTCCAGGAGGACACAAGGTTTTGTCTTTTTTTCCTTTTTTTACTTACTATCATACTCCAACACCTAGAACAGTGCCTGGCACAAAGCAGATACTCAATAAATATTTTTTGAACATAAGACTAGATGAATGAAGACCCCGTGGTTTTCATATCCTCTAAGTATACCACAGATGATCTCCATTTGTGATATGAGGGTTATCAACCTATGTAGCCTTGAATTTCTCTAACAAGGCTATGAAAAGGTAGCAGACAGGTGGTGAGGGGACAGGGTTTGAAGGACAAAGGCAGTATCTAGAGAATGGGGAGAGATGGAGGAGCATGAAAGAGATATCTGGGACAGGTGAAGAAGCTGGTCAGAGGCCACTAACAGGTGGCCTCCTGGCCACCGAGCGGCACTCATATCTGGACGGCCTACCCGGCTTCTAGCAAGTGCTCCTTCCAGCTGAGGAAACAGCAGCAGCAAGATCTCATTCTATACTGTCAGCCAAGAAAAGAAAGACAGAAATTCTGGCACCACATCCTGACAAAGCCTCTGGGAGGTTCATTTGGCCTTGGCATAGCTTATTGTACTTGTTGAAACACACAAACTAAACTTTGTTTTAGTTTTTCTGTGCTGGTGTTAAATTATTGGGCTTTGGACTATGCTTTCAGATTTTGCAACTTTCAAGTCAAGTATTTGCACTTCTTTATTTTTTATTATAGACAGTATCTTCACGCTATCTTCAATCATGATCCCTAAACAAATGAACATTTTTGCCTTTTCTTCACTACTCACTATTTTTCTCCTAACTTTGTCCTTATTTATCAATTCTAAAATCACAGTTCACTAGTTTTAAAATCTTTAAGATCATTACACAGGTTATGTATAAAATACCATAGTTGAGTGACAAGAAGTACAATATTTTTTCCAGTCTTTCTAAATGTGATATACTAAAAAACATATTATATGATGATTTACCAAACAGAGAACTCTAGGAACTAGAGAACCTGCATTTAGGAAAGCAAAATTAAATCCTGAAGGAAAATTAAGATGCATAAAGAAGAAACTTCAGAAATCCAAAATACAGAGCAGATATTTTAAAAATAAAGCTTAGTTAGAAAAGCTAAAGCTAATCATAGAGAAGCAAAGAGATTTTTCAAAGCTACAGATAATTTAAAATTCTAAACTTAATCAAACATAGAAAAGCAAGATCAGAACTCTATTTCTGATTTTGTCCTGATGAATCATTTAGCAAATAAAATAAACTTAAAAGCTGGCAACTATTTTCTTATAGAACAAAACTGTAATTTTTATAATGACACCTTGGATTTTTGCAACAACCTCATGAAATAGGCAAGGTGAATATTATTATCCCCTCATTGTATTTGAAAAACCAGGGTTTAAAAGACAACTGACTCATTCAGGAACTTATAGCTTGTTAAGTTGCAGAGCCAAAACGTGAACCCAAGTCTGATACCCTCTAAACCTCTGCACCACGATGTGTCTACAAAAACAAAATCTCCAAAGCTCCAAAAATTCTGAGGAACTAGCTGGTAAAAAGTCACAGATCTTGCCATCTGGTAACCAATCATTCCCATATCCTGTGTGCTAAATGACCAAGCTTGACTCACACTCATCTGTATTCCAACCCTAGAATCGATTGTTTTGTCTTAGTTCAGATCTACAGGAAACTTCCTTTTTTGAATTATATCCACCAGCCAGTTGTAATAAGAACTACTCTCCACTCTTACCATGATGGGTAGGTTAATAAACACTGATAACTGTGTACAAACTCATGCTAGTTACTGTCAACCAAACTGGGGCTTCTGAGTGATGATGCAGTCCTTCTACCAAGGTCCCAATGAAATTCACGATGCAGTCCTTCTACCAAGGTCCCAATGAAAATTCTTTGTAGATGACTCCCAAATCCCAAATCTATTATTTGCAGTCCTCACTGTTTTTGATTTCCTGTCTCACGTATCTGGCCACTGGTCAAAATTTACTAACAGCTCCTTCTATGGAAATGGAACCGCCATCTGGTTAGTCCCGAAGGCTCCATCCAAATCACCCTTGAGTATTTCCTGTAATGTCGAGCCTCACACCCCATCAGTAACTAGGATTTGTTGATTCTTTCACTGCAATTTCTCCGAAATGGCTCACGCTTTCCTGCTTCTATGCCTCTGACCTGAGTTCAGATCCTTATTTTCTCACATATGTTTGGGAAATTGGGCTTTGAAGTAGACTCTCTAACTCCACTTCACCTCTCCCGTTTATCTGACCTCAACACAATCTGATAACTTCCCTAAAATTGCTCTGATTGTATCACTCACATCTTTTCTCAACCTTCCAAAATCATGTGTTGCCTAACAGAATGTGAGTCCTAGATTTGGGATTTTTCACAATGACTGCCGCCCTTTCTTTTTAGTGTGTTAACTCTTTGTGTGATCTCCACTAGAGCCCAACTGTACAAATTGACTGGAACACAGTACGTACTTTTTGTCTCCTGGACTTAGTTTATGCCATTTGCAGTACCTGGATTATCCCTTCTCTACTGCTAACGTAACTACCAATCATCCAACATCTACCTCAGTACAAGTGCCACTTCTATCACCTACATAAAGAAACTTTTGTCCTGTAGCTAGTCAAATACTAGCTCCTTTTGTCAAATACAGCACCTGTATGTGGGTGTGCACAGCACAATTCTAAGGGATGCCACCATACCAATTATCTAGAGCTATGGCCTGGTACCATCTGTATAACCCTATGCAGTGGTCTTGTCTCTCATCTTACTGCATTTTCCCTGTGAGCTCCTTTTGTTGCTTTTTAAACACTGAAAACTTCTGGTTTCCTTTTAAAAATAGGTTATTATGCATGTGTCCTATTTCCTTGCATAGGCCATAAGCAATTGGAGGATACAACTAGGTTATATTAAGCTTTGCATGTAACAATGCACCTACTAGAGTTTGTGGGAAGAATGAAGAGCATAATTTTCCTATAATAAACTATTTTATTTCTTTCCCTTAAACTGTGCTACACATAACCCAATAAATGAAAAATTCTTGTGGGATGCTACATATAGGTACTTGGTTTCAGCTAGTTGACAAAGTGGATTTTTAACTTCTCTTACATGTTCATGTTTGTCAAATAAACACAGCTTTAGTATATTTTTGCTTACAGGCAATTTCTTTTGTTTCTAGTTCATTACTTTACATTCTTTCTATGTTCTTTCCTTGTATTTAAAATAAAAAAACCTTCCTCTTCATTTTCCAATTATAGGTTATTTCCATTGGAGAATTAACTATTCCATTTGTTTTCTATTCTAGTGTTCCAATATTTGTCCTGATTTTAATTTAGTTAGTGAAACTTCCATGTCAGTGAGAAATCCTTGCCATAAATCTGAGTCATTCCCTGTATTTTCCCTTGTTAACCAAGAAAATGAATGTAATCCAAATTATGACTAGTTTTTAAATATAATTACAACTCCACATTTCATTTCTATCTTGGTACTTTTTACTACTGTTATTCTTATTTTTCAGCAGATTTCCTCTCCTACCATGTCATAGTTTGCTCTCTCAAATCTTTCCCTCTACGATATCCCTTTCCCCAAATTATACTTAAAAGTTCCTTGGAAGTTTTAAACATGTGTTGGTTCAGACCCATACAGAAGGCTTTATTCTATGCAATGGGCACTCAATAAATTACAAATGATTCACATTTTGACTTTAGGGTCTGCAGATTCATGACAATGAGTTTTCTTCCTTTTTTCCTATCTTCAGCATTTGAATTCTACATGCACAAGTCTACCTTGTTTTTTAGTTCCATAAATTTTATTCTCACATTATTACAATAAGATACTCATTCAATAAATACTTATTCATCATTTACATGCACAAAGTATAAGCTATATAGTTTGGTGGGATTCCAAAATGAAATTTAGAAACAAAATCTTGCTTTATAAGAGTTTACAGTTTAGAAGAGGACACAAAATGTCTCAAGTAACTGTGATGTCCTATTAACATATTAGTATTGTATGAGTATTATATGTCACATGAAATGCAATATGAGACATAGTTAGAAGGCCATAAAGAGAATTCATTTGGGAAGTCAGTGTTTTAGAAGCTATAGTATCTGACCTGAGTCTTGAGAGAGCCTTGCAGAGATGATGGGTAAGGTACTTCATGAAGGAGAAAGTCATTTCTTCATCCATTTTACACTGACTACCTGATGTGTGATGAGTTTATCTCTAAACAATTCAGGGCTTCTTTTTCAACCTGTCTACTTTTGTCTTTTACATGAATAATATTTCGTATTAAAAAAATAAATTAGTTATCACCTATATGACTGTATTCTCCCTTGCTGGGCATTTTACTGTCCTACTGACCAAAATCAGCAAATTAAACACACATATGCACACACAAGATTAAAATAAACCCTATTTCACTTAAAAGATTTTTTAAAATTTTCTTTATTGAAGCAAGAACGCTTAATGTGAGATCTACTCTCAATACATTTTTAAGTACAAATATAGCATTACCTACAGGCATGTTATACAACAGGTCTAACTATCTTCTTACCACTTAGTTAATCTTTCATTTGGAGTTCGTTAATTTACTGAGTTGTTCCTGCAACAAACATTAATCAAGAGCCTACAATGCACATCCAATAGGTGAGCTGCTTATGAGGAGATACAGCAAGAACCAGACAAACTCAGTTCCCGTTCTTGAATGTTCCCTGACTAGAAGACATATGAATAAGTTGCTTGACTACAGTTGCTTTAAAAGCCCATTTCATTGTCTCTTAAACAAGCACCCTGGGTTATCCCATCATAATCCACTCTCCAACTCTTACAGGACAAATGTCACAATTTTAAAAAACACATGATTAAAAAGACCTCTGTGCCAAAACAGGATCCCAGTCATGCAATCTAAAACCAAACAACAGAGGACATTAGTTGAGCCTCTAAGACTTGATTAACTATTTAATGTGTGATTTGTGGATGCCTGGCTTAAAGGAACTGAAAAGGCAGATAGGGAAGATGCTGTGAAGCTTGTGTTGGGGTTGAAGGGCAGAGAAATAGGTTTCTAGGAAAAAACAATGATGTTGGCTTGGGGAATATGGCTCCAGAAAATATTAAGTGTTGAGTGAAGGGTGTATTATTTACGTTATTTGACAGAAAAATGAGCCCAGAGAGAAGCTAGGATTCATGCTTTGGACACAGTGATTAAGGGCATGATTAAAAGGCATGAAAAATGAAGTCTATGCAGTAGCAGGGTTCAAGTGTTAGAGAAATATGCGATATAATTATTGTATCATGTTATTTTGGGTTGCTGAAAAATGTCCTCTAACTATAAAAGTAAGCACTCCTGGAGGAGGCAAGAGGCTGTTTGGCCCAGTTTCCTGGGAAGTTTCAGTCAAGAGATAAATGTCTGAATCTGGGACAGAAGTGGAACCTGGAAGGACAGTGACCTATCAGGAAAAGGGAGAGATCACCACTGACCGTATCCACAGCAATCTAGGAGAGTGAGTGATCCTCTGACCAGGAGGGAGTGTGGGGAAGAACTGAAGTGTTAGGCAGATGAGAGAACACTCATACCCCACTGTAATGCATGTGTGTGGGATTCCACAGGCATAACACAATTAATAGCCAGTTAGCAGAAGTGAAAGTGAGAAGAGCATGAATGGATGCTGGATCAGATTCCTGCCCTTCAGGGCGCTCCCCCAACAGTACCTGGAGACTGGGAGCTGGGAGAGAGATATGAACATCAGTGCCTACTGGTCATGTTTTCTCACTCGCCTTTCTCCCACAAGCCACACAATCACAACACATATGTGTCACTGGTTATATGCATTAGGTCCTGGGCTCTGGACTCATGAGGCACAATAATGAATAGTCATGTGGCGGGTGGCACTTTACCTTGACAATTTATCTCTCTTGACTGTAAGATATTTTGACCTTTTCTCCTTAAAATGGCAGGGGCAAGTCTTCAGTTTTCACTCATGTCAGCACCTGTGAAATACTTTTTCTATCATGTTACAGTAGTGACACCTAATTGAAATTGGTTTTATTTATTCTTTCTCTATTAATAATATTTTAATTTACTCTATTCCCTTTGTGTCATTTATCTTCTGGCCTTATACATAGTAAATACGCAACTGTTAACATATATATATCTATCTCCCATAAAAGACAAGTCCACTTATCAGGACTAACACTGCTGTACCTTCCAAAATTTGAGAAAACACAATGAATTAGCCATGCACAATTCAATTATGTAACACCTGTCCCATTAACATAGAAGTCTTAATGAATTTTGTTTCTATATTTTGGCATCTAAGATGCTACACAGTTCTTGTTAAATCTCTCAGCTTAAATTCTAAGAACTTACCAATGTACGAAAGTAACAGTGTTGATACAAGCCACAATTACACTTCTTGAAACTCACTCTCTTTTTCTTGCAACATACTGAAAAACAAGAAAAATGCTTATTTGCTTTTGGACAGAGACTCTGAAGTACATCATAATCTGGACACTATAAAGGCGGTTATTTCTATAAATACAGTAGCAAAAGATTATAAAATTGAGTGGGAAGCTTGCCTTCATATGTATTATTATAAGGAAGAGAAAAGACTATCTGCTTCAATACAGTCACCCAAGTAGTTTTTAAAATTCTCTATGCGCATGCATATACATATAATAAAAATGTTTATATGAACTTAATATGTGAATATGTATACACAGGCATAATATAAGAGAAAGTAACATGCCAAATGAACATTGTAACAATGTCAAATCAAAGTATTAGTACTGAGGCAATATGGCAAGGTAAAAATGTGATCAAGGTCAGCTACAGTAAATGGAAAGGTATCTTAAAACAATTTTTATATTTTACTTTGGAGAAAATACTGAATAGGGTTGGGAAAAGTTAAGGTTCTGAAAGCTAGAATGAAGTCAAATGTATTCAGTATATAAGAGCCCAATCACAGAAAATATCTTGACTAGGAAGTGATATTATGAACTAGGGTTAAAGGGAAAATGAGATAAAGGTAGAATCTAGAAGGACTAAGAAAAAGAAAGATTCTGTGGCAGCAACTCAACCAAAACATAATAAAGATATTGATGAAGATAACCACTGTTGCCAAAGAAAGAGCTAAGCTAAGTAAGAGACTCTAAGAGAGGAATAGGTATATCCTGGTAATAGTGTGGAAAAGAAGGAAAATAAGCAAAAGTGTCTACTGAGTGCCTGGACCAAGAGTCTGACCCTGATTCTGCTTACAGAAATAAAGAAATAAAGTACCCTTCTGCTACCGTAAGAAGGATTGTGAAGGCATTCTATAGGTTAATGGAGGCACAGGACTGAAGAGAGAAGTGAAAGGTTAGAAATGTGGATAAAGACTTAGAAGACAGTGGTTGGCAGCTGCCATTACGAGAGTGAGCAACTTCTTAAAGACATGAACATGTGTGGTATGTGAAATGGCAAAGTCAGGCTTACTCGTACACACATTTAGTGCAACAAAATACCTTATCTCATTATCCTCTTCATTAATCTGTATATTTTCAACTGTCCTTGTAGGATTTGCTTGTTTCTTCTGGAAAAAGAATGATAATATATATTGTAAATATATCAATGATTAATATAATATTTAAGAGATAAGTGGTCTCCACTTTTATCTTTTATGTCAGTAAATCCAATAACTGTTTTCTTCAGCATGCAAAATAGTTTTCCAATAAGAAATTATGAACAATGCATGGTATTATCGACTCAACACTTTTAGGATGTTGGAAGTGAAAATGTAAAAAAGAAATTGAAAGATTTAAATAGTGATCAAGTGCAAAATACATTTCAAAAAACAGAGTCGTAATGATTTAGCACACCTTAAAATTTCAGATAGGCTACAATAAGAAGAGAACAAAAGGTAGAAATCCAAAATAGCATATAATACAAATGGCACTTCTGTTTGGTTTTAAGCACATCATATGTTTGTAGCATATTTTCTTCCTTTTTATATTTAGGTCAAGCTATTAAAACCAGGTGCCATTTCTTCAGTGTGCATTCTCAGCTACAGGAGTTGTCTCCAAAGCATAATAAGGAATGGGGAGACACCTTCTTAAGATTTAGATTTTGTTGAGAATGAGTTAAGGTAAGACTTAACCTATTTTATTCTTTTCTTGGTAAGAGTTTTCTCAGAAAAGAGCACTTCGTTTGTTAATCATTTACACAAATATAGTAAGAACAAATAAATAGAGTTTGGAAAAGTGTTTGCCAAGGAAAAAAATCAGGAACACTCACCTTCCAGTATAAGGCTCCAAAACCAAACCCAATTAGAAGAGAAAAGAATGCTGGCAAGACCATTGCTGCCCACTGTACGCTTGAGTCTCCAATGGAATTTGAGATTTTCCCTGTAATTTAAAGAGTACTGTGGTGAACACAGCATATCCATGCTAGAGGTTTTGCTCTTATGCTGCGGTTGTTCCCATTTCTGTAACGTGCTTTTGACTTATCTCCGTTTAAAATATTTAAACCACTGATTTTTCTGCTCAGTCTTGTTCTGGAATGGCAATACAAACCCATGTAGTCTCCAAAACGTAAATACGTTTAAAAAAGAAACCCCATAGACAGAGGAGATTTGATTTGGTTAATGCTGACACATAAGGAATACAGACGACATATTCCTGGGGTGGGGTTTGGGGGAGGAATGATTCATACTACCAAGCAAATCCATCTTCTATGCCTTTATCATCTAATAGCTTTTCACTTTCTCATTCTTGACATCTTGCCAAGCAATTTTAAAGATGACATTTTGAAATTCACATCAAAGTCTGCATGCATTAAGCTTTATCTGGTCTGCCTCAAATATTAAGTCATTATATACACATTATGTACACATCGTGGTTAGATTACTTTTGGGTACCTATGCCTAGAATCATGATGTTTCCACATCGCATCTTCAATGTATATTTACTGGACATCAGGTAGTAACTGACACTGTGCAATGAATTGAAGTTTTGATTTTTCAGACTTTTTATTTTGGAAAGAGACTATATTTTGGACATTAAAAACAGTTGAAAGCACCAGTGTCTCCACATTGCTTACTCTAAATAAGTAACTTTGTGCAAGAGAAGACATGTGACATTAGCGTGGAACACCTTCCTTGCTCTTGCTTTACTCTTCCATGAGAAGCATAATGATTCATAGTTTAGACAAAGCACATCTCTCACAGGGCCTCTTCCTCCGAACACAAAGCTTAACATTTCGACAGATTTGTGCTTCCTGGTGAGAAACAACTTAGTTGTTTGGGAACACGGACACCTGTGCCAATTTGGAAGCGTTAACCTTTCAGTTTTCTTTCGAAGATGTAATAATTTAGAAATTATACATTTTCAACAATTATATGATCAAAATGTAAACTAATCCAAGAGAAAGTAACCACTTTGGGCTATGATATTTTACAATGATATTCAAGTTACTGTCAGCTCACAGTCACCTATTTAACAAATAAAGTACCAAAAATATATGATACAAAAGAACGGAGTCGCTGTATGTGTATCAACATTTACAAGGAAAAAACTCATAGATTTAATTAACTTAAGAGGGAAGAAACAAATCTTATTTACTATAGTGAGAACAGGAATTGCCTATTTCCCCACCATTTGTAAACTGAGAACAGAAAATTCACTAATTTTATGACTTGTACATTTCCCAAGAAGCTCTAATAATAATATTTGTGTGAGTGCTCATAGTATGTGTGTATGTTAGGGACATAGTGAGTGGTGGATATGTTTGTACCTGTATTCCAGTAACAATTTAAATTTTCCTTAATAGCCAACCTGCTGTGGCCCACACTATCTACTGGGATTGCTGGTGTAGTTTTGATAGATTTGAGGTAACCTCTTTGAGGGGCCCTAACCAATGTTTACAGACAAAACAAAGGAAGCTATGATGTTCTGGCCCCAGACCCCAGTGGAAAACCGAGGAGCTAGGATGGTGCTACAAAGAACTCCATTACCTATGTTTGGGTAAGTCAGATGCCCTGAAAGCTAGACAGCCAAACACCCTGCTCTTCCTGTTTTATCCAAAGACCAAATCTTGAATTGCACTATTCGGACCGGAGGAAAGACCACACCTACTAGCCCAAAGCAGAAGGAGCTTCCTAGAGTGTGAGGTATTCTGAGATTCTCCACTCAAAATCTTTCTCAGATAGGATAAGCTCCTAAGGAAAGTATTTCAAAAAAAGCCCTGCTGGAGGAAGAACCTAAGGAAAGTTCACCTCACCCAGAATACTGTGGCTTTTTTTCCCACTTTGAAAGTTTCACCCCCTAGGACTATGGCCCCAAACAAAGTCCTGAAAACCTAACATACAGCAGCAGCCTTCTTGCGGGACATTGGAAGGGAGAGGCCTGGTAAAGGCTGTGAGGGGAAGGGGATCACAAGAACAGAGCTTCACCTCCTACAGAAGTCAGTGTTTCTTCATGTTTGTTATTTGTCTTGTGAATTCAAATGGCTTAATGGCCAGGCCGTTGTTCTCTCCAATGAGATACTGTCATCTCTCTTGCAGGGAAAGAAGAAATGACGTTATCAGAAAGGGCTTGCTTGTACCTCCAGGGCACAACTCCCAATACTTGCTATTGCTGCTATGCACACCAAGGACCAATGAGATTTGAATTACATGCTTCAAGGCAATATGAAGGATATTTGGGTCCAAAGCCCATGCCAGTAACAGAACTTTGCTTTTATGTGAAGACTGTCCAAAGAAACTTTGTAGAGCGAGGGAGCTTATCTGGACAGGATCTGAGTAATCCCAAATTCCTGGCTTGTTGTTAAATTAATTGTACATCGTTATTATGAAAACTATCCACTCTCCAAAATTCATGGGAACTGACTTGTTTGGCTTGACTAATAATACTCAACATCTGTATAAATACAGAACACAAAACATTGTGCTACCAATTTGCTGAACTACTTTTTAGAGTCAGTCTGTTTATGGGCACCATGGCTGTGAACACGGATTTCTTGGTGCTTAGAAACATGAGACTTGGTGCTGCTCCTTCATTCAGATCCAAAGCTCACCACAATTACTGACTGACAGCATTGGCGCATCCAATTGTTTTAATAATTAATGATGAACATATATTACACATTAAGCACTGCTCCAAGTATATACACCAACATTTCAAACTCACAGAAACCCTAAGAAGGAGATATTATCCTTCATTTAACTGAGGAGTCCAGAGAGATGAAGTAGCTTGCCCAAGGTCACACAGCTAGCCAACAGATGGAATATAAGCCCAAGGCAATCTGACTCAGACTGTACTTCTTGAAGATGTGTATGGTAATGTCTGCAGGGATCTCAAACAAACATTTTTAAATATCCATTTAGCCTAGTAAGAAAGATGTTACTATCACTTTGAAAATACAACTCTATTTAATTTGAATTCTCCCTTAAAGACTGCAGAAAGGACACTCATATCGCTGGACTATTCTTCATATGCCCTGTTCCTCTGGCTAGCATGGCCACTTTTTGGGTGTTATCCCTGAAAACTAGCATGCTTTCTTCAAACTTCCCTGACCCTATTTCCAAAACAGTCTTTTCTCCTCCATGCTATAACTAAAAACACTAACGTACTTCTATTATTATACATACTATAATATATAGTTGACTCTTGAATAATGTGGTTATTTATGTGTGTGTGTGTGTGTGTGTGTGTGTGTGTATTACATATATAAATATAACAAAATACTAAGAATTTCATTTATGTCTGTTTCTCTTACGAGAATGCAGACTTCATAAGAGCTAGTCTTGTGCATGGATACCTAAGTGACATGTTCACAAGTGACAGCACCTGGTCAAAAGCTGATTGTTATGCAAGACCCATATTTTTTACAATAAAGAAAAAAGGAAGCAAAACAAAAAAGAAGACTGGCCACTCATTCTACAACTTAAAAAGTACCTTCAGACTCAGAGGCACAGACCTGAATATGTATTCTGCATTCAGTTTGTCTTCTAAAGTAAATAGAAAAGACTTTTGCTTCCAACCATGATGGCAGCAGTTTTGCATTCCAACTTACATAATTATACTAGACAATTTATATGAGGTAACTATTTTCTGACACTAGCCAACAGGCAGCAAAAGAGTGTAATTCCTGATAATACACATGGTGAGTCCCACGATTATCCTGACTTTCTGGCTTAGGAGGCACCGTCAGACGGTCATGGAAAACAGAACCCAAGTAAGGCTCAGTGCTCTCACTGGGACAGAGCATCAGACTGAAGTTCAGGATTGCTGACACGGCAGGGTTATTTGCAGGAAAGGAGCTATGCAGAGAAGGAGCACCAGAAATCTCCAGAGGAGCCTCCTGAAGTCACTGGTCAAATAATAAGCTGTGCACTCACAGAAAGAGATTTCACAAAACTCAACATGAACAATGCTTGGGAAACTATGACTTTGTCAGATACCCTAGGTATCTTTCAGAAACAAAAGAGTTCTGATGAGCAAGAATGGAGAGATTTCCTAGGCACTCAAGAGATATCTCAGAAAGTATTCCATGCTTTAGAAATAAGGTTATTCTTCCAACTCCTAAAGAAGCTTAAAAACAAGACTAGAAAGGAAAATAAAGATGATCTGCCAGTACAGTAGTCTCCCCTTACCCACAAGGCATACATTCCAAGACCCCCAGCGCATGCTGAAACCGTGGATAGTACCAGACCCTATATGTACTGCTTTTTCCTATACAAACACACCTATAATAAAGTTTATTAGCTAGACACAGTACGAGATTAACAACATAATGAAGAGAATAATTATAACAACATACTATGATCAAAGTTATGCGTCATCTCTCTCACTTTCTCTCTGATAGCTGGTGTAATAATCAAGACAGTTACTACATGACTTTACAGGCAGGTAGACATGCCAGACAAAGGGATGATTCATGTCCTGTGGGATCGAGTGGGATGGTGAAAGATTAAATGACACTACTCAGAATAGCATACAATTTAAAACTTATGAATTGTTAATTTCTTGAATTTTTTCATTTAATATTTTCAGACCACAGTTAACTATGGGTAACTGAAACCACAGAAAGCAAAAACCACAGCTAAGTGGGTCCAACTGTAACTGAACTGCCATTGGAACAAAACTGAACAGTCTCTAAAGGAATGCTACAAAATCTAGACACTCAATAACACAGTATCCATAATATCCAGCATATATTTAAAAATTACCAGTCATTTAAAAGGAAATGTGATCCATAGTTAGGGAGAAAAAAAATCAGTCAATAGGAAACAACTCTGAGATAACCTACAGGTTGGAATTAGGAGACAAGAACTGTAGAGCAGCTATTATATCTATATCCAAGGGCCAAAAAAGAAAATATAGTAATGAATATACAGAGTAAAGTCTCAGAAAAATATAAAAATAATCAAATGGAAATTCTATAACACGAAGTACAAACTGAGAAATGAAAAACTGCACTGCATCCAAACCCACAGAATGTATACCAAGAGTGAACCCTGTGTACACTCTGAACTTTGGTGAATATGGTATGTCCGTGTAGCTTCAATTATAACAAATGTGCCACTCTGGTGGGGGAAAGCTATGCACGTGTGAGGGCAGGGGTATGTGAGAAATCTCTGTACCTTCCCCTCAATTTTGCTGTGAAACTTAAACTGCTCTGAAAAAAATAATAAATTCCTAATTAAAAAAATTTTGAACAGCAAAACAAAACAAAACAAAACAAAAAAAGAAAGAAAGAAAAGTACCAGATAAAAATTTAGCAGATTAGTGATGACAGAAGAGAGTCAGAGAACTTGAAAACGGATATGTAGAAATTATTCATTTTGAAGATTACAGAGAAGAGAGGTTGGAAAAAAAGGAAAAAAAAATTAACAAAGGCTCCATGATTTGTGATACAACATCAAACTGCCCCATATATGCGATTAGTGTCTCAGAAGGAGAGATGAGAGAATGAAAAAAAAATTGAAAAAGTTATGGCCAAATTTCCCCCAAATTTGGAGGAAATAAACTTATCCTAGAAGCTTGACAAACAACAAAAATAATAAATACAAAACAAACCATTCCTGGGCACATCTTAGCTAAATTGCTAAATAGAAGAAAATTCTGAAAGACGGCAGGGGGAAAATTATTTAGCACATAGAGGAAAAACATAATACAAATGTTGGCTTTTTAACATCAGAAACGATAGAAGCAGAAGGACAGAATAACATTTTGAAATGAAAGAAAAAATTCTGTTAACCTAGAACTCCATATCTTGTAAAAAGTACTTGTAATACTAAATAAGACACATTTCAATTAAAAGAAAAAAAATAATACCGATGTGCACTAACAAAAAATGCTAAAGGAAGTTCTTCAGCCTGAAAGGAATGAGCACTAGATGGAAACTTGATTTACAAAAGGAAATGAAGAGAATAAGAAATAAATATGTGGGGAAATATAAAAGACAATAGTGACTTAAAGCAATAATTTAAAGACTGTATTGTGGGATTTATGACTTCACGAATATGTCAACCATAGCACAAAAGATGGTTGTGGGTAAGTAACACTATCTTGTTTTAAGGTTCTTATGTATATATTTCGAAGTGCTACAATATCAATCCTAATTAAAATGTTACAAATTAAGATGAATGTTGTAATTCCTAAAGCAATCACAAAATGATGTCAAGAGGTGCTGTTAAAAATCCAACCAAGTAATTAAAATAGATCACACACACACACACACACTTTAACGAAAAAGAGCTAGAAGGAGGTACACAGGATCAATAAACAAACATGGCAAACAGCCAACAATAACAAAATGGAAAACCCATACCCAACCATACCAGTAATTGTATTAAATATAAATAGATGAAACAGTCAAGTTCAAAGGACTAAATAAAATAGCAAGAATCAACTATATCCTGTCTACCAGAGGTGTACTTTAAAAGGAAAAATGGCCAAGTTCTCAATCAAAAGGAAAGCTTTCTAATCTCTCTCTCAGTAAGTGATAAAAAAAATTAGACAAAAAAATTAATAGGGATAGAGAAGATATGAATAACACTATCAACCACTTTGACCAAATTTGAGAATGCTGCACCTGATATCTGATAATACACACAAAATAAGTCTCGAATTTCAAAAGACTGCAGTTCTCTAAAAACAGAATTATTTTAGAAACCAGTAATAGTAAGATATATTGAAAAAAAATACATTTTTAGATATCAAACAACCCATAAATCAAAAAAGAAATCACAAGGATTTAAAAATATTTTTAAAGAAATGATTATAGAAACACAACATATCAAAATGTGTGAGATACATATAAACAGAATTTAAGAAGCCAAAAGTCGTTTCTTTGAAAAGATGTTTTTTGACTAACACATACAGTCCCTTTACAAAACTTTTCAGCTCTGAAGAGTTATGTAATTCAGAATTTTAGATTTTAGAAGGTTCTGTCCTGTGGATATTATATATGATTTAATATCCTCATATCTGGGTAGCACCCTGAAATCAAACACATTAATATTTCTGTAGTGAAATGTATAAATAATTTTAGAAGGACAAAGACTGTAAGTAGCCTCATCTCAGTTCAGGTCAGGTTTTGGTGGCAAAAATTCCACAATAAATTGGGTATTAGAGGTTCTTTTTTTAAATTTCCAAATTGCAGAATTGATATAGTGAATTTGTAATAAATTGATTCCTCCTTTTTACAGGAGGAACATATGACAGTGCCCCATTACTAAGCCTTCTGGGATGACATTCTGATTACAGGATGAATTTTTTTCCTCTTAACAGTTTCCATGAAACTAGAAAGTCAGAATATTTAGTAAATCCAATGACCTTTGTAATAACCTTTGCCTAGATTTAAAAAGAGGACATTAGGCTTCCGGGAAACTGGGTTCTTGGCCAAAGTGGACACAAATTTCAAGGAAAGAAGCATATTCTCTTCCAACATATAATTTTATAGTAAAATAACAAAATCATCAAATTTCCAAGCACACAATACTAAATGGTGGTATATACAAAAATAAAATATCCCTGGAATTCCATACAACCAGCATTTGTACTCTTCATTTTTTGTCAGGCAAATTCTAAATGGGATATAGTTTAAGTCAACAATAAAAGAAAGCATAAATAATATTTCTAAATGTAATTGCATGCCTTATTTAAAATAACCCTAGCAAAAAATTTATTGGCCCAATTCTCTAACCATTACCTCGAACTTTAGGGAAACCCCATTCTACAAATCTAATATTTAATTCTCAGGGAGACTATAACAGGCAGAACAGTAATAGAACGTTATTAACAGTGATAATTGTAAAAATTTCCTTTAAAACCCATGCAATACTCCTATAGATGCTAACTGGAGCTATGCATGCATTAAATCAGATGTGTACTTACTATTACTGCTACTGCTGTCATTCCTAAGGGAGCTGGCTGCAACAGGGGGTAACATAAATGGTTTTGTGACACTGACTCTGGAATCTAAATAGAAAGCAATAATGTGTCAGTGTTGCATGGCAATTTACATAAGTTACAGTGTCCCCAAAAGGCCAAGTGCAATACCAGAGTACTTTCAATGTCTACTTCCCGAATCTAGATTATTCAGATCCTATTTATTTCATACTGGGTCTTCTACTGTTCTATTTTTATTAAGAAATTCGCAACAGTCACCTTACAAAACAAACATTCATTGCCTACACATGATAAATGTAAATTACACAAATTGTTAGTAATTGGTCATTTTTTTAAAAAAAAAAAAGAAATGAAATTAAGATTTTTGTATTATAGGGAACCAGTGAGGGGAAAAAGTCAATACAGAGTAACTAGTGAAGGTCAGAATTCATGACTTGGAGTTAATCCTTTAGGAAAAGATTTGAGAAGGGGACATTAAGAAGATGGTAGGTGAGGAATAACAATTGTACGTTACTAGCAAATATCAGATAAAAAATGAGTGACTATCTCATTTATTGTTTACTCGCACACACTCACACATACTTCTTTAATTTGAAAATCATGAGGGTTGTTTTGGCTTGAAAAACAACAAATCTACAACCATTCATTTCTTTCATGTTATTGATATTTGCTTTTATATTAGACATAACACACATATATCTTTCTCTAAATGTATATATGTAGGTATATTCTTACCTACATATATAAGACTCAAGCCTGCTTTTAACATTTAAAGTAGAAATGCATACATGGCTTACCTTTTTCAGGACTTAATGTTGAAGAAACCACACATTCGCTAGTTTTAGATGACACCATCTCCAAGTCCTTGAAGGCATCGATGGATCTGTTAAAAATTCTAAAGAATTCTTCAGGAGTAAACAGTTTGGATTCTAGGCTCTTAGGCGATTTTTTTATATTCTAGAAGAAAAAAATAGAATTATATTTTTCAATTAGTCTATAGATTTAACTGACGTCAAAGTAATATACTACGTCCTTCAAAGATTCCAGTAGAACTAACACTCTTAGACAACTGTTTTAACATACATAATTCAAATTGATAGAGCAGGGTAGTGATCCCATCCAGTTCAGTCTGAGGCTCAACTCAAGATAAAAGGAATAGGGGAGGCAGTGGGCGTAAGTAATGTGAATTCAGTGTTATAACAATAAAATAATCCTAACAACAAATTAGAGGCACTGCTTTTTAAAAATTAAAATCATTTTTTTTTAATTTTTAAATCTTCTATAACACACCCTGTAAATAGCAAAAATTAAAGTCTGATGATGTGAAATTTTGGCAAGGACACGATGGAGCTAAGAGGACTCATACCCTGGTGAAATGACGTAAATTGGCACATTTGATATTATCTAGTAAAGCTGGACATATGCCCATCCTGTGACCCAGAAACTCCATTCCTAAGTAAATACTTCACTAGAGTGAAGCTTTTGCACTTATGCACCATGAGACATACAAAAAAGTTCTTAGCAGCAGTTGTTTATAAATGCTGACATCAATCAACAGAAGAGCAGTTTAATAAATGATGCTGTACTGAATCATTGGAATATTCTATGACCAGTAAAAAATCAACTACAGCTATATGCATCGAAGTGGATAAATCTTATAGACATAATGCTGAGTGAATGAAGCAAGTTACAAAAAATAAAAAGTAGCATTAATTTCTATAAAGTCCCCCCAAAAAGGAAATCAAAGCTGTATTTTAGGAATTCATAAATCCATGATTATCTACAAAGAAAATCAGGCGATAGTAAAGTTACCACCTATGTAGCACTTATTATATACTCCTCTAGGTGCTATATATATACTTAATCTCTGAAACAATTGAAAAACACTGGGATCAATCTCCTGGGTTCCAGTCCAAGGTCATGATCACTAAAAGCACATTCTTTGGCATTTGGAATTCTCTTCCTGACATTGTCATTTACTGAACACTTAAGTCATCTTTCAAGTCCCAATGCCTATAATATTTCCATCATGACACATTATCTAATATACCTTCTGTTTTGTGACCTCTGCTTCTTATTAATGCCATCAGCACTCTATTTGTAGCAATACTATACAAAAAGAGATGTTAACTCTAAGATGTCATTGATTGTAAGATACATGACTCAGAAATTAGAATGTAAAATAAATAGTAGATAAATATAGTGATCAGGTTATTAGCATAATAAGAATTCCGAGACTGGAGACCATAAATGGGACTGATATTGGGTCTTAAATAGTAACTGGAATTTTGATGGGGAGGAAGTATTTGAATATTACAGTACAGAATCATATTTAAAATCTTAGGTTTAAACTTCTAGAAGGCCTATAGGCTAAACTTTGCTTGTGAACTCTATGCCAAAGCAAGTCTCTCAATACCTATTCTATAGATATGGTAATAATAAAACATAATAATAATAAAAATATTTATCAATATTTTCTTTGTCACAGTGTTAAAGCACTCATCAGAAATCATCTAATGTCAACTCTATCAGATGGATCCTGTCATTGTTCCATTTTAGGCATAGAGAAGGTAAGTACAGAGGGGTTAAATTCACATAGCAAATTACTGACAGAGTCAGGATTTTAACTCTAACACCTCATACTAAATCTCTAGCGATACGCTACTTTTTTAATATGCTTGGAATCCAAATCATTGCCATGCCCACATTCTGAAGTTGGTAACACCTAACCATAAAATGACTTGGAGATGTTAAAATGTACTTCTTTGATATGACATGATTCCTGTGGCTAAGAGGTCAAGTATAGGCATTCATTGTAGATAATTTTCCATTTAAAGGTAAAAGGACATTTGAAACCTAATAAGAAAGGTATGATAATTTCATTCACTTATGAAATAAAGATAAAGTTAGGGCTATGTTTACATTACTGTGTGAATCAATTTTTGTATTAAGTGACATTTAAGTCAATGTACACTTCAACATTGTGATATAATTACAAACACCTATTTCTGTGCTCATCTTTCAAAATATTTTGAAATTAAAAATTTATACATTAAAAATAGCACACATAAAGGCATCCCCACTCCCAATCGGCATAGGTTTGGAAAAGAATAGTAAAAAGCCTTTCCAGTGAATACAAGGTTACCTCAAATGTGTGTCCTTCCATGCACTCCACAAGGTCATCCACTATTTTCCCAAGTTTGTCTATGATAGAATAATTACTCAAGCCTTCAGAAATTTTTGAAAACTTGTCCAGAAGATCAGTCAAGCTGACTGACAATTGTTCCACCATTTCATTTATCCAACAATGACTAGGCTGCAAGAAATGGAAAGAAAGGAAGATAAAGCATCTATTTTAAGTAGTCAACATGGATCACCCTTCAAAGACATCAATGTTGCCATCACTGACTTGTCAGACAAAGGAGTGCCTTGTATCAGCACAGTTCAGTCCTTGTGTTTTGTTTAATTCAGTTCTAACATCTGTTTCAAAATTTACAAATGTATATAGATCAGAGGAAAGAGTTGATGGTAAAGGTTTTGCTCTTCCGTGGAAGTAAATTAAGACAAAGGAGAGCCAACTCTTACCCTTGACAAGGTCAGGTATTAATGGAATTTAATTCTATTGAAGAATACTAATTCTTCAATAAATATTGAACTGGAATATGAAATGATAAATTAACAACAGCTATTTTTCTAAAGTGTTTGATCAATTTCAAGCATTCTTCATAGGTGAATTCATCTGAATGTTACCAAAACAACAAAAACAAAAACAAAAACAAAAACCTGGCTGAAATGAAATGTGGTCTGAGAGAGAAGCACTTTTACCTTAGTAGGAAGGACCAGCTATGTAATTTGTGGGGCCAAGGTCAGAATAAAAATATATTTATCATTCAGAACTTGTTCAAAAAGAATTAAGAATTTCCAGAGGGTGACAGGAGAGCATTAAACCAAGCATGGAATCCTGCCCATGAAGCCAGTCCATGATGCCAGCCCTGCTTACTAGCTAAAAGCTCAAGTCTTGGAATCAGGCATAACTGAGTTTAATTCAGCTGAGAGACTATAGTAAGTTGCATAAATTCTCTGAACCTCACTTTGCCTGTCTCTAGAATGGGAATAACAGAATAAGGTAATTGTGTGGAGATGATGTGCAGAATTTGAATGTAAGTTTCATGAGGGAAGTATTTTTATAAAATCTTTTCCTCATGGTGTGCCTAGGAACAGTGTCTGACATGTGAGATTTGCTCAGAAACTATTTGCCAAACTGATGCATGAATGAATAAAAAATGAATGAATGATAAAAAAATACATCAGGGGACCACATTTTCTGTAAAAAGCCAGATAGTAAATATTTTAGGCTTTGCATGCCAAGAAGTAAAAATCAAGGATATTATGTACATATGTTTATACAAGAGAAAACAAATTTCCACAAAATTTTTTACAAAACTAAAAATGTGATAATATTTGAATAGAATTTCTTTTGCATAATAACTGAATTTATTTTGTAATATAGGTCTGCTAACAAGAAAATGGAATTCTTTATTTTGGGTCAACATTTTGCTTAGATGGAGTTCAAAGTCAGCATTTTCTATCATCGAATAGACTCCAAATGCTCATATGTAAAAATCAATCTCAGCTGGCTGGCCATACAAATTCAGGCAGTGAACTGAATCTGGCCTATGGGATATAGTTGCTGACCCCTGCTATAAATGCCTGTGGACCAATAAAGGTTTAGATTATTAGGAAGAGCTTCTTAGAATATTAGGATGGAGTTTACTATTTTTTAATTAATGTGATATTACTTAAAATATAATTGGTCATAAGTTTGTATATATAAAAAATATTTTAATAAGTCACCAAAAAAACCTTCACAGTTTTTTTTCATCAATTCTTAGAACGCTCCAATGGAAAAAGGTAATTATTATTATTTTTTTTTGGTTTAATTTAAATTTTAAAAAGTTAGACTTTTATACAATCCATGAAGTGATCTCCCCGATTATTCTAGCACCCATCTGCACTACACACAACCATATGTTTAGTATGATATATTATACTAAAAAGATAACATATTAACATTATCTTTTTAGTAGAGGCTCTGATTTATTTTTTTTTAACTCTAATATGTTACAGTGAGAAAAATAAGACAATTATTACAGACAGCTCACTGACTTGGCTTATTAAGATCCTAAATAATTTAATATAACATCTGTTGTATTGCAGTCATAGAGAGTAACTGATGCAATGTAAAATGGATCTAACTACTATCTACTTACCAACAAAGTAGGGGGGGAAAGTCAAGTAATTTATTCTACATTTATTCTAAATACAAGGGGGCCATCTTATATTCATTTAACAGAACAGTTTTAATATAATACAGCCAAAAAAAGAAAAACTTGTTTATCTACAATAGGTAAGCTCTAATTCCCAGAGGCATTCAATGTCATTCAAAACTTTTAGAATTGTTGGCTCTGGCTTTAGATAGTAGAATAAACAACCCTCCAGTGGAAATTAATTTAATTAGGCCATTGCATTAAATTCATCAACTAAGGGCAGATTTCCTAGAATATGGAATACAGCTCATACTATAAGTACAGTTTAAATAGTATTTACATGGTAGAATCTGAGCCTTCACCAAATAGTTAATTCTACTGTAACTGTAAATTTTTCTGTGGGAGCAGAATCCTGTATTAATCTCAAACTTTTTCCTTGCTCCACTCTCTGAGTAGTTGTCTATCTACCCTTCTCCTGGATCTTCTGACCTGGAAAAACCAAAATTAAATTCTCTTGTTTTGAATTGAACTAGGGTACTCCTTTTGTTACTGTAGTCTTGCTTTAAATAAACAGCTTCTTTTCCTCACCTTTTTGTGGTTAAAGTAAAAACTATTTTGTTTATATGTACCTTATTTTTAAACTGGGGAACTCCACTGCTTGTTGACACTTCTATTTATTTCTATTTTCAACTGAACTCCATGTTTATATTCTGCATTCAAGTTCTAATTTAGCTACAACTACACCCACACATACCTATCAACAACAATGCAGGCAATCAACTTTTTCTAGTAAAATTTTCAAAGTTAAACCTGTAATTTCTTATAGTTAAATCACACAACTTCCATAATCGAATCCTAGCCCAATATCTGTCCTTTTAAAGTAATGAACAATTCATTCATAGTTGTGGTATGAACTTCTGGACTATACTGCTGAAAAATACATTTCTCAAAGTTCTATAATTGTATTTCATTCCTTATTCATTCGTGCCATAATTTCCTTGGGAAAGACACTGTAATAAATTTAAATTTCTATATTTTCATTAATTTGTTTAAATAGTTATATTCTAGCTCTTTAAGGATCTTGGACTTATTAAAGATAAAACTGAGGTAAACAAATAATATTAAGTATTAGCCAGTTCTGACCTGTCTGCCTACAGGAGAGAAAACCAGTTTTGACTAGAACGTCAAGCAGTTTCGTATTTTCTTTTTAATTAAATATAGTCAATGATTTGCAAAGAGAACACAACATGGTAAACTAAATATTTCATGTGTGAGATGATAGGAGGTTTTTCTGTTTTTCAGCTCTTCCAAGATTATGATTAGGAAATGGATGACTAAAGGTTGTGAAGTTCACAAATGTATTTTTCCTTTGCCTTAATAACGGTAATTATGGACACTATTTCTTATCTTTCAGAGACCATTTTAAATTTAAATAGTTCTATTTAAATATTCACTCACAATGTTCATTAGAAGAATGTAAGATGTAAAGTTAGAAGAATATGAAGGATCAGGAAATCTGATAAAGCCACACGAGATGTCAAAGTGTTGATATAATGAATACCTTTCAAATTCCCGAAGTATATATAATTTAGTTTTATTCACGCACATATATGCATACAAAAAGATATATTAGTCCTTGCTTTGAAAGAGAAAACTTGTTGGATTTTCCTTAACTCCATACTCTCAAATTTCTTACCCTCTTTCTTGGTAGCTTCTGTCTTATGTTTTCTAGACTACAGCAGCCATAGCCAGGACGACTGACTGAAATGACATACCCTTTATATTCCTCTATATTTAAAACATGTCATTCTAGAATGCTGACTGAATCAATCCTATTGAATCAATATCCCTGACTGGCTAGCACACCCCTACCACTGAAGATCTGGTTAAAAACTGTAAACTTTCTAAGGGATTTTAAAGTCCCATGAGCACCAAATTAATGATTTAACTGACTGATTAAATAAAAGATATAATAACTACTATAATTAAAAGCATTCTAAACATAACTAGGTACATGAACACTTTTGAAGACCAACAATGAAAATTACTATGCATGTTCTAAAACTACATATAAAATAGATGATATATAAATTTCATAAGATGTGTGATATAACACCTCTGCTGTCTCAGAATTGGTAAATTTGAGACCAACGCTGAAGTAAATTGTGTTGCTTCGAAAACATTTTGGGGAATTCCTATATCTAGCATGCATTCTCCTGTTCCTCATTCTGCTTCATTCAAGAAACTGCTCTGGTTTATTAGTTGAAAGAATCTGACACATTATCCTGTATTGGTCTTAGATGCAGAGTCTCTAAGAACAGTCACTATAAGCTTTATGGAATTAGAAACTAAAAGTGGGCAAGACATACTACAATAAGTCTTTACTTAACATTGTTAATAGGTCCTGTGACTTTAAGAGAAATGAAGTATAATGAAATCAATTATACTATAGGCTAATTAACTTATATTTATTTTTATATATATTTACACGTACATTTATATTAAACCAGGGTTAAGTTCTATGGCATCTCATCAACATTTAATAATGAAACGACATCAAATGAAATTCAAGGACCTGCTGTATTAACATTTCCTCATGGATGCACTTGGCACCACTTTCCATTTGGTATTATTCCTACAGAAACCTGTGTGCTTCCTTAGTGGTCCTCCGGTAGTTCCCTACAAAGGAGCTGAGGTAAAATATCCATTAGCGAGATTCTGAGAAAAGCACTGGTTCACACTATGAGGCTTCTGAGGAATAGTCACAGAAAGTATTGGCCCAGTCTTCTAATTCAACTAATCTAATTACCAGCATTACCGCCCTGTTTGAATGTTTTTGTTTTGTTTTCTTTAATGTGTGTCAAACCTCAGTCTTGCCAGAATTAGAGGTAAGAATGCCCAGGGCACAAAGCATTCCTTTCTTTCCTCTTGTGCTTTCAGCATTTACCTCCAGCTGAGCAAATCAAAAGAATCTAGAGCCATGCCATTAGAATTACAATAGTTTAGATCTTGAAGGGATACTGAACACCATATGGTTTAGTACCACCAATTTCATTAAGGGGAAAACAAAGGCTTAGAGCAGTGAAAAGGTTACCCACACATTTGAACACAGAAACTTGAGGAACCAACACTCCCCAGTACTCGTCTAGTTCTTTTATCGATGAGTACAGAGCCCATAAAGTATTTTTTACTGCTGGGTTCACCATGACTCTTGTGGTCTCATGTCTGGGCCAAATGCACTGGTCCTTCCTTAGGCTCATTTAAGAGTTCTCTGGAAATGGAAATGACTCCTTTTGTCTCATTTTAATGAATCTAGAATTATACTGATGAAAGCAAATTTCTCTGAGCAATCATCACAACCAAACAGCAAATATTAATTGCCATTAATGAACTCTCTTTTCCTGTTTTTTACCCTTAGGACTAGAAAGATGATGTTCCTCTGCTTCTCTCAAACATTCCATGGACAGGCAAATTTAAAACATTCCTATAAAAGCACTTTGCAAAATATCGTGTGCTCACATCACTAGTGTATATTCTCCAAAATCTTAACTCCCTTCTGGATGAGCTGGGTTTTGTTGTGATTTATTTTAGTCCTTTCTCTAAACAACTGGGTTTTCAGTGTTCACTTTAGGCAATCTAACATTGCATTTTCTTGTTTGAATTAAAGTGATGTAGAAACCTCAATCTGATTAAGATGGTAATCAGCCCAAACACTATAAATATGGGTTGTTTCCCAGGGCAGATCTATAAATGGTCCCTAAACCAGACACAAAATAGTACAGTGAAGAAGAAAAAGCATGGGGAGGTGAGGGCAGCAATGATGAACTAGAGGCTTACTTTCCAGTCTCAAATGTTAAACACACTTTGTGATTTTAGACAAGTTAGTTAATCTATTTAGAGCTTCTGTTTCTCTATCTGTGAAACAAAGGGATCCGTCTAATCTGTGCTAGTCAACATGGGGGCCATTAGCCAGCCAACTGTGGCTACTTATTACTTAAAATGTGGCTAGTGTGACTGAAGAACTAAAATTTTAATTTTACTTAACTTCGATTTGTTTAAATTTTAAAATCCGTATTTGATTTAGTGATTAGAAAACTTTTAAGTATGTTTAAATGAGCTAGGTACGTGAATCTGCATTTTCAATTGTAAATTTCATGAAAATGGGACTAAATATGGAGTATATCTGATGAAATTTTAGTGTCTGAACTGGAAAATGCTGTAGGTATCAAATACCCAGATTTCAAATATAAAAAATGTAAACTATTCCACTAATAATGTTATATCAATTGTAAGGTGAAATGATAACATTTTAGATACACTAGACTAAATAAAATTTATTTTACTTAATTCCACCTGTTCCTTTTTAGTTTTTGTTTTGTTTTGTTTTTAAATGTAGCTACTGGACAATTTAAGATTACATATGTAGATGGCTTCTGTTGTATTTCTATCAAGAAAGTAATGGTCTAGATATTCTGAACAGTGTCTTAATATAGTCACTTAGTAAGATGGGCCCTCTAGTTTAAATACATAAAAGAGCCACTTAAAAATACCATTCAATGCTATATTCTATTAATTTAGCTAACATTTTAGACATACCCTTTTAAGAAATAAGTTATTATATGGGCAGTAGAAATAGATGAATACAGTGTCTACCTGTCTGGTTTCCATTTCTTTAGGAAGTACTCCAGAGTCAACCCTCGGCATCCCTACTTAGAACCAGTGAACCTGCCTTGTGGCCACAGATGATTGGACAGCGGTAGACTCCCTAAGCCAGATGGGCCCATCAGAAAGTCATTTCCCAAAACTGGTAGTAGTGATAGGAACTAATAATTAGTCTCTGAGCAGGTCCAAAACTTTAACCTGAAAATCTGAAAGCTTTAGGACAGTTACATTCCACCAGGTGACCGAAACAGAGTAGACAAATTCTACACAGACAGAACAGAATGAGGAACAGATTCAGAGATGGGGAAAGAGCAAGCGAGTAGCTTTCCAATCCTGGCCTGGAGTTCTTTTATGAGGCCAAGCTGCATCCTTGCCCTTGACTAGAATGCTATTTTTCAGTATCCTTAGAATAATGGGACTTTCTGTTGTTAAATTTAAGTTCATTACTGTTAGTAAGAAACAAGGGAGTCTCAACAAACAACATGAGCTCTTCCAACATTTGAAAATCAGACCTTTTTTGCCAACAGTTAAATGCTGACTGGTAAGTAGTTCTTGAATAGCTACTACCTATTTGAATGGTGAGGACAGATTTAATCCCTAATCTTTTAGATAAATACAATAACAAGAAAATATAACAGAACAATAACGATGACATCTGACACTTATTGTATGTATAGTATATCTCAGAGTTTTCCTATCTCTTTACAACAATACCCTGAGACGAACACATAACATGTACAATTTTAAACAGCTATGTAAGTAGTATATGATCAGGTACCCAAAACGAATAGTTTCTGTACTAATTCTATAGAACTTCTGAGATAAAGAACTAAAAGGTAAGGTCCACAGAGGAGACACCACTTGGTATTGCTGAGCACTTGGCACTCCCCAGCCTTGTAAGAAAGAGGGATTTTAAACTGACCCTGGAGGAGATGTCCATTAAGACACTTTTAGCCCCAAGATACTGTATGATTCTGCTGGTAGAATTTGGATGAGGAAACAGGAGAGGAAAGGACATCTCTGGCAAAATGAAGTAGCACTAAACAGTTTTGGGGCTAAGAATAAGCATAGTAATTTAAGAAAGAGGAACTCACCTGGCTAGGGTAGGGAGTTTGTGTTGGGGAATAACAAGGATTGAGATGAGGTGGTTAGGTTGGGGCAAGACTGTGGAGAGTCAGGAATATCAGATTCAGCAATATGGCTATCAGCCTTCTGTCATTAGGAACAATGAGTTCTTGAATCTGGAAATGACTCAATCAAAGCAGTGTAACCTTCTGAAGGTTTAAGGAAACCCTGATTCCTCAAAATTGCATGACATAGCTCTTACACCTAAGACATTTTACAAAATGTACACCTATCCAAAAGAAGATAATAATGCTGATGTGCAGACATTGTGTGATGAGTGATAGGCATTCACCTCCTCGTAATAATCTTGTGGATTCTGTTCACGCCAAATTTGTACCTCAGGGAGTAAAGACTGGTCAAGGTAAGAATCATCAACAGATGCAAAATCTGTGGGTGGAACTTTGATGAGGAATTGTACATGGTCTGAAAGTGTCTCCCCAAAGGCTGCTTCTTAGTTGCTAGTAAGTAAATACACAGAAACAGTGGAACACCTTAACCAGGTGGTCAAAACAGCACCAGGATGAGAAGTTAGACACTGTGTGCCTCTGGATGTGATAACCTGAGGACACATCATTTATTTAGTTTAGAAGCTTGGAATGCATAATGAATATAACCATTAAGAAATGTCAAATGTTTTGAAGAGAAACACTTTATTTAAAGGGGAGGGCTATATTACTAAAAATTTCACTATCATAAATACAAAGAAAGTCTGAGGAACTGTGAAAGGAGACTAAAGAGATATGATGAATTAATTTCCACGAACTTAGTGGACTTAAAGCACAATTTTATTATTTTATGGTTCTTGAGGTCAGGAGTCCAAAACAGGTCTTACTAGGTCAAGGCATTCAATGGTGCCATGTTTCTTTTAGATCTCTACGGGAGAATCTCTTTCCTTGCCTTTTCCAGAGGATTCCTGCATTCCTTGGCTTCTGTCCCCTTTCTCCTTTTCAAAGCCAGCAACATATCTACACACCCCTCTCTCTGGCTCTGACACTCCTAAGGTATAAGGATTCACGGGAGCAGACTGGGTCCACCTGGATCATCCGGATTACTATCCCATCTCAAAATCCTTAATTACATCTTCAAAGTCCCTTTTGCCATGTCAGGTATTATATTAAGAGCATAAGATATCTTTGGGGAAACATTAGTCTGCCTATCACGGTTGATATAAAAATGCAAATCTTGATCCTAGATTGGTTCTTGTACTTGAAGAAATGCCAAAACAAACAAACAAAAAAAGTTGATAAAACTGAAATACAGCTAGTAGATTTAAGTATTTCAGTTATTCCTAAACTTAATGAAGCTGACAACCACACTGTGGTTATGTAAGAGAAAATCATTTACTGAGGAAATACACACTGAAGTATTTAGGAGTAAACAAACATGTATATTTACTCAAGGGGTTTAGAAAATAATAAACACATGTGCACAAGGAAAGCAAGCATCTAGTAAAGCAAACAAGGCAATGCTAAACAGATGATTCTAGATTAAAGAATAAGTGGTTATTTTACAGCTTTTCTGTAAATTTGAAATTATTTCCAAATAGTTAAAACAGATATAATTTAACTTTAAATAAAAACTGATGAATTTTTTACTCAAATACCATAAGTGACTCATAGTTTATATCATTTTATTGACATGAAAATGACTGCAGACGTGTAGCACAAATTCAACAGTTTAAATTCTGTTCTTTCTATGATAACATTACTAGTAAATGGAAAGGCTGAGAAATGTTTAGGATTTTTTTTTTTTTTTTTTTAAGGTTAGGAACTTAAAAAAAATCTTAAGAGTCTGGCAATATTATAGCTTCAAGGAGTTTAAACAGAATTGGTAATTATCCTTAGATTTAAATATCAACTGTTTGATTACACACTACTATTTGAGAGAAAGAACCTGCTAGGTAATTTTCTAAGAAAGCCCTTAGAAAAGTAGCCTTTCCTTTTCAGGAGTACTTATCCGATTTTTAAAACAAAAGTAAAACATAGTGTATTCTCTTCTAGAACTTTCTCCTGCCCAGGCCTCAAGCAGAATTTTATTGCTTTGGCCTCAGAGAATTTTTGTGGTACCCATTTTGATTCCCACCCCACCCTTTATTGTTTAAAGACAAAAGATAAAGCAGCTGGGACTCTGACCACTGACAAATAACCAGGGGCCGGTCCACTGGGAAACTCCTCTGATCTTGGCAGAAACTACCATTTTAAAATGAAGGTAAAACAAAGCTTTAGACCCTGTTTCTACCCAAAGCCCTATGCATGGGCTTGTTTTTCTTGCCAACTGTGGTAGCCAAGAACAGTTACTCCAGTTGTGCCAGGACGACTTGCCAAGATCAAATAATAGTGGACTTTTCTCAATTACAGAAACAAGAAAAAAACGTGTGGCAATGAATCAGCTTTATTTTTACAAGTTTGGCTCTTGCTATCACCAGTCAATACTGAAATCTGTGACTATACCAGCACACATAATCTATTTCATTATTTTCAGTTTAACACTTGTTTTTCAAAAAGAGCTGCATGATTTCTTTGAGTGAATTTGGCAAGCAGAGGCCTAAAGTACTTTCACGATCCAGAGCAGGGTGTGCCTTTATTACTTAGATGTTTCACGTAGAACATTTTCCCCCACACAAGTGGAATTATTTAGATAACCACATTCTGTAACCCAGGGTTTAAGTCACATGGCCTGGGTTTCTTTTTAAGACTGTCATTCTCTAGTTGTATAACCTTGGGCAAAATTACTTGCGGGGATGGGGGCTGTTGTAAACCTCTGTGTGTCAGTGTCATTTGTAAGATAGGAGTTACCTTAGCTATCTATCCTGTCTTCCTCACAGGGTTTTGCTAACCATCAAAGGAGATAAATATGTGAAATCATTTTGACAAACACCAAATAATTTCTCCCCAGGTATTACTGAAGTTTTTATACATAAGGTTAAATTGACATTTATTTGTTTCTTAAAGTGTCTGATGAAGTGCCATTTCCATAGCTTTTCCTAAACAAATACTTGCTGCCTGAGTGATCAAATGATTAACTTTCAGGCTGCTATAATTTTACATTCCTATTTCCAGCGAACTCTCCCTAATTCAGTAAACAGAGCTAGACTTCAGGATAACTGATTCAACAGGAAGATAATATGTTCAAAGGAGTTCTGAGGAACTTTAGACAGTAAAGTAAGCTTTAGAGCATGAACTAATGAAAAGAATTATGCCTCTGACATTCTCTTGAAATGATAACCTTGTAGTCTTTGAAAGACTTTTTAAGTACAAGCACTCAGTGATGTGCTTAAGCACACTTAAACTGGTAATAATTTTGATGGACTCATCTACATTATCACTCAACGCCTAGGACAACTTGTACAAGGTGGCTGTATAGTAAGTGGTGAGTTAAGGAAGATGTCAACTTCCAGGGTAGGATAACCCAAAAGGTTTGAAATTAACGCTATATAGTAGTTAAAATGAACCAACACGGAGCAACATGTTATATGTCAAAGGCATGTTGCAAAATATAAGCAAGTTGAAAAGTGGTATATGAAGTAGAATGGCATTAACATAAAATATGAAAATATGCGAAAATACACTCTTATGTATGGATGCACAGTTTGCAATAAAAACATAAGAGCATGAAGGTTACTGTGTGCTGTTTTGCTCTATGCACCTTGGAGGAGGCTATCTTCATGCCAAGTCCTAAAAAATGCTTTGAAATGAAAAATTCCAGCTCAGAATATTTGTTTCTAAGAGATAAATATGTCCCTAAGAGACAACGTGGGAACTAATGGAGATAGGAAAGGGGCATCCAGGGGATTTTGCTATATTTATAATGTTTCATTATTTAAAAACATATATTTTAAGCAAATATCGCACAGTGGTAAGGTCTGACAAGCTATGTGATGGGTACACAGGCATTACGTTATTCCCTATGCTTGAAATATTTCTTCACATACGAATTCTAATAGGTAATTAGAAAAATGAATTCTTGGTTGCAGTAATAAAGTATTTAAAATCAGAACCTCATGTTTTTATTGTAAGATTCTAAGAATCTATCACACAGCTAATAAATTCTGAGATAAAATATTTTGTGTTCTCAAGTTAAATTGGAAAGAGACATACAGGACCTTTTCAGATATAAAAAAGAATTTACATAATTTTACACTCAAGTCTTTTTGGGGAGAGACTAAAGCAAAAGAGAAATTTGTGGCAAGCTCTAAGGAAGATGATCTTAGTTACTTTAGGAGTACAGGTCTAGGACACAAGTTCTGAAATGTTCACCAATAATTAAAGTTTAGCGGTTGTTTGAGGAATAAAACTATACAAGTCAAATTCCAAAGATACCATCTTCAAATTCTGACAATTAGCAAATGCCTAAATGACAGATAATTTCCTATCTCAATACAATCACCTCATCTCTTATCAGCTACTAAAATGAAACTCAGAAATGTACATACCAAAATGTCCATTCCGGGGACATATTTGAGGGTTATCTTATAGTCTTTCGGAAGATTTGCCACCTACAGAGAACAAAAAAAGGAAAAATAAGACTGTAAGAAAATCCATATATATCTCCTAATCATACTGTTTTCAGTGGCTTGAAGAAAAACACATAAAAACCTTTTATGTTTTTAAGTTACCATGGAATTTTAATATGTACATACATAGTAATTTTTCATTCTTGATTTCCTTTGTAATCAAAGCAATCTCCAAAAATAAAGTGATGATGCAAACCTTTTGGACTCCAAATTCAGTTATGGGTGGCTAAGTACATAACCTACAGAGTTTTAGATACATGATCTGAACTTCGATTGCTATCTGTGGTCTTAGAATTCCTTTCCAGGACTATTTTCCTACTTGTTCCTCTGCAGAATCAGGAATACAATATATTTTTCTTGTCAGTGGTTCTCAAAGTGATAAATAATGTCGACATCACCAGGGAACCTGTTAGAAATGCAAATTCTCAGGCCATGCCAGACCTACGGAATCTTACTCAACGAATGATGAGTGCTCAAGTTTGAGAACTACTGTTCTGTATTGTTCTTGGGAAAAAAAGGGTCTGTGAAACTTCAAAAGAAAAATGCTACTTGTGAAATAAAGATGCATTATAATTTAAATAATTTAGAAAAACTCAGTTCTGCCATATAATTTAATCCGCTTATCTAAGAAGAAACATTTGCGATGTCTCAAATGTTTACCTGGTTTCTTTTAAAGGCTTTAAATATATATCTAACACACTTCTCTCAGTCATTGTGGCATAAATTGAACAATTAACTTGATTTGGAACCAGGAAATTTAGAACAAATCTAAACTCTGTACTTTGGTTTCTCTCCCCTATAAAATGGAGGCCAAGGACTCATGTCAAATAGTCGTAAATTGAGATAACTGAATGTGACAAACACATCATAAACACTCAATCCATACTGAGACCCAAACTGGCAAGTGACTTCAAGGTTCTAGGTTCTCTCAAATCCTTTCCTACATACAGCATCAGCCTTTTCACCCCAGCCTTCCAGCACTGTTAAAATTCCCATCTGAATAATATACCCAATAACTGATTTAGCCCACACTGGGTCTTCAAACAATATACAATGTAAAAAAGTGGCCTGGCACTATTACATCTTCAATGGCTACATCTTGTTTTTGCAGACTTCTCTTCCTCTCATCCTGTCTCTAAAAACTTTACTCTTCCCCATAGTAAGCTAAGATCTTGTGCGTGTTTGCTGAACTAGGTCATCTCTGACAATTCTCCCATGACACAATCCATGTTTCCTCTTGACCTTGCCAACAAGCTTCTAGAATCTGAGAACAATTTGATGAGAAAACAATTCAGACAAAGGCATAATAAGTAAATACAGCTGACCCTTGAACAACGCGGGGATTAGGAATGCTAGCCCCTGCAGGGTTGAAAATCCCTGTATAACTACTGGTCAGCTCTTTGCATACATGGATTCCCAACCACGGATTGAAAATGAGTAGTCAAAGGGAAGCGAAGGCAGTAACTGAACCCACTGTGTTCACTCCCATCTATCCCCAGCAGTGCCACCTCACATTCATTCATCTCAGCCTCGAGCCTAACACTTACCAAATATCTACTATGTGCCAGACACTATGCTCATTAAGAGCTTACATTGCATGATCGCACACAGTCTTCAGATCCCTGCGACATATCATCGCTATTTAACAGATGAATAACTTGAGGCACAAAGAGGGGAAGGAACTTGACCAAGGTCACGCAGCCACTTTGTGTTAACTCTGCACTAGAACTCAGATCTCTGACAGCAGAGCCTCCCTTGCCTCTTAACTCCATTTTGTTTCCATCTACTCTCTGCACACTTGTCCTGGGCACTTTCCACTCGTGAGGCTGACCATCATCCCTCCTCGTGCCATCCTCAATAAATTAATAAAATAGTAAAATCCTTGCTGCTTACTGAAAACATGTCTGGGCTGCCACAGAAAGTGGCATTTTTTTATTTTTAATTTAGAGATTATATTCTTGCTCTTTACACTTAACTTTCTTCCTCTCAAACTTCCCACCATGCTTCCATAATTTCTTTTTGTCTTTTGGATCTTCGTATTTGACATACAAAACGAGCCATTCATTTTATGTAAGCCTTGGTGGCAAAGACACAACTAACACCTTTTCAAGTGTCAAGGCTGGAATCAGACTGAGCAGCAACATTCTATTTTATTATGAACCAACCATGTAAATTAAAGCCATTCCACATGGAGAAACATGGCAAGAAGTGGCATCTCTTCTGAACACAAACTGCTTGAGAATCCAGCCCGTCTTTTAAGCTTAACTTCCATAATTAAAAAAGAAATATAAAATTGATCAAATCGGTATTCAGAAAACTTAGGATCTGAGTACATATACCTAAAGAGCAGAGAAACTGTAAGGGATATGCTGGCCAATTCCATTTTATTAATTTATATAAAAAATTGGTTCAAAGAAGTCAAAGAAACCTTACAAAAAGTTCTCTGACCAATACACTGAAATCTCCACACCTTACCACCGAGGGTATATAAAATAAATTAATTACTGCATTAAACTGATTTATTGATATTTAATTTCTAATGGGACTGAAAACCAATACTATTCTTAAAAAATGCTTTACAATTTATAAGAAGTTTTAACCTACGGTCTCTACCACAATCCCACAAGATATACACCATTAAGCCTATTTTATAGATGAAGGCATGGAGGCTCAGAGAGGCTGACTGTCATCTCAAGGTCACAGGTATCAGGAGTCAGGAGTTCCTGGTGGAGTAGGATTTGTGCTGGTCTCAGCACAGTTATCTACAGAGCGATCTCTCTTTCCCCTTCATTACTTTCTTGCCTTGTATTGGTTCCTTTCCCATTACATTTGGAAGAGAATTTAGGAAGTGAGGTTGTAGATTTTTATGGTCAGTTCATGAATTATATTACTTTCTAAGCACTTACGGCATGTTAAATAGCATTTCGAAAGCACAGATAACCTTGTGATAAATTCAGCTTCTGTGATGGATACTGATCACTGTGAAAGTCTGATAGAGCAGAGCAAGCCTTTGGCCTGGAACTTGGAAAATATTCCTTTGAGGTAGTTAGTTTGCTGTTAAGAGTCAGAGCACAAGTTCTGGAAACACACAGCTGAGGTTAAATGCAGGCCTGCCACGCACTGACTTGGAGATCTTGGGCGGCTAAAGTTAACCTACTTTAGCTTCCAGTTTCCACGTGCATAAAATGAAAACATAAGAGAATCTAGCTAGTGGATTTTTAAAGACTAAAGGAGAATTAAATAACACATTAAAATACTTAGTGCTTTAGCATGGGATGTGAATGACTATGAGTTTATCATTAATTGCAAAGGAGTGAGACGTTAGCGTAAGGAGGAAGGGTCGTATGCAAAGATACAGAAATGGGAAAGCACGTGGTACCTCTGGGAGACCAAGGACAGAAAAATCAGGCTCTTTAAGAAAAGAGGTAAGAAATATGCCAGGAAAGCCACAGTAGAGAGGGACCTGAATGTTGGGCTAAGGAGGCCCAAGGGACGCAGTGAAGTCAGTGGGATCAGTTCTACCACCAGAGCCCCACAGCATGCCACTTCTATCTTAGGTACATCACTTCCTCTCTGTGGAACTTCTACTCCTTGTCTGTAAAATGAAGAGAGTAAACGAGATAATTACTAAAAATTGTCTATTATTTTTCTCGTGTTAAGCAGGAGCACCACACTGAAGGTTTAGTTTAAGAGGGAACTGACTAGTAAGTTAGGAAGATTAGTCTGGAAGGATAAATTGGAGCCAGGAGAGAACAGTGAGTGATAGGTAGTGGTTTAGAAGACCACTAGAAAAGTTATGAACAGCGTTCAGTATTTATAGAGACTGGAAGCTGAAAAAAGCAGAAACGTGGTTTAGATTTTAGGAAAGTATCCTGTTGGTAAGTTAAATGGATAAGTAACCAAGGTTACAGATTTTAAAAACAAATCTACTCTAGTAAAAAGGTTCAGGGCAAAAATAAAAAAATAAAATGGAACTTGATGGAAAATTTTACTAAAGGCCAAATTATTGTACTGAGCTTTGTAGTTTGGAGTACAAAGATGTCAATACCATACCATACCAGATTGTAAAACACATAAAACTCCTAAAACAGGTCACTTGAGGATGGACTCACTTTATAAGTTGGGCCCATTTACTATCTTCTTTGGATGTCTTAAGGATTGATGGTATCAGTGGCATGGGGAGGGAGGGGAGCATAAGGGAGCAGCATGTGAAAAGGCTGATATCAGCCAACGAAAAGTCTTTGCCAGCCACACAGGCATGGGCTGCATAGTGTACCCTGCAGGTATCTGGACTCAGGAGAAAAAGAACTCGAGGTCAGAATATTTAACTTTCCAGATCGTGGATCTAAAAAAACTTTTGGATCTCATGATTCAAATGTCATTGAGATACTCAAACACCTTGAAATCAGTGGTTGCTTGGATGTCCTTGATGGGACACTCCCAAGTTCTAGGTAAGAATCAAAATGCTGTAGTAGTAACTCATGATTTCCTTGACACTGTATATAAAATGTGGTGCACATGTGAAACTTTGTGGGGAAAGAGTTCAGTTTCCAGAGTCTCATCAGATCTAGAGAAGTTTAAGAATCATTGTTGTAGAGCAGGGAAAACCCTGTACTCTTGTATTTAAATTTCAGTTCACTCATGTACAACAGCTTTGTGAAATGCTGGTTGGTCAGTCTTCAAAAATAACATAGGAGAAAGTTTTTGTTTTTGTACTTCTCCTTATAAGTGATCTCCTTTTAATACTGACTAAAAATCTAAGTAACCTGGTCAATTATCTTTAGTTTTTAAAGGTATCTGGGTTTTCTTTTTATTTTTAATAATAGCTCAACTAATGATTAAAAAATTCAATATTAGATGACAACTTCACAAGACTTTTGTGGGTTATCTTTTCTCAGTGAAGAATACCTTTAAAAAGTTAGATGACCCTTATCTTCTTTCAAAGAGAAGAGATAAACATTTTTTGTCTATTTCACAGAAACACCTTATGATGATGATTACGATTATGTAGTTCTGATTGAACTTCTACAACATGATTGCTTTCTAATCATAAGATTACTATGTAGGAAATAAAATTCAAGAGGTTACAATGACAATTCTTAAATTGCAGTTGACATTTAAATCTTCAATTAAGACCTGGGTTCTTATGTTCCAGAGACATGGGTTCAAACCTCTCTTCAGCTTTGTATTTACAAGTGAGGATGGTCAGGTTGCTCACCATCACTAAGCCTCCGCTTCCTAAAAAACTGGGGGTTCAAAAAATTATCTTCTAGGGTTGGCATGGTACCTGGATATTCACACAATAACTATGGCTTTTTATAAGTCGAAGAGTAGAAGACATAGCACATAGTGGTTTATTCCATAAGGAAAGAATAAGCAATGTTTTCTTTATGATAAAATTACCATGCTTGGTAATATAGCAAGCCATCTAGTTGTCAGTTTTCATAAATACTATTTCCAATACACTTCTGTCCTTTCTTTGAATACTAATAGTCCTAATTTTAACTTTAAATAGAGAAATTTCTACTGACCATTGGAGCAGAAATTAAAATGCTAAGCATTGCAAATGAATAAAAATAAACTTTTAAACCCTCCAACTATGAAAACATTGTTCCTCAAGGGTCAAATGTTCTCGGAGACTTCTGCTTTTAAAAAGATAATTTGCTCAGAAAAGCTTAGAGTTCACCTAGAAAACAGAAAGACTTGGAGAATCCAACCCTCCATTTTAATGCAGTGGTAATTCTACTTGAAGAAAACTATATTTGAAAAAGAATAAAAATTAGAATTATTCAAAACTGTCCAAAGTGTGAAAATTTGTTCTATGAGGATATTTTTATAATCTCCCATTATATTAAACTCCAAGAGTGATATAATATTAACATAACCTACTTAAAGTGCCTATCACAAAACCAGGAAAACCAAGAATTTCTGAATTTTACTCTATGCTACTGATATTATGGACCCTGACCATGAAAAGACAGAGTAATTTCACATCTACAAGATGGAGTTGGGACAGCTGTCTGCCTTGTAGAAGCATTTTTATTTGAGAAAAATGAATAATTACTCAATATAACTTTAAAGTCTAAAAGGTTTTTAAAAAGCAAGAAATGCATTTAATTGAATTCCCCCAGATGAAGGAAAAACATCACCACAAATGAAGTGAACAACAGGAAAAAAAATGGAAATTAATTTCAACTATTTCAATATGTGGACTTCTCCTTACATTAAAAGTTACAACCATTAAAAGCTGCAGCCTAACAGTCCTCTAGATGCAAGTTCTTGAAGTTTGATTCATTCTGTTCCCAGATACTTGACCCTTTTTTAGGTAGGTCTGAGATTGCCATTTAAAACAAGTCTTGCAACATTTTTTAGAAACAAAGCAATATGTTCCGTCAATAGATGGAACGATTATGCTGAGTAAACATGCCAGAAGGATTTCAAATGAAAACCATGGGGATTATAGGGGTAGGACAAAGTGTCCAAGAAGAAATTTAAAAAATAAATAAATAAATGACATTAAAGTCTAAAGTCATAAGTCATGTGCTTCTGTGACATGAGAATCATCCCAAGCAAACCAACTTAAAGTTTGTGGCACAGTAAGAGTTGCCATCTAACGTAAAGGAGGAACTGGTAGAGCCTACGAAGGAATGATTTCAGCTGAGGAAATCAGTGTGAGCGCAAGGCAAAAAAATGCACTATCAATCCACTTCCTTTCTCTCAAATAAAATGTACCAAGGTTATGGCTGCAAAGCAAATTCCTCTCATTCTATGCAATCTCCGTTAGCCAAGACATTACTGAACTATTCCACAATATACAAACTTAAGAAATGGAATTATGGAATAAAATAATTTCAGAGCTAAAAGGGCCTCTAAAGTTATTTAATTTAGTAGTTCTTATCTTTTCAGGGGGTGGGGGTCACAGACTTCTCCAGGAAGCAGATGAAAGACAGGCACCTTCTTCTCAGAAATGCACTTTAGGCAAGCGTACATAGGCATAATTTGGAATTCCTTTTTACAAGGCATTGATGTTTATGAATCCTGGACTAAGAACTATTCATTTTAAAAACCGGAAATGGCATCCTGGAAAGATTGAGATTTATTTATCCAAGGTCACACAGCAAGATAATAGCAGAGCTGGGATTCAAACATCGTGTACTCCTAGAGAGTTCCAGGTGCTCTCCCCCACTGTCCTGTAGAGAGAGGCTGTAATGATCTATGCCCATAAAACTCAAGAGTCACTCATGTGGCTGTTTGAATCAGTAAAATTAATGAATTTTAGTCTAAAGATGGGAACACAGCTTCTTTTCCTAATTTTTTTTTTTAAGCCTATAGCACCTGGTATTCCTAGGTACAGCTTCTTTCCAAACATGGGAAAAAACCCCGACATTATAAGTATTACAGCCTCAGCAGTCCTGGCACTTCTGTACAAATAATTATCACCTGGGATGCAGGTCAGAAAACACTAGGGTCCTTCCACCCCATTTCCACAATTTGAAGTCTTAGCATTTTTGACAGCTGTACTTTTAATAAGTACCCTAAGAGATGACATTGGATGGTTCTCAAGCAGTGGCTTTCAAAAAATTCAACTCTTATTTAGAAACCTAGATACATGTAAAAGCAGAGCAGCTGGGTGGGCTCTAGGACCTGTTTGAAAACCACTGTTTTAGCAGACACAGTACTGGTAATGGGACCAGGAGCTCAGCTGCACCACTCTTGGGTCTCAGTTTTATTTATTTACAAAATAGTTTGTCTTGAAAACCCTCTCAGCTCCAGTATCCTATGAGCCCATCATTACTACCAATATTTACGGCTAATAGCAGGTATGTGCTATGTTTCTAGCACTGTTCCATTAATTTATTTAATTCTTATAATCTGTCTACAAGGTTAAGTACCATTAATCAATTATACTGATGAAGAAACTGAGGCATAAAGAGGTTATATGATAATAAAATTATATATGAATTCTCTTATTTAATCTATACCAAAAAATTAGTAAGTAGGAAGTGAGATTTAGAAAGGTAGTTACTTACCCAAGGTCAAAGAGCTAGGACTTAAAATTCAGGTCTGCCCAATTCCCAAATCCATTCTCTTAACCAACATATTAGCACAGGTTGAGTCCTATGTTATACCATGACACTTGTAAAATGGTATCCATTTATGTGTTGTTTTTAGTGGTGTTAGTGATATGCATTCATATATTCACAGAGATGACTTTCACTCTGAGATCAGAAATTAGTTTATATTTTTCTATTGCCTACTACTCTATGAAATACAGGCTGTGCATTATGTAGGTCTTTATTCAATTAGAAGTGATCTTCTGCGTCCAATTTTTTACTAACTTCATTTTTTTCCCCCCACGAATCGCTAATTTCACTAGATTGACTCTTGAAATTAAAAATTTTCCCCTTGAGTCAGTTGAAGGAAGGGAGGAAAAACAAACCCTTTTTCAGTTTAATAATTTCATATTTGCTCCTAGGGCAAGGAACTATATTTTAGTACCAATATTAATAAGCAACCTTTGTAGGTGCTTCTTTCTCGTTAGGGCTTCTTGCCGTTTTTCATTGTATCAACTCTTAAGTAACAGACAAAAAATAGGTGGATGGTTAAAAACAAAATGAAAAATCTTGGAAAGTGCTTATAATACCTACTTACACCACTTGAAAATATGCATTTGACATTTCACAGGTAGTGTTACTCATGAAGTAGTAGTACTAAAACACTTAGCAAAAAATAATGCCTACAGGTAATTTTTCTTAACTATTACATTAATCTTGAATATGCTGGCCTGTGGTCAGGTGCACCATCATCTTCCAGCTGTGATTCACTGACCACATATTTGAAATTTGCTCTCAGGACCACTGCAGATTGCCCCAGCTCATTCTCAGCTCCACAGTTATCCACAGCTCCATAAGAGCTCTCATTACCCAACTGTGATCCACTTTAACATATTTTGGGGACTCATATTAATCTGACATCCATATAAATTTGTACAACATATATAAAAATAGTCATAAAAACAATTGAGATTAAATCAGAGTCAAAACGCTTCGGTTTCTAAAGTTTGACAGAATACACCATCTAGAGCAATAGATCTTAAACTTCCTTTCAGAAATATCTTAAAAATGTAGATGCCTGGAGTCCTTCCTCAGACCTATCGAATCAGTATGGCCCAGACACCTGTAATTTTAATAAGCACCACAGGTGACTACAATTCTCAGACATGGTGGAATACATCCTTATTTCTTTCATTCATTGGACATTTAATGAGCACCTTCTACTGATAAAAAATTTAGAATATAAATAGATATTTTCTTTTCAATATAGTTTCTTGGGTCACAAACTAATAAGCAAATTTAAAAAGAGGACCATGATCTATGTTTTTTTAAAAAAAATACTTCCCCCTCACTCCCATCCTAATACCCAATACCTAGTCGGGACACAGTAGGCATATGTCACACTGCTTTGGACACCAGCCCCTCAGATAAAACATGTTAATACATCTTCAGGTATTGCATCAGAGAATATTTTTAAATCTGCAGCCTCTGGGTATTTTTCTGAGGAATCTTCACAAATTGGAGGGGGGCTGGTGGGTGGGGGCTTGTGTGTTACTAATTCTGTACTGAGGCTAAGCAATAAGCCTCGGACCATAGCATTAAATTTGTTTTGAAGTTCAGCTATGAACCTACAATAAAAATATAAACCGGGAAATGTATATCAAGAGTAGGAAAGATAAAGATCTCAACATATATACTTTTCTTTCTTTCTACACGTTACTACCCCCATTTTCCATCATTCCTAATCTTGCATCACCTCTGCTCCCTACATAATATTCAAATAAGTGAGTGCCACTTGGCTATTTTGAACCAGGAGCTTATAAAAATGCCTCTCAAACTTTGTTCATCCTGGAATCATACTCTGTAATGCAAATGAGCATAGAAAATCTTCCCTAGATGACAAGAGTTGGGAACAATGCATTCCAGATGTTGCATTATGAACCACCCCCAGCCTCCCCTCCCCTCTGGTCTGCATTTTAAGAGGAGTATGGCATGAAGCCAGCAGTGACTTACGTGTGAAATGGCTCTTGCTAAGGAAAGAGTTCCAATGTGACAAATGTGGGAGATGAGTCTAGTCAACATTTGAGCAAATGACTCGTCCAACTACATTCACTGAGAAAGCAAACACACACCCACGTGTCTTCAAGGTGTTGAAAAGGGGAGGATGGCCTTTCTCAGCTCCCCTTTTGTTAGGCTTGTTAAAGAAGAGTAGGAAGGCATGTGAAGGGGGAATAAGACATGCTGCAAAACCCACTGAAGAGGTCGGGAACAAGCTAGAGCTGGCACATCAGCACGTAAAGAACTCTCCAGTGTCCTTCACTGCCTGTGAATGAGATGAAAATACCAGCAAAGAAACAAAATCACTGCAGTGGTGTGCCATGGGCCATTTTACCAATAGATCCTCTATGACTTTAAACATCTCCCTACCTGCTCTCTCTAGAATTCCCTTAGATACCTCAGTAATTTCTTTCCTTGTCTTAGAAAATTACCAATTTGGGGCAAAAAAAAAAAAATCTTTTTCAAAAGGCACAAGAAAATGAGTCAACTATTGAAAGCATTCCTTACTCACCAATTTTGTAACGTCTTTCACATCATCAGTGATGCGGTTTGTGCAGATCCCTGTAGTTTTGACGAGGGGATTAAATAGGAGCAGTTGAAGATAAATGCAAGTGATAATCCAAGTCTAAATAAAAAGAGAAACACTACTGGTGACGACCATCAATTAAAGTTCATAATCACTTAAAATATTAACATCTTCTGTCTTAATGTGGAAAATGCAATCTACCAATTTTATTTTTTAATGCTACTGGCTTAAATACAATTAAATGCTGAGCATTCAAACTATGCTTACCAAAGTTTTTAAAAATTCTTCATTAAATATGGTTTGGATTTTTCATTTCAATGACATTCTTGTTATTAACTTCTCTCAAAAGCTTTCTATAGCCAATTTCCTAATGGCAATTAGGAATAAAGTTGTAGCAACATGTAAAGGATTTATCACTTAAGGTGTTTTCTCAAAACTAGGGAATGCATTAAATTCACATCTTAAGGCACCAAATGAAACTTTCTCTACTTTAAATATGGACTCTTTGGCAAGTAGCAGCATAACCTTGAGCAGTGCTTTAATCTAATAATCTTGACGTACAACAGTACATCAAGATAAAGTGAGGAAGAGAGATATATTTTTAGATCTAGGATAGAATTTAATGTAATTTGTGAGACATCAGAAAAAAATAGTTTTGAATCACAGCTTTTTAGCTTTTTAAGAAGGAAAAATATTTCCTTAGTCAATAAGACTACATTCTTGAACAGTAAAGGAACCTCACACATACACACACACACACACACACACGCACACGCACACCTCTTTGAAAATAATACTTTCAACCACGTAGTATAGTTACTTTTATGCATGAATTATATTTTATTACATTATATTTAGGTTTTTAAGAAATTGGGCAACTGAATTTTTTGGTATCTTTACAACATATGACACAGCACCTTGTACATAAAATGCCTTTAATAAATACTTGCTGGATAAAAATGGTCCCATGCTTCAAACTCAATACCTACTTACTGAATATGTATCATGAGACAGGGACTGTGCCAGTCACTAGAGAAAACAAAAGTGATGAATATGCCCTTGAAACTCGGAGGCAGGTGAATAAATCACACCCACACCCGTGATAAATGACTTAGGAACACAAAGGAGGAAACAATTAATCAATTAATCTTAAGCAAGGAAATCTGTGGTTGGAAGACAGTGCCAAGAAAAGCCAGAGAAGAAAACGTGACTCTGGGTAGATTTCGGAGGCCAAGGAGGAGTTCGCAAGAGTTGACATCGCAGGGAGATAATTTCAGGAAAAAATAAACAGCATGAGCATAGGAATGGGCATGTAGATATACTTTAAAATGTAAGAGGTTTTTTATAAGTTAACATTTGTCTATGGCATCTTTCAATTACACAAAAGCCCATCTGCCCGTGCTAGAAATCTTTCCTACTTATGTAGCTAGCCATGTATTAAAAGGAACTAGATTATTAATTTAAATTACTATCTACAAGCTAACTAGATACTACACCAAATGATGATTATCATTTACTAAAATTTCTAAGACTACAATGATACCTACATATAGGTAATAGTGGCTATATAAAAAAAAATTAAAAACACTTCTGCTGTTTTTCGACTGTGATCTTTTACCAGTAACCCTGCTTAACTTTGTTTAAGGCTACTCTGAGCTCTGTGGGGTCACATTCTGCATAGCACTGTCTCCTTTGGACCAAAAAGAAGATTAAATTGTGTGAAGGATTTCTGTGCTGGGGGTTTTTCTTTTTAGGCAATGCCAACATATAAAACTTCCTCTAATAAGTCTTCTTTCATGTATGTAAATATAATTGATTAAATTCAAGCTTTCTTGAAACCTATTTGATTTCATTAACCAATGTCATCTCAATATTTTTTTAAATTAAAAAAAAAAACTCAAGCTTTTATATTGTCATTGCTACCTAAGCCCACCACGTCCCACCCTCCTCCAACCTTGAAATATATGTCTGCAAAACCCTCTTTCGTAATATGACTTGAGGATCCTCCCTAAGGATCTTTTAAGTGTCCAATCTCATTAACAACCATACTCATATTCCAGGCTCCAAGAAATATAAAGGCAGAAATTGTTACTTCTCTTCTCCATGCCTTATGCTTGGCATTGAAGAAACACTAAACAAATACTTTGTTCACTCACTCATTTATTCAGAAAATATTTACTATCTAGTGTATGTCAGGCACTGTTTCAGATGCCTAGGATATAGCAGTAAAAATAAAGTGGGGTGGGGGGGGGCAAAAACTCCTGCCATCATGAGGCTTACCTTCTAGCGAGGGAAGGCAGACCATAACCAATAAACATAATAAGCAACTAGATTGTACAGAATGTCAAAAGCTGCTAAGTGCCATGGGAAAAAAAAATTAGATCAAAGTAAAAGAAATCGGATTATAAATGCCTATCCTGCTTTACTAGCAGTAGTGGTCTTAGGTTCAAGTTGACAATCACACTCAGGAGGCACTGGAGGCGTCATCCAGCACCAAGTGTACTGCTGAGCTTTAAAAAGGATGCAACAGGTGACAAAAGAGCATGCAAAGCACCAGTAGAGCAGAAGACTCATGACTCCCAGGCAGTTTCTAATGTCCACATGTTGCTGCATACTTGGGATGGGTGTGTAACGACAGATGATGTTCGGTGGGCAGGACCACTTTAGGGGCTTATACCTTACTAGTTGAGTAGCCCCTCAGGGGCACATGAGGAGCTTCCATTCATTCTCCATCCAGCTACCTCCCACCAGCTCCAGTCTTAAAAATAAAGTACATACAGGTGCTAGTTCTGCTACCTAGAAACTTCGGCAGGATTCTCTTGAAGTAAAGCTAATTCTCTTACAAACTGCTTGAGTTCTTGTTGCAAAGAGGACTGCAGAGAGGGTCAAATCGCCAGGGCATCCTGAATGCACAGAAAAGGCCACAGAACTAGCTGTGACCTGTTTCTTTCCAGAAAGAGACTACAGTGTGTGGAGAAACGGCTTGAAATTTTAAACAGGGTGATATTTGATGGTGTCTCATTGAGAAGGCAATATTTGGATAGAGCTAGGGGAGTGATCCACACAGCTATCTGTGGGAAGAGTATTGCAGAAAGAGAAAAAGCTGGGGCAGAGGTTCAAAAGTCTATTAAAGGAATCTGCTTTATTTAAAGAACAGCAAGAGTAACCACTCCCCTCCCTCCACTCCTGCTTGGCAGAAGATGATGATGTCAGAGAGAGAATGGAGAAGCCAGATGGTGTAGGGTCTTATACTCCATCATCTGGACTTTTGACTTTTGTTGTTAATGAAACAGGATTCATTGCAAGATTTTGAGCAGAGGGGATATATAAACATATTTTGAAATTTTTGAAAAAGACTGGTAGTTTCTTATAAAATGTGTACCATACACGTACCACATAATCCAGCAATCACGCTCCCTGATATCTACCCGAAGGAGCTGAAAACTTGTGTCCACACAAAACCTATACACTGATTTTTAGCAACTTACTCATAATTGACAAAACTTGGAAGAAACCAAGATGTCCTTCAGTAGGTAAATGGCTAAAATGTAGTACATCCAGGCAAATATTATTCAGCACTAGAAAGAAATGAGCTATCAAGATACAAAAAGATATGGAGGAAACTTACATGCATATTACTCAATGAAAGAAGCCACTCTGAAAAAAGCTACATACTTGTGATTCCAACTACACTGACATTCTAGAAAAGGTAAAATTATGAAAACAGTAGAAATATCAGAGGTTTCCAGGAGTTGGAGGGGGAGGGATAAATAGGCAGAGCATGGAGAATTTTATGGCAGTAAAAATACTCTGTATGATACTAAAATGATGGATACATGTCATTATATATTTGTCCAAACTCACAAAATGTACGACACCAAGAATAAACTCTACTGTAAACTATGGACTTTGGGTGGTTAAGGTGTGTCAGTGTAGGTTCATCAATTACATCAAGTGTGACTGTCACATCCATGTAGGTTCATCAGTTGCTGGGGATGTTGATAATGGGGGAGCCTAAGCATGTGTTGGGACAGGAGGCATGTGGGAAATTTCTGTACATTCCCGATTTTGCTGTGAACCTAAAACTGCTCTAAAAAAATAGTCTTAAAAAAATTTACTTTGATGACTGTGGCCAGAACAGAATTTAGGATAATAATAGGCATAAATAAAGAGACCGATTAGGGGCTACTGCTCTAATCCAAGCAAGAAAGGTTAGTAGCAGTGCACTGACCAGAAGTGGTTAGATTCTGGTTGTCTCCTGGAGTCTGAGCCAGTAGAATTTCCTGATAGTTGGAATGTGATCTGAAAAAGTCAAAGAGACTCCAGGGATTTTGGCCTGCGTAACTGGAAGGGGAGTGTTGTCATCAACCGATATGGAGAAGGCTGAAGGTAGAGAAGGTTTACAGGGCAAAGGGCAGATCAGGAGTGAAGTTTTGAGTATGCAAAAGTTTGAAACATCTTTGAGATTTCCAGTGATGACTAGATCTGGATATTTGAATCTAGATTAAGAAGGGAAGTTAGGGCTGGGTATATACATCTGATAGCCTTTGATATATAAATGGAATTTTAAGCAAAAGAGTATGTGAGACCATCAAAGAAGTGAGTACAAATAGTAAAAAGAACAAAGGACTGAGTCCTCCAGAGCTCTAACCTTAACAGGTCTGGTAAAGATTGAAACCTCACAAAGGAGCTTGACAGAACGCCAAAAAAGTAGGAAGAAGTTGTGTGTGTGTGTGTGTGTGTGTGTGTTAATGTACCTTAAAGAGGAGGTTAAACTATGTCAAATACTCGTAAGTCAAGTAAATGAGGACCGAGAACTGACCAGGATTTAGCAGAATAGAGGTCATTGGTGACATTAAGAAGAACATTTTTATTGAAGCAGTTACGGGAAAAAGCCAGTCTGGAGTGGGTTTAAGAGAACATGAGAGAAGAGTAATTACAAACATGGAATACAGACAAATATTTTAAAGAGTTGTCCTTCAAAAGAGAGAAACGATTAAAAACAAAGTAGGATGCTAGCAAGGATGCTAGGGAACTGTGTGTGTGTGTGTGTGTGTGTGTGTGTGTGTGTGTGTGTGTGTGTGTGTTGAGGGGCGGGGGTGTGTAAGATGGCAGAAATACCAGGATGTCCATACGCCTTGCGTGGATGACCCATGAGGAGGGTGCAATTGGCAATGTGGGTCAAAAGAGAGGGAACTCCTTGAACAATGTCCTTGAGAAGGCAGAAGGGGCGAGATCTAGCTCTCAACTAGAAGGCAGCATCAATATTATTTTTTGCATCAGTTGTATATAAACATCTGTAAAGATGTGATTTTGCTCTTTGTATAGGAACCTATTTGATCAGGGCTAAAATGAAATCTCTTAAAACATTCAAATATCACAGACAAACCTATATTTCTTGAAACACTTTATTTTAAAGCTATTAAATAAACTCATATTTTAATTTAATTCTGTATATACTTTGCTACTGGTGAGGAATATTCGCCTTTCTGAAAACTCGACAGCTCACTCTGGCATAAGTAAACATGAGGACTGAGGAGCAGAGCAGAAATGTTCTGCGAAGTCTGCAGAGCAGAGCAACACCTCTTCTATTGATAGCCTTGGGGGAGGGTTGAAATGCAGAACTTCTTTATATGGAAGAGTAATTTTTCAGTAGTGATGATCTTTATAATATATAGTACACATGCTTCCCTGATTTCTTAAAACAGTGGGTAGAAATTTTAAAGTCTGCTTTTCTTTGATGATTCAGGTTCATCATTAAAGCGAAGACTAAGTGAAATAAGCCAGACACAGAAAGACAAATATTGCATGATCTCACCTGTATGTAGAATCTTAAAAAAAAAAAAAAAAAAAAAAAAAAAGTAGAACTCAAAGTAACAAACAGAACAGAATGGTGGTTACCACAGGCTGGGGAATGGGAGAAAAGAGAAGATATTAGTCAAAGGATACAAACTTTCAGCTATAAGATGAATAAGTTCTGCAGACCTAATGTGCAGCACGGTGACTGTAATTAATACTATATTATATACTTGAAATTTGCTAAGAGAGTAGATCTCAAAAGTTCTCAACACACATACACACACACACAAATGGTAACTCTGTGAGGTGCTGGGTATGTTAATTAGATTGTGGCAATCATTTCACAATAGATGCATAAAACATCACATTGTACACCTTAAATATAATTTCTATTTGTCATCATGCCACAATAAAGCTGGGGCGAAAAGCATCTTAGTTACATAGTTGCGACTGCCCTCTTCCAAGTAGCTCCCAATTACTGTACTTGTTTAAATGACTGTTTTGAAATTTTTATTTTAGTTTTTGTCAGTTTCATTCTCAGTTTACCTGTTTATCCCAGACGGTCGCACACGCAAAATACTGTTACTGCTACCATGCCTATTTCTTGCCTCCAAAGTCTCGATGACAAATGCAATACGTGGTCCCATCATGGGTGCTAATGGTAGGCAGAATAATGGCAAAAAAAGATGGCTATGTCCTAATTCTTGGAACTTGTGAATATATTGCCTTATATGACAAAATGAACTTCGCAGATGTGGTTAAGTTAAGGACCTGGACATGGAGTGATTCTCCTGGGTTCTCTACGTCCAATCTAATCAGCTGGATTTTTAAGAAAGAGAGAACCTTTCCCAGCTCTGGTCAAAGAAATGCAATGATGGAAAAGGCTGGAAAGATGTGACATATAAGAACTTGATTTGCCATCACTGGCCCATAAGAGAAAGGAAAGGGCCGGGCGTTGAGGAATGCAAGTTGCTTCTAGGAACTATAAAAGGGTAAGGAAATAGTCTCCCTTAGATAAAGGCTTCAGAAAAAAAAACACAGTCCTCTAGATACCTTGATTTAAACTCAGTAAACCCCATTTTGGACTTCTGAATCTCCAAAACTGTAATATAATAAACTTGTATTGATTTAAGTCACTAGATTTGTGATAATTTGTCATGGCAGCAATAGAAAAAATAAAGCAGAGCTCAATAAACTTTCTGAATGATTTAATGAATGAATGGTGCAGTTTCACAATATTCAAGCTGTTCCTGGTCAGGAAAATAAACTGCCCCTGTCAGTATTCTGGGCCCCCGACCCCTGCTTTAAGCAAAGCAGCTCAGCTTTTTTTCTGTTTTATTTGTTCATGCTTCTGGGTAAGATTTTGTTTGAACAAAGGTTTCCAAGGACAAGAAAGTAGAAAAAAAAAAAAGGTTTTGAAAACCAGTGGTGTGATGGCAGAGTACAGAACATGTATCCAGAAAACCTCTGAGCCCCTTATGGTGTGACCTCAAACAAGCCAATTAATCCCTCTGTGTAGCTGCTTATAAGACTCTCGAATGAGAATAAGAATAATTTTTCCCTCATCCACTTCGTGGAATGGTGATGAGAATCAAATAAAAACTTTTCAAACTGCAGGTGCTATGCAATTATTTGCTGTGTGGTTTATGGGTTTTGAATTGCTAAGAAACCAGAGAAACAAGTACTCCAAAACCATTTGAATGAAACAGAGAAAGGACTTTATAGAGTCAAGCCTCCATGAAAAAAAAAGTATTATTACCTTTAGTATGTGGGTATTTTAATGTTAACTTTCACTTCAGATGCCTTTTCAATTTATTTCTTAGTTCTCAACTCTGTCTAGAGTAGCTTCTCTAAATAGACAATTAACTTTCAATTGAGATGTTCCAATATATCAACAAAATATATTTTTGTTTTCTCTCTTCCTCTTTCTCTAACTTCTGAAAACTCCAACAAGAGTATACAGGTGTCTAAATGTGTGTGTGTGGGGGGTGCATACACGCACCCTATTAGAGATAGAAAGTTGAGGCAAAATGTCCCTGTGTTTGGGACTTCTGCTCTAAAATGTATCTTTTCCATTTGGGTGATTGCCTCACTGTTTTTTTCTGTATCAGTCTCTGCTTCTGCATGACATTTTTCTTTGGCTACTTTGTTTTAGCATCATACAACTTTTCTCTCTAGGTCACGCTCATTGTATGATAACCTTCTATTTCATGATAACCTTTCATTGCACAGACACTAAGCTAATCTTATTGTTGGCAGTTCTAGTTTTGGTATGTTTTCTTTTTAACTCAGAGACATTCTGTCAAGTGTCCCCCACTCTCCCTACAACACACAAAATCCCAATAACACTGCATTGCTAAATGTTGACTTCAAATTATTAACCTAATGAAAAAATTGAAAATCTGTACTCACTGTTAGAACTGTGCAACAGAAACAGTCCTAGTAGAGGGAAATAACAGTGACTAAAATTCATACTTAATTGTGAATGACTGACATAGCAGGGTCTTTTTCTGGGAGGAGATTTTAAGAGGGACAGATAGTATGGAAAGGTATTTAAAGGAGGAGGGGGATGTTACCAGAAGATGAGGCTGGAGACCCTGAAGGCAACGGTCTTACCTAAATCTCATTTTTGTTAGAATAAATCTCAGCAGACAGACCCCAGTAGAATCATCAGTTCTTCCTGAACGTAAAGTCTTCCTTATACTAAAAGCCACATGCCAGGAAAAGGAGCTGGCAAAGCCTCCTAAAGCAAACTATTTACTTGATCTGAACATGTGTTATAACACAGAAGTGACTTTCCAGACTGCTTTCCTTTGCTGGAAATTAACATGCGTGCAGCCCAAGACCATCGGAAAAACATATGCTGTTCAAGAAACCAGAAGATTCCAATCTTCTAAACTTGGAAAAAACAAAAGAAAAACTTTTCTCTCTATGAGTGTGACAAGAGATTGTAAAATAAGCATTGCCAGGGTCCATATTACAGATCCTCAAAGTCAAAAAGGTAGTGAAATGTCTGCGTGGCTCATTTTCTGTATGCACATCTCCAAAATGGTACTAGGACTGCCCCGAACAAAACAGCAGCTGCTGCCAAAAACAACATCCATCTTCTCTTTAATCTCAAATGCCAGCTAGTGAAGCAGGCAGTTCCCTTGTAGCCCAAATGTGCTTGGGAAGAGAGCCAACTGGCTCGGCTGGCTACCCAGAGCCAGGAAAGCAAGTTACCAAGATACAGGTATAATAATTAGTCCTGAGTTCAGGTCTTCTGAGGTCATATGAACCATACCCTTCAAAAATAATCTTGAAGGAAACCAACAACAGATTCTTGTTCAGTGAATAACCATAATCTACATGACCTCTTCCTTCAGGCTTTTTATTTTTAATTTACCATTAAACATTATAGAGAAGATACCTAACCTCCTACACAGACTCTTCTCTAGTGATTGTTCAGTAATCTTAAAGGGGCAAAGAAAACATTTTGTTGTTGTTGTTTTTTAAACTGTATTGCTAACAGAAAAACAGATGTTAACAGCATGGCTAAGTGAAACTCAAGCAACCTTAAGTCCAAATTGGTATACTAAAATCTTGTGAAGATACTCTTTCACCTCTTTCCATGTAAATCCTTTTGTGAAGAAATGAAAATATGGGTAATCACTAAAATATGTGGTGAGTATGCTCTTATAACAAAAACTGAACATCCTAGGAAGAAATTGCTTCATATCAAAAGGCAGACAATGGTTTTAATGTAAAAGGTGAATTTTAGAATTTCAAGATATCCAGTCTATAGGAAAATCACCCTATAAAAATAGTCAGTCCTTACCCTAAAATATAAATGCTATTTAAAGGAGAATCACCCATGCAGATTGATTCCCACTAAGGGTCACGCATAAGATGAGCAGTTCACAAGTATTATTTCATATAACCTTTCCCTCAACCAGGTGGTTATTATTATCCCATTTTGCTTGTGAGTAAAACAGAATTCAAGGAGATTAATAACTTCCTCATGGCCACTCTGCTAGTAAATCCCCAGGCTGGGTTTAAACCAAGCACTATGCTATTCTGGAAGGAAAACTACTGGACCAGTCAGAAATAAAATCGATTTCATTTATATTTAATGAACTACTTAATTTATATAACATTCCTATGCTATGGAAGGCATATAGGTCTCTCTACCTAAATCAGTTTCTAATTGAACCCACAATGCCAAGTTATTACTAGGCTGGGTAAACAAGTAGTCCAGGTAAATCGAGTTACACTTTGCTGTAGCTTTAAGAAAATTGCATAGGTAGAGGGAGGGGAGAAACCCAGAAAATAAAGTGGCAAGTTTTCTTTCTGATAAAAACAAAATTGAGTGCTTTCAGACTTTTAAGAGGAGTTACTTATTAATTCAACAAACATGTATGAAGTACCTGGTAAGTACAGAAGATAAAGACATAGAAGATAATAGTCTTTGGCCTCTGGAAGTTCAAATTACTAGAGACCACAGCAGTGAGAGGGGGAGGGTGCTGGAGGGACAGCTAAACCTGACTTCGGTGGGGGGAGGCGGGGGAGGGGGGAAGGAAACTGCAGGAGGGGCTCAGAGATAGCTCCTGGGAGGAGAGGATATCTTCTTCAAAGGTTATGTAGGAAGTAGCCAGATCAAAGGAAACTGGGGTGAAGACCCCTGACAGGGGAAGTAGCAGATGCCCAGAGAAGTGAAGGAACACGCATTTACACAAAAATTCATGTTTATAATACCACTGAAAAATGAGATGCAAAGAATAAACAAGAATATATAAGGCTAGAGCAACATACAGAGGCCCTCCCAATTTTGCTAATTGACTTGGATTTTATCTTACAGGCACTGGGGAGCTCCTGAAAGACTTTAAGTAGGGGAGTATCATGAGCTGATTCATTTTTCAAAGGTTTATGGGGCATCAGAAAGAAGAACAGACTAGGGGGAGGCAACAAGCCTGAGGCCAGTTAGGAGGTCACTGCAGTCCCCCAGAGTTGACATGAGGAGCACCCCAACTAAGCAGTGGCAGTGGGACTAGAGAGAAACAGACAAATTCAAGAGAATATGAAAGTAGAATGGAAGGACTTGGGTGACTGACAGAAACTGAATGGGATAAAAAAGGGAGGAGTCACAAATGACATCCAGGTTCCGGTTTGGGGTGGCGGGGGCGGGGGGAGTGGTGCTATTCACTGAGCCAGGATGTTCAGCAGGAGAGGTGGGAGCTGACAACTGGAAGTTATCATCAAAGCCCCGAAGAATACCACCACACAAGGAGGAGAAAGAACTACCTGCAAAGGAGATTAGAGAATGAGAAGCCAAATACAAGAGAGGCAAATCAGTTGATTGTGAGGTACTGTGGCCAGTGGAAAAGAACGTACAAAAGGGATAATATGACCAATAAAATAAGAACTACATGATGTCAACCTGATGGTTGTTGAAGAACACCTAATGGAATTGACCTTGATGGAGACAGTTTCCATGGAGTGAGTCAGACCATAGTGGATGGATCACTGGGATAAATGAGAGTAAGAAATCTCAAGAGTACACTGTAACAGCTTGCCTAGAAAAGGAAGAAGACAGTGAATATTAACTGGAAGGGCTAGAATGTTAACTTCAGTCATGGTAGAAGGGAAAGTAGCTCTGAAAGGGTCAGGCTAAAATGATTAAGCCTTCCTCTTTCTTAAATGGTCTGTTTGTGAGGACAACTCGTTTGTAGTTAGAGCCATATGAGCTCAGAGGCTTTGCCACTGTGTAAAGATAGCTACAAATAACTTCTGCCTCAGGCTAGAATCGAGGGTCTAGGTGTTCAAGTTTTGCTATTATTTTTGGTAAGAGACATACATGATAGAATACGCATTTGTGCCAGCAGTAGAGATTATTTCCTTCAAAATAATGGTAACGTATAGTCCCTCAACTGTTTATAAATACAGGTCTTTAGCATTTATATAAGAGCAGAGAGAAAACATCCCCCTAAACAGTATAATCCTCTGTATTTTAGAAATGCCAGTCCATGACTAATTCGAAACAGTTTTATGAAGATGATGCTATGTAACAAACTGAGCAAGTCTAGAAACTGGTGGATGCTAGTTCAGTGTTGAACCTAGATTTACATGTATGTTGCCAGTTCCTTTTGCTGTAAGTATACATTTTCAAAGAAATAAGAGAGATAGGCCACCAGCACTGGCCAAGTGTAAGAACACACACACACACACACACACACAACACACACACACACACACACACAATTCATGACAGTTCTGAAATTCACATACCCTTCTTCAACACTCTATGGACACTGGTTCTTTTTTGGATGGCACTGTTCACTATTATGTCAAACAGTTGCTCTTAAAATTGAACCACCATGATAAGCTTTCCAAAATCAGCTACAAAAACATAAATCATGATTTATACTCTTCAAACTACGTGACTCACTTCTTAAAGTGTAATTTCATCAAAATCAAAAGCTCTGTAATTCTTCAAATTCTGTCAAATCTTTTGAACTCCAAACAATTGAGATATGAAAAACGGGTGTAGGGCTGCAGCTGCTATCTGATCCTATGTGCTGCATTTGGACTGAACTTCCTAGGACTTCTTGTGTACTTTCCCCTATGGCTGTAATTAAATATGCTCAGATGTCTTGTCAGATCAGCTACTGTGAGTCTGACATGTCTGGTCTCATAGGGCCTTTAAATTTTAGGAAAACTTAATCCCAGGAAGCAGCTCAGGAAATCTCCCAAGTTTTTTCCTACCTGGGTATCTGATCACATTAAATTAAATCTATGTCCTAGGCTTTAACTCTTTCCAAATAAATCTATGTCCTAGGCTTTAACTCTTTCCAAATAGCATCAAAACAAGTGGGACTAAATTAGGCATGAGCTCAAAGAGCACTCACGATCTTAATCACTTTCTTTATCACATCTGATGACAAGCTCCATTTCAAATATATGCAAATTATGCAATGTATGCTGGACATAGCAATTGCCTTTGGTTGAACAGAATAAACTATTGAAATGTTCCCCCTTTTCCTGGAAGGTTCGCTGACTGCAACAAGGGGGAGCTGACTGCCTTACTTTTAAATCAAAGTGTAACCATCAGAGGCATTTGCTTAGAATGAAGATTCCTGGGCATCAGAGTGAGTGGTATCTAATTTTCTAAAAATACATCTTAGGAATGTATGCTTTTAACAAGACTGCCATGTGATTCTTAACTCTTTAAAGTCTGAGACAGGTTATTTTAGGCTCAACTCCTTTGTGGGTGCCATATCATTAGGGAAAACAAATTAAAAATATCTAAAAAGGCATATACAAAGTTGCATTGCTTCAAGGGCTACATATTAGATGCTCCCAAATTAGAGAAACTTGAAAGAAAAAAAGTTAAATGTACTGAGTGTGGAAGTATCTTGTGAATTGGCTCTTTCAATTCCCATTCTGGCTCTCTCCTAGCATACCCTTCTGTACTGCAGTGGCTGCAAAACTAAAATTTCCTTTTTTCCAATTCCTTTGCAGTTGGTTACAGTTGCAGATGTAACAGGTTTTGTCAGTCAGGCATGACTCTGCAGGTTTGATAAGGGAAGGAAATCCTTGACATGAGAGGGTGGAGGCTGAATATGCATTCTGCCAGCATAGGTGGTTGGTAGCAGGGGCAATGACACCATGCAATCAGCAGTCACAGTGTCCTAGGTGGAGCAACTTTACAGACAGCAGTTTAACTGGGTTCTACAAGACAGTGTTCTGGAGGCTCAGCCTATTCCTCTAGCCCTCCCAGTGGTTTTATGAGCCATCAAATACATTTCAATATATCTCATTCTGCTTAAACTGGCTAAAGTGGATTGTATTTTCTGCAACTAAACCTTCACCAATACTAGGAGAAAAGAACCCAAGTCACTAAGTGTTTATTTCTCATAAAGGTTAGTCTAAACTTTCAAAATTCAAATTCTAAAATAAGGACCATGGTAAATATTTTTAAGAGCAATTTTCAATCGGCAATCCATAGAAATGCTAATGCAATTCTACTCCTGAAGCACAGAAAAGCATTTCCCTTTCATACACCCAGGACATGTTTCTCTGGATTATCTAACACCTGAAACAGTAAAATGCCAAGGTCATTGCGTATGAAAGAGAAGATGTTTAGAATAGAAGAACGTCAGCAAAGTAAAACAGATTCAAGTTCTGGTTCTGTCACATGCTGAAACTGTGAACAAAGGATGGAACCTCTCTGAGCCTCTTGTGGAATAACACTTTTTGGATTTTTGAAAAGATGAAATAAGACAATGTTATATAAGGCACCCACAACAGGAATGGCACATTACAGGTCATGACATGACTTGCTAATGCTACAGTTATTATTTTATCGTCATTACTAATCCTTTCAATGTTGACTTCAGAATTAAAAGCTATACGAACAACAAATGTCACAATCCCATAGATTAAAGATCAGCACGGGAAGGTGATAAAAACAGGTGGTGAAACTGGCCCCTGAGCTTGGATCGGGTCGGCTCCCCCAAAGCAGGCAGGCTCACCTCCACCTGGTGCAAAAGTGAGGCCAGACTGTTTGGGTAATGGGTGAATGTTAACCTCAACTGCAGAGTTTCAAACGTCAACTTTAGCTTTAGTAATAAATCCAAAACAGCTTTAGAAAGCACAGTGTGTTTAACTCGTGCCCAGAGAAGCAGTATTGAGTGACGGGTAGGGAGGCAGTGATTCTTGAATCAGGCTGCCCAAGGTTTCATCTTTGCTCTGCCGCTGACCAACCTTGTGGCCTCTGGCAAGTTATTTCATCTTCCTGTGCTTTAGTTTCCTCACCTATAACATGTCCATAATAACAGAACCCACCTCACAGCCTCATTGAGGTCTTAACAGAGTTATGTATGTTAAGGCGCTTGGTGTAGTACCTGACAACTAGCACACACAGATGTCCACTACGCTTAGCACTGGTTCTTTTCAACCATACCTAGAATAAGCACCCCCAGTAACATCATTTCCAGACTGGAAGTATGAAGGGTCAAGCCAAAAATCAGGATGCCATCCTTGATTCTTTCGATTCCCCTATTTCCACATCCAGTCTACGTCTGTCAAGTCCTATCAGTTCTAAAAGCAAAATAAACCTTGAAACATTCACTTCTGTCCATCTCATCGATACTAAGCTCCCTCACTCCTGTCTGGAAGACTGCAAGGACCCTCTAAAGAGCCTTTGCCTTTATGCTTCTACTGATACTAACAGTATAGTCTTCTGGGAATATAAAAATCACTGCCTGCGTAAAATTCTGAAGGCCTTTTCAATACACCTACAATGAAGTGTGAACTCCTGACCACGGCCTACAAGACAGAAAAGTATGTAACGCAGGCCTGCCCATCTCCGTGCTGATAGCTTGGCATGCCCTCTCTCCGCACCATACTCCAACCACTCTGGTCTCCTTTCCGTCCCTGACGCATCTGAAATGCATTCCTGCCTTCAGCCCTTTGCACTTGATACTACAAGCTTCTTCTCTCTTGGGCTCTGCAAAAGGCAAACTTTTCTATTGATTCAGTATTCGGTTCAAATATCACTTTCTCAAAGGTACTACTTAGGTAACCTAAGTAGCTTCAACACTCATATCTCAGTTTTATTTCAACTGAAGCACTTTTCAGCAGAAATTTTCAGAATTACCTTGATAGCCCAATTAGTTTACTCTTTGATCATCTGTCCTTTCTGACAAAAGTGTAAGCGATGTAAGGGTGAGGATTATATTACTGTTGTTCATCATTCTTATCTCTAGCAGTTAAACTGCTCTTAACTCCTAGTACATGCTCTTTCACATCTGTGAATTGCGTTACAAACTGCTACTAAAATACCCACAAAAATGCTCTTATGATCAAATTCCCTTTTTACACAGTACAGACCATGGTGATAGCAAGTTCTAAATTGTTCGAAAAGAGAATAAACTCAGTTACATGAAATGGGGCACAGATGAAGTCTGGATAATGCGTGATTCAATCCTCAGCAGATGGCGTCCATATTCCCACAATGGAATTGTAACATCACCCACCAGTTTTGCTTTTTATCTGTCTCCTGAACTTGCGTTTGAGCATCATAAGGCAGGCACTTTCACTTCCTCACTGTTTTGCGCATAATGGGTAGTGCAGCACCAAGCACAGAGAAGCCTCTAAGAAATCTTTTTTAAATGAATGGAGGATAAACTTAAGAGTTTTGTCATATGTTGGGTATAAACTACTGTCATACGTCTCACTCTTGGTTCTAATAACTGCTAAATCCTAACGATGTCAAGCGTAATAATGCAATATTTCTTAATTATCCGAATGTGAGATTAGATAAATGCTTCTGTTTCAATTTTTAACCATTTTCTTTGTACCTTTAAATACCTCTCTAGCTTCATGAAAATGGAAAATTAGGATATAAAACCAGAGATAAACAGGGAGATCATTTCATTAACTATATCAATGTCTAACCAATGTACTGTATACTTGAAACTAATAATAAAATTAAATTAAATAAAAAGAAAGATAGACTATAAGCTCCAGGAAGAATAGGAACAATATAACTGTTTTTGCTCACTATTGTATCTTGAGCATCTAGGCAGTGGCTTGCTTGTACTAAATGCTCAATAAACAATTTTTAATGAATAAACAACCAGTGGAAAATACCTCTCCTAGCAGATGCAGCCAAAGTGCGATAATAAGCCAAAACGCTGCCCCAAATATGCCTTTCTTAAGGAACTAGGTAATGTGGAGTTACTTTACTTTGTTGACTCTACAGGAGCATATTTAAAAAAATAATAATAATAATGTAATATTTTCCTACAGTAAGTACAATGTAATTTCCTACAAGTACGTACAATGGAAGTCTCTGAGAAGTCTACAAGTCTGTAGTTTAGAATTCAGTATAATATGCAACTGTACATTTCTGTCTCTCCAATGAGCTCTAATCCATCAAGCTTTCTAAAGCAGCCATTCATAAAAAAATTACTCACACTGTTTCAGCACTGAACCATATACAAGGAATAATATTTCACTTGAAAGCAAACATGTTCAGAAGTGATGACATAGATTAAGCTTTTAAATGCTAATCTTATCTCTTCCCAAAGCATTGGTTGACTCTTATCTATCTGTCATCCCTACTACAGCAGGCGAAAAAAAAAAAAAATACTCATAGAACTAAATCCTTTATGTTATCTACACTGTTCATAGTTTGAATAAAAAATAAAAACAGCTACCTTCTCTTCCGGGTAATACAGGCATAGTATTGCTCCTCCCCTCTCACATGACTTGTTTTCTTTTATTCCAGTTTTCCATGGATATCATGGAGTTTTGCTTAGCATTCTCTATAATACCACTACGTAGGAGGAAACTCCAAAATCAGTAGAGAAAGGAAGAAGCACAACAACAAGAAAATGGAGAAGACGTTTTACAATGTATCAGGATATGAGTACTGGAATCGCACTTTTTATTTATTTATTTATTTTTAAAGGTGATGAGTTAATCTTCAAAGTAAATGTAAACTATTTTGTGTTTTGAAATTCTTCCTCAAAGATGACTCAGGAAGATTATCAATTATGTTTCCTAGTTTAAAAATCAAAAAAAGAATATGAAAATATGTATCTTAAACCAAGGGTCCCAACCACCAAGCCACAGGCTGGTACTAGTTCGTGGAGGCCTGTTAGGAACCAGGCCACACAGCAGGATGTGAGCTTCATCTGTATTTGCAGCCCCTCCCCAGCACTAGCTCACCGCCTCAGCTCCACCTCAGATCATCAGGCATTAGATTGTCACAGAAGCACTGGTTCCTGGTGCCAAAAAGTTGATGACTACTGCTAAACACTCAAGTCCTTACTCTAAATAATGCTAAAGGTAAAAACTAAAAGGAACTTTCTTCTTGGGGCAGAAAAAGACGATTAAATAGGTAACCATCTCATGACAATTCTTTCTGCGTCTTTTCAAACCAGCTGCTTTACTGAGGAATCAAATGACAATGGAGAAATAAATGTAAACAGGGAGACCACTTGGATAGCAAAGAGATTGTCTCACCATATAGGAGAGAATGGGGATAGACTTCCTCAGGAAATGAACAGAGGACCCTGTGAGCAGTGTATCCAGCTAAATGAAATTTAAAAGATATGTCTCAGCTGCTGTACGAATTAAGTGCCCAATCTGCACAAACCATTTTACACATCTACTTCATTGCTTAATCTTTGTATGTTATCTCCTGTTCTCATTTATGGTACATTTTAGAGCTTTTGTTTGCAAATTGAGGCAGGAGATAAGACTTTGATATCTGCAAAATTCTATTGTTTAAAACTTGTAATGTGGTATGGGTTCCAAAAATATTAATCTTTCAGTTCTACAACCAAACCAAGAATATTACCTAATTAAAAAATAATAATAATAAAGTAAACTAAGCCATAAGGTTGTTAAACTTTAAAAATGTCAGAACTTGGAAAACGTGGCAACAAAAGCACCCCCCAAATGAATTGTTTTAAGGATATAAAATCTCTGTAATGTTACTTTAGAGCACTGTATTGTAAAATAGCACTATTATTGCTTTGGTAGCTTCTAATTTCAGATGAAATTTGTAAATTCTAAACACAAGTAAAATATGAAAACATCATTTCTTGTTAATCCTCTTCCAACTTTCTCTACCACATTTATCTTTGATCTTAAGTACCAAAACATCATTTTTGCCACATTTCTTAACCACATCTGTCTTAAACCCATAAATGCCATCCAGATGGGACCAACTAAAACTTCTCTGTCATATCTGTCTGTCATCACTTTCTAGATACATATTTTATACATACCAGTACCCAAAACTACACAACATGCTGTCCTTGTCAATTGCCTAACTGCCTAACTATTAACCCATACAAACTGTAGAAAGAAAATATGAAAGGAGGCATCTTAAAAGTGGATGAGCTGGAGAGGAAGAATCCATGTACTATATTTATAACTGTCTCATTCATTATTATATAGCAAGAAAATCATCTTAAAAGGAGGATGATCCCAGCACTAGTACCAAGCGAAGGATTAGGTGGGGCACACAGGTCAGGTTTAAGGCTGACTAGTTGTAAAATGCTAAGCAACTTGTTCAACCTCTCTAAGCCCACCTTCCTCTTTCATAAAATGGAATAATGGCACTCCCACCCTCATAGGTCGAGAAAATTAGGAGAAATAAAGTGTGTAATACATGTAGCTCAGGACCTGGTACACTGAATGGGCATCGGAACCAGCATTTTCTTGGTGGTAGTGGGGGCAACAAGACCATGCAATCAGTAGCAGTCACAGCTTCTTGTAATAGCTGTAGCAGCTTTACAAACAGCAGTGGACTTAACTGGGTTCTATATGACAGTGTTCTGGAGGCTCAGTCTATTCCTCTAGCCCTCCCAGTGGTTTTATGAGCCATCAAATACATTTCAATATATCTCATTCTGCTTAAACTGGCTAAAGTGGATTGTATTTTCTGCAACTAAACCTTCACCAATACTAGGAGAAAAGAACCCAAGTCACTAAGTGTTTATTTCTCATAAAGGTTAGTCTAAACTTTCAAAATTCAAATTCTAAAATAAGGACCATGGTAAATATTTTTAAGAGCAATTTTCAATCGGCAATCCATAGAAATGCTAATGCAATTCTACTCCTGAAGCACAGAAAAGCATTTCCCTTTCATACACCCAGGACATGTTTCTCTGGATTATCTAACACCTGAAACAGTAAAATGCCAAGGTCATTGCGTATGAAAGAGAAGATGTTTAGAATAGAAGAACGTCAGCAAAGTAAAACAGATTCAAGTTCTGGTTCTGTCACATGCTGAAACCGTGAACAAAGGATGGAACCTCTCTGAGCCTCTTGTGGAATAACACTTTTTGGATTTTTGAAAAGATGAAATAAGACAATGTTATATAAGGCACCCACAACAGGAATGGCACATTACAGGTCATGACATGACTTGCTAATGCTACAGTTATTATTTTATCGTCATTACTAATCCTTTCAATGTTGACTTCAGAATTAAAAGCTATACGAACAACAAATGTCACAATCCCATAGATTAAAGATCAGCACGGGAAGGTGATAAAAACAGGTGGTGAAACTGGCCCCTGAGCTTGGATCGGGTCGGCTCCCCCAAAGCAGGCAGGCTCACCTCCACCTGGTGCAAAAGTGAGGCCAGACTGTTTGGGTAATGGGAGAATGTTAACCTCAACTGCAGAGTTTCAAACGTCAACTTTAGCTTTAGTAATAAATCCAAAACAGCTTTAGAAAGCACAGTGTGTTTAACTCGTGCCCAGAGAAGCAGTATTGAGTGACGGGTCGGGAGGCAGTGATTCTTGTATCAGGCTGCCCAAGGTTTCATCTTTGCTCTGCTGCTGACCAACCTTGTGGCCTCTGGCAAGTTATTTCATCTTCCTGTGCTTTAGTTTCCTCACCTATAACATGTCCATAATAACAGAACCCACCTCACAGCCTCATTGAGGTCTTAACAGAGTTATGTATGTTAAGGCGCTTGGTGTAGTACCTGACAACTAGCACACACAGATGTCCACTACGCTTAGCACTGGCGTCTTTTCAACCATACCTAGAACAAGCACCCCCAGTAACATCATTTCCAGACTGGAAGTATGAAGGGTCAAGCCAAAAATCAGGATGCCATCCTTGATTCTTTCGATTCCCCTATTTCCACATCCAGTCTACGTCTGTCAAGTCCTATGAGTTCTAAAAGCAAAATAAACCTTGAAACATTCACTTCTGTCCATCTCATCGATACTAAGCTCCCTCACTCCTGCCTGGAAGACTGCAAGGACCCTCTAAAGAGCCTTTGCCTTTATGCTTCTACTGATACTAACAGTATAGTCTTCTGGGAATATAAAAATCACTATCTGCATACAACTCTGAATGCTTTCCTAATACATTCACAATGAAGTGTGAACTGACCATGACCTACAACACAGTGTGTAACTGAAACTTGTCCACCTACATGGTCATTCTTTCTTGAAGTTTGGTGTTTTCCAGAAAAATGAACCTTTCAGTTCTACACTGAAAACCAAGAAGCTCACCTCATTAAAAAAAAAAAAAAAAAAAAAAAAAAAAACTAATAAAATAAGCCATACTACAAGGTTGCATAACTATAAAATAATGTCTTAACTTTGAAAACTTGGCATCTAAGGAGTTTTATAAATTTTTAAATGACTTCTGTAAAAAATACAATCTCCATATAATGTTACTTTAGACCATGTATTATAAAGCAGTAGTATTATTGCCTTGGGTCACTAACATAGTGGCTTCAAATCAACAAGTGAAATATGAAAACATCATTTCTTATTAATCCTCGAAGTTTCCTCCACACATTTAAATATACCTTTCATCTTAAGTACCAAAACTTCATTTTGAATACATTTCTTAACCACATCTGTCTTAAATCCATAAATACCATCCAGATGGGGCTGTAAAACTTCTCATATTGTCATAACTGCCTTTCATCACTTTCTAAAGATTATACACATCAGTATCCAAAACTACACAACATGTTGTCCTTGTTCATTGCACTGCCTAACTATTAATCCATATGAACTGTGGAAAGAAAATATGAAAGGAAGCATCTTAAGGTGGGTGAGCTGGAGAGGAAGAACCCATGTACTATATACATCAAGAAAATCATCTTATCTAGGCAAAACTTTTAAGAAAGGAAAATGACCTCATCACTAGTACCAAGCAAGGGAGTGGGGTGGCACACGGGTCAGGTTTAAGGCTGACTAGTTGTAAAATGCTGAGCAACTTGCTCAACCTCTCTAAGCCCGCCTTCCTCTTTCATAAAATGGAATAATGCCACTGCCACCCTCACAGGTGGAGGAAATTAGGGTAAGTAAAGCATGTAATACACTTAGCTCAAGACCTGGCACATCAAATGAGCACTGGAACCAGCGCTCTCTTTATCATCATCGATAGTACTATGTCCTAAAATCTTTCTAGCTCATAAACCCTTAATGCATCGTAAATTAGCAAGCACCAACTGGCACTTGCCATTCAACCACTGTGTTATTTCCTTAGAGATGGCCAGCAACTCGCTCCACCCTCATTTTTTTGAAGCCCCGGTCTCCACTCTTTTCTGCAACCCAAGCAGTTCATTTATCATTTCTGTCTCCAACAGAACTGCATTTGAACAGTGTGTATGTGGGGGGCACTGCTGCATGCAGTTATATTTATTTCTTATTGACAACAATGCATAATAGTAAGGTTCTAAAGCTCCTCCTATCTTCCTAATCATTCTCCTTGCTGTTACCCCACGTATCAACTGAGGTCAGTAGGCATAAAATTGCTGAGTACCTGGATCCACGCTTAGAATGCTGATAAACGTTCAGAATGTTGACAGTAAAAGGTTCAGTCAAAAATACACCTGGCATGATTCAGTAACGCATAATCTGGTTCAGAATATCTTTACCAAGATTTTGGTGCTGTGCCACCAGCTAGGGATGGCAACATGAGGCAATTTAGCCAGGTAAGCAAAAAGATAATTTCAGTTGTTTTATGTATAGAATTTTTTAGTGCTATAGGAGCATAAGTAAGATCAGTAAACAGTGGGAGTAGTGGCGAGGAAGCAGGGAAAACAGATATTAAGGAGGGCTTCCAAGAGGAAGAACCATCTTGGCTAGACAACTGGAGAGGTTGTTAGGGCCCTTGAAACTAAGGGCAGTGTGGTGGGTATGTCACTGTACCACTGCTCATAGATAGGTGACATTGGAATGAAATCTACCATTCAGGGAGTGGTGGACATGAGCACCAACCAAATTACAGACAACTGTGTATAACTGTTGAGGGTTTGCACTTATACTGCAGGCAATGCAGCCACTGGAGGATTTTAACCATGGTAGGTGCATGGTGAGATCATAACTCTAGATTGTATGCATTAGAGAGAATCTTTAAAATTACAGAATTTACTATTTGTTGTGTTGGATAATGAAATAAACGTCCTCAAGGGGACTAAAACCATATATCAACACCACACAGATTAATCTAGAACATGTGTCGTCAGCAAGTTCTTCTTCAGACTTTCCTGCATCACCCCTCAAATTCCAGCGCACACATCTACAGGGAAAGATGCAAACCTATCTCGTTGTAATCCAGCTCTTTTCAGCAACTTATGAAAATAACGCATGCCAGTGATTGTGTCCCATTCTCCTTTGGGGCCTTAAAAGAATGGACTTAATTTTTTTTTCTTTTTCACTATGTAAAGGGTTTATACTTCTTGGTTTTACCACCTTTGAACAAGATCCCACTCTGAACTGAACTCAAAATTACTTCACATATTTCCAGGTTGGTAACTTAATTGTAGAGGTAGCAAGAGTCAAAGATTCAGTCAAGAAACTTCTAGAAACAGACTTCGAATTATACAATGTCAGAAAACGGGAGCTGTTTTGTCTTTCACAAGTGCTTTGAATAAGTCAGCACTCCATCAAAAGGAACATAACAGTTTACTGTTCTGTCACAGAATGGAATGCTTGGTAATTTGGTGTCTGTCTTGATTGATATAAAACTTACTTGAAGATTAACCTGGATAATTAAAGTCTTTAGACTTTAAATACAATCACCCATACGAAAATAAAACCTGAATTCATAATGAAAACAATCCCAAACTGTTGATCCTACACATTAATTAAATTCAATACATGCTCCCCCCCCCCAAACAAACAAAAATTGTGAATGAGAAAATGGATTTTGCTTGACAGCACCGAGGCATTTACCTAGGTTTTCAGGGTATCTAGCATGGTACTAACCCTTCTCATGTATTTATTGGCTCATTTAATCCTCGAAAACACCTAAGGAGTTGGATGCTATTATAAACCTCATTTTACAAATGAGAAAATCAGAATGTTAAAAGAATTAAGTGACTTGAAGTCATCCAATTTGAAGAGGTGAGTCCAGATCTATGAGTCTGCAAAGCTATTAATACATACCATATATAAAGCAGTTTGAAGCTCATTTTGGAAGATATTAATAAACACGAAGCTTTCATATATTTAGAAAGTTTAAATTTTTCATCACTCAAGGCTTAGAATAATACTATGACCTTAGGCCTTTAACTGGAACCGCCCAATCTCTAGAGCGCTGTTCTATCAATTACTTGTAAGGCAGCCAAGATGTGTTTCTGCATCCTTTGTTTCAAAGGGCAATGCTGACCTCGATTCAGACCCTTCACTAATCTCAGTTCATGGTTACACAACTCCATTTCCCATAATCACCCATAATCTCTCTGGACTTTTCAATGGCCGCAGGTTTTAAATTATTACAACCATTACACAAATGCAACAGACTGACAAATAGGCAGCTTCATGAATAGTGATCTGTCTGCTGGCATAGTCCAGGGCCAGTACCTAAAGATCAGAGATTCAACTTACTGAACATCAGTTCTGGGTCTGTCGGTTTTCATGTATTATCTAATTTAATCTTTGTATTCTTCTGACAATGTCTATAACCCTCATTACCTCATTATACATATGAAAACACGGGGACCGAGAAAAAAAAAGTAAATAACATGCACATGGTCTTGGTGAATAACAGAGCTGGGGCTTCAGCTACATTCTAACTCCAAAGTCCAAGCTCCTTTGAGTGTCTATAGAGGCCAACAGGTCAAACACTTTACACAAATACAATTTAGGGCTTAACAGTATAGCTGGAAAACGTATGTTAAACCTGAAAATACTACCATCTACTCTTCCTGAACACTGATCAAGAATAAAATTTGTCAATAATTTTATCAACAAACTTTAATAAAAACAAGAATTATTATGTAATTATAGTGACATTTATATCACAGGTTTTATTTGGAGTTTTCTATACTGTGTATTATACTGAGCAAGTCAATAAACATCTCTTCACAATAAAAAAAAGTCAGAAATACTTTTTAATGATAGTACAAATCTGTGAGTATCAATCACAAAGTAGGTACACAGCATATTACTTCTAGGTTAAAAAGGTATGGGAAGGAACAGGAACAGGAGAGAGGGTGGTAGGGGGAGAAGGAAAAGGGTGGAGAAAGAGGGAGGGAGAAAAGCTGGCAAGTATTATTATTCCATTTTACAGAAGAGGAAATTCACTAAAAAAAGGTTAAGCAAAGTTAAATAATTTGCCTAAGATCTCTTGGCAAACTAGAGTCAAGAGCCAGAGGTAAAACCTAGGTGCTTTTGACATAAAAGCCATGCTCTTTCCATTCTCCCTTGACAAGTGGCTATATTTCTGTGGATGCTAAAAAAGATTTCTCCCAGATAGGAAAAAGTAGGAATCACTCACCAACTCATGGGAAGACCTCATGTTCGGCTCCCCCAGTTCCAGGTAAAGCTTAGCGTTTAGGAGTATAGGCTCTGGTCCCAGATCGCCTGGTTCAGAAGCCAGCTCTACCACATACTAGCTCTGTGACCTTGGGCACACGATAGAAAGAAGTAACTTTGCTCTAGGTAAACTATCTTGTGATTACAATTATACACATTTAGCTCTTTTTCAGTTTCTGTTATAGTAGGAAATGAAAACAATTTATTCAGGACTAAAGTGATTTTGAAGCCTCAGTTATTTGGATAAATTGCTTCAGCTTTCCCTTTCATTCTGACAGTGAAGACTTTGCAATTGAAGTCACTTTCATTAAGAAAGGAGTTGTCGCTATTGACAAGTTTACCCCTTGCTTAATGCTAATGATAATAGTAACCGCTTATTTAGTATTTCTCACGTGCCAAGGACTGGACTAAGAGCTTTTTTGAGGATTATTTAATTTAGCGTTCATAACCACCTCTGAGAAATATACTATTGCTCTCCATGTTTGGCAGATGGGGAAACTGAGGCTCAGAGGATTTCGGGCTGAGCCAATGGAAGACGCTAACTTTCATATGTATAATGGGGTTAATGAAGGTAATAGACATAGTCAGAAGACTACAAAGATTAAATTAGATAATATGAAAACCGATTGACCCAGAATTGATGATCAGGTTCATCACGTCTGTTGTGTTATCTCCTACACGTGCATTGAGATGATACCAGGACCTTTTAGCTAACACTTTCATTTCCACTAAACTGATAAGTTACAGAGTGATGCTGCTGACAAGGGCACTCCAACAGTCATTTGTTTAAAAAGTCATAGCATCAATACAGAAAATGAATTTTCACTATTCATGCAGTTGGAGACAAGGAAGAGCAAAGCAAAATTAATAACTTAAATACCTGGTAGTTTTAAAAGCCAGACATGTAAACATAAAGACATCATTATTAAATAGTTTTCTAATATGCTCACGGACACTCAACATCATCATTGAAAACAGCATGAAAACAGGGTCAGGGCAAATTGATTAAAGTGATACCCAAAACATCTTTTTTCTCCAAGAAATTATTCTGAAACAATGTTAAAATATTTTAAAACCTGCCCTCTACCGACAAAAGTACCATTTTTATTCGAAAAACATCAAGGTTTTGGCAGCACTTCTTAATTCCATAGAGTAAAATGGCATTTTTTAGAGTTTATAAGGGGCCTCCTTCACAACAGTCATTTGACAACTAAGTAGCCCGAGTAGGGAGAGGCTGGTGACCAGGCCCAGGCTTCCTGACTTGTGTATGTGACTTGTGTATGCTGCTCTTCACAACCATTTATACTCCAGGATGGGACTGAGAAACCTGGGTCAGAAGCAACCTGTCACTCCCCAGAAACTTAGCTCTGTCTGCCTCAGTCTTTCCTGTGTAAGACTAAAACCATCATCTCCACACACACGTTAAACAAAAAAAAAAAAAAAAACTCAAGCCATACAGATTAGAGGTATATGTATGTATTCCTAAACATGGTGTATTCTAGTGAAGTGGTTAAGTGGAATCTAGATTTTACAACTCAACAGCCTTGGCTTAAAACCCAAGCTTTTCCATTTACTTGCATCTTTTTCCCCCCCTTTTAATCTTGGGCAAATTTTCCTAATCTCTCTGAACTTTGGGTTTCTTATTTATTAAAAAAGAAAATTATATCGACGATAGTATCTACTATATATATTATTTTTTATTTTATTTATTTTATTTATTTATTTATTTATTTATTTTTGCTAGAATCAAATAAGATATACCTGTGCAGTTTGTGGCATGGTGTCTCATCTGTGGTGAATAATCAACAGATAGTATTAACATTAACTAGTCTTATTATTTCCTTATTCAATATGCTGCTCTTTTTCTTAGGCTGCTTGTCTTCTGGCCTATTTTGAATAGCCATTTCCTTTCACAAAACGAAGAAAGGTAAAGGAGATAAAATTGGGGGAAAATTTGTTTAATTTGCTACTAAGAGTATTTATGAGTGTTAAAGAAGGTAGATAACATATAAATGTCAGTTAAGGTATTAATCTCGAAGGATTCTTTTAATTCATTTATTCATGCAGCCCTAGAGCCAAAGGCAGGATTGCTAACAATGAATTTATTTCTTACAGCCTGTGTATCTGCTGTAATGTTTCATGATTCACTGTTCTAGCAGAGGGGGAAATGATTATTTACTAAATGCAAGTCACTGTGCCCTTAGTCGATGTTACTTCATCATCACATCCACACTACGAATAGGTAGTTATTTCTCCATCCATTTTAAAGACTGGGAAAGTAAAGAGAAGAGAGAAACCTTTTTGAAGGTCACACAGCTAGTTACATGGCAGAACCAATACTACATTTGATCTATAACTCAATCCAACATTTGTTTTCTCACATGGCCTCCAGTTTTGCTTAGTAAATGATATCGCACATTCACTGAAAATAATGCTGTAAGTGGTGAACAAAGCATCAACCAAACACATGTGTGTATAACAGACCCAGTACGGTAGTTAAAACTTGCCTTCTGTTCAAAAATAAATAAATAAATAATTTGAAAAGCTTCTAAAAAATCTATCAGCACCTAACAACTTAAATCAGGAATTTATTTTCTCCATAACATATTGAGTACCTAATATGAACCACTCTGCTAGGCAACTAGAATCATAAAATTTTTGTTGTCTAAATTCTATTACTGGCAGCTGTTTTTAATATCTGAATGGCATTTGTTTTTGATTCAATGTTCAATATGTATCTTTGAGGTACAGAATAAGCCACACTAATGCACTGTGGCTGTGCCAGCTAAATCTTTTTGGGTGCTAATCTTGGCAATAAACACTTGGAGTTGGCAGGGGAAAGGCCTTATCTGAGTTTCCTCATTTGTGAAATGGGACTTAAAAAAAAAATCATACCTACCTCCCAGAAGAAAAGTTTTACGAATTAATTAATCTTGGAACTGTTTTCTACTGAGTGCCACTCTGGCAAGATCTTATTATCAAGGTGATATGATTTTATAAAACAATGATGGAAGCTTTTTTAAATGGCTATACATTTAAATGTCAGGTTTTGACACATACTTCGGTAAATTTCATTTCTTCAAGGCAAATTATTTATGTGTGCCATTTGTACAGAAGTAGAACAATAAATGGTCAAATCAATTTGGTATTCAAAAGTCTATTGAATTGTTTTAACAATAAAATAGATTCAAGTTTCAAATGGGGATAAAAAATATGTCCACTATTTTATAAGTACTGTAAAGATACGGAGTACTATGGCTATGGTACATGATAAACAAACGTACTGAAGTTTTAAAAATACTTTCCTGGGCAAGAGTTAAGAATGTTTTTTTTATGTTTATAATTTGTTGTAAAAACAATGTACAAGATGCTATTTTGTAGTTCTGTGCTTTTCTACACAGAATTCCATCCAATATTAAAAACATTATGCTAATACCTCCCTACATGAATGTTTTATAACTTCTTTATTATCCATGCATTTCGGTGCCCATTTTGGACCACCTGGAGGCAGAAAGCACCAGCCGTGCCCCTGCGCTGTGACCATTTCTAACAAGCAGTAGAATGCCATGTATTAGAGTCAGTCCTCAGTCTAAAAGAAAACACATCAGACAGAGATCTCTGGGTAGGGCCGGCTGAATAGAGCAGCTTTCTTAAACAGCCAGAGAGCTGAACTAAAGCAACCGCAGAGGTTTTATTTAGTTGGTCATGAAAAAGGCAAATCTCTAGTGTGTCGACTATTTCAGAAGCGTTAAATTGTAGGTTTACATAGAAACATAGTGATATGTGACTGCTGCGGTTTGCTTTGCAATCCTTAGGTTTTCCAGATCACATTAGAAATCATTTTATATGAAACACCTCTACCCCTCCTCCTTCCCTCTCATCTAAAGTTCTGCAGTGAATATAAATTTTAAGTCATCCAAATGGACAACACATGCCAGGCGAGGAGCAAGGCCTTTATAACAACCTACTTTCTCTACAACAGTCTTCCTGGAAATCAAGGAATCTATGTGTTTTCACAAGGCAGTAGTCTAAAAGGACATTGAGAAAGAGGTTCCAAGTGCACAGTGGAAAACTCAGCACAAGGGGGGCCCTCACAATAGACTGCCATTATTAAATTGTAATTTTTAGAGGTGACCTGGCTTACTCAAACACGCACATTTAGGAGACACCGGCCAATTATGAGATGCACTAAATAGAAAGGTCTTTGGCTTCAGAGATTTAAAGTCAAGGTGAAAAAGAGGCATAAGTTCCAAGCACCCACAGAGCTTTTGTTCAGATGAACTTCTGCTCCTGAAAGGGCAACAGAGTATGTGTAAACAAGACAAATGCAACATTCCCCCCTGCTGTGCTCTTTCCTCCCAGGTCTGCAGCAGGAGTCCATTATTCACTTGGGGTGCCCTTTCTGCAAAGGCGAAGGAGGCTGAGGTTTGCTTTTTCAAGTAAGTGCTTATGGTGGCTTTTGCTCTTGCTCTCGTCTTTTGCGCCCTTTTGCATGGCCGCCTTTGAGAGCAAAGGCATTCTTTGCAAGCCACTGCCCAATTTTTGAGCTTCTGTCTGTGCGCCCAGAACACAGAAAAAACACCCTAACTGTGTCCATTAAGACCACATTCTAATGAGCAGCTCTCAAAGCCCCAAGGCAACAGCTACACCTGTAAAGTCAAATGTTCAATTCTTGCATCCAGATAACCAAGAGATAGCTATACTGCTTTTTCGTCTAGATCATCACCTCAGTTCTGAACTTTGTTTTCGCAAGTAGCTCACTACACTCTGCCTATGCTTAGAGGAAAACATCATGATAGTCACTGATACTGCTCTTTTTTTCTGAGGAATCCATGGTCTCTTGGCTGGAGGAGAGGTCCAGCTGCTCTTTGAATATTCCCATGTCAACAACAAGAAAAGGACTGTCATGACTTCTAACTCACTAAAGAAAACCTGCAGCTGGCTATTGGGCTTGCCCCAAGTCTAAACTCATATCAGTCCTAGAGAGAAAGCTAAGGAAAGGAGGTAAGTGAGACACGTTCCAGAGACAGTTATTGGACTTGTAAAAATCCAGAGCAAGATGGTACTGGACCTGCAAAAATCCTCCACAAAGTACCTTCCACAGAAACTGTCTTTCCCTGAGGCAGAAGGGCTGCTCCCTCCTTATCCAGTCTCTGTCTCCAGCTACAGACCTCCCCCCCTCCCCAACTATCTCCTGAGGATTAACTCTAGGGTGTGATCCAGAGATACTACTAAGATTCAGTGACTTGCCCAAGACTTGCCCAAGACTTGCCCAAGACTTGCCCAAGACTAAGACTCTGCGACTGGCACTGGAGCCAGAGCCAAGTGCAATACCCATTCCTCTGATTCTCCCCACTAATGCTCTTTCTACTACATGTTCAGATTCTCTCCATTGCCACTGCATGTACACATACTGGAGACTGCAGGAGCAGAAAAGAAAAGCAAAGAGAGGGAGACATTCATTACCTTTTGTAAGCTTATCTCCTCTGCCTGACTTTGCCTTTTGATTCTTCCTCACTTAGAGAACTTAAAGATCCGATGAGAAAAAAATAAAAATCCTCTTCAACAATGGATATTGCCAAAATAGGAAGATGTAAATACCATTCTTGTTATAGAGAAATAATCAATTACCAGGTGAAAAGCTAAAAGTAGAGAGCAGTCAAAATTCATATCTCCATTTCCCCCATTGGCTGATTCATAATTATAAGACAATGTTATAATTTGTCTTCACACCAAAGCAATGGCTACATAAATCTCAGAATCAAAGGAAGCTTAAATATCATCTGGTTCGACATCTATTTGACCAGTACCTTAGCAATCGAAAATTTTAGAACTGGAAGGAACTCAGAAACCACCTAGACCTACTCTCATTTCACAGTTGAGAAAACTGAGTTTTGGAGGCATTCAAACACCTTCCCAAAGTCCTACAACTTAGTATCTGAGCTAATAAAAGAACTCCATCCCCTAATATCCAAATCAATGTGGCAGCCAAGAAAAACAGTAAAATGTAGCCAAAAGACAGATAGCTACATAAAGAATAGCTTTCCTTTAGATGACACATACTATGATCTTAAAAAAAGAAACTTGAGGCCAAAATATAAGAAAATTATAAGAAATTATAAGGAAATCACTTTTTTTTTCTGAACAGAATATAGTATAATGACAATTCTCTCAAACTCCCAGTGCCTGTAAACAGTTTTTAGTGTGCCCATAATTAAGTGAAAAGGCAAGAACATTTTGTTGCATCTATAAATGAGTAAGGCTACAGTCAAAGGTTTCTATGAGACAAAATCTGTACAAAATAACCTTGAAAATGGCATATACTATCAAAGCATCCTAGTGTTGCCTCAATTTGTTTTATAAATTGTTCTTACTACACAGGTGACATACCAAAACCGGAGTCTCCCGCAGCTGCTTGTGATTCATGTACTAGAAAACAAAAACAAAAGATCACTCCTCGGAAATTTATTGCCAAATATCTTACCCTAATTTAAAAATGAGAACATTAAAGCAATCAAGAAAAGAAAAAAAAATTTTCCCAAACTTGCATAATGGAAAAAAATTGTTAAATGCAGTTGCCCGGGAAAGACAATAAAGACACCCTACAGAAATGAATGCATGGCTTCACTCAGAAAAGCAAGTGTAACAACACCAGCGATAGGAAGCTGACTAAGTCCCTAGTCTAAAATAAACTCTCAGAATCATACAAGGGGAACTTAGAGAGCAAGAGTGTAGAAATATGGAAGTGAATCAGAAATGGTGATAATACTTCCATTTTCCAGTTCTATTTTCGATTTTAATCCTCATTCCTTTTCACATTTAAAGAAAACTTAAAAGAATGTAACATCCTTCATGCCACATATAGCCTTTGTTTTCACACAATCCTAGTTTGATGTGTGTTAATTACAGCCTATAAACAGATATCATCCTATCTGAATAGGAAGCACTCAATCCACAGATTCAAATTTATGGAAACTTGGCCTCTGTGCTTTCCTGGTTAAGCATCTTAATGTGCAATAGTTTTTCTCTAGGTTTAAGTCAGTTGCTGGAAGGCAATTCTCTTCTCAGGGACAAAATATTCAGACTACAACTACATACAGTAAGCCACTCTTCTGGGATAAAGATATATATAAAATCTTCTTCAGTCCTTACAACCACCGTGTGAGAAAACTCTTTATAAATATTTTGTAATCATTGGGAAGGTTACAAAACAGAATTCCCTAGGAGTTTAACCATTTGCCTATGGTCATTTGTCTCAACATTGGTAAAACAAGAATTAGAATGTAAGATCTTTCCACTTACATCTGAGGTACTCCCTAAGACATGGATGGGGAAGGGCTCATGGAGTGGGGTTCAATGATGGACCATGTGTAAAATCTCCAATGTTCATACTAGCTAAATGGTGATGAAAAGATTATTTCATCTTTATTATTTCTGGCAATGAAAACATTTCAATCACCTATCATTAAAGAACAAATGTGACTCACAATTTGCTCTGTTCAAATTAGCAGTTAGACATAAATAAAATTTAGCAATTTTAATTGGTTTGGCTCAGGCCTTCAGATTCCATATGCTTATTTTCCTTGTGTTATGTTAAATGTAATTGACTTAGCACTTGAGTTTTAAAATCTTGGCAGAATGTATAAATTAAAAGCTACACAAAATAGAATTATTCAAAGCACACATTCCAAATTGAGTGATTTTAAGGACAAGGTGAAAAAATGCTCTTTTCATAAATGTTAATTTTTTCTTTAAAATTACATCATCACCCAGATGAACTTCACACAGACAAAAAGTTGTTTTCTTGGAATAACAAAAGCTAACAAGCATTCTATTCACTTCTTCTATGAAAACTGACATATTCCAAAGTTGGCCTTTTCTACACTATTTGCAAGATGAATTTTACTTAGTATTTCTGACAGCAGTCATGAAAACGTGTACAAACGGTCTCAAAACTAAAATGTAAGTATAACATCAATAAGCATAGTATCAGGCCCATTGAAATGATAACATTTTTAAAAAGTCTTGCAAAATATGCTGCCCAATTGTTATTTAATATACTAGTGTATCAGAGTATTATATTGAAAAAGATTATATATTGAAATATTCTCTCTAAACCAGAGCCACAATTCCCTTCAGAAATTGTAAATCCATACAATATGAATAAAATGCAATCGGAAATCTGAAAATGCAAAATGCATTCATTCCTGTGGACGTGATTAAATTTATTGTTACAACTGCTCCTTGTGACTACTGCCCATGTAATTATTTCCTAAATACTGAAGTCTATCACACATGCTAAATAAAGAGATCATTTATCAGACCCCAAGTGGTTGTTGATGGAATTTTCACACTTATTTAGCTTGATTGACAAGCCAGAATGCCTGGTGTACCGTTGATTCTTGGAGAGCTGCATAATTCAAGTTATTATTATTACTATTATCAAATTCTCATTTTACATCTTGGGTTAACAGGAGAATACGGATCTGTTTGTCTTAAAATAGAACTCTAGTATTGATGTTATCTTTAAAAGTGACCATTTAAACTATTGATTTGATAGATCTCCCTTCTTGGCAAGGATTATATTAGATTCAGTAGGACGATTCATCTTTCTCCTTAGTGTCTGATTTCCTTGTGCTACTCTCCATCCATACAGAGCTGCACAGAAAATTTCTTTGTAACTTTTATATTAGAAAATTTAGCAATATGAATGAGAATCTAATTCCCCTCCCCTATCTCCACCAATTATTTTATTGATTTCATGCTATTTCTAGCATCCCTCTTTTCCGTGGCAAGAACATGGAATTGCTAGAAGTATCCTTAAAGAAAACCTTGATGGTCATTAGATCCCACACAATGAATGTCTTCATTCAACAAGGGTACTGTCTTCCTATGCCTGCAAGTCCTTTAACATAAGCAAGTTCCCCCAAAGGGCTTGCACTTTAACTTGGTCTGAACAGGTCACATTTCTAAAATACTTAGCTGTCTCAAATGTCCCTGGTCGGCAGCACTGAATCACTGATGCCATAGAGTTTCAGGCTAGATTGACCTCTTTCTAGTTTTCAATGGAATTATTCCATGTAATCCGATTTACAAGTGGTAAAGGAGATTACAGAGCTCACATTTGTTTCGCAAAGCAAGGGTGCAAGGATCATCAATCCTACTGACTCTCAAAGTGACATGACAGTACATCGCCCCCTTTGGAGTGTTGGTTATTAACCTGATCTGTCTCCACTGTTCTTGTTTAAATAGGAAAGTTTACGCTCTTTTTCTCAACTAGCAAGTAACGGTTTCTCCATCCAGCCCTCCCCGCTACCATGCAAGTGGGCAGGTGCTACGGTAACAAGAAATTGGTTCCTGGCCCTTGCTTATTATTCCTCAAAGCAGAAAGCTTGTACAAATCAAGTAATTACATTAAAACTTCTCTTTTGTTGCCAGCGTCTTTAACACTTGCATTTCAGCAACTCACTGTGGTGATCCCAAGTGTGGCATTCAGTGCTCTACCTATAAACTAACGTGCATGCAAGAGGGATCTGCACTCTGCTCCTCTTTGTCTTAGGCTGCTGCCCTCGAAACTACACAAATCTTCCTGCCCCTTCCCCCTGCCCTTTTCCACACAGGTGCAACCGGCTCAGTTCTTCCTGCTTCCTTGAGTGCGAACATTTCCCAAACCTAGACATCTATTTAAAACACGATACGAAGCAGGTCATTTAATAAAGCATTTCCACCACATGGATGCCTTTATTCTAGACTGATGACTTGTACAAACCTCCAATTTCCCTCTTCCCTCAACACTGCTACCCCTTCAACACATTTCAGGAATTGCAATGTCTAAGGGGTGAAAGGGAAGCCTTACACAACCCCCAGCAGATACGCAGAACAATTCTAAAAGGGAGAAAAGAGGCAACAACTACAGCGGTGAAAAGAACTGTGGAAAGGAGTACCGTGGCGGCCCTTTCCGAACAAGACACACGTTTGCTTCAAGGGGAAAAAAAAATCTAACTGTACCCCTGGGCGGTGCTTTAGCCAGTGTTTTCTGTATAATGCACAATTTAGCAACACTGGGGATTATCTCAATAACTATCATCAGAGGTGCCCATTAAAAAACAACAACTTTCTCTTCTGAGATGAAAGAAGATGGTGCAATGTGGCGGTACTACCCCATCTAGAGCTGTCTAGAGATCTCACTCAGAGCCTCAAACCCGGCAAATGCCGTGCGGAGCCAAGTATTCCCAGGCTGGCTGGGCAGGTTCTCCGCCCCACGGAGCTCTGCCGCCAAGAACTCGGGGTGGGCTTCGCTCCCGCCGCTGCACCCGCGTCAGCACGAGCCCTGCGCCCACCTGGGGGCTGCACAGAAGCCTAGGTTGCAGAGCAAGTGTGGCGTACCGGGAGCTGTTCGGTAATATCTCGGAATCCACGGGAAAATGTCTCCCGTGCAAAGACATGCCTCCCCGTGATAACTTAAACTCTTTGGCGAAAGAGCAGATCCTTCCTCCTTACAGAAACTGCAGTTCTCAACTTGACAGCTCCAAACTTAACGGCTGCGGCTGCAAACTTGACACCAGCTCCCTCTCATTCCCACTCCTCCTCCGTCTGGCTCACCCGGCCCGGGCGGCTCCGACTCGCACGCCACACCCGCCTCCCCCGCACCTTCTTGGCTGGTCCCGCGGGCACAGCCCCGCACGCCCAGGCAGCCCGTGCTGGGACGCGCCGGCCTCCGGGCGCGATTTTCCTGGAGAGCCAGCGAGCTCCGGGGCGCGCCCTACTCACTTGTGTCTTCTTCATAAGGAAAGGCTGCGCTGTGATCCAGCCCAGGCAGCGGTGAAGCGACTCCGTTTAGCTGTTTTGGAGCTCCAGCATATTGCACGAGCAGCGGCTGCAGATAGTCCACGCATTGGGCAGCCCTAGCGCAGCGCCCACTCCACGGCCCGTGCTGCCAGCTGCGTTCCGGGTCCCGGCTCAAGGCGGCGATTGAAGCCCAGGCCAGCGCGCCGCCAGCACTTTTATATAGCTCCCTCCCGCCTGCTCCGGACACGCCTCCTTCCCTTCCGGAGCCCCGGGGAAGCGAGTTGGGGCTGTGGCGCGTGGGGGGGTTGGGGTGGGGAGGAAGGGAAGAGCCGAAGGGGAGCGGTCAGAGCACTGTGAATGCCCCAGAAGTTGGACAGATCAGGCCTAACGCGTCTCCTAGCCAGGGGGCTCCGGGCGCACACCCGCAGGAGGCCATGACCGGCGCGGGCCGCGGAGGGTGCAGTTTAACAACCTGCAGCCGCTGCTGGCGCTGAGCGCGAGGCGCGGCTTGTCCCTCCTTGGCCCCTCAGTTCCGCGGGAGCTCACCTGGCACCGCCCGCGGACACACGAAATACCTCGCGCGTTGGCGAGGGCCGGGACTCCCTCTTTCGTGCAGAGGCGGTGCGGGAAAGGACTTCACCTGGAGCCTAGCAAAGAATTCATCCCTCCCTCTTTAGAGAAATTAAAAAAAAAAAAAAAAAAAAAAGCTTAATCAGGATTTAGTTAGGCCATTCATTGCTTTACTCTCTCTGTTTTTTAAAAGATTACTTTGGTGAGTGAATATTTAATAATTAAAAGATTTGTTGACTCGGGATTAAGTATTGCTAAGGGAGATGCTTTTTTTCAGAATGGTTCACTGCTGCTTCTTAGAAATTAAGATTGAAAGAAAAGCGATAGACTATTAGCCGTGCAGGTTGCTGACTCAGCAAGTGTTCTGAAAGGAATACTTTTTGTTACGAAAGTTTTTGAAACCAGAAAGATAATGCAACAATAATAATAATAGCTAACACCATTATGTGATGTACTTAATTTCATACCAGGCGCCATGCTAAGGATTTTACGTAGATTATCTCCTTAAATCTTTCCCCAAACCTATTACATAGGTCCTATATAATAGATCCTACTTTTATTCCCATTTTATAGATGAGGAAACAGAGACTTAAGAGGATCATTTTTCCTAAACCACTAGAGTAAATGAGTAAATGGCAGCGCTTTCCCCCTGAATCCAAAGCCCTGGCTATACAGCCTTTTAAAAAATACTTAGCTATAGAAAAAGCACTTTATCAGTTCTTAAAAGAAAATGTTAGGTAGACGTTAACATTATTAATTTTGGGAAACAAGAATAATGTGTAAATTTAGGAAATAGGTATTTTAATAAGAGAGTAGGATTCCAAATTTGTCTTAATTAGTTCACTGTTGCTTTGTTAAAAATGAACATGCCAAGAGAACAAAAACTACATAAAATTTGAAGCTCACTGTGTTAGTTGTCTATCGCTGTTGTAACAGTTAACACAAACAATGGCTTAAAGCAACATAAATTTATTATGGTTTGAAAGCCAGAAGTCGGTGATGCATCTCAATGGGCTAAATATTGGCAGGGGTGCATTCTTTGTAGCAACTCTAGGAGGGAATTTCTTTTCTTGCCTTTTCCAACTACTAGAAGCTGTCCACTTCTTTGACTCATAGCCTCCTTCATTGCCAAAGTTAGTAATAGTGAGTTGAGTCAAACCACTTTGACCCTCCCTTCTGCCTTCTCTACTTCTAAGCACCTTGTGATTACATTGAGCCCACCTGGATAATCCAGAATCATCTCTCTATTGTAGTCAGCTGAATAGGAATATTAATGTCATCTGCCGTCGTAATTCCCCTTTGCCACATAACAGAACACAATCACAGGTTCCAGGGAATAGGATACTGACATCTTAGGTGGGCCATTATTCTACCATAGTCACTGGCAAACAAGTACGAGGAGAACATGATGAAATGTGGACTCAGTATGTCACTGTCACCCTTCATCAAGTGCTTCCCTCTAATCTGCTCCAAAGCTCCCAGTAGAACACTACCTCTCCCTCCATAGTCACACAAAAATCAATCTTTGGAAAAAGGACCCAAGAAAAAAAGAAAGAAAAAAGGGCCACAAGAAAAGTTTAGAGTATTAAATAATTGCTTTTACTTATCAAACCAGTGCTGTGAGTCATTTTAAGCAGAAGTGGAAAGAAATCTGAAAACAGGAGCAAATATGACAGTATAAGAAAGCCACAATACAACCAGCCCTTAGGAGTAATGTTGCTCTGTCAGAGTCTTCCAAAAAGTTTCATATATATTATGCACAAAAGAGCTACGCTCCTGAAATGTGTCATTATGGTCTAATAGAAAGATAAATGAGTTTGAGGAAAGTTAGTTCTAGTTCAGATTCTACTGTAGGCTCTGACCTTATCTCAAATCAAGGGTTTTGCATGACTAAAGATTCCCAAGATGATTTTAGGTGGTACACAAAGAACATTTTTATTTATTTTATCAAATGAGTCTAAATTAAAAAGTCTTTTTAAAATGCATACTTGTTGGAGAGGTGTGAAGAAAAAGGAACCCTCATACACTGCTGGTGGGACTGCAAATTGGTACAGCCAGTATGGAAAACAGTGTGGAGGTTCCTCAACAAACTAAGAATTGATCTGCCATACTATCCCAATCCCTCTACTGGATATTCATCCCAAAGACTTAAAAATTCATATCCAAAAAATATTTGCACACCAATGTTCACAGCAGCATTATTCATGGTGGTCAGGACATAGAAGCAACTGAAGTGTCCTGTGAGAGATGATTGGCTAAGGAAGCTGTGGTACGTACATACAATGGTATATTACTCAGCCATAAAAAGAGATAAAATACTACCATTTGCAACAACATGGATGGACCTCGAGATAATCATGCTAAACAAAGTAAGCCAGACACAGAAAGTTGAAAATCACATTATATCACATATATGTGGGATATTAACCTAAAAGCAACGAATGAACAGGACAAATAAATAGGGACTCATGGACATAGATAATAGACTATCAGAGGGTAGGGGCAAGAGGGGTGGTAGGGTAAAGGAGGTCAAATATGTGGTGACAGAAAGAAATCTAACTATGGGAGGTGAACACACAGTGTAAATATATATATATGACTTACTGTTAAAATGTACAACTGAAACTTATTGGATTTCATTAACTAATGTCACCATAAAAAAAAAACAAACAAACAAATAAATAAATTTAAATAATAAAATAATAAAATAAATATTTAAAAATAAATATTTCCTGAGGAAAATGTATTCTGTATAACATGTTATATATATTTCTATATATATGTAATATATATAAATAGCCCATTAAACATTACAACTTGATTATTTCTTAGAAAAAAATGTTACAAGGGTCAATTTAAAATCAATTTAATGTACAACATTAAATAAGTAACTAGTACTAAATTAAGGTGTATATGACAAAAATCATGAAGTTGACAGAATTACTAAAGCTTGGGAAACATCAATCTAAAAATAGTAATTTTATGAAACCAGTAAGAAGGAATAGCCTAATAAGTTAGAGGTTTAAAGAAAGCAGAGGGTGGATCTATTCAAAAATTAAACTGAATCTCTCTTATTCAACTCTATAATTCATCTCAGTACTTATTATATTCCTCTTCAATTGCTTATGCTCATGCTCATCTTTCCCTTCCTCTTTCCTTCTTTTCCCTTTCAGTTCTCCCTGTTTCCTCCCACCTCCACAGTTCATTGGCTTTAGCTACTTTAATGTCATCACTGATTTTCTCATCCATTACTCTGTATCTTTTGTTTCCTTCATACTGCTGCATTGCAGTTTTGCTATATAATCATGTTATTTGAAATCGATTCAAGAGAATATAAAAGCAGATATCAAAGGGATTAGAAAGAACAAGTATGCAGATCAAGGATTGTAGGCAAGCTCATCAGGAGATCATAAGTGGGTCAGAAAGACAAATTTTTTTTAAGGGGTCTTTGAGAGGAGACACAAGCCAGTATCTAGTACCCTAGCAGAAGAAAACAAGCTACTCAAAAGTGAACAAGAGGCAGAGCTATGCCCCAAGTGGATAGGAGGCACAGGGAATTTTTTTTTTTTTTTTTTTTTTTTTTTTTTTGTAGAAATAGTAAGCTCCCGTTATAGGGTACAGGGAGTTCAACATTTGGAACACTGGGAAGAAAGTCTCTCCATGATTATCTAGTCTTTCCTTGCATACTTTCAATGTTAAGTGGTCCATCATACTGTTTTAGATTAATCTACTTTTTGGATGGCTTTATTTTTTGAGTTCTAACATTTGTCGTTAAAAAAAAAAAAAACAGATTTAATTTAGTAAATAAATCTTGTAAGTCTTGTTTTGTGGACATGAAATATCTCTTGTTATTCACCACTCTGCAGCTGCAGAAACACACGTTGTTTTCAGTATCCTTCTTTTAAAAAATGGCACACCAAATTGAAACTCATATTGTCTGAGCCAAACCAGAGGGAGGCCATCCATTCCTATCTTTGAGGGAAGTAGAAAAGGAAAAGGATCACCTTTGACTCATGTAATTTTCTCTGCTAAAAACTCATGGCTTGTCATTGCTCTTGATATAAAGAAGTAAACACGTTCACAAAGGCTTCAAGGCCTCCAGGGTCTGGCCCCTCGCTGCCTCTTCAGTCAACTCACATTGTGTTCCCTGCTTCAGAAGCAAGGGCCTTATTTCTGTTCCCCATAATTCCCTCCCATGTCAGAACCTTCCTTCTGCTTCTGCTTAGACCACTTTGGTCAACCCTCTCCTCTTTGCCCAGTAAACATCTTTTCATTCTTTAGATTAAATTTAATATTCCCTATATTCTTTTCCTCAAGCAAGTTTCCCCTAACCTCTGATTCAGTCATCGCCCTTATTATAAACACAGTATGAATTCCCTCTCTTTTTCAGCACTTACAAAAAAAAAAAAAAATCACATTTGTTTGATTATCTGATAAAAGTCACTGACTATTGTTGTCCTCACTCATTATTTTATCTTCAGTGTCTATTACAGTGAACAGAACACAGTAAATCTCTTAAATATTGTTCTAATTAGGTTACTGATGGCAGATGTAAGGCAGGAATTGGGATAGGCCCTTAGCTTATACTACGTCTCTAACTTCTCAGAACAATCATGTAAGGGAGATGATTTTTCCATTTGATAAATAAGAAGACTAAGGACAAGCCAAGTAAACTAATTTATTCAAGATCTTTCAATCAATAATAAATAATTACATTCCTGTGGAAAGTTGAGTCTGGATAATAATAAACCAGAGATTTTAAAAATTTTTTTCAACTCTTGTGCGAAATTCTAGAAATGTTCATAATATAAACTCAGAATGTTCTATTTAGTGTCATCGATAAATATTGATCAAATATCAAATAGAATTTTATTGACAAAGAACAGAATTAGTGTTTCATGTATATAATTATAATATAGGTAGATCATTATACTCTATCAAGTAATCAAGAAGGTATTAGCCATCATGACCCAATAAACATGTAAGATTATCAAAAAACTCAAAAGAAATAAACTTAAACACTCTAGTAAGAACTCGAATGAAAAAAATCCAATAGATCCTTAGTAAATTTCCTGCTGTATTTAAAACTATTAATTCAACTTTGCAGAAATAAATCTTATTATTTATTCATTAATCAAAAATGACTTTCTCTAAAACATATTTATTCCTATTATCACTGCCCTACTTCAAAGTTTTGTGATTCCACCTAAACTATTTCAGCAGATTCACCAATGGTTCTCCTGACTCTGATCTTTTCATACTTCTGTCCATTTCAACATCACTGCCAATGTTACAGTAATGCCTGTAAAACTCAAGTCACACCACCTTGCTGACTATAAATGTATTTCTATTCTCAGCACCTAGAGAATAAAATCCAATGTTTCTCATATTTTGGCCACAATATTTATAGCTCCCTAGACTCAGTTATTATACTAGCCATTTCCTTGCAAAGAGCCATATTGAACCTCTTGATATTTTCTCTGTGACACTTTTGTTCCTGTGTTCACATTGTTCATTTAGCATGGAGTAGCTTTTCCTCTATTTTCTGTCTAAAATTTCCTTTTCATCTTTCAAATCCTGGTTCAGATAACACTTCCTCTTTGAAGCAAAAGGATGCTCATTTCTTACAACCTTAATTAGGTCGATAATTAATGGGAAAATTAATTTGTAATACATGAGCCCTCACTCAGTGAAGGAGAGAAGAATGTTGCTCAAAATGTGCTAGGTGAAAGAACAAAATGGAAATTTGATGGGAACATTCTAGAGAGAGAATATACATATAGGGCTTGATAAGTTACCTATGGTTTCATGTTACTTTTTTGCTACTAAAAGTTTAACGAGTATATTTTGACTCAAAATTGATTTTTAAATAAAAAGTATAATTGTTTCATTTAATTTATGTGAACTTTATTGTTTATGTCTTCCTAATCCTTAGAGATTTCGGAAATAGCTATTTAACAAACATGTAAATTTTAAAACTAGAAGAGAATTTTGATAATATGTAGTTTACACATTTAATCTGCAGATGAAGAAACTGAGGTCACAGAGGTGCTAATTGGAATGAGGCATAGAAACACATCTCCAGAACTGATTTATAAAACACTTTCTGGCTAGACAGGAAGTACTATTTCCAGGGAATCGAGATTAAAGAATAAATATTCCGTCTTGTTTAAAGTAAAGAGTGATTTATTATTAATAAGACAGTGATTTTAAGAGTATTCAGAGAAGAATTTCTAGAAAAGAAGAAAAGGTGGAATTGATTTTCTAGATGATATATGTATTCGGAGAATATGATTTTTATATTCTATATTCCCAGAATATAGGAGACTGTTGAATATATATATATTTTTTAGATACTCAAATAACATGAAATATTACAACTTTTATATATTTTACTATGGGTTCTTTTTCTTCATGACATTTAAAAAATATATTATCTACACATTTTTTGCATAATTTTCTTAGTTATGGCTTTCCTATATGTCTTATAACTTTTATATATATTCGATAAATTAATTTAGGTTGGTAATTTTGGCAGTGAGGTTATTCTCTTAAGTTAACTGATTTTAAAAGAGATTTGTAGCTTCAACTGTGGCAATGTTCTTTTTTTTATTCCCCTTTTGAAATACATGTTCTATAATGAATCATTTAAATAAGAAGTTTCTAGAGCATGGCTTATTTCCTAATTGATAAGTTTGTTGTACAACTCTTGAATGGCACAGTTAATAAAGAGTGTAGAGACAGATGAATATACTATTTTATAAAGCTCTGTTACAAGATGTAATGCTACTCCCCTGACTATCTCTTCTATAAAAATTATAAACAGAGAACAGAAGAGAACCTATCACTTATTTGGGACTTTCTTTCTTTTTGGGAGGTGGTGATGAGTGATAAAGAGTAGATTTGACATTAAGGCAGCTACGGAACAGATAACTTTATATTGTGGGTTCCACCGTCTGAAATAGCATTGTAGATAGATACTTCTTTTTTGTTTTTCCTTTTAGTGGATGTGCAACTTGCTTAGACAAGTAGCAGATTCTCAATTCTCCCTTTAGCGTCATCAGACCACTTATCAAGTTTGGATAAAAGACATTTGTTAACAATGTACCTCATTGTCGGTGTTTTCCCTCAGCTAGAAACTGACTGTTTGCAATGACCCCATCTTTAGAGGTTATGGGGATCTTGACCAGTTTTCAACCTATTTTTGAGGGAAGGCCCTGAGGGAAGAGAAGGCTTTCAGAATTAGGATCCAAACTTAGAATGATTAGTAAGCCTAGACATTGTTATCATTAGCCACATACACCAGCCACTCCCACTCATTTTCTTTTTCTTTATTCCATTTCCATTCGAAGCTGTCATTTCATGCTGTGGAGGCTCCCATGGCAAATCCCAGATATCAGCTTTCTCATTCTGAAGACTACACCCAAGGCGAGACAGTAGGTGAAAATAAAATGATTGCCGTCATAACCATTGTTAAATATATACTTTCCTTTTCATTTGTATGTAATACATGCTTAAATTGGATTATTGCTATGATATATTTTATTTACCTTAAATTATGCAGCATGATGTTGTGTGTGTGATTTGACCGAGTGTGCATCCCAGGTGCTGTAAGCATTCTATTCAAGAATTTCAGTCCAGGGCTGGCCAGCTAGCTTTCTAACTAGAAGTTCCATGCTCTAGGGCAACGTTCCCCAACCCCTGGGCTGTGGAAGGTACCGGTCCATGGCCTGTTACAAACCGGGCAGCAAAGCAGGAGATGAATGGTGGGCCAGTGAGCAAAACTTCATCTGTATTTGCAGTCTCTGCCCAGCACTAGCATCACCGCCTCAGTTCCACCTCGGATCATCAGGCATTAGATTCTCATAGGAGCACTAGTCACTGGTGCCAAAAAAGTTGGAGACAACTGGGGATACTAATGCAAGCACTTCTATTATCCATATCTATACTATCCAAATCCAGCTTAATTATAAATGTTGGAATACATTAGAAATAAGAATGTTAGATATTTTCATTAATAGCATACTATTTGGCAAAATCATTTTTTTAGAGGAGAAAATGGTAGCTTACTGATCAACATCATTAATGTAAGAAGAGAGTTCTAATTAGTTTAATTAAAGCTCTTTAGGATATGTGGATTGGCTAAAATTGTTAGAGCTGTAGGTATGAATACACTGTAGACATGAATACAGCCTTTAGCAATAAAAATAATGCTCAAGACTTGGGCCCTAAACAGACTGGTTCCAGCCATTGTTCTGGGAGGATTTCTAATGATGAGTTTGTTTTAAATACATATTTCATGCAAAATGTTAATAGGAGTACCTCACCGTATCAAGAGCTAGGAGTTTATCAGCTTAAAAGAATATTTTGTGTGACTTCAGTTGTGTCTATTTGTCAATATATTTGTCTATATGTGTTATAGAATTTGGTCTACAATTTGCTGCTTTCAATACGATCTGTTGACTACGTAATCTATCAGAAGCAACCTAAGAGTTGTGCATATTAAATTGGCTTGCAGTCAGTCCATAGTAGTTTATGGAGCACTTACAAAGTGCCAAGTACTTTGCATATATCATTTAATATTTATAGTAATCTACAATAAATCTCATAATACTCATTACATAACTGTTATTGTTTGTTTTGTTTTTGGCGAACCATCTATGCATAGGGTAGTGCTAATCATTGTCATTATTTAGAGAAAGAGAAACAAGATGATCACATACACCTATGAGGCAGTAACAATTACCCCATTTTACAGGGGAAGAAACTAAGCCACGAAGTAGTTAAATAACTACTCAAGGTCACAGAGCCAGAAATTGGCAAACCTGTGCCTGAGTGACTCTGAAAGCTCATCCTTCTAACCATCATGTTTTATGGCATCCCTTAATGATTCTTTCTTGTAAAATAGAAGGATTTATGGGCTAAGACAAGAGTTAAATTTCTTATAATACAGTATTTACATTGCAGAGTTTTCTTATGTGGTCGAGAGGTAGAAAATAACTTATCAAGTCCTAAGACATGCTGGGCAGCTATCAGGGCTATGGATAGTTAGACACCTTTCAAAGCAGTATTCTCAGCGTGGAAAATGTTCTTAAAGACTTTGATCCAAATGACTGATTTCATGACAATGAAGGGCTCGGAAAGCGGAACAAGGTTCTTTTATGAAGAGCAAAGGAAATAGGCTAGCACTGAGTCTTTTCAGGGCAAACACTGGAAGCTGAAGATTATCTGTGCTGATTTTTTCCCCTAATCCTCTTTATTGGGTTTCTGGTTACCCGACCTTAGTATAGCTTGTACAATATCATCTCTGTAACCCGTGTGTTTGTCGGTTTATCTTGATCAACTATCAGTGCAAAGTGAGAAGCTGCCTTTCATCTGGTTTCCAATGGTGCTAACTAGAAAAAGAGAAACTAAAAAGTTTTCATTGAACAGAAATAAAGTAGTCAAGGTATTAAAGCACCGACAGTGAACCTAAAGAAGGTATTTGAAGAAGGAAGCCTTCCTGGGGGAAGGTTCACTAAAGAGTATCAACACCGTAGGACATTGTGAACAAAGAGGGTTGTCTAAAATCTTGATTATTTGCAGTGGTACAAAGTTTTCCTATTTGAACTTCAATAAAGAGTTTTTGTCAATTCATCTGTATGCTGAAACTGTTCTCCTAAATCTAATGCATCAAAGATTTGGCATTGTTAAGAAAGGTAATCCTTGAACTCTCAGCAATATAAAGGAGAGCTGGGGGAAAAAAGTATAATGCTACATAATCTTCTCTCTAGAAGAAAATAGAACAAGTTTGATTTTTTGGAGACCAGCTAAATCAGATGGCAGAGCAGAGAGAGGCTTTATAGCCAAGGAGGAATGAGAGAGTAAACAAGGAAGTTGTAAAACACAAAGCGATTTATTTTACAACTGTTTATTAAATGAAAGAAGGAGGTACGTTATCTAACATGCTTCCTTTTACCCTGTGTTGTACTGAAAAGAAACTTTGCAGCCAATAGACCTGGGTTTAAATCCTGGCTCTACCACTGTCTGCCTGGGAAATGTAAGATGGATTCTTTAACTTCTGTGGACCTCAGTTTCCCCATGGGTTAAGTGGAGTTCCAAATACTTATGTCCAAGCAGTGTTGGAGCCTATGTCTGTCACTAACCAACCTTCTGTCTGATTTTGGGCAACTCAACCTCTCTGAGTATCAGAAGCTCCATCTGTAAAATAGAAATAAGAATGCTTCCAGTCTAGAACTTTTTCCTGCATATGTGGACAAAACACATGAGACTGTTACTTTTGGTGGTTTTGATCTGTAATCAAAATGACTACCTAGTAGTGACATTCTAAAGATTAGTCAGTAATGTATTTCAAGTGTTAGTTTACAGTAGCCAGGCAATAAATGGTACATAATAGGCATACAGTTAATACTAAAACTACATTATTGAAATCACACAAGATCTGCTGGTGGCATTGGCTTATGAAATACTTATTTTCATGAAGAAAACTATATGCCAGAGCAGACAATATATGAGACAATAAGTTCTCATATTTAAATTGTGTTCTCCCCCATGGACATGGACAATAGACTAATGGTTACCAGAGGGTAGGGAGGGAGTGGGAGGTAGATGGGATAAGAGGGTTCAAATATGTGGTGACAGAAAGAAATCTAACAATGGGCAGCGAACATACAGTGCAATATATATATGTATGTATACACACACACACACACACACACACACACACACATATATACATACATATATATGTGTGTATATATATGCTTTGCTGTTTAATTGTATACCTAAAACTTACTGGATTTCATTAACCAATGTCACCATAATAAATAATAATTAAAAATAAATTGTGTTCTCCATTTTGTGAAGCATAATCACATTCTTATGGAAAAGGACACACATACATTATACTCCTCATTTTCCAGAAAAGAAGGCTGAGATCCAGAGAAATTTAGTGATATCAATAGAGATGATATGACTTTAAGTAGGGGAATCAGGCTTGTAACTTGTATTCCTAAATTCTGTCCTAGTGACGTCCCCATTACACCACATTTTTACTGTCCTATGGGTCTGGCATACCTTTCTAGAAATTCTCTGTTAGGGGAAATTATAAAAGCATTCTTGCAATCAAAATAGGCTTTGCTCTTATGAGTTCATGATGTGTTGCTATCCTTGGCTTATTGTTTCACTCTTTAAATGTAAAAGAGAGAGAGAGATAATAAATTCTCTGTAACATTTAGAGAGGAACAGAGAGAACACACTTTTGCTAAATTGAGTAGACTCGTGCCACTATCAGTTTTGAGCCTTGAACTGATTTCAGATGCTTGAAAAATAAAAATTAGAAAAATTTGTACCATTTTTTCCAGAAAGATTGAAGTTTTTAAGATCACAAACTAAATTTATCACCTCTAAACAGCTAAGGGAAAAAATTGATCAACAAAGAAAGTTGGAATGTTAACAAATTATTAAATTTTCTTTGAAACATACCTACATCTGCTTATAGTAAGTCATTACTGACTACATATTGTGTAAAAGCATTGGGCTCATAAGCCCAAACTGACTTAGAAACCTTAATACAGTTGATTTTACCCTACTAAACACTTTAACATTTGATAATATTTGTTTGTTCGCAATATTAAAATACTTTTTAAAAGTACACCCGTCCTTTGATTTAAGTAGATTACATCTTTTTTTTCTTACGCAGAAAACTGGATGAAAAGAGTCTACCAGTAAAGAAAAAAACAAACTAAAGAAATAGGCCAATATGTCATAGAAATATTTATTTCACATATTTTCCCAAAAACTGCTAATGAAAATTCAGAAAAAATAAATAAATTTATTCTCTGTCAGCATCTATACATAACCTAAAGCAACTAATCTTCTATTTTTATTTGGCAAAAAGTCACTCTTCATCGATCTAAATATTTGGAAGTACTACTTCGGTTTCATTATTTATGTTTATGTTTTTGGATGATCTTTTTCCAACCCCATCTTTGCTAAGTTTTCATAAATTCTTCAATATTCACTTCAACATTTTAAAAATCTTTTTGAAATTTTAAGTCTTGCTTGATGTTTGGCTCAATATCTAAAAAAGTAGTATCCCGTTTTGTGGCCAATTGAAGAGCTTTGTAAATATTTTCTGCAGTGAATGAAACTGGTTCAAGGTCACTGCCATATTCATCGCCAGGATGGGCTTCAGCTATTAAGTGAATTAATTAATTATCAATTAATTCATGATGAACCAGTAATTCGTTAATATCATCTACATTCAAATTGTCAGAGCCTTCTTGAAATTTACGTACTAAATTAATAATGCTAGTTAATCCTTCTTCAGTTGTTGGAGCCATATTCCTTGTTACGACCACTTCTGTCCATATTGCTTCCCAGCAAGCATTTAAAGTTGACGGCTATATATCACTTAAAGCTAAAGCAATATTCTTGATAGGACTTAAAATTGTGCATTTATTCCAGGCTTCTATAAGTGATTAATATCTTCAAGTTTGTTAAAAATATCATTAAAACTTGGTGTAAAAATAATGCCTTAATCTAAAGGTTGGATCAAGGAAATTGTATTTGGTGGCAAATATACAACTTTTATATTTGGATGTTCTAAATTGTGTGGATGACCAGGTGAATTATCTAAAAGTAAAAGTATTTTAAAAGGAAGACATTTTCTTTCACATAATTTTCAGCTTCTACAGCAAAACATTTGTAAAACCAATCCTGAAAAACATCAGTAGTCACCCATATTTTTTATTTACCATCCAATGAATGAGATGATCATTAATAATTGTGTTAGTATTAGTTATTTGTATGTTGCTGAATTAACCTATTGGTTATTAGAAAGAGTAATCGCCAATAATGGAAATGAAAAAGAAAGAACCGCATAAAATGAGACCATGTAAATGGAAACCGCAAGTAAAAAGTCTGTGTAAACGGGGGAAATATTTACCGTGTATAAAAAACTTGTGTAAAAAAAATACCGCATAATAGGGATGGGTGTAATAGAAATACAAAGCATTGCATGCATTTAATATACTGTTTTAGTTCCGTCCAACCCAGAATAATTTAATTCAACCTACAATACTCACAGCAGGCCTACTCTCTAGAGCATGATCCTGGCCCTGAGATAACTAAGGTGTGTCTGCCTTTGAGTAATTCAGCATATAAGCTTATGGTAAAAAGCTTATAGTTGTGAACATTTACTGATCTTTTTCTATGTATCAGCCACTCTGCTAAGGGTTTTGCATATGTTTTATTTTTTAATACTCCCACCTAAGTCCTGTGGAGGTAGCATTTTATTAGCCCCATTATACAGATGAAGGAACAATGGCTAGATTAAGGAATTTATCCAGGGATATACAGCTCATAAATGGTTTAATTTATTCATGTAATCAATATACTAACAGAAATTCAGAAAGAAAAACAACACAGTTATGTAAGTAAACACAAATACTTGTAACATTTTTTTAAAGTATGAATATATTTTTTCTTCTGTAATTGAAACAAAGATATTTGTTGTTATTGTTTCTCCCATCAACTTATGCTTAATTAATGATCAGCAATAGTAGCATTGTCATTGTGCAGAAAGGGCAATGTATTCATAACCATAGAGGATCACAAAAGTCCTTCATGGCTACTAACTTAAGCCTTAAGCGCTCTGACCCTATCACTGCATTTTGTTTATTTTTTAAAAAATAAATTATAACCAAAATGTAAGAGGGGCATAAGTGTAGGAAGGAAATTCAGAGAAGCATGAGGCTTTAAGAGAATAGACTGTATTCCATTTTAATTAAAGTTTTGGATAGAAAACTCTTGATACAATATTTAGAAAAACATTAGAGATATTTAATTCTAGTTCTGGAAGCTGGAAGCCTAAGATCAGTGTCTACCAGGTTGGTTTCTTTTGAGATCTCTCTCCTTGGCTTGAGATGGCTGCCCTCTTGCTGTGCCCTCACATGGTTGTCCCCCTGTGCATACATGCTCTTGGCATCTCTTTGTGTGTATGAATTTATTATTATTAGGACGGTAGCGAGATTGGATTAGGGCCCTTCCTACTAGCCTCATTTTATCAAATCACTTTTTAAAGACCCTCTCTCCAAATACAGTCACATTCTTGGTACTGGGGTTTAGGGCTTCAACATATGAATTTTGAGGGGACACAATTCACCCCATGACAGTGACCTGTAGCTGCAAAGAGCTAAAAGTTCTTCCGGATCTAGAATTTCATGCATCTTCTTAAAAATTTTTACTATATATAAATTGACCACAATTTAATTGACCAATATGCTTTTTAAAAATTTTACAAATGACATTTCTGCTTTTCTGTGCTACCCAGAGAGGTGACCACAAAGCCTTGTTCTGAGTTCTGCTCGTAACTAACTAAAAGAGAAACTTCCACAATGTCAGGAGTCCTTTGTGCCCTGCAAATGGAGGAGGATGTTCTCAAATTCCTTGCAGCAGGAACCCACTTAGGTGGCGTCGAACTTAACTTCCAAATGTAACAACAGTAAGCACATCTACAAAAGGAAAAGTGATGACATTACCTCATAAATGTGAAGAGAATCTGGGAGAAGCTTTTGCTGGCAGCTTGTGCCATTGTTACAATTTAAAACCCAGCCGATGTCAGTGTCTTATCATCCAAGAATACTGGCCAGACAGTTGTGCTAAAGTTTGCTGCTGCCATTGGAACCATTCCCACTGCTGGCCACTTCACCTACGGGACGTCACTAACCAGATCCAGATAGCCTTCCAGGAACTTAGACTTGCATTGGCTACTGATCCCAGAACTGAGCACCAGCCTGTAACAGAGATGTCTTATGTTGAGCTGCCTGCCATCACTCTACGTAACACAGATTCTCCTCTGCGCCATGTGGACATTGCCATAGACAATGCAACAAAAAGGAGCTCACCCAGTTGTCTGATGCCCTTGATGTGGGGGACCACAAAGTTCTGTGCATGCACGTCACCAGCTCCCCACAAACACCCCCAGGAGGTCACACTTGATCTCTACTGTTACAGAGTTCCTGAAGAGATTGAGGGGAAGACTAAGAGACTGCTGCAAAGGCTGTGACTAGGGAGTAATTTCAGGGTGAATGGACTGCTCCAGATCCCTAATTTAATACCATTCAAGCTTTTAGACTCACCTGCAAGTGCCCTGGTGCCTATTCAGCATTTCCCTTCTGAAGACTGGAGTTCTCAGCCCACCACCAAAGACTGGTGTACAGACCCCACTGCTCAGGCCATCAAATGGGTAGGAAAAACCAATGAGTAGTCTTAAGTTGTTCTTCCACTGACTCTTAAACAGAAAAGGGAATTAAAGTTTCTTTAAAAAAATGACATTTCTGAATTAGCTTTAGTGGGGCTGTGTGTGTGTGTGTGTGTGTGTGTGTGTGTGTGTGTGTGTATCTGTGTGTGTATATATACACACACATCTATATCTTCTTGGGTAATAGACAGACAGCTGTGGTTATATCTATCTTTTATTTACTCATACATTTACAATCAAAAGGATGCATTCATTTATTGACCAATTAAATGTGACCAAATAGTAACCCAAATCACACATTTTTCACCATGCTAAAAGCATTCTTTTAAAAAATACATTTAACTAAATTTCTCTTTTAGATTAACCTACAGTTTCATGCTGCATTCAGCCTAGTTTTTGGATACTTCTGTAGAGACTAAAATATCTACAGTTGTACTATGAGTTAAAAGTCACCCTAGGTACATTCAATAATAGCCCTACGGTTGTAGATTGTATTTTCCAAAAAATGGCTACAACAACATTTTCAATCCTACAGACCTTTGCAACTTGCCAGTCAAGGGGTGGAGTCTGTGACCCCTGCCAATCCCCACATCTTTCAAATTTGATGTGCCTTTATGACTGCCTCAAAAAATAGAATGCAGCAGAAGGGATACTTATGTAACTTCTGAGAATAAGTCATAAAAGGAAACATGGCAGTTATTTTTATTTGCTTAGTTGACTATTTTTAGGCATGTTCTTCAAATATATGTTTGATATTTTTATGCTTATAGTTCAAAATTTTACTTAATTTCTTGAAAAGAATTCATATAGTAAATATTGATGTTCTCATGTAATATGGGTTTTTTTTTGTTTTTTTTGTTTTTTTATTTTTGCTATTCTGTAAAAAACAGCCATCTGTTTTTATTGTGGAGATAATACCTTATAAATCTTGGATTATTCTGTCTACTGTCTTAAATTATGACATAAACCAATGTAGCATAGTGAAAAGTTCATTGATAACCATCAATATTTTACTTTTCTAGACCCATTTCATCATTTATTTAAAAAAGAGAAGTTATACCAAATTAGTATTTTCCAGACTGTATGACCACAAAATTACCAAAGACATTTGTTATTATGTTTCAGGTCTCTCCCTGTGGAGATTCAGTAGGTCTGAGGAAGTGCTAAGGAACCTTTTTTAAAATTATTTTTAACAAGACCCCAATATGACTCTTACAATTAAACAAGGTTTGGAGTAATTTCAGTTGTGTGATTCTTAAGTATAAGAAGATTTCAAACTAAGTAGAATTACATTTAATTTTTAATCATGATCAATAATGGTAGCAGGTTGTTAATAATTTAAAAGAGTAAATAATGCCCAACTTTTGACTTTTGGATTCCAAATAGTTTAACATTATTTTTTCTATTGTTGTATAGTACTAATTATTCTTTCTCATTAAGATATTAAAATTAGTATTAATTATATTTCCATCAAAAGAATTTTAAAAGATACGCTTTTCACAGGATTCAATCATTTCATTTGTGCATAGATGTTCTCAGCTTCTTTATTTGTAGTAACCAAATAATGAAAACAACCCAAATTTCCAACAGGTAAATGGATAAACTATTATACACCTATACAATGGAATACTGCTTAAAATCAATAGACACCAATTAATGATGCACACAAAAAACATGGATGAATCTCAAAGTAATAATATGAAGTGGAAAAAGTCAGATAAAAAAAGAGTGCGCACTGTGTGATTCCATTTATTCAAATTTCCAGTAAATGCAAAGTAATTTATGGCAGCAAAAAGCAAATCAGTTTTTGCCTGGGGACACAAATGGGGAGTAGGTGAGAGGGATACGAAAATATATGGGAAACTTCTATGTGACGAACACATTCATTACCTTGATTAGTCTTGGATTAATAAGATGTGCATGCCGAGTTAACTGGAGTGTCTCAGTTGTCCCAGTGTGAGTGAGCATGGATGTGTATCAGTGCACCCTGTCCAGGGGGGTTCTTGTCTTGTTACCTGAGCTGCTGGGAGAGGCTCCAGCTGCTGCCGCCCTGAACTGGAATAAGTGGGTAGGAAAAGAATTATCTTGCTTTTATTAACCTTTCTTAAATGTATGTATAGTTCACACTTATTTCAATGTTTAATATTAGAAGTGTTTGGGGTCATTACTTAGAAGTCTGATAATGATTTTGTGACCAGAAATAGATCATAAGAACTTAACTCTTGTTTATATCAATTGACCTATGGAAAATTGGTTTCATTATAAGTCTTTTCTCTTAAAGTCATAGCTTCCAAAAACCTATCGATGATGTTAAGTGAGAACTTACTGTACCTCTGTGGAAATTAGATAAAGCAGGACTCAGCATGCAAGTTCTACAAGTAAAACCAGCAGGGAGTTAAAAGCAGTGATGAGGGGCATAGAGGGGATAGGTTTGAGGGAGGAGAGGGCCATAGGTTAACAGGTGCCCATTTCTCCAATGTATATACTTCTATTACGACCAATTTCAAACTATCAGAATGAGATCAATGGGTTTGCAAAAATTTTGAAATTTTCACAATCCATTCGTCTGAGCTGGTGTGGGCCAGCTCCAGCATACGAAGAGTACTGCCACATAGATTTATAACTCAGGCAGGGTCATGGCCCAGGGATCATGGACTTAGGCAGAGACTGGGTGAGAAGTTGTCTGAATCCAGGCAAAGCATCTGAGTGATATGTATCAGTATCAACAGCAAGAGAAAGCTGGCAATGCGTTGAAAATCATCTGAGCCATGGCCTCCCTCTGCTCTTATTCTTTAATCTCTGAGGAAGTAGGTCAGAAGCAGGTGGAGATAAATTGGAGCACCAGCCAGGTAGGAGAAAAGGGGCCTAAGAAGCATCATATGGGGATCCCTGTCTTCTTTCTCCTGGGTAGGTATGCTGGATTTCTGGGTCATTCGTAAGACCTTGGCTCCTCCCTTTGATTAGATGCTTCATTCTGCCTACAGCTTGACAGATGTGGAATATATAAAGGTTGTTGCTGAAGGAAAGCATTTCTCCACCTGGTAGTGAGTCGCCTGCTTCAAACCAGCTTCAGGAATGAGATAAATGAAATAATTTGCAAAAAAAAATTTCTCTCTCTCTCTCTCTCTCTCTCTCTCTCTTCTCTCACTCGCTCTCTCTCTCTCTCCCCACTTCTCTCTCTCTCTCTCTCTCTCTCTCTCTCTCTCTCTCTCTCCTCTCTCTCTTCCTCTCTCCCTCTCTTTTGTTGATAAATGTTCTGCCTTGCTGGAAGCAATCTATCATTCTAAATGATGACATTCAGAAATATAGAATTATGAGGATATTTTTGGCTCACATTCTAAAATGGGAGGTTTCGGTGCTTAAATCTGTGAATTTATATCATTTCATTTCCAGAAGAAATTTACAACCTAAATAATAATAAAAAGGATTCCAAAATAACATGATGACTATAGTTTTCATCACTTACTAAATCATGTTAAAATAGTTGTCCTTAACATTCCAATTCCTTATGAGTCTGGCCTTAGAGTACAGTTTTAGTAATGGTATTCTCTTTGATAATTTCTGCCAATTGATTATAAGGTAAGAGAAGCCCAGAGAAGCTTTTCAGAATGTCAATAACACAAATATGGTATTTAAAGTGCCTGAACTTTGTTAGAGAATGAAACTAAAATATTCTTTTTTAGAATATTCCCTCTCCTTTCAAATGATTTTTGTTAATTGTAACTAAATATCATTATGCAAAAATCTCTAGAAATGATGTTCTCTAATGACACTCATCAGCCTTATACTATAAAAATTATTGACACAATTTTAAAAATTAGTATATAAAATTAATTATGTAAAAACATCAGAAGTTGTGGAAATGAAATTAGTTTATGACTGGGTTATGTCTCTTCTGTAGGGTGAAAAAGAGAAAACAAACAAAACTTTAAAATATTAAAAGACACCATGTCCATAACTCAATCTTGGGCTACTTTTGCTTTTTCACGCTACTAAGCCTGCCTCAACCTGACTGGGGAGTTCAGGTCCAAGCCTGTCCCTGATAACGTACCCAAGCCTCTTCTCCAAAACTATCCCAAGGCCCTAAAGCTTCAAGTTTCTCTTTCTCATAAAGTCCACAGGCTCTCCAGGAGAAGTGTGAACTTATAACTTCATGCCCAGATTGACAACATTGCTGTCCTGTTCCTTTTGAATCCACAGTGCGTGGTGGCAGGCTGTAAGCATCTTTGTGAGTTATAGGTTTCTTTGTTTACTACACCATTTTATACTATTATTTTGTTTCTGAAAAGAGACTAGGAAGTTAGTTTTGATATCCTATTTCCCTGGATTTTGTAAGAAGTCACCTTTGGAGTACAAACTAGAATTATGCCATTGTAAACCATTTCTGCCCTATTTAGAGCAGTCTTCCCTTGAAATTTAACCATGCTCCCAGCATTCTCTACCCTCTTTTCAGCTTAATTTTCCTTCCTAATATTCACCAATGACTGGAATGTCATATATTCTGTTTACATATTTGTCTATGGTTTTATTCGATCAGAATATAAATTGTAAGAGTTCAGGGTTTTTGTCTGTCCTCTTCACTGCTGTATCCCTGGCACCTACAACCATGCATGGTATACAGTAGGTAGTAGGTAGTTATTGAATACATGAATAAATAAAAGGATGAATTAACAAATTCTGGAGGATAACTTTTAGAGCTGGCAATAGCATTCATAGCTATGACTTTTTATTGGCCAGCTTCGCATGAAATAAGATGAAGATAATTTCCATGCAGGGCTATTATTTATTGGAAATATAGGCTTCATTCATTTGTCCGTTCATTTAACAATAAACATTTGTCGAGAACCTTATATATACAAGGCACTGTTCTATATGTTGGAAGTTGGTGCAGAGTTTTAGGTTAGTGGGTTGACTAAGGTTAGTAGGGTTTAGAAATGATGTGTGTTATTATGATATACTTTATAGATGCTTACTCACATGTTGCTTGAAGGAAAATGTGAATGAATGCTAGAATAAGTGTCTCGATAGAGGTGGATATAAAGTGGGAGCACAGAAAAAGGTGTATGTGTCTTTAAAGAGGTTGTGGAGACGTATTGTCAGGCATGGATTTACAGAGGAGAAAGCATTTATTTTATATACTGAAGGAATTGTTGAGAGAATTCACTCTGGGCTGAGGGAAATGCATAGTTAAAAACATAGGTGAGGAAGCTTATGGCATTTTGAGGAAATTACTGATTTTTGTCACCAGAGATAAGGCTGGAAATGTAGGTTGGCACACGATTAGAAAGTATCTTAAGGATTTTAAATTTATATCCTGTAGGTTTTGGGAAACCACTTAAGGTTATAAAGTGAGGAGTGATGTATTTGTTATATGTTTCAAAAAGTGAATGTTTTTGGTGCAAAACATTTGCGATGGGGGAACGAAATAGATTTCATATGGGAGTGTCTGTTAAGGAGCCATGACTTTGGTCCAAGTGAAGATGATGAGGACAAGGGTAGTAGCAACAGGAGTAGTGATGAAGTGATAGAACAAATATTTTGGAAGTGGAAACCATAGGATTTGTTGAGCAGAATATGGTAAAGGGAGGAATGGGAATGGCGATAAAGGTTCTAATTAGAGGAACTTACATATGGTTTTATCCTAACTCATATTAGTAATGCGTGAGGTAAGGGAACAGGTTTGGTGGAAAGATGGGGAGGGAGACATCAGTTTGCTGTTAGACTTGCCTTGTTTGAGTTGCCAAATGTGAACTCTGAGATTAGTGTAAAATGGGACTGTAGGTAAAGCTTTGGGTGTCATAGCTGAGGCTATGGGATTTTATGAGCTCCATCAGACAGAGGATACAGAGCAAGAATAACAGCACTCCTAGGATGGAATCCTGAGTTGTATGAATATTAAAAGAAAATGGTAAAGATGGAGAATAGATACTCGGTTTCACCAAAACCAGAAGAGAGAGAGAAGGGAAGGGGAGTTTTTGCAGAAGAATGAATGGTGAACCAAAAAATGCTGCAGAGGTTAAAAGAGTGAGATTCAGAAATTAGGAGTCTTGGGTGACCTCAAGAGACATTTTAGTTGGGTGCTGGTGGTGACGGCTGGATTATGAAGTCTGGAAGGTGAGAAAGCAGAATGAATGCTACACATTTTACATGAAGGCATAGCAGTATCCCCTGTTGCACCCTTGGCCTCACCCTGTGCAACTCTTCTCACAGAAACAGATTCTCAGTCATGCAGGGCTTACGAGATGAATTAATTTAGCACCTTGTGTTCGCGTGAGAACTCTATAATGGTATTCACGAGTTTACAAGATGTGACTGCCAGCCCTTTCCTCTTCCTTTAGCACCCTCACAGATACTTTTTATACGTCTTAGGAACACCACTTACTGACCAAAATGTATCTGAGGAGGTGAGTGAGGTCCAGGAAGTCTTCGTTTCTAAAAAATCAAGGGCAGTCACACATCCTGAGGTGTCCTCAATTTAAGTTTGATTTCTTCTGTGCTAGTGACAGTATTGTCTTCACCTGTATGCTGAAGAAAAAATGGCTAAGATCATTTTATAAGCAGAACGTTCCACAAGTAAAAGGTCAGAAAGCACACACATACCTATGTATCTATATACCTGAACACATAGAAAAAACTGAGGGATGTGTACCCAACAGTTGCAGTGAGGAACTTTGGATAGAGGAGTGAGATTAGGGGATAGATAAAGGCAGAACTTTACTTGTCAATTTAGATTCTTTAGCACTGTTTAAATTTTTCAATGACATTTATTCATGCATTACTTGTACAATTCTTTAAAAGATGTGGTATCTCCTTTATGTGAAACACTGTCTTTTTTATACCTGTCCTCACACAAAATATTACATAAAATTCATAATGCATTGAAGGCCTAAATATAGTTTCCTCACAAGTTAGTCCTACTTATAGGCTCATTGAAGGGAGGAATGAGAGAGACAGGCTAACCAAAGACAGAATAAAATTATGTATAAATATCATGAGCCAAATTTGGTGCCCTTTCAGCAGTCAGATGGGTGTAGTACATTTTTCCAGAGTGTGGCCTACTTACAATTTGGATCACACAAGGTGGCACTTATTAGAAATACAGATTTCCAGGTCCCACTCTTGATCTACCAAGCAGGATCTCTGATGATGAGACCTACGAGCTTTCATTTTCGAAGAGCACTGTTGGTGGTTCTTAGGTATACCAACATTTGAGCATTAGGTATACCAACTGGTACATATAAAAGAGTACTAACATGAGATCTGAGGGCCTGACTTTTAGTTATAACACTTATCATTTGGGTGGCCTTGCACAAATAGCTATCTTCTCTGACTCCTACTTTCTCATCCAAGAATTGAAAATCCTTCTAGGATTTTAGGATTTGTTCTAGGATTCTATGATTTCTATGATTATAAGTATGACATAGCACTGCAAAAGAATCACTTTTCTCCAAACAAATCTTCTCATTATCATATTTATATTTGTGCGTGGTCCTACCAAGTAAAAGGACATCTTTAATGAAATCATGTTTATTGTTTCAAACTTTTAAAATCTGAGCTTATCAAACTCTTAAGTGCTTTTATCTGACAGAAATTCCTGCTGCTAATGGTCATGAGTGTTAGTCATGGGGAGAATCCTTGCCAGGGTGGTAATACAGCAGTCATCAAAATGTCACCTGTTTCTTCCTAATTTGTAAATATTTAGAGTGAAATGTCTGTAAAGTGGCTGGGGTAGGAGATGCGGTTGGTGGAGGAGACATGGGGAATAGAGGGAGTGTTGTAAATAAACATAATGACACTTAATTTCTTAACATGGAGGTCATTGAAATCCTAAGTTGCCTTTAGTGTGGATGTGATTCCTTCCTCTACTTCCTTTTCGTGTTTAGTAACTGGATTATTAGGTCTCCTGCAAGTTTGCTTTGCCTCTGTTCTATCACTTTGGACCAGATTCCCTGTCTGCTGGCAACACAGTGATAGGTGGTTAACTAGGCAAAACGGCCTTGGAGTTACACCCTGCTGAGCAAGCTGGTGCAAGCAGTTGGAGAGTATCAGGATAGAAATTCTCTCCCTTGCTGACCTTGGCTCTGCTTCTAACCTAAAAAAGGAAAAAAGAAGGAAGATTACTGGACTTGTGGTATTTCATTATAAAGAAATTCGTGAGAATTTCTTACATTTGTTTAAAATTACAGTTGTTAAAGACATAAAAATGTGGTTTCAGTGTTATGTATAATACTCTACTGAATTTGGTCTAACCTGGTATATCGTAACCACAATGAAAATAACTACATACATGCATACACACACATACAAGCAATACCCCGCAATTTTCCAATGACGTGTAGAATATCAAAGTCCCAGTTGTATTTTGCAAGACATTGTGTCCCTTCTGTGCTTTGTTTCCTTTTTTCTTTTCTAGTCCTAGAGCTATTGCCTACCTTGCTCCCTTCCTCCCTCACTCCCTCCTACTCTTCCTCGCTTCCTTCGTTCTTTGAAAATTGACATGTCTAATACTGCTGAGCTCCAATAGTGTTTTTTTCATAGATGTCAGTGATGCAATCTTGCAGTGGGAAACATTTTTTAAAATGCAACTATTTATAAATTTTGTGGTGAGGGGAGGTTGGAGAGAAGCAGGACTCAGTTTTCAGTGGAGACTCTTCTTTTGTCTGGAAGAATCACCTTAATGGGACTATTGCTTATGAAAAGGCAAAATCCAGAGTATTTCTGGACGGGAATGATTTGCACACAAAAGAAAAAAATTTCTATGCTAAATAGTGAAAAATATAGTATTCATAGAATAAGCAGACAATTCTGAGAGTTTGTTAGGTAACTGACTCCTTTCTCTGGGTGGTGGTTGATAGGAACAGGAGACAAGGGACATTAGTGGATGATAAAAGACATATTGAAAGCTTTTGAATTCCAGAGGTCTAAGACTCAGTCTTGAGGACCAGGGGAGAAGGAGGGAAATTACAAATAGGGATCTTTTCATGGAAGGATGTGGCCTATGAAATTTAGGAGCACTGATATTTTATCTCAATTTTTTTTTATTGTTATCATCCTTCATTTATACTTAAATTTTCAAGTAAGTTTTATTAATCATTGAAGCTGAAGGAAATTGTGAATTGTTTCTTTGACCACAGGTGTTTTGAGCTCATGATGTGAGTGTAGCTGTTTCTTCCTCTGAGGTTACTGTGAAGGTATCAACGTCCTTCCAAGGCATGTCGGCAGACCTCGAATTCTATGATTTGATCTGTAGTAAAGAAAGTGGTTTATGAAAGAGCAAAAATGGGTAGCGACACCCTAGGTTGGCTAGTAGAATGTACATGTCTTCTCCAAGGTTCTCTGTAAAATCAAGAAATGGGAATATTAAAGGGCCATGGATATCTGCAATCATGCTAGATGGACAGTTGAATAATTTTTATTTGGATATTAAAGGAAAGAGGAGTCTTGCAAACTTGGAGACTCTCAGTTCAGTCATAGTATATTGCATTTTCAAAATTCCTCACATTTAAGAGTACTCATTTTGAATAGCATACTTGTACATGCTATAAGTTAATCTTTTAAAAATATCCTGTTAAAAGTGATTTTATATAAGATTATACCCCATGTGATGGTATGGGTGTTAAATTTGATTCAGATATACAAGACCACTGTTTGGCTGCGATGAAAAAGATGACTAATGTTGGACTCAGACTGAACTTGTAGAGGTCATCTAACTTTTGAAAGATGGAGTTTACTTGATTGACAGATCTCATAAAAGAGAATTTTGATGGAAAAACAATCTGACTTTGTAATCAGTCACAGTGTTGTTTTCCACTATCACCCTGGAATTCATTCCCTCATTGATACAATGACTGCTTTTCAAACTTTTTTTTCTTAGTCACTGCTTTATTCTCTAAAATTCTCTTCAGATTAAGAAATACAAAGCCACCCTCAGTAACAGTGATTCATGAATAAAAAATTCACAATCCATAGTCATTCTAGAGGTCTGAATTTTTTCCCTCCTCCTTGAGCTTTTCAGTTTAAAGATGAATACACTCTGGGAAGATTAATTGTTTCAAATTACTGGCATCAACCTAAAAATTATCTTAGTCATATTAGCATCATCTGGCCCTAACAGTGAGGGCTGTATAGATAATATTCACTAAGCATATTTATTTTTAATCTTTGAGGAAAAAGAAATCTCTGTTCCTAGTCAATAGTCCAGTTCCAGGATTGGAAGGTAAACGTGGATATTAATTGTGGCTGACACTGCATGCCCTACATCAGTGATTATATCAGGAGTCAGGGGTCTTAAAGGGAGATATAAATTGGTGCCACAGACCTGGCGCCAGGCACAGACAGGGCCTGGTTCTTAGTCATGGCCAATGTTGCTCTGTCAAAGTGATTTCTGGATCTTTTGACCTATCCCCTGCCCTGAGATACACAGCCAGTACTGAATAAACTTACTGTTAATTAGCCTTTTTGCTTCCGTGTTCCTTTAATTTCCTGGTCTCCCTTTCTCCATTTTACCCTCATCAGTAGATGAGAGAAAGTGCAAAGAGATTCTTGAGAAGTCTTCCTGAGGGGCCATGATGAGACAGAATTAAAAAACAAGCTCTCAATGGCAGAAACCCTGAGAGAGCACAAACTCAGAAAATGTGGACATTTGAAAGGGAATCTTGGAGGAGGAAGGTTTTGAGAAAGAAAACTTGGGAACTGAGGGATTTCCTCACAAGATGTCATGACAAAAAGGAACAATATGGGTGTTACCAGGGGAAGAAAACCACATAGCTGAAAAATCAGAGGTTGGCTGAGAGAACTGGATAGGAAGAGATACCAGAAAAAATTAAGAGGTTGGGAAAGAAAGCAGAAAGAGCATGCTTAAGGAGACTGTTTCAGCATTTCCCCTAATAGCTAGTGTACATTCATTCTTCCCCACACCTAACCTTTCTGTAATTTAACAGCTTTCAAATCAGAGGTTTCCCAGTAGGTAATTAACTATCTGTAAAGATATATATTATAAAGTTTATAAAAATAAATTCAATTATTAGATATGAAAATCCAATTTCCTTTTTCCCTTCTTATCCAGTCTTTAGAACTTAATGGAGAAAAGCCTCAGAGGATTTTTCTTAAATCATTATTTTTTAAAAATCTTATCCTCTTCTCTCCTGCCATTAAAGCCTTGCATGGCAGTGGACCAAAGTGCATTGGCGTTATTGGGGAGATGCTAGCGAGGAAACTTACAATAAAGAGGATGAGAATGTTTCTGTTTCCTTCAGTTCCCAGCAGCCTTAGTTGACTAAGGTCGACACCAGAATTTTCTTAAGCTGGACTTACTGGCCTTACTCCATTTTAAATTAACTAAATAAGATTTATTTACTTCATGGGTTATATAAGACTTCCTTCTATTTAATATACAAATATTAAGTAGGGTTTTAAGGTTTCTCCAATTGTGCAATTAATATGTAATCACAAAGAAGACTGTGGTCTGTGTCAGCAAAACATAGGGCAGTTTGGTGTGAAAAACAAAACTCAGACATACAGAGCATCTAAAATAAAAGACAGCCTGCTTCAGATTGTCTGTGGTTTGAGATTATTTCTGTTGTTAAAATTACTCCTCTTCATTAACATGGATGGCTGCCAGTTGACCAAATTCTGGTGCCTGAAGCTTACAGGATAAACAAGAAGATGATCTAATACTATAAAATCGCTGATGAATGCATTTTTAAATGACCAAACACTCAATACTTTTCTAGAATCACCCTTAATCTCATTTTAAAATCCACTCAATAGCTTTAAAAAAATTTGTTCTTTCAAAAGCTTCTAGTTTTCTGTATTTATGATATGGTGGGTTTGAATATTACATACATATTTTTGTAAAAATTGGGCCACTTCTGCCAACATAAATATTGTGTAACCCCCTAAACTATCATAACAACCCAGAAATAAACTTACAACAAATAAAAAGAAAACAACCCTTTAAAAAGCACGATCAGCAAGGCAGACATTGCAATATATTCTTGGTAGACATTCAGTACATAGCTTATCTTAAATAGAATATAGAAAGAAAATATTTTTGCTTATATTTGATGATAAGTTTTAAGAAGCAGCTCACACTTTTAAGTTGTTTTACTTTGCTCATGGTGGAGAGGAATAGTATCAATATGTTCTCTTGCTTCTCTTATTAACCGTATCTATGATAGTCAGCAATAACATCTGAGTCTTTTTTGTTCTGCTCTGGTGTGGTTGGGTTCCCCTAAAAGTCATCCTTCCATCTGAGGTCATTGTGTTGGTTAATTCTACATGTCAACTTGACTGGGCCATGATGTACCCAGATAGTTGGTTAAACCTTATTCTGGATGTGAGAGTGTTTCTAGGTAAGATTAACATTTGAATTGGCAGACTGAATAAAGCAGATTGCTCTCCTCAATGTGGGTGGGCTTCATCCAATCTGGTGAAGACCTTGATAAAACCAAAAGGCTGAGTAAGAGATAATTTTCTCCCTTTGCCTGACTGTCTTTGAGTTGGGACCTCAGTCTCCTCCTGATCTTGGAGTTCAACTCAGACTGGAATTAACACTATTAGCAATCATGGTTCTCAGGCCTTCAGACTGAAATCCAAACTATTTCATTGACTCTCCTGAGTCTCCAATTTCTGGACTGCAGATTTTGGGACTTCTCTGCCTCCTTAATTGCATCAGCTAATTCCTTATAATAAATCTCTTTATATGTATATGTATACACATATGTATCCTATTGATTCTGGCTCTCTGGAGAACCCTGACTAACATAGTTACCTATTTAGCTTTTTCGAGAGATTGTCAACAAAAGCTATGCTCGACTACAAAAACACTAGTTTCAAAGATTTGTACTCACTCCCTGCTAAGTTTCTTCAAACAGAGAGTTCCTAGAGGGAAAGCAAACAGACATTCCCATTTATATGTCTAGAAACTGTCCCAAGGCAATCCCATTTAAACAGATCACCAGAGCAGGGAAGTGCTGCTCTGAACTTCCTACCTTAGGCTCATTTCATGTAGCTCTATGCTTATTTGCCTCTGGCTTGGAGTCCCAAAATGCTTTTAGCATCTGGCAGCCACTTGCTCAGTTCCCAGCTGCTGCTGTTTGGCGGCTGGAGGACACACTCAGTCTCTGGAAGATTACACCCTGCCTCTGAAAGTCAGCTTTACTCTCGTTATTTCCAAAGTCCACCAGTCTGGCTGCTTCTACTGGAGCTGCTTCTGACTTCCTTAGGGGTGTTTACCCTCACATGAATAGAGGGGCTTCTGGAGACCCTGGAATCCCATGACATTGCAAAAAAAAAAAAAAAAAAAAAAAAAAGTGCATGCATGTCTTTTTCTGGGAAACAGGTTATATGTTTTTTTCCATCAGATTTTCAAAAGATTCCAGAACCAAAAAAAGATTGTTGTCCTAAAGAATTGGTACACTTGCTGGTTCTTTAAGACATTCTGGTTCCTTTTCTACCCTGGGAAGAAATCTCAGCTGTCACAATCATTGTTTGCTTTGTCGAGCCCAGCAGTATCTTAGCACTTTCTTAACCAACCAATTTTTTTCTCCTTAACTGAGAAGGTTACATATATTTCTTCCTCAGAAGGATATGTCAAACTCTGACATTTCAGATCAAGATAAATTGCTAAAGGTTAAGGATAACTGTACATTTTTTTTTTTAAGGAAATACTCTAGTCTTTAAGCTTTCAGGGTGGGGCATATACAAGTTCACTGCTTATTCAGATTTTATAATACCTTGCTTTCATTTTTTGTTATTTTATTGTGTTTCAATAAACTGGTTATTAATTAACATGTAATATCTTTTATTTTTCTTTCTTTCTAATTAAATTTATTGGGGTGACACTGTTTAATAAAATTATATAGGTTTCTAGTGTACAATTCAATAATACATCATATGTATATTGCGTTGTGTCTTTTTAAAGCATATATATTAGTAAAAGATATATTTTTCCCACTACCTCCTACATGTCTCTCCTCTCCCTCCACCTATATTTGGGGGCATTAAAGTTCAGTGTTAGGGTTTTCAATGATTTTAAGCAAACATTTATTGAGTGCCTCTGTTCTTTTAATGCCTGGATTTTTACAGTTATAAGCTATGGTGACAGGATAAAGTCACTGCGATAATTTTTCTTTGATTACAGGAATAGTACTGCTATTCATTTGTGTTCCGCCAATTTCCTGCTGTTCCACTGATACCTTGGAATGGTTTATTCTTAGTTATGTTCCTTGCTGCCTAACGGTAGAACTGGTCCTTGTCTGCATGGAGCTATCAGTCTAGCAGCAGAAAGAGCTACACAAATAAACAGTGATAATTAAAAGTGACAAGTATAATAATGGTGTCTATAAAGTGCAATGGAACTGCAGCCTGGGGAGCAATTAACTGCTTCCCCATGTACGGTGGGGGAGAGCCAGGGGAAGCTACTAGGAGGAAAGAATTTTCTCCTGGGTCCCAAGGTAATTTGGCCAGGAGGACCACAGGGAAGGGGATAAAGAGGGATCTGATAACAGTAAAATACTCTAAGGCAAAAAAATAAAATAAAAAATAAAATCTAGAAAGGCATTAGAGAGGCGTTCTTTCTTAAACTAATGTTTGGAAAACAATTACTGTTTGAATAAGAATGTTTGAGTGTTTCTGTTAAGCAATGTCTTTAAAATGCGTATTTAAGGCCAAGAAATTCTGTGCCAGCTTTTTTTTTTTAAATAAAGAAACATCTGTATGCCTTCAATGCCTTAGTTTTAATTTTAAACAACGATTTTAAAACCTTTTACGTGATCATTTTTCTTTTGTTTTTAAATTTAATCCATTCTTTTTAGAGAGAGGCACTCTAATTTCCTTATTTGTCTAACATTTATGGAGTGTTTTATGTACTTTATCTAATATATATTTACTCTCTTAAAAATGGACTAAATACTTTCTATAAAACAGAATCGCTACTGCCAGCTACTATATGATTTCATTTATTACAAGAGTTTATAATATAGACTCATTAACCCACTCCTTACAAAGGGACATTCTGGAATTAAAATTTTAAAGTTTTTAAATTACCAACTTACTGAAACATCTAGTGCTCGATCTCAATAAAATGTCAGAATCCTAAATTTTTGTGCCTTCATTGATCAGGGTTATTTTCAGACAGTTATTTGAGGAAATATGTTTAAAAAATGTTTATGCACAATCTTTTATCCTCTCTTATTTAAATAATGCTTCAATGATCATAACTTTTTGTTTTTCAAACCTCTTTGCAGTATTCAGTGTTTGCTTTTTTCCTTTTTAAAAAGATTTATTTATTTATCTTATTTATTTTATTTTTAATTATTTAATATCATCACATATTTTACCTCATCCGGCTCCTCCTCCCTCCTCCCCCTCCTCTCTAGTAACCACTAGTCTATTGTCCATGTCCATGTGTCTCTGTTTTTGTCCTGTTCATTTCTTGCTTTTAGGTTTCTATCCCACAAAGAAGTGATATCATATGATTTTCAACTTTTTCTCTCTGGTTTATTTCGCTTAGCAATGTTCTCTTTAATAGGTTCTTTGTAAGGAGTGTGTTGAGTCTAAGTTGTAATTTACATAATTGATTTTGCAGAGATTTTTGCTGTTTAACAATAGCTGAAACTGTTTAAAAATACGATAAATTTAAGCTCCTACAGAACACCATACAATGTGATCAGTACCTGTCTTGAGGAAAAATAAGCTTGTAGACAAAGAATTGTAGTCTAATTGGTTAGGTGTTATAAAGGAAGTATTCACAGTGTCAGAGACTCACAAATCATGAAGCACTAAATTTTGTTTAAGAAGAGGTGAGATGGCTGAGAAAAGTTACAGAGGAAAGAGAATGTTGGTGAAAGATTCTAGGAGAGTAATGAAAAGAGTATTTTGGTTGAAGGCAAATTCACGAGTATAGTGAGTATGAGGAATGGTGAGAAGTCCTATGGGGCGGAAGGTGAGGTTGGAAATGAGACTGGGGGCACATTGGCAGAGGTCCAGTGTACACTTAAGCTGAAGAGGAAATGACATGCTTTAGAGAAATTACCTTGGTAATTTGAACCCCTTGCAGAAAGCAATTACAGGAATACCAGATAGTATATGATAGGCAATGTGAAAGACTCACAAGCAGTACTCACAGGGAAACAGACCAGACAGGTAGGATATAACAACTGTTTCAAGATGGTGGGCTTTACAAGAAGTGGTGACTGGTGAGGGAGAGAAGAAGGGGTAGATATAATTGAATACAAAGGATAATAATGACTAATTTTTAAGTTTGGGAAATAGAATGAATAGTGTTATCAATTAATTTAGGAAAGAAAGGAAGGAAAGTTTTGGAAAAAAACAAAAGTAGTTAGTTTGAGAAAAACAGAGACAGGTTTTAATCTTGGTTCTTTGCTCTATTACTAGTTGTGTGAAACTTGGGTAAGCTCTATAATGTCTCAGAGCCTCCTTTTCTTCTTTTAAAATGGGAAAAATTATACTTATTGTGTAGAATTGTTGGAAGGATTACATAATAAACATGTATGTAAAATGACTAGCACTTTCCTGAAATATCTGAGATACTCAGCGAGTGTTATTTTCACTTCCACCTCCTTCTTCTGAATTTGAGGAGCAGCAAAGGTCTAAGACAATTAGCCAGGTAGGCAGTAGAATTGTTGGGAAAAAAATCCATTCAAAGAAAGCAATCAACTGAAAGTTCTGGAGATTTTTTAAAAATAGGATATAATTGATTCAAAGTTCTTTATGTACTTAGATTGTTGTTTGAGATGATATTAGTATATAAAATTAAAGTATAAATAAGTCTTTAACATGACCAAGTCCAGAGAAAAGTAATTTGACTGTTATTAGTACCCTTATTACATTATCTGTAGTATTATTTAATCGTGATCTCTATAGCTACTTTCGAAATACAATATATTCCAAACTGCTTAAATCTGTTGGTTTATATGCCCTGTTAAGACAAAATTCAGCTAAGGAGTATTGAGGAAATAAATGAGAGCCACTAGCATTAGCCAAAGTAGGGAATAGATGCTAGAAAGTAAATGTGTTAGGAGAGGAGAACATCCAAAATGAGATGTAGTTATAATATTACTTTTTCGATTGTGATAAGATATGGGAAAGGGGGAAAGAGAGAGGCGGTAGAATGGTGACTGGTATGCAATTGGCCATTGATAATGATTTGCTGGCTCAGTAAATGATTCACATTGCATTGAGCATTTTGAAATAAGTATATTTTAGACTACTCTGTTCTAAGTCATCATTCACTCAGCATCTTTTTGTTATAAGAATAAAAAAAAAAACAATTGTTTTCTCCCACAGAATATCTGATTGGTCTACAGATACCTCAATGTCAGATTCAATCTCTGGAATAGATTATGATTCCAAAAATCTTTTACACTTTTCCCCCTTTTACTCTCTACCACAAGAGGGCATATATTTCATCTTCTTTTAGAAGTTAATAGAGAAATATAGGAAACATGGGTTGTTTCCATCTGTCCAGTTGTCCACTCTGTTCTAAGATCTCAGATTGAGAGAGAGTTTCTCTACCATCTCATGATTGCTTTGGTATGGAAAACGGTCTATCTATTTATTTCCAAACACTCCCATTTAATATTGCGAATTTATTCAGTACCATTTAGAGTTTGTTTTTTATTATTTTAGTCTTGGTTAGCCTGGCCAGAGAGAGTTTGATTTTTTACCATATACTAAACAAACAACATGGCTTTACCACCTGTTCTATAAATATTTAGCAACGTGTACTAAACCACCTTTCTAAGTGCTGAGTGCCATCATCCTATGATTCTGCAGTTTGGTCAATAAGATACTGTTCACTCTGCCCTTAGAACTTCATGGTCACATGTAATCTTTCCAAAGGAAGCAGGATGGTGTTTTAGGATAGGTTTGGATTTTGTTACATTGTTATTCCAGATAAAAATTACTTCTAAAACAAACTGATTTAATTTTTCTTAATCAAATTAAACATTCTCCCTCACCTTAGAGTTAATAGGGTTTACGCCACCTAAAACATGCCTATTATCTAGACTCTTGTGGCCCTTTGTAAGGCTGAAGGCTCTGCAGCTGACGGTGTGCATTTCTGGCTTCTTGGACCTTCTATGAAACTTCCAAGGCTTTGGTTTTTAGGGCTTAGTTCCTCAGACATTCCAGGCTCACTTCCATTAGACTCACTGCTCCCCACCAGATGTACCTCAGTCCCCAGAGATCTCCTCTTCTTCTGAAGTCAGGACATTCCTATCTCTTTCATCCCTGTGAGACCTTTTCCTTTCTAAAATAATCCAAGTCCTTTTGAATTAAATTTCAGAACCAAAGTCTCTAGAAAACAGAAATCTTGCTTATCTTCTAGAAAGGGAGGAGAAAAATATTTCTCATTTTCTTGATGAACCCAGAGAAAAAGTAAATATTGTTTACTTCTACATCTGATTGTCTTGTCACATTGATTTAGTAACCATTCCTATTTCAATGGTGTTAAAGACTCTTAAGTGAACATTTAACTATTTCTAGTTTAAAAAGTGAGCTCCTAGAACTGGGATTTTGTGTGTAGAGGTTTCTTAGGGTGTATCTTTTTAAATTCTTGGTTAGCCTTGCTAGATAGAGGTTTATCAGTTTTATTGTTCTTTCCAAAGAGAACCAGCTTACATTTTTGTTAATTTTCTTTATTGGTTTCCTCTTCAATTTCATTGACTTCATTGTAACTTTTATTATTTCTCTTCTACTTGCCTTAAGTTTGCATTGCTTTCCTTTTTTCTATTTTCCTAAACTGGAATGTTGGATTACTGATTTTGGGTTTTTCTTCTTTCCTAATACATGCTTCCAGCACTATAATTTTCCCTCTGGGTACTGCTTTTCCTGGATCTCACAAATTTTATCAGTCCTATTTTTATTACATTTAGTTCAGAATATTTTAACATTTTCTTGAGACTTCTTCTTTCACCATTTTATTTTTTAAAATAATTGTAAAAATATTATTTTCTGGAGTTTATTAAATACAAAATTGGATATTTATTAAATATTAATCAATCAATAAATAATAAGCTAAAAACTCAAAGTTTGGTGTTTTATAGCATAATAAGTTAAATTTCTATTTATTCTTGCTTAATTACTATATGAAAAACCATTCCATATATTTTATTATAAATATTTATTTATGCCTTAATGAATCCAAGGCCCTAAGAAAAATAATTTAATTTTTATTTTTGAGTAGGATTCCAGAATGCTAAGTATATTGCTATTTAAGAGAGATTTACTTATTGACTAACCATGTTAAACAGTGTCCAGCTCATCACAATGTTAGGGTTTGCCTCCTCTCCAGTACTATAACTATACACTGTATTTATATAACATGTATATGTATGTATTGAAAAAAGTGGTCAGAATTAAACAAATGCTTTATTTGACTTAATATACTCAAATAAATTATAGCTAAATATTAAAAACAAAAAACAAAAAACCCCAGTGCTTGTATTTGTTTAGCTGTTTAAAGGAATCTCTGCCTGGCTCTGCTAACACAATAGCTACAGCTTTCTTCTGCTTTCTCTCTCTCTCCTAATCTACAAAATATTTGCAGCCCTGCAGTTCCAAGGGTGTAGCTCCCTGCTGTTTCTGGTTTCAGGACGTTGTACTTTCATGCCTGCTTGTCCTTTCCTCCTTTTATTGTACTTCGTATTACCTGGGCATTGAAAAATATTCCTTATCCTGCTTTCAAAATTTGTCTCCCAGTTCTGGTCTGCTTATCTGTCATTTGACCTCTTACTTCTCTTGACTTTAGTTATCTGGGTGAGGAAAAGATCCTTTTTATAAAATCATGAAAAAAGAATGACATGAGAGGGCATGGGCCCCTCATGACATTCTTTAGTTTTGTCTTAAGTTTATAGTTGAAATAAAAACATTCAATCTTCTCAGAGGCTAAGGCATCATTTAAAGCAAATAAATAAATAGATAGATAGATAGATAGGTAAATAAATAAAGAAATAAATAAAACTTCTGGGAGAAAATATAACCTCCCAGTTATATTATGAAATGCTAATTCATAAGTATGTTCCATTACAATAAATTATCTAGCCTTTAAGGAGCTTTTAGAATTTCTACAATGAGAATCACTTCTAGAGTGAAGAGAAGAAATATATATGTATATATTTTTGTACAGCATAATTACAAAACATTTATCCTGCAATCTAATGCTTTTAAGAATCATAGTGTAGGGAAGAATCCCTTCACTTCCTTTGTTGAAAAAGAAAAAAACTGATGTCTTTAATGGTCTGATGAAATTAGGAAATTTATACTCTCTGAGGCCCATAGAGAGTATATTAAAAGTTTTAACAGCTTAAAAGTCTCTCTCAACTTCTCTCTGTGTTCATTAAGAAAACACATGAGAATTCCCATATGGAAAGTATGGATTTTTCTTTCCCCTAATCACATTAAGTAGCTTCTTCTTATCTCTCTCCTTTCTGCAGGATTGAACTGGACTAAACCACAGGCTACTGTCTGTTTCAGTGCATCCTGGTCCATCTCTACTACCAATTAATTGCTCTGTGCTTAGATACAAAGGTAATTGCCTCTTATGCTTCTAGAAATGTGTTGACTCCTTCTCCTAAGTATACAGAGCTTTTGCCAAAGTTTCTAGGCACATTGTCAAAGATGCACCGTCTGTAATGAAGATGGGGGAGGTCACTAAGAGCAAGGCCCACAGCTGCTTGGAGAAACATTGCCAAGATAAGAGCAGCTCTGAAGGATAAACTGGGAGATTGTGTTAGAAAGCATGGCTAAGGCTTCTGCAGAGATGGGGAGGCGGCACTTCCATATGACATTATATTACAAATCTAAGGGTTTTATTCTTTTCTAATGCATTGTTTGTATTCCCTGTGGGACATCAAACAAAACTTTTCTTTCAAGAATAGTATTTCATTAAAAGTGATTACTTAGGCTTTGGGGTAAACATTATTTTAGGACCTATGAGAATCAAAGACACAGGTTTCCACAAATGTCATATCTATTAGAAATGAATGCCCGGAGGGATTCCACATAGTCACACCATTGCCTTTTCTGCAAATATTTTCCAAAGGGATGAGTGAACTTTAGACCAGTAATACACTTTGTGGTGTATGATTTCAAATAAAATCTAATTTTTGTTTTCTGTCATATCTATATTTATTTTGGGAGAGGGAGGAATAATTTTTTCCCCTATTTTATGTGGTCTTGAGTTACAGTGTTTCTTGAATTTTTAGTTTTCTTTACGCTATATTTCCCCCCTTTATCTTTGAGCACTATTTATAAAAATTAAATTTCAGAAGTGGTAGACATTGGTAATATACAAATTATATATATATATATATATATATATATATATATATATATATATTCATGCATAGAATTTAAAGGAATATCCAAATTTTAAACTTTAGATTTTGTAGTAGTCTGTATGATTTTACTATTGCAGTCTTGCCTTCTCAGTTATTTTTATTGGACTAACATTAAATTCAGTTTCCTTTTTTGAAGAATACATATTGGAAAATACACACAAATGAGGCAGCCTAGAGTTATACCTACACATAGTAGGGAAATATATGCTGGCTGACTGAATAAATGAAGGGTTGTTAATGAATGAATCCCTTCAGAAAATTGGAGTTAAAAAAAATGTTCTATCAAATGTCGATAATTGAGAATATATTTAATGTAGCTGATTGAGAATGAATCATATTTAAAAATTTTTATTATTATGGCATGTTACTATGTATTTTTCAACTATGATAATGAAATATATATGTGTGTAAATAGATAATCATTTCAACTTGTTTTTAAAACATTGTTATGAATGCTTAATAAATATTTAATTTACCTTGATAATGTATAAGAAAATAGGGCTACATTTTTCAACAGCACATAGTTTCTACCAAAGTAATTTTCAAGCTTCCATTCTAGCTTATTTTTTGTTCAGCTCAAATACTCTTTGATTTTGGTGTGAACTGCTGTTGAATCAAGACATAGAAAGGATGAATGGTTATGTCTGTTCACAGGTTTAATCCTTACATTTTCCCCTGTCAAAGTACATTTGACAAAATCTTTCTTGCTATATGTGTATAACAATTACCCCTGGCTATTTTGAGAATGGTGCTATTTTAACATCCTCACTTCATGTAGCATAGGACATCTCTACTGCATTTAGAAAGATTTGATTGTAAGCTCAGAATCTGGTAAAGGCTAATTAGAGAAATGTTACTAGAAAAAGAGTTTGTTGATGTTGGGCAGGAAAACATCATAAATGTCCACTTCTGCTATTATTTAGCTGATCCTCCATGAATTATATATCCATTTCTCTATAGTTGAATCTTTAAGTTGTTTTTGAGTATTTAGCTCCAATAAGCATTTTTCTCTAAAATTAATTTTTAAGAGCAAAATTATTGGGCCCAAGAATATTAATATTTTTTGATAACCTATTTTTATGTGTTTTTCAAAATCATTGTACTATTGTACAATGCTAACTGAGCACCGTCTGTTTGTGACAATAAAGTAGCAGTTTCTCCAGAAGGAGTTATAGAAAAAAATTGATCTTATCTGAAGTTACGCACCAACTGGAATTTAGAGTATAGTGCACACACCCAGAAGATTATGTTCCTCATAAAACCCTAAAACAGTTTCAGAAACCTGCCATGCACTTGATTGGTGAATATATTTTGTATTTATTTATACCCCACCTAATTCCAGAAAGTATTTCAAGATGACTAACTGTATCTATAACAATAATTTAGAACAGGCTTGACAAAGCTGGGTGGAACATACATAAAATTTCCTTCCCAGAGGAAAATAGTGGAGGAAGCAAAAGTGACATAAAAGTGCTTTAATTTCAACTTCTATGCAGAGCTGATCCTACATAAAGCTAAAATAGGGGTAGAATTATTTTCCCAACATTAACTTTTATATTCCTTTTGGAAAGCACTTTGGCAACTACACTGTAAGTCATGAAAATGTGCTCACTTTGATTCAAGAATTTCACTTCTGAGAATCCTAAAAAATAAATTACAAATATGAGAATAATACATTCTATACATTAAATGTTCATTACAGTATTGTTTATTGTTAAACTTGGAAATAACCTAAATTTCCATCTAAAAAAAGAAATGATAGATAAATAGATAGATAGATAGAATGATATTTACTTATTCAGATAGCAATTAGGATAGCAGTTTGAGTATTAAAGCATGATTACTAATCTCTGTAAAAATTAATATAATATAATGTTAGGTGAAAGGCAGAATATAGAATACCATGTATAGTGCGACTATAATTGTGTTAGAAAAGAAAAAGATCATGGTTTAAAAAAACATGAAGTAAAATAGACCAAAATATTTATAGTTATGGCATTAATATAGGGGATCTAAGGGTAGTTTTTATAGTCATTTTTGTTTATTGAGATTTTATTATGGGCTTATATTACTTCCAAATAAATTACTCTGAGAAATAATTAAGCTTTCATATCTGAATAATCTCATTCTTAAATTCTGATGTAATATTAAGAAACAGGAAAAACTACTCTCAGAAGGTTACCATTTGGTGAGCGTTCCCAAGGTGGATTATAGTGGAGCACATGGAGTTCGGCAATGGCGGGACTACTGAGGGCAAAAGGAAGGAGAGATGATGGACACCCACAGGGTTTGAGAATTTGTGAACAGCCAACAGCATAAATTCGAAAACCAAAATGGGGCATGACTTAGTCAAACTTTGTAGCAGAAGGCCCCGAGGAACCCAGAAGATCTCCCACATGTGTGGAACCAGTGAGTGAAAGAGAGGCTATGCATCCAAAATCTATGTGAGGCCATGTCAAAATTCCATTCCTATAAAATATGGAAACAGTCGTAAAATCTCTCTCTACTTTTTCTTGTAGATGAGAAATGGAAACAAACAGAACAAAGTAGGTGATGGCCTTAGCTAACTGGAATGAAATCACATAGAATTCTTTTTGAACATGGCATGAAAGTTTTCATACTTTTGTGAACCTACTGTTTTTTTCAAAACCAGTGTTCAGTGCTTTATCTATGTTAGATTATTTAACTCACATGAAATCCTATGAAGTAGATGATATTCTCATTTCATAAAAGAGGATTCTCATGTTACAGAGGACAAAGCCGGACCCTAGAGGAGTCACAAATCTTGCCCAGGGTCACAAAGCTGTTTTGTGGAGTTTGGATTTGAGCCTATGTCTACAAAGCCAAGGTATTTTCTATTATTTCTGATGAGTCTGAGAGTGAAATACCCCAGTAGTTCAAGTCAGATGAATTGTTATTGCACTTCCACCCTGGGGCATGAGGCAGATAAGATGAAATTCTATATCTCACTTTCTCTGGAAAGCAATTCAGTTACCTTAACCCATTAACCTATGTATGATCATATAAAAGATCATTTTCACCCAGCAACATCCAGGATAATTGGAATGTGTCCAGGTCCAGAGTCAGACTTATATTCAAGGTAATATCAATAGTGCTAATGGCATCTGCAGAGAAAGTCTTTGATGTGACTTCCAGTCTTGGAAAATTTAGCATCTGATGAGAGATGGATTGCCTCATGTTGACGAAAGTACGTGTTTTCAGAGCTCAACTGTCTAAATTCATTCCAATCCAATCCAAGCCAAATTGAGTAAATCAAACCAAAACAAAATAGTTCTCATGAACAGCTGTGACATTGTTACACAATGTACTAATGTAGAGTATATAGTCAAGCAATGACATACATAGTTATATTTATAGGAGAAAAATATCACACATCAGGTACATGTGCTTATCAGTATGTAAATTCCAAATACATTCATTTTATTTGGTAGTTTGCCTGTTGTCTTAATTGCAGCTTTTAAGGTCAAGTGACCTTTTTTTTTTTTTTAATGCCCCTTTCATAGTTAATTTCTGCTTTACTTAAGAAGATTTGTTTCAATCTTCCAAAACTCATTGCCCCTGGCTGCCACAAATATGACGGTTTTCCAAATCCTCTATTAAAGTTATGCAAACCTAGTCATGCTTTGTTATTGATAGATTCCCTGGATATTTTCACTTTAAAAAATAGCAAATTTTAACCAGATGCCCGGTGCTTTGATAGACGCTTCAGTTTACATACTTAAAGCAAGATCATCTTGAAGTAGGGGATTTGAATTGACCAAGAAGTTGGTTAGTTCTCTAAAAGCAGCAAAATCTAATAAGAGCTTGAATTATGGCAATTTAGGTCACTCTTCCTATTTCTTACCGGATGGCAATCACCTTTAATAGACCATCTGTAGTAAGACAGCTGAGAAAGCCTCTCTGCCCTCCTTAAGATCATAACAGCTGACTTCCTTAAAATGTGATAATCACACCCGAAACTATTCTCATTTCGGTCATAATTGAAATGTGTGACAGGAAAGAATTTAGAAGAGAAGATAAAAACACTGTGTTGAAATTTCAAGGTTCTATTTAGTATCCAGAACTTTGAGGACCATTATCATCTTTCCCCTGTTTTCTTTTCTGGCTGTTCCCTTCCCCAGTGCTAGTTCTACAGCTCACTCTGAAAGCCCCTCCCTTCCTGAGCATGGTAAATATCACCGTCATGGGTTCCTACATCAGCCTAGCTCCTATTTAACTGGACTCTGCTTTTCCCAATTCCTCATTCTTAGATTCAGTGATTTTTTTCCCCTCTTAATCCCATTTCCTGAGCCAACTCTGCCTCCACAGAAAATATCCCTATACCATTCAATACTCTTGCCAGTCCTTGGATTTAAAAAGTAAGTTATCAAGAAGCCAATCTAAAAAGTTTACATCTGTATGATTTTAAATATATGACATTCTAAAAAAGACAAAACTATAGAGATAGTAAAAAGATCAGTGGTTGTCAAGGGTACAGAAAGGGAGGGATGAATAGGCAGAGCACAGAGGATTTTTAGGGCAGTGAAAATACTCTTTTGAATACTATAATGATGGACATAATCATTGTCCAAATCTTCAGAATGTACAATGCCAACCATGCATTATAATGTAAAGTATGGTCTTTGGGTGATTATGATGTGTCAAGGTAGATTTATCAATTGTAACAAATGTACCACTTTGGTGGGGGATGTTGATAATGGAAGAGGCTGTGCATGTGTGGGGACGAAGGGAACATAAGAAACCTGTGTAGCTAAAAGTGTTCAAAGAAAAATGAAATCCTCATAAAAGAAAAAGATTTTCTTAAAAAAGAGTAACACTTTCAGAATCTAAATGTAATGAATCAGGTAGAATTTCTGGCCTTCCCTGTTTCTACCTATCCATATTGCTCTGTATCACAGCTCTCGTTTTATAACTTCCAATTCGTTTTGCCTGTGGGACTAGGCTCCTCTCATACGACTGATTTAGTGCTTTAAGATTTAGTTGGGAAAGCCCTGACCTTTGGGATTCATAAGACATTGTACCAATTACACACCACTTGCAATGGAAGCCCCATGTTTTCATCATTTCTCCAGTAGCATTTGGGGCAAGATGGGATCCTCAACACTTCTGGCTCTTTATTCCTCAAACTGTAGCTTTAATGCTTCCACTCTAAATTAGTTCATGGGTTGTTTTCCTACTCCAGTTATGCAACTACTTTTTATTCCTGACATGGATCATAGCCTCCTATGCTTGATTTCCAACACACACAGACACAGACACACAGAGAGACACACACAGAGACACACACACAATCATTCATATAAGGCGGATGTGTGTGGATTAGATTTATGCATATTCAGTGTTCAACCAGCTGGGGCTCTGAGGATGGTATTCACCTGGTTCCTCACTCAAAGGTGAAGAGAGATTGGGTAGGTAGTCCCTGGGTTAGAAAGCTCTATGAAACAAACATCTGGATCTGGATTGTGTATTATTTTGCCTACAAGTTGCTTTCAAAAGATTCTATCTAGATCTTAGAGTCTAATAATTCCCAGAAGACATCTGAATTTCATTTATTTTATAATGAATTGAGTTCAAGAATAAGGGAATTAACAGACTGGTTGACTATGATGTTAGTCAAGGAAACTGGAAATGAAGGAGACAATAAAATGAAGATGACAACTCATTTACTCATTTATGCATGTAGTTATTCAAGAAATGTTTAATGAATGCCTTCTTTAAGCCAGGCAAAGTACAATATGACTTGGTCACACAGTTAATAAAAGGGCTATGGTCTAGCTCCTCACGGAACTTACAGTCTACTGAAAGAAGCAGATAATAGTTGAGAAAACTGGTATTGGAGGAAGTCATTGAAGGTAGGTGACCGTAAGCTGGATTGATGAAGTCTAATTTATCACTTTTTTTAATGGTTCATTATTTTATGTTCTGTCTGAGAAATATTTGCCTAGCACAAGGTTGCAAAGATTTTCTCCTATGTTTTCTTAAAAAAAAATTCATAATTTTAGCTTTTGCATTAAAATCTATGATCCATTTCAAATAAATTTTTGTGTGTAGTATGAGGTAAAAGTCAAGCATAATTCTCCCTGCCCCCTACATGGATATCCAGTTGTTCATTCCAGCATTATTTGTTGAACAGACTAACTTGTCTCCCATTAAATTACTTTTATATCTTTGTTGAAAATTAACAGATCATATATATGGAGGTTTGTTTCTGGCTTCCTTATTTTGTTCCATTGAACTACTTGTCAATCCTTATACCCTACTACGTTATCTTGATCACTGTAGTTTTATAAGTAGTCTTGAAATCAGTGTAAGTCTTCCAACTTTGTTCTTTTTAAAAATTATTTTGATTATTATGGTCCTTTATATTTCTATAAAATGTTAAAATAAGCTTGTCAATTCTATTTTAAGAGCCAGCTTGATTTTGATTGGGATTACATTTAATTATAGATAAATTTGGGGGAGAATTGACTTTTCAAATATTAAAAAAATGTTGAATTTTTCAATTTATGAACATAGTAAATCTCTCATCTTTCACTTCTCTCTGAAATGTTTGTAGTTTTTAATGTACATGCTTTGAATATATTTTGTTTTCTGAAGCTATTTTAATAAGTGTTGTCAATACTGATTGCATGTTTAAAAATTGTCTAAATATTTGTTGATAATAGGTGATTTTGATAATTATCAGAAGCCTAATTGTTTGCAATTTTTTGATTTCATGGTACATTTGAATATAATCTACAAATCTGTCTGCTTTATGGTCACCTAATAAGCATACCACCTCTAAGATACAGAAATTAAGCACATTTCCACTGTTGACAATATACACATGGAATAAAATTAATTTATGCTTTATGATATTCCATTTATTTATTTGGGCTGTTTATTTCAAAATTTTTCCTATAAGCTTTTTGATTGTGAATCCCCTTCTATTAAGAAAACTTTTTGATCACACATTCTTATGTTTGTATCTTGGGAAGTTTACCTATAAATTATATATACATAATTCTGTACTAATTTGTTATCTAAATGATATAAAATGCAGACTTTTTAAAAGATCAAAATAAAGCATAAGCCACATTTTAAAATGTATTATTAGTAGTGATGGCTTTATGTTATCATTAGCTGATTTCTTAAAGAATGAAATATATGTAGAAAAAACTTCTTCCTTATAATTTTCTTGATTATTTGAATTTCTTTGGCTGACTTCTTGCCAGACTGGATTAGGGTGTTCTTTTCTTTAATCTTGTATTATAAATATTGAACAGCTTGTTCTAGGAGTAGGAAAAGTGTCAGCTCTGTTATTCTTTTTGTAATTTGCTTGTACTTGAATCAGTAGCAATAGTCTCAATTTGTAATTTATTTGCCTGACTCTTTTTAAGCCATTCTCCCTCTTGTAAAGTTAGGCTTAACTAAATCTAAATAATATTCATCGGTAAATATAATGAGCCTGCTTAAACTGCAACAAGCTAGAAGCTAACAAGTGAATGAGCAGCCATGTTGCAGAATTCTCTCCTAGTCTTTCACAGGACCCCTTGCCTTATAGGCTTGACATCAAGTTACTTGACAAAAATAACAAGCAATGATACCAATTCAAACATATTTAAGTATTAATTAACCTTAATATCTTCTTAATTATTTCATTTACAAGTAGACATACTTAGAAATTGTAATTCCACCCCCCACCACCACCTATACTTCAGTGGATCATGTTAAGAATTCTCTGATGTAAGCATCCTTCCCTCCTTGGGAGACTAATGGTTTACACTGTGTTGCTACCAAGTCTGTGTCATTGCACTTGATTTGTCTGTCAGCCAAAATATTTCACACAAAAATTGTGTAAATAATAAAGTAAAAAACTTTCTCTTCTATAGCTCTCCGTCCCAGCCAGCTGAAACATGACATGGGCTATTGACCTTATAATAAGGATGAATTTGGAGACATTTTGCAATCCTACATATTTTGAAATAACAATGTAAAGCATGTCTGTTTCTGAGTACCTTATGATTCCACAAATTATTTTACTGGGAATCTTTGGTATAGCACAAACTTTAAAAAATGTGTCCAACAATTTCCTAAGTATTTCTAGGTTTTGTTTATTAATATATACATATATAATACACACATATATAATATTAATAAATGAAAATATATCTCCATCCTTCTGTCCTATCCCACCTTTATATTGTTTTATACAATTTTGTCATAGAAAATTCAAAACAATTACATGGCATGGTTTTTGGTTTCAATATCCTTGACATCTTTATGGGGAGCTAAGAGGCTTATAGGTGAAGTAATTGTAGAACAACAAAAGGCAGGATATAGGTAGTGTCCATTTCTATATTAAAACTAAGCATAAAAGCCTCCTAAGAATGACTAGAGAAGAGTTTAGGAGGAAAATACCCTGGTGAGAAGCAAATGGGCCATCTCAGCTGAGTTTCTTTTTTCTTTTCTTTTCTTTTTTTTTTTTTTTGGTCTAGGATGTTTCTGCTTACACATTGGAATATTGGGTTTTGTTATAATGGAACAAATATTCCGTTAGTGTGACAACACAGAACACGAGTACAATTGGAGATTAGGGAAGAAAAAACTGCATATGGATCAAAACAATCATGGAAGTAGGAGAGAAGAGAAGCTAAGCAAGGCTGATCTGTCCTATACCCTACCATTCTTACTTTAACTGGATCTTTTTATGCAGAACAATAACAGAGGCTCTATGGTACACCAAACATAAAGCACTTACTGTCTGGGCCTCTATATTTAAAGTTAGCCACCCATAGTTAGATGATCGTCTCACCTTTCTTTCTGGCTTGAATTAATGTAATTCCTTAAAGGAGAGAGAAGATAACTAATATTTACGAAGTATCTATTTGCCAAGTTATTTTACCTAGTCCTAATAACAGCCCTATTAGGTGGACATTGACACTCCATTTCATAGATTAAGGGATCGAATTCAGAGAGTTTAAGCAATTTAGAAGATCAAGTAGGTGGTAGGTTTTGGAGCCAAGTCTCAAATACACGCTTTATTTATTACATTATTTCCCAAATTCTCCTTTGTCCAAGGAAGCAGATTTGTTATGACAATTCCAAAGCATAAATGAAAATAATTGTGGGATTGTGGGAAGGGAGTCAGCTATTTAATGAGTAGTTAGTTGGTTGCAATGTTGGTACCTAGTATACCACCAAGCTGTCTCAGCAAGACTGACTCTGAGTTTATGACAGGAAAGTAGCCTTAGGTACTTTTCCTTAGCTCATGAATACTTTCACTATAGACCCTCTTTTTCCTAAGGATTATGACTCTTAACAGAAAGATTGAAGTAATTTTTAAGAAGACATTTTTCATGCTATCTGAATAAATCTTTTTTACACAAAACAATATGAACCTTAAATTATATCCAACAAAAATATGCAATAAAGCAGCTCAATTTAAAAGTCACTTTCTGTTTCTTTCTTTTTTTTTTTTTTTTTGTAATACCTACAGATAATATAGCAGCAACTACAGCAATTGGAATCTATTGGAACAAATTATATTTGTCATTAATTGATCTCCAAAGGCATCATTCCTTTAGAAATTCATTTTTGAAAATTTCTTTCGAAAAATGTATAGTGCTTTAACTGAACCAAACTGCAACATAGCTTAAACATTAATTTTAACTCTCTCTAATTGATCCAAATCATCATAGCCAAATACACTTTCAGAGAAACGAACTTAATACTAAGATACTAAAATGGATGTTGGCCATGTTTTTGTAAACCTATTCATTTTTTTGAAGTCTATATGATCCAAATCTGATTTGGAAGGAATAAATGTCTCTCTGTGTGCTGTCAGTAGAGTCCTTATCCCTACTATTACTTTTTCAACATTTTTAGGTCAATTTTCTCCCAGAAAATAGAAATGTGCAAATGCATATTATCTTCTTACTTGCTTATGCCTCTTCGGTCTTCATGCCTCCTGAGACCAACATGCTCCTCCCCCCACCCCACCCCACTGTATCATTCCTTAGAAAGCAAACTGTGGTGGAAATAGCCACATCAATACATGGGCTGTAGTGTCCTTGGAAGCTAGGACAAAAGCATGAATCCAAGGACAACTGAGGGGAGGTGGTGGTCAGAGTGGCAGAGGTGGGCACTCTAAAGAGGGAAATTCTCAAGGAGAATTATTTCCTAGTTAGGGTCACTAAAGAGAAGATGTTATAAATATATGTCTTTTATTCAGTGAGTAATATCTAAAGGAATAAAACAGAAACAACAAACAAAATAAAACCATAAAAGCAAACATTAGTGAACAGTTTAATAATTGTGCTCTATCAACACAGCAAAAATTCCTATGTCCATTAAAATGGTAATTATAAGTCAATCTCAATAGACCATCAAACTGAATAGGAAAACATTTATGAAATGATGTACTTATGTAATACAAAATAGCAGATCTCAAAGTAGGGTTCTTGGATTACAGGAATGCTATTAACCTGGGTAATTTAGGCAGAGAGAGGGAGAGGAGAGGATAGGAAGGAGGAGGGGGAGCAGGATAGAAGAGAGAGAAGAGGTAAAGATTGAACAATGCTGGGAACTGAGCAGACAATAAATACTTTCAACAAAGAGGCTATGAGTGAATCAATGAATGTTTTTAATTTTATGAAGGTCAGGAAGTAAACCTAGAGAATTTCATTATGATATTACTAGACTTTTTTCTTTTAATACCATTTGAAGGAAGAATTTTCATCATTATTTATTAGTTGGGAGATTAATAGATATTTATTTAAAATTACTTTAAAACTATTACCTTAGATATAAACACTTTTCTTCGCATCTTACCTTATAATAATCTGGAAGTTGAGAAATGGTCTTTGAGTCACTTCAGATTCTGTGATTGCAATCTTTCAATGAAAAACAAATCTCTACTTGAGAGTGGAAAAATATTATAGCTATTTAAAAGTGAGAACTAAAAAATTAATTTCAAGAATAAGACCTCATTGATTTTTAAAAGCAAAAAGTTTAGTCGAGCTGCTAAAATTTATAAAGTTTAGAGTTTGGTTTTGGACTTTACCATGTTTTTAATAATTTTATATAATTGTGGCAAGATGAGATAATAGAGACAATTGAAAATAAAAAATATATGCTTGAGTAGTAAAATGTTTCAGAAGTGTTATTCCCACTCTTTGAATACAAATTCTACAAATTCAGATGTAGTTTCTCTGATTTAAAAAATCGTCTAAAGTTGTACCGACTACTGATTATTATGATAAACTATAGAATAAAAGGTTTTATTGATTTTTAAAAATTATATTGTAGTAATGCTCTTTTTTTTTTTTTTTCATGTAGTTGTGGAGAAAAATTTTTCAATAGTGAAAAATTATCAGTCATATTGATGGTACCCGTCTGTGAATGTTAAAAGATTTTGCAGATATTTTATAAGCAGCTGCTAATGAAATAAGAAGGTGGCTGACCTCTTTGGAAGACAGCCAGTTAACACCTCTCCCCAAATCTCATCTAGCAGGGGATCATTGACATTTATGATAATAGAAGTGTCTTCTATTGGGCAAACTTATGTGTGGGCATAGGTATGTATGTCAGTTGTGGGTAGGTTTGCCAAGTGGTTTTTCAGGGCTTAAGGTAGTGAGAGAACAGCACCTATTTTAGTTAGACTTATTTATAGTCTTGGGACAGTGGACAGCTTAAGAGGAAGATAGAATGGAGTTGCCCAATTCATTTGTTGGTTCTGATACAATATACTTTTAGATTTCTTATATTGTCTTTCCTTTCTTAGCATTTATCTTAAAATAAGAACATGCATCACAAAATAACATGTGTTACTTACCACTGTGTTTTATTTTAGGGTTGTAGGATGGTATAGTCTCACATTATAACCTTTCATGATCTAATAGAATTGTTTAAAATTCAGTAAAGGAGTATTTTTAGAAAAGCATATCTTTAAATCACAATGTCTTTATAAACTCATTTTTAGATACTATACTCACCAATTATGTTATTTTTTTAAAAATTTTTTACCTTGAAAAGCTCTACAGCAACAGCAATAATGTCTTTAAAATGCTTTGGTCTTTGCTTTTGTTTCTGATTATAATTTTTAAAAATTACATTTGCATATATTTTAAAAACTAAAGAGGTCTAAAAGACTTATTCCTGCTTCCTCTTCTGGTTCCCTAAATCTCTGTACAATATTCTTAAATTAACACTTCTTTGGTTTTTCAGTTGTAATCAATTTCCACACTAAGAATAAGAACTAAGTCTCTTTCATCCCCCTGCTCTTCTAAGTACCACCCGTCACTGCCCCAACATGCACATTCTATATCTCCTCCTATCCTATACTATGGCTAATCGTTAGTGTTATTATTATTATTATTACAAAAACACTTTCACAGCCATATTGTTATTATGATTACATTTATTTCTGGTACAACTTTCATTATCTGTGGATTTAGTAATTGTCTCCTTTCCAATAATTTACTTCCCCTTATATCTCTTGACATATGACATTTTTAGACCCATCTATTTTGGAGCCTTCCGTCCTGCTCAAATCAGGTTAAGGGCTCTCAAAGTTGGCTACTAAACCACCATCCTGGGCTACTCTACCATCACCTGGATATTCTAATTGCCCATTTCCTATCTCTTCCCTGTTTCTTTAACACCATATCTTCCTTTTACTTGATTTACTTCTGGTTTACATCTAGGTCTAAAACATTCAAGTCAGCCAAATTAAAATTGACTCAAGCTTTGAGATGTTTTAAATGCTAATAATAATCAAACCGTGTGTAACATTTAAAATCAGTCTTTAAGATGATTACTAGACCTGTCCGTGCTTTAATTTGGTTAATGTGAGTGACCCACACACTGTAGTTCTGTGTCTCATGTTTTGATGGTTGGTTCTGGGTTAGTGGCAGAAATTTCCTTTCTTTTTTGCATCTTTACTTTGCAGTCCAATTTGTAAACTTCCTTGTCTTTTTTTTCCCAGTAAGACTAGCTACACGACTCATGTAATACTAAGGATACAGAGTTCTTTCCTTGTCTCTAATTTCCCTGCAGAGTATGAAAATAAACCCACCCCAAACAAAAAGCCTAAGACTCTTGACATTTACATGATTTTTATTTTTATTTTTGTCATATCTTCAAGTAGCTGCCCAATTTTTCTCTTCTTTCTTTATAATAAAACTACAGAGACGTAACCTCTTTTGCTTTTCTTTCCTTCCCTCATCAACAAAAGGCCGAATACATTTTGAAACAGAAACTTGGTAACCGACTCCTGGAACTAGCCTGACTCATATTCATACAAATAGCAAATGTAAAACTTGACGGCAATTATTGACTAATCTTCATTCTTTTCAAGTATGGTCCCTTAGTCCATGTAGAGGACTAGGCTAATTAAATTTAGGTGATTGATTTAATCATTATTCAGGGCATTTTTTTTTTCTTCAAATATTCAACATATATAAAAGAAAAAGCAGTTACTTGGCCGAGTGGGGCTTTCCTTAACACACTTTACCACTATTATTTATAATGGATCCTTTTATTCAGCTTTCAAAGGTGGCTGCTGCAGTACTGTTAAGTATTGTAGGCTTAATCCCTCACATCCTATTAGCAAAGAACAAGGGTTTCAGATGGTATTATGGAGGGAACTGAAAGTCAGTGTTTCTTGTGTACCTTTTACTATCACGCATTATGGTAGAAACTTTCTTGTTTCATACCTACTAAAATGGAAACTATGTGGACAGAGATTTTGTTTCATTCACTACTGTATCTTAAGTGCCTGACACAATGTAGGCTCTAAAATGAAAAGAATGGATAGATGAATTGGTATCATTATTTAATTCTGACAATAACCTTTTATGCTATGTTACCAAAAAGTTTAAATAGTTTGCTTTTGTTCTCATAGCTAATAGTAATACTTAGTAGGTGGGATTCAAATCAACACCTGTATGACTAGAAGTTTATGCTTTTTAAATTAGATTTAATTGAAAGTTCTTTTTTGTTTAGAATTGTGCCTTTTACATGATAATCACAAATTGAGAAAATGTGTGTAAAAAATGAAAAAATAAGCAAAAGAAAGGTCCCTTACATAGATTTAAATACTTTTGTTCATTTGTTTTTGATAGGATTTTTTAAAATCTTTCCATGTTTTAGCATAGAACTTAACATTTATTTTAAATTTTTCTTTAACACAATCTATCCTGTTGTCTTCTTGTGAATCTTAGCAGAGTTGCCAAAGGGTGTGGTTTTTAGTGATTAGATTTGCAGAAATCACTCATGTTGTTTACTTCAGCTTTCATTGTAGTTAAACAATAATTGCTTTAGACATTATCACTTGACAGTACTATTTGTAAATACTATATCTGCATTGATCAAAAGCAGAATTCAAAAAGTCTATCACTTTAGTTCAGAATGTCGATACAATTTGTTTTAGTATCTCAATGTAGCTTTGAAATAAGCTCAAAGGTATAAGTACATGTAAATTATTCCTCTTGATATTTAGGTGGCGAGCAGATTTTATTACCTGTTCCTTTAAAGGAACTCCTAATTAAAACTCCATTTCAGATTTAGTTTTGTTTTTTCAACTACACACAGAAATTTCACTTTGAAGAAAGTAGCTATAAAAGAGCAATGGACTTGGTAAAGTTGATCTGTATCTGAGTCAGAGCCTTGACCAATCCAAAAACTGTGATGATTTAGCAAGTCATGAAATGTCTCTGAAATTAAATTGAACCATATGTAAAATGTGGACCACATTCATGTGTTAACCATCCCTTGGGGCTGTTGCGAGAGTTTAGAGGAAAGATTGTATGTGATGAAACTACTTTATGTATTATTCTAAAACATTAAATTTCTTTTATTAGTAATAGATAATAATTAACATTTGGATCCAGCGGCAACTTTCTTAGCTGTTCTCAAGCCTATGAATGATATAGTTTCACACTTCCACTATAATCGACAATAGTCAATTCTCCTCTTTCCTCCTTTTTTTTAGTTCTTCTTCTGAAAACAGATTTGAGACAGGTTACAAGCAAAATAGGTACATTATGATTGACAAAACAGAAATGAAAAGAAGTTTGGATAATGAAAATGAATTCTAAATAAACATGGAAGTTAATATGAATAATACTAAAAGGGTATACATTTTGGATCGTAGAACTGATGTTAATAGTGTGATAACTGCTGTTTATTAGGATGGTGCAGAGACACTGACGTTTCTCTAAGCAGAATTCTAATTCATCTAAGAAAAAAGAGTTCTACTCATGCAACTTTTCTGCCTTTGCACATTCATTTAAAATATATTGAAACACTTCTTACAATGTTCAGGGCACTGGGGAACAAAATGAGCATGTCTTGACATCAAGTCCATTTAGGTAAGATATACAGATATGCAAAAAACATATGCCTAGTAATTAAATATATATTCTTATAATTATAATAAATTAATGAGGGAGAAGAACTAGATTATATGAGAGCGAACAGCAGAACAACTTATTTTAATTTGCGGAAAGGGTCAGTAGCATGCCTCTGAAGAATTATTTGGGTGTATTTTAAAACATATGTACTTTCTAAAAATTAATCATCTTCACTTTTGTCCATTTATTAACTCATTCATTCATTCATTCATTCAATTAATACCTGAGGATCTTTTCTATAGGCATAGAAATAAAAAATAATAATTACTAACTTTTAGAGAGGCTTATGTATCTTCCATTGTTGTACAAACTTTATGTATATAAACTTCTTCATCCTTGTAATATTTTCTGAGAAACAAAATATTATTTTACCCATTTATAGATGAAAAAACTGAGGAACGGTAAAGTAAATGACTTACCTAACTTAGGTCAGCAGTTTATAAGCGGTGATGAAAGGATTCCACAGTCTGGCTCCATATCACACACCACTAAGCACTTAATTATCACACTCACTGAGCTCAACAAAGAAGAAACAAAATATGAGGAAGTCACAAAAAAAAGAGCAATGCATTGTTCTTAGTCCTAAAATAGATGTATGCAGATGCATCTGGGGGCATAAACCAACCTTCAAACAAGTAAAAGGGCATGCTTCTTAGGGAAGTATTTGTTTGATTTAAATCTTGATATGTGAGAAGAGTTAGCTTAAAGTCTATTTGCCCTAAGATGAATAAACTAATACATTGTTTGAAATTTGGAAGCTGAAAAAAAGTGAAAAAGGGAAAAAATCTGCTACAAAACCTGTATAGCATGTTACTGTACTAAAACTCTAGGTAACCGAAAACACCATGATAAGTATATGTATAAACGTATAAGAGATATAATAAAAATATAAAAGATAAAAATAGTACACCCATATAGAGAATTTTACCTTGAATAGACTTTAGGACTAAAAGTTGCTCTGGGTGAGTCAGTGAGTCAGTGGTGAGTGAATGTGAAGGCCTAGGACTTACCGTACACCACCATAGACTTTATAAACACTGTACACTTAGGCTGCACTAAATGTATAAAACAACACGAGAATTAAAACAAGCATGAGACAATGATGCAGTCAAGAGACACAGAAACACAAGATGTATAAGGCTACTGCCAGCATAAACAGCACATTGTTTTATAGCAAACTATTTTTTGTAGGTAGAAAGAGAACACTCTAAATTGATAAAAAGTATGGTACGGTAAAACAGAAACCAGTAACAAAGTCATTTATAATCATTATCAATTACTATGTACTATACATAACTGTATGTGCTATAATTTTTACGACCGGCAATGCAACATCACCACAAACATGTGAGTAATCAACATTGTGCTATGTTACAAAGTCCGCATATCACTAGGCAATAGGAATTTTTCAGCTCTATTAAAACCTTGTGGGTCACCATTGTATTTGCAGTGGGTAGCTGACCAAAAAACACCATTATGTGGTGTATGACTGTATGTGGATCAGGAGCTTAGAAGTGAGCTTTGGGGGAAACTATTGTCTTGTTACTTAAAGCCAAAAATGGTAAAGGGAAACTGTACATAGTAATAAGAGAAGAAAAAGCCATGCATTCGGCTCTAGGAACAGTGGTATTTAAGGAGCAAACAAAGAGAAATCTTCATAGAGGCTGAGAGTGTGATCAGAGAGGAGAAAAACAGGAGTGACTGGTGTCCCAGCAGGGAGGACACAATTTCATGAGAGAGGGTATGACCAATAGTGTAAACTGTGTTTCAAGGTTAATTTAATTAAAGGCAGAAAATATCTTTGAGTTGGCCATATGAAGGTCATCTCTCACTTATTTACTCAACCACTACTTAATGAGAGATTTACTATGCATCAAATGAAATGAAAGACACTGAGGATACTGGCAGAACAGATAATTCCTTCTGTGTTCATGATGCTTGCTTTAATGGTGAGTATTTACCAAATTATCTTTCAAGTAACGCACAGAATTAAGAGACATTGCCTGGATAGTGGGAATTATTAGAAGTCCCCAGTGAACACTATTTTTTTTTTCAAAAGATATATTTTCAGGTGTACATTATAATTTGACATCCATATATTCTATTGTGTGATTACCACCCAGAGTTCAGTTTCCTTCACCTACCATATATTTTAATCCCCTTTATCCACTTCACCTCCCCGAACCCCCAATATTTGATCCCCTTTACCCTGTCTAACTCTTCCCTCCTCCCCTGCCACCTACTTTCTGGTAAGCAATAGACCATTGTCCAAAGTCCTGAAGTCTCTGTTTTGTCCTGTTCATTTGTTGTTTTTAGGTTTATAGCACACATATAAGTCTGGCTTATTTCGCTTAGAATGATTATCTTGGGGTCCATCCATGTTGTCACAAATGGCGGTTATTTTATCTCTTCTTATTGGCTGAGTAATATTCCATTGTATTATGTACCACAGCTTCTTTAGCCACTCATCTATTGTAGGCACTTTGTTGCTTCTATGTCTGTGAATAATGCTTCTATGAACATTGGTGTACAAATATCTTTTTCAGATATGGGTTTTCAAGTCTTTGGTGTAATACCCAGTAGAGGGTTGCTAGATCATAGGGTAGATCAATTCTTAGTTTTTTGAGGAACCTCCATACTGTTTTCCATAGTGGCTGTACCAATTTGCAGTCCCACCAGCAGTGGGACTCGCATTCTTCCAACATTTATTACTTTTCCTGTTGATTATAGCTATTTTAACAGGTGTGAGATGATATCTCATTGTGGTTTTGATTTGTGTTTCCCTAATAGCTAATGATGTTGAGCATCTTTTCATATATTTGTTGGCCTTTTGTGTCCTCCAAGGGGAAGTGTCTGTTCAGGTCCTCTGCCCATTTTTTGATTGGATCATTTGTTTTTTTTGTTGTTATTAAGTCGTATGAGTTCTTTGTATATTTTGGATATTAATCCTTTATCAGAGAGGTTGCTTGCGAATATATTTCCCGTTCAGATGGTTGTCTCTTTACCTTGGTGACGATTTCTTTTGCTGAGCGGAAGCTTTTTAGTTTGATATAGTCCCATTAATTTATTTTAGGTTTTACTTCCCTTGCCTTTGAGGTCAAATTCATTAAAATTCCTTTAAGTCCAAGGTCCTCGAGTTGTGTTCCTATGTTTTCTTCTATGCATTTTATTGTTTCAGGTCTTCTATTCAGGTCCTTAATCCATTTTGAAATTAATTTGGTGTATGGTGACAGGAATGCTATGGATTTTTGAATGTTCATTTTGTATCAGAGACTTTTACTGTATTTACTTATTGTTTCTAGTAGTGTTTGTGGGTTCTTCAGGGTTTTCCATATAGAGAATCATGTCATCCACATATAGTGACAGTTTGACTTCTTCATTTTCTATTTGGATGCCCTTTATATCTTTCTCTTTCTGATTGCACTCACTTAGGACCGCCAATGTTATATTGAATAACAGTCGGGATAGTGGACAGTCTTGCCTTGTTTCTGATATAGGGAAGGTTTTTAGTTTTTTACCATTAAGTATAATGCTGATGAGGGTTTGTCATATAGGACATTTATTATATTATGGTACATTTCTTCTATATCAATTTTGTTAAGTGTTTTGATCATAAATGGATGCTGTTTCTTGTCTAAGGCTTTTTCTGCATCTATTGATATGGTCATATGATTTTTTTTAATTTGTTTATGTGGTGTATCACATTAATTGATTTGCATATGTTGAACTACCCCTGTGCCCCTGGGATGAAGCCCACTCATCGTGGTGTATAATCTTTTTAATATGTTGCTGTATTTGGTTTGCTAGTATTATTTAGGATTTTTGCATTTGTGTTCATGAGAGATTTGGTCTGTAGTTTTCTTTTTTTGTGTTATCTTTACCAGGTTTTGGTATCAGAGTAAATTTGGCCTCATAAAATGAGTTGGGAAGTATTGCTTCTTCAATTTTTTGGAAGACTTTGAGGAGAATAGGTATTAAATTTCTTTGAATGTTTTGTAGAATTCATTGGTGAAGCCATCTGGTCCTGGACTTTTTACTTTTTGGTAGGTTTTTGATGATTGTTTCAATTTCCATACTGCTGATAGGTCTATTTAGATTTCCAGTCTTCTTGATTCAGTCTAGGAAAGATTGTATTTTTCTAAGTACTGGTCCATTTCTTCTAGGTTATTAAATTTGGTGTTATATACTTTTTCATAGTATTCTTGTATGATCCTTTGTATTTCTGATGTCTGTCATAATTTCCCCTCTTTCATCCCTGATTTGTTGTGTCCTTTTCTCTTTTTCTTTGATGGTCTAGCCAGGGGTTTGTCAATTTTATTATCCTTCTCAAAGACCCAACTCTTTGTTGTATTTATTTTTTCTATCATTTTGTGTTTGTTTGTTTTGTGTGTGTTTTTCAAGTTTCATTTATTTCTGCTCTAATTTTGATGATTTCTTTCCTTCTGCTGACTTTAGGCTTCATTTGTCTTCCTTTTCTAGTATTTTAAGTGAAGCATTATTTGTTCAGGCTCGCTCTTGTTTTTGGAGGTAGGCCTGTAATGCTATGGAACTTTCCTCTTATGACCACTTTTGCCATGTTCCAAAAGTTTTGATATGTTGTACTATCATTATTATTCATTTCTATGCATCTTGATCTCTCTTTTATTTCTTCTCTGACCAGTTATTCTTCAGTAGCATGTTTTTTAATCTCATGTATTGTGGTTCTTCCTGATTTCTTTTTGCAGTTGATCTCTAGTTTCAAAATATCATGATCAGAGACTATAATTGGTATGATTTCAATCCTCTTATATTTGTTGAGGCTATCTCTGTGTCCAGTTGTGGTTGATTTTTGAGAATGTTCATATGCACTAGAGAAGAAGCAGCTGTTTTGAAAGGCTCTGTATAATGTCAATTATGTCCAGTTGGTCTAATGTGTCATTTAAGGATGTTATTTCCTTATTGATTTTCTGTTTGGATGTCTGTATATCTGACAGTGGGTATTTAGGTCCCCTACTATGATAGTGTTTTGGTTGTTTCTCCCTTTAGTTCTGTTAGTAATTGCTTTACATTTTCAGGGCTCCCTGATTGGGAGCATAGATATTAATAAGTGTTATGTCTTCTTGTGTGCATGATTCCTTTATCATTATGAAGTATCTTTCTTTACCTTTTTTATTTTGAAGTCTATTTCATCTGATATTAGTACTACTCCTGCTTTTCTCTGAATGCCATTTGCTTGAAATATCATTTTCCACCTTTCACTTTGAGTCTATATTTCTTTGGAGCTGAGATGTGTCTCCTGGAGGCAGCAATGGTTGGGTTGTTTTTTTGATCCATTCTGCAACTCTGTGCCTTTTTATTGGTGAGTTCAGTCCATTTACATTTAGGGTGATTATTGAAATATGAGGTCTTCTTATAGCCATTTTATCTTTTGTTTTCTGGTAGCTCGGTGTTCCTTGTCCTTGTGTTTCTGTTTTCTTTATTTTGGTTGGCTTTTGTGGATTTTGCCACTGGTTCTTCTTGTTCTATGTCATATATTTCAGTTCTGAATTTTTGGTCTGTGATTTACCATTATGAATATGAAAAGAATAGTTATATCTATATAGTTGTCCATTTTCTTCTGCGTGTGCCTTCTCTCCTTTCCCCTTTGTGAATTTGGATCTTTGAATCCTCCCTTTTCAGTCATTGTTGTCTCTATTTGTCCCTATGTATGCTGAACATTCATTACTATCTTGCCGTAGCAATTCTCTTCTTTTATTATTCTTATAACGTCCTGTTCTTAGTAAGGGTGCACTCCGCTTCTATTGCCTGATAGTCACTTTAGTCCTAATTATGTATTGTTTTGTTTTGTTTTGTCATTTCGTTTTAGATGAGCTGACACCTTTCAGTATTTCCTGTCCTACAGGCCTCATAGTGGAGAATTCCCTCATTCAGACACAAATAAGATAAAGAGGGCTTGGAAGCAGGCCGTAGCTGGGGGAGAGAACAGCTAATGCTAAGATCACATTCGGACTTTTTGATTAATATCTTGGACAAGAATTCCAATTACTGAATAGAGACTGAATTTGAGACATGAACTAACAGCATGGCCACCTCTTTCTTAATATTAAGCAGAAAAGCCATAGGATTAGCCAAGTTTTCCTCGAAGGGCAGGGTAAAAATTACCCTGGATGAATTTAAAAGTTATTAAAGAGACAGAAATAAAGTTACCTTTGCTATTATGTCTGGGGTTATGAACTAGGAAGGGTTGCTTCAGATTGAAGAGTGATAAGAGGGTTGAGGGGTAAAATCAAGTGGAAGGCTCTTTTTTCAAATATACTTAAAAGAGAGAAAGTATAGATTGAGAAGGAGGCAGGCCATGGCAATTTTTTTTCAAATTGGATAAACTTGAGCATATTTACAGTAGTCCCCCTTAATCCACAGGGGATATATATGTTCCAAGACTGCCAGTGGATGCCTGAAACTGCAGATAATACTGAAAACTATATGTACTATGTTTTTTCCTATATTTACATACCCATGATAAAGTTTATTTATAATCGGCACAAAAAGAGATTAACAACAATAACTAATAACAAATAGAACAAATTATAACAATGTACTGTAATTAAGTTATGTGAATGTGGTCTTTCTCAAAATATCATATTATACTGTACCTACCTTTCTTCTTATAATGTGAGCTGATAAATGTCTTCATGATGAGATAAGTGAGGTAAATGAGACATTATTAAGTAAAATAAAGGTCACTGAACACAAGCTCTGCAGTACTGTGATAGTCCATTTTGATACTAAGAGGGCTCTAAGTCACTGCCCAGCGAGTGGTATATACAGTGTGGGTATGCTGGACAAAGGGATGATTCATGTCCTGGTGGGACAGAAGTAGGATGGCGTGAGATTTTATCATGCTATCCAGAGTGGAGTGCAATTTAAAACATTTGAGTTGTTTATTTCTGGAATTTTTCATTTATATTTTCAGACCACCATTGACAACAAATAACTAAAACCACAGAAAGTGAAACTGCAGATAAGAGGGGACTACAGTGAGGGAACAGTAAAGAAATATTGATGAAGAGATACGAATGATTCTTGAGTGGCATACTAATTCTTGAGTTACGCTAGACATGTGGTTAAACAAAACTCCTCATTCCTGGATCATGAATATTAGCCGCATAAATCAAAGAAACTGTGGTTTCATTATAAATTACTTCTTTCCATTTCCCAAGTTTATTCTTTGTCATCTACAGATCAAAGAGTTCATCATTCCTTGTGAAATTTTTCCAAGTTAGTAATAACTTAGAACTTAATTGGAATCTTGGAGGACTGAATAAATGTGTAAGCTCTGTGACAAACTGTTTTATTTACTTTTACCATGTAAATTTTATTCACTCCTGCATTCCAGTGGCTATAACAATACCTGATGCATAGTATATGCTAAAATATATTTGCTGAATGAATGACTTATGAATAGTAGCAGAAACTTAAGAGATTGGGTGAGTGAAAAGTTCCACATAGAAAAGTAAATACCAGATCACAGCCTATTTGAGTCAATCAGTTTTAAAAATCAGAGATCAGAGAAATTTGGTCTTCAAATGAACATTACTTATATATTTGTTTGACATACCTTAAGGCAAAGTATTTTATATATTACCAGAGATGGCCATGTTGTCAGTTTATGACTCAAATTTAGTCTCTATTTAGTTTTACTTAGTTATTAAATTTTTATTTATTAAAAATGAGGTTGATGAGTATGTTCACTTTATATTTTCCCTTTACCAAAAACCCTATAAAATAGTTAAGATGGAAAAGGAAAGAGAGAAGGGGAACATATATATCTGGATTGCTGTTATTAAGCCAATGGGGGACCAACGATATAGTCCAAGTTTCCAGATTCAAAGATATTATATAAGTAAAATTTCTAGAGCCAATAAATATCTTCAAATTTTTTAAAAGAAGTCTATCAACATTTCAAAAGAACTATCTCAAAGGTTAGCCATTTAAATAAAGGAAATAATTTAAAACTCCATCATTTCAAACCTGTACTTATTTATTCAGTCATACCGGAATATTTTATTTTTGTTGTTTTTAATGCACACAATTTAACAAAATGAGTGTTATCCTGAATTATATGGATATAGAATTCTGACACTGAAAATTATAGGCTGAATATAACAGAGATCATGATTATAGCCTTTTTATTGTATAGTTTCTCTTTCTGCATTTTTAGCATGTAAATGGCATCCCTATTTATTATCATCAGCTATTTTCAAAATGTAACCACCATTTTAACAATACTTATTATATATTATAGAATACTGGAGAAAGTAGATGTAATTTGTTATTCACAAAGTTACAGGTTTTCTATATATAAAAGGTGATAATTATCATAGGAAAACATTTTACACGTGACAGAGTGCAAGAGTGACAAGTTATTTCCTAAGATTTATGATATGAAAAGTAGCCAGTTGGGATGTTTGGCTTTATATTTAACCAAGTTTTCAATAAGATCACCCTAATGCTTACTGTTTACCAAACAATGATTAAACAAGAATAGAAAATGTAAGGAACACATTACTGATTAGCAGATGCTATTGTAAATTATTTTCTGTAACACTATTTCTTCTATAGGTGAAGATACTGAGGCTTAAAGATAGTAAGTCACTTTACTGAGGTTCAATAACTAGTAATTTTTGGAGTTAAGGATTTGAAGCCAATATTCTTAACTATCACTCATTAGAAACCCCACCAACTGTAAATTCCTTTAAAAAATTAGGTCTCCTCAGAATGTGTGTGAGTATCCTTGTAAAATATAAGTATTATTTTTTTATATTTTATTTATTTTGAATCTTAATTGATACTGGTTTATTTTGATGAAAATTTTATGATAAATAGAAACAAGGATTTTGTTTTCTTTAAAAAGGAATTGAATTTTGACCATGGACAATAGTAACCATTATAAATAATTCTTCAAAAGGACAAATGACACTTGAGGCATAGTAGTCACATGAGTCATTCACCACCTGCAAAGTTACTTTTCCTAAGAAAAGAAGGATTGAGTCCAATAGGTCAAAGCCATAAAGCGATAAATCTTTTGGAGAGGAATCTTATTTCTGGTTGTTTTAAAATGAGGAAGTATTTATTTGTTTGTTTTTTAAAATAGAGCCAATGGCTTATAGTAACAAATTCAGGATTAAACTTACATTTGTTGAAATAGCAAAAAACCTGGCCTTCTGGGCAATCATTGGTTTAAAATTAACGAGACAAGATTGTGAAATCATAGGAACATTTCCTTGACAAAAACAGAGATATAAGTAAGGTTTTAAAGATTTAGAAATCCCAGCTTCTCAAACTAAGTGTCCACCAATCAATGATTGAATAAAGTGGTACATATATACAATAGGATATTACTCGCCCATAAAAAAGAATGAAATCTTACCAATTACAACAGTATAAATGGACCTAGAGATTATTATGCTAAGTAAAATAGAGTCAGACAGAGAAAGACAAATACCATATGATTTTGCTTATATGTAGAATCTGAAGAACAAAATAAATGAACAAACAAAAACAGAAAGATTCATTGATACAGAGAACAAACTGATGATTGCCAATGGAGGGAGGTTTGGGGGACTGGATGAAAAAAAGTGAAGGATTTAAGAAATACAAATTGGTAGTTACAACATAGTCACCGGGAAGTAAAAGTACAGTTAGGGATATAGTCAATAATATTTAACAACTATGCATAGTGCCAAGTGGATACTAGACTAATCAGGGATCACTGTAAATGATAGAATTGTCTAGCTACTATGCTGTACACTGAAACTAATATAAAAATAACATTGAATGCCAACATTCGAAATTTCAACAGGAATTGAAAAAAACTTAAAAGTTAAAAAAAATTTAAGTAAAAAAAAAGAAGAAAAATCCCCATACCTTCTGAAGATTTATTTGTACTTAGTAAAGAAAATTTTGGTGCATACTAAAAAAATAAAAATCCTGTCACTGACCTATTGTATTTTTTTCCTATAATACCATCATCAGGGTGCAAAAAAAATTAAGTACCATTTTGATGAGATTAAACACTAACATCTGGCAACTATTTGACTAAAGCTGTCTTTATTTTATGGTAAGGCTACCTTTCAATGACTCTGTGGGTCCCAGGTCTCACTGTGATCTAGGCTTCTGGCTGGGGATAGGACTCTGGATTTAAAATGTTACATTAACGTAGTAAGGCACCTGCGCCTAACTTATGCAAGTATGACTCAGCTTATTGTTTATTGTACAGGTGTGGCAGAATGCCACTATTGTCCTCTGACATATTTAAAGCCCAAGCGGTCAAGAATGCTTCCGGCATTCTTTTAACTGGGCGTCTCACCACTGAGGCCTTTACTTCTTGATCAGCTCAGTGCTGACACATGGCTTAGCTGGCAACATGAGGTGAGTACAGCCCAGCGCTCCGGACGGTCCACCTTGGGTGGTGGATATCCAAATGGAGAACATGTGGCCCCTTACCTTCCAGTACTGTATTTGGTGGCCGCGTATCTGGCTACATGGACGTCCTGGAGGATTGGGATGGAGTGAAGCTACGTCTGGAAAGCCCTGGAGTTTCTGGAGCTGAATGTCCGACCGCTCACTGGGAGGCAGAGGGTTGGGTGGCCTGGATATCCCTGGCGGTGCTGCGGCAGGTCAGCCTGGAGGTTCAGGACCAGGCTCAGCAGGTGCAACAAGTTGCAGCATCAGGAAGAAGTACTGGACAAGGTGGCTGGCAGCAGCAGAATGCATGCTGCAGGGCCCTGAAGGGTCACTGCATTGTCCAGGTCTGGGAGCCCACCGGTCATACTGCGGCAGGTGTGGCCAGTGATATGACAGCAGGTTGAAGTAGAGCAGCCGTTGGCGAGGGGTGGGGTCTGGAGGACAAGCTGGCAGCATCCCTCAGGTCAAAAAATTACCACCTTGATCCAGTACACCCTGGTTTAAACTCCAGGACCTGAAGAAACAGGTACGGCAGAGAGCCGGGGAGACAGTTCCGGAGTGGCTGCTGCTGCTGTGGGCTGACAGGACTGAGGGACTGAATTATCTCTGGAAGAGATGGATCAGCTGGCCTATGTAATGGTGATACATCCCTCAGGCAGCACCTCCAGAATGTGACATACTGCACAGAGTGCAGGCAGCCACTCCCTCATCAACTGGCTCATGTCCGCTGCATGGACAGTGTGGGCCAACCCTCACTGCCAGAGACAGTGAGCAGATAGACCATATACTCAGATCTGGTCCTGATAATTCGGAAAATGGGCATGCAACAGATGATGTTTTGTACCCAGTACACTAGCCCCAATGAGGAGGTATTTACAATCCCTACGAAGAACTTGATCTTGACCTCTGGCCTGACACCATGGCAGCACTGCTGGCCCCTTGTGTGGAAAGGTGGGTCCACGAGGTAATGTCCGCCATGGCAAGGTTGAGGGATGTGGAACTGAAACACAAGGAGCATTCCACCCAAGTGCGCGCTGTACCACCCCCTGCACTCCCAAACCAGCTAGTGCATGGATGGAGGTGTGGCTGAAAAGTGGGGGCAGGGCGGTGCCCAGCCAAATCAGTAGTGAAAGTGAGCCGCAGGCAAATGTGGTTTGACCTCCTCGCAGCAGGGTTCACTGCAGAAAAGATGGAGCGGCAACCTAATGAAGTGCTGCTGGCGCTGTGAATCAGCTGCGCTCTGAACAGCAGTTCACTCCCATTCCAGGGAAAGCCACAGCCCATAAGGTGCGTCTGGACGATTAACGCCCTGATTAGAGATTTGCCCGGGTCACCTGGGTGGTGAGGGATCCGGTTGACCAGAGGCCGCATGTGGAACTGACTATACATTGGTCCCCCCGCAATGTGAGCGTATTAGCCCTTGTGGACACCGGTGCTGACAGCACCCTGCTCTGTGGGAATCCAGACAAGTTTTCTGGGCCCACTGCAACCAGAGAAGGCTATGGGGTTTGAATCATTCACGAGCGCCAGGTTCCTATGACATTGGGTATTGGCAGATTGCTTCCTTGGACATACCAAGTGTACATATCCCCCATACATTTTGGGGATTGATGTTTTGCAAGGCTTGACTGTAAATACCACTGCTGGTAACTTTCACCTTCACATCCGGGTGGTAAAAACTATTATCTGAGGATGTCCGCACTATGTCCCATTGATGCTGTCCTTGGCACTCGGGTAGTGAATACCAAGCAGTATGACTGCCAGGTGGCCATGAGGAAATAGGACGCACCATTCTGAAGCTGGAAGAAGCTGGTGTCATTCAACCTACTCATTCATAGCCCATACAACTCCCCCGTGTGGCCAGTGAAGAAGCCTGACAGCTTCTGGCGCATGACGATTGACTATCAGGAGCTGAATAAGGTTAGGCTGCCCTTGCATGTTGCCAAACAAATGTCACGGACATCATGAACCGGTTATCACATGAACTTGGATGATACCGTTATGTGGTGGATTTGGCAAATGCCTTTTTCATCTTTTTCGCTATTGCCATAGCCCCAGGAAGTTAAGAACAGTTTGCCTTCACCAAGGAAGGGCGACTGTGGACATTCCTCATTCTTCCCTTGGGCTACCTGCACAGCCCTACTTTGTGTCATGGTCTCATGGCTCAAGATTTAGCCACATGGAAAAGACTGCCTGCAGTGTACTTGTATCATTATATTGAGGATATAATACTAACCTCTGATTCTCTTACAGAACTAGAAGCAATGGCAACCAGCCTACAAGAAGCTCTCGCTGACTGGGGTTGGGCAGTCCACAAGGACAAGGTCCAGGGACCTGGGTTCTCTGTCAAATTCTTGGGAGTTGTATGGTCAGGTAAGACAAAAGTAATGCCAGAGGCGATGATTGATAAGATACAGGCATGTCCCTGACAGGAAATCGTGAAGAGCTCCAAACCTATTTGGGACTGCTGGGGTTTGGGAGAGTGTTCATTCCTCGTTTAACCTCCTTGATGCGACCCCTGCACCATCTAGTGCAATGGGGTGCCCAATGGGATTGGACCCTGAAACAGAAGAGGCCTTTAAGGCTACAAAGCATGCTGTAGCACAAGCCCAAACTCTACACATGGTAGATCCAGCCCTCCCATTCCTGCTTATGGTGCAGGTGGACGATGCAGGGTTTGGATGGGGCTTGTGGCAGAAGCACGGTTCCCAGAAGGTGCCGATAGGCTTCTGGTCCCAGTTATGGAAAGGCGCAGAAGCACAGTATTCTCTGATAGAGAAGCAACTGGCTGCTATATAGTAGCTCTTCTAGCCAGTGAGGCCATCACTGGCCCCAGTCTGTAACTGTGCAATCCACATACCCCGTGGAAGGGTGGTTGCAGTCTTGGGTGAAGACTCCCCATACTAGAATTGCACAAACCCCTACACTGACCAAGTGGGGGGCATACCTGGAGCAGTTGGCACAGTTCTCTGCGAGCCCCCTGTCAGGTCAGCAGCACTCCCTCTTGGGACCAGTGCAGTTTCAAGCAGAGCTCCTGTGGAACCTGCTGAGATGGGAGATGTGCCGAGTCCTTATGTAGAAGGTTGCGCTCCCATCCCTGAGGATGCCTGGTATACGGATGGCTCATGCCACGGGCAGCCCCCGACATGGGCTGCCATGGTGTTACAGCCGTGAGTGGCTGGTCCTCATGAATGAAACTGGCGCAGTGCACGTCTGCACTGACAGTTGGGCTGTGTATAAGGTCTAACTCTGTGGCTGCCCTGGTGGGCTGCCCAGGAGTGGACATAGGCCACCATCCCCTACAGGGCCAGGGATTGTGGGAAGACCTCTGGAAGCAGGGTCTTCAACAGGGGGCCACTATATACCATGTGCCTGGCCATCGGCCGTTCCAGGCCCCGGGCAATGATGCAGCTGATGTGCTGGCACAAGCCTGCTCCACCCATGTATCACCAGTTCAGCGGACATCGGCCCCTGACTCCACCGAAAACTGGTGCATGTAGGGGCCTGAACCATGGAACAGGTAGCGAAGCAATGAGGGCTGTCATTGACCCGGGCGCAAGCACAAGTTGCAGTGTCACAACGCCCCTGGTGTGCTGAGCAGCACCCAGAGAGATGGGGTGGGGGGTCGGGGTAGGGGGTGGGAGTAAAGAGTACCCCAGGGGTGATACCCGTGGGGCTAAGCTGCTCCAGGAATGGCAGGTGGACTACATAGGGCTTCTGCCCACAGACCAGGGACACCGCTAAGTGTTCACAGGTGTGGACACGGCTACTGGTCTAGGGTTTGCATGGCTGGTGGCAGCTGCTGATCAACTCCATACCGTGACCACTTTGGAGCACCTCATGGTGGCCTATGGCCGACCCTTATTAATTTCCAGTGACAGGAGGAACTCGTTGTACTGGACAGGAGGCACAGATCTGAGCCTGCACCGGTGGTGTGCGGTGGCAGTTACATGTTCCTATCACCCACAGGCAACCGGAATGGTAGAACATTTCAACGTCTTGCTGAAGGACAAACTGTGTGTCTTGGGCTGGCTGGCACCATTGATATACAACCTCCCACAGGCTACATGCCTTCTGAATGAGCAGCCCTGGCGATCGGGGCTGTCTCCCCTTGACAGGGCTGCAGCTGGCTTGCTGTGGGCTATCAAAATGTGCCCGGGCACCGCTGCTAAAAAGTTCTTGCTCCGAGCCTACCGGGAGCTTTGCTCTTGCCAGTCCCAGAACTTTTAGCAGCAGGTAAACCGGCCACCTGGGCATGACCCTGCACTAAGCAGTTAACACAAGAACCATGGTTGGCCCTGGTGGAGCCCTGGGGACATGGCTTATGCAATGGTTGTGGATAAAACCCTAGATTTGCATTTGACCACACCCTTGCCAGTGTCACTTCCAATGACGGTGGAGGATTCCCTGTTAACGGAGAGTTTTGTCCATAGCCTCTGGCCCATTCCTCTCTATACTGATGCTGGTGGAGACCGACCAGCCCGCTACGCTTGGAGAAACTGTCTGGTACCACAGGCCAGGGGCAGCTCCTCTCCCAGCCACTCTTCTATCTCCAGATGGGCAGGTGGCCTGCGACCTCCTGGAAAGATGAGATTTGCCCCTAATGGTCCCTTTGTCTGCTCTATCCTATCGCCCAGGTTGACAACAGGGAACAGTGTCACATATTGGGCTCATGTGTTTGCTGCTGTCCACATGTTTCCTGCTGCTGAGTGTGTACTGAACTACCACTGGAGGCAGCCGAGGGACTGCCGTGGCACATTAATCGCTACGGCTGAGAACTGGACATGGCTGTGCACCTGGAACACCGCACCTGACTGAGACCAGCGATGGTGGGCCGTGGAAGTGCTGCTCCACCGTGATTATCGCAACTCCCCGCCCCTCATAGGCTATGCCACTTCCAATAGGTGGGGATGGCTGGCGGAGAACATGAGGAACTGCGGGAGCAGGCCCCTCACTGCATAGAGCAAGCAAGATCTGTGCCCAGCCATATCATGGGGTGGGTCCCAGGTCCGGCTGTGATCCAGGCTCATGGCTAGGGATAGGACTCTGGATTTAAAATGTTACATTAATGTAGTAAGGCACCTGCAGCTAACTTATACAAGCATGATTCAGCTTATTGTTTATTACGCATGTGTGGCAGAATGCCACTATTGTTCTCTGACATACATAAAGCTTATGCGGTTCCCTAGCACAGAATCATGCACGCCTGGCAATAAAGTCGGTGCCTGCTGCTTCATTCTCATGTTGGCTCCTCGAGCATTCTTTCAACTGGGCATCTAACCACGGAAGCCTTCCCTTCTTGATCAGCTCAGCACTGACAGACTCTGAAAAAGAGAACATTTTCCTTATTTCTTTTGGAAGTAAATGACACAACATTGTTTTACTTATGGTCAAGTTTAAATATACCTGTTTCCTCAGATATACCCAAAGTAAGAGAGAAAACAGAAGATAACTTATTTTTCTTTAATTTATAATTATGCAAGTGACTACTGTAAAATACAGAGTTAATATTTAAAAATCCAAACATATGTCGATTATTTTTGAAGAGAAAGGATATCAGGAAAATAGCATATTTAGAAAAAAGTGCTATGCAATTATCTATATGAAACTCTACCAAAAAATTTTATTTGGTGACTATAATTTATTTGCAAAAATATTTTGATTTTCTATAGATGGGTAGAGCAAATACATCTGTCTAGTCTTAAGAAGTATAGCTCTTTTGTCATGCTTTGTTTTGCCTTAAAGTTAGTTATATACATATTTTTCAGCCCAATGAAATTTTGATCTTTTTCAGGGAGAGTATCATTTAATTATTCAATAAATAATAAATGAATATTTACCTACCTTTTAATGAATTGTGTGTTAAGCTTTGGTGATAAAAAGACAAAAGAGACAAAGTCTCTGTCCTTATAGAATTCAGAAAAACATTGAGAGGGGAAGATAATTAAAGAGTAATATGATCAATGCCATGATAGCAGCATACATATAGTAACCTAGGAGCCAGAGAGTAATGGTAAACTCAATCTCATGGAAGTAAGAAGGGAGAGGGGAAAGGGAAGAGAGAGAGAGAGAGAGAGAGAGAGAGAGAGAGAGAGAGAGAGAGAGGAGAAGAGAGAGAGAGATACTCCCCCGGGAAATTTTATCAGAACACAAGGTTAACTGGTGCAAAATATATTCAACATGGTTTACCTAGTTATGCTAAAATAAGTTAAGTCTCAAATGTGTAACTGGTGGTATGTTTTATACAGATAGTCTTTAACTACAATTTCACTTTTCAAATAAAACAGGTTTTGAAAGTAGAGAAGCCAAATATTCAGTTGGTCTATTTCCTTTAGCATTCTTATCAGTGCATAAATTTGTGTATGATTTCTTTTTAATGCATAAGTTTTTGATTATCTGTGAAGCGAATTCAAAATAGCCAAGTCATTTGTAATCAGATGATCTCTTTGGCTTTATTCATGGGGCTGAATTTCTGTAGTGCGTACAAATAATACATTCAAGTTAAGTTCTTACCAAAAAGGAAGGTGATTATCCATGGAAGGATAGAAGAAATAGTTCATTATCACAATACATTTTTGGATCTAAACTCCTTTAAGACAGGCATCATATTTTATGCTCCTTATGTATCTATCCCCACAGCATTAAGCATAGCACTGATTGTATTAACTGTCAATGAACGGCCATCGAATGATTGATTAATATATCACTTTATAGATTTGGAGGCTATATTTCAATTTATTTTATATCTAGGCATTTAATCTATGTGCCTTCATTTTGATATTAATATGACAGCAGCAGTTTTAACTGAACTACGCTACTGTCCCACCTCACTTCTTTTTCTATGTGTAGTCCCTTCAAGCCCTATGATAATAGAGTGTAGAGATTGTGGTGCGTCCAAATTATAAGAGAGATTCTGTAAACATTATCATACCTCCTGGCATTGTGGAATTATGGCTTTGGATATCTCTAGAATCAGCTCAAGAAAGAACATGTGGTGGAGCCTTAGAAGCTACACATCCTTTTTCCGATTGCAGCAACACACTCCAGCTTGTTTGTTTCAGCAACTCTCTACCCCCATCACATTAACAGGTGTTAACAGGAGAGATGGAAAGAGAAATCACCCAAGTGACCTTTGCCCGCAGTTATTTCTAGAAATACTCATCTTTTTTGAAATTCTCCAGTACCTTTCCTTACGAATGGCTAGGGGTTTTTCAACGTGGTAGCACCAAAGCCTTTGGCTTTCTTTTCCCTCATAAGCAGTACAATTAGATTAGACAAATCTATGTAAACTCTATATGTCAAGTTTAGGGAAAATTTGGTGGCCAATTAAGACAATAGAAAAAAGTGGGTGATTGATGTGTATTCAAAACAATAAATGAGAAACTTAAGGATGATAGAATTGAAATGGTGCCTTGTGTGACAGAAGAGGAAATAAATAATATTGGTGAAAGCAGATTTGAAAATCCATGCCAATTGTGTGAGGAACCCAGAATTGCTTTTTCGATTCCTACCAGCATCCCTCCCAAAAGCCTACTTATTTTTTACAATACTACTTTTACCCACACAAGCCTAACCCCTACATATCTAATTAAATGGTCAGCCAGTAAATGAGGTGGCCTTTTCATTTAGAATGTGTAAGAAAAATATTAATAGTGTTTAGTACTTCATTGTATAGCCCTCTCATTTTAATACAAACTTAAAAACCTTTTCTTCTTTGCTTCTAGAACTTGCAGTTGTACCAACTAGATAGTCTACTAAATAGGTTTTCAATGCATGCACTAGCTTTTGTAACAAAAAATTAGTCAGCCTTTTTCCTGAACTTGCATCACAGTTCTGCAGAGCTGATTTCTCCAGCTGTGTTCAAAGAAACGGAGTAAGACAAGAAGCTGTTGTAAAGCCTGCCATCAATGATGACAATAGCCTGGATAGAACAGAAACACACCAAAATCCAGCCTTTTACGGAAGCTAGTGGGTGAGTTGTTCTGAGAGGTGAAAGTCTTGCTTGGAGCCACCTGTTCTCAAAGCTCATTTCCTTGCTCTTTAGCTTGTCAGGTTTACCAAGGCCAGCCAGGGTTCAGGAGGTAGAAGCCCATTTGTAACGCTCAGGCAATCTCTTGTCACAGATGACTAGTCATGCACGAAACAGGAAATGTTCAATCAAATTGTTTAAAAGCATTTGTTCATTTGTTCTCATTTTAATGGAAAGGTAACAACAACAACAACAACAACAACAACAGCAGCAGCAGCAGCAGCCCCAGCAGCAGCAGCAGCAGCAGCAAACAAAAAAAGAAACCACAGCTCAATTATATTTAGGCTTCTATAGGATCCAGGTTCTTCATTGTCCTCAAAATAGAAATGCCTCTTATATTACACATCATTTGATCCATGGAAATAAAGGTAGCTGCTCATTTATTTTAGTTCCTGCCCCTTCCCAACTTAGTTTATAAGAAAAAAGAAAAACACCTTTGTCCCCTTTGAACTAACATAAGGCAGACACAAGTCTGACATGGAATAACTTTTGCAAAAGGACTGATTAAATCTCTCTTTCTTCTCAAGATGAAAAGGATCTTTAAAAACAAACAGGTTTTATATCTGTAGGTATTAAATTTGCCCTTTGCATTTGCTTTATTCAATGTAACATTTGTGTGGTTCATTACATCTTTCATGTAGCAGATCTAAAAACCTCTTTGTGAAGTTGAAGATAATGGCATAGTGTGCTATAGGTTTTAAAGATACTGCTTTTTAAAGCAGCAAACAGCCCTTTGGGGAGAGAAGCTGCTGTGCTGATGTGAAAAGTTTCTTTTTCTGGCCGTGGTTTAATTCTCCATTCACTTTAGCAATTGCTTCTCACAAATAAAATGTTTGATGGCTATTTTCCCTCTCTGCAGGCCTAAAGCAGAAGTTGCCAAATTTAAGGGTAAATAAGAACCACCTGGAGTGTTTGCTACACTGTTAATTCCTGGGATCCTCAGCTAATACACTGATTTAGTAGACTTGGGGGTGGGACCCAGGAACCTGCTTTGTTAGAGAGCATTCAGCTGACGCTTAGGCAGGAGATCTTTTAGAGAAACACTAGCCTAAACTAATTCTGGAAAAAAGTGAATCCAAGGGCATTAAACGGCTTTCTTTGTAAGATATTTTCTAGTTCTGATGAGTTACTTTGTTACTTTGAATTGTCACAAACAAAATAGTAAATCATTTTTAAGAACGAAAATGGTTTAAAAGGAAGAACAATTACTTTGCCTTCCAATAGGAACTATGAAAACTGCGCAAAAACATGCAATAGAAAAACAAATTAATCCATTGGTCTGATTACAAAGCAGTAGAGATTTCAGAAAACCTGATTATATGTCATGAAATCCAGTTCTTAAAAAGTGTCTTGGTGAAGATAAACCTATAGATTATAGTGTAGATTAGTTTAGTAAGATTCTGTCGTATGTTCCAACTCGTTGGCTGTGCCAGCATACACTACATGCATAGATGGCAAATTGCCTGTCATTGTAGTATAAGTGTTGTCATGCCCTCTGCTTGCTAAGAAACCTAACACAGGCCTAGATCCTTTCCTATTTCAGTTCAGTTCATGGGTTGTATAAGGGGAAGATGATATTAGGCCCTTTTTGGCGACACCTGGACCAGGCACACCTGGAGACCCTCTATTGAAACCAGAAATGCAAAGGTGAATAGAAAACATCCAAAGAGATGCTGCTCAAACCTGACTGACGAGCTGCCAGTAATGTTGCCAGCAGCTTGAGGAATTGGCAGCCTGTCTACAACACCTGGAGAAATTATGTATCTATGTCTATTGTAGTTCCATGTTAAACAAACAGACCCCTTGAGAAGTTAATTTGAATTTACACAGGCTTATTTGGTTCCTAGTGTCGATGTCCTCAGGACTTTTCAACTCTGTAGGATCTAATATTGCTAAAAATTTAACTCTATCTTTTGATCAATTATAACTGTAGTGTAGAAATTAGAGGCAGCACAGCTAAGTGATCAAGAGAATAGGCTATAGATCTAGATGCCTAGATTAATAGACTGACTCCACCAGTTTCTACCTGTGAACCACTGAGCATATTAATGCAATATTCTGTCATCAACTTCATTAAGGCATAAAATGGAGATAGGAGATATCATCTCTACGGTATGAAGTATTGTAGAATTCTTAGAAGGTTAAATTAGTTAACGTGAATGAAGCATTTATCATGGTGCCTGACAGAATAGGTGTTGAGTAAATGTTAGCTTTATTATCATTGTTGCTGTTGCTGCCAGTAGAAAAAACAAGTGTATATATCTGTGGAGTCAGTATTCCAATTAATATATAAATTATTTCCATTATCCTAAAAAGTTCCTAATGTGCTTGGCAATCTTTCAATCCGACCAACACTCCAGTAAACACTCTGATTTCTAAATATGTAGCTTTATTTTGTCTCTTTTAGAATTTCACATAAATGGAATCATACAAAATGTACTCTTTTATGTCTGGCTTTTTTTCATTCCACACAACGGTTTTGAAATTCATCTTTGTTGTGTGTATCAGTAGTTTACTCCTTTCTATTGATAAATATTCCATTTTCTTAATATACTATAATTAGTGATATCACTTGTTGATGAACATATAGACTGTTTCATATAAATTATTCAATTTTTTGCTACTAAGAATAAAACTGCTCATTCTTGTACAGGTCTTTTAGTGAATATGTTTTTGTTTATATTGGGTAAATGCCTAGAAATGGGATTGCTGGACCATAGGGAATGTATATGTTTAAATTCATGAGAACCTGCAAAGTATTTTTCAAAGTGGCTGTTCCATTTTGTACTCATCCCTCCAACAATGTGAGAGATCCATTTATTCCACATCTTCAATAATTGGTATATTATTTTTAAGTTTAGTCATTCTAGTTAGTATAAAATGATATCTTATTATTGTTTTAATTTGAAGTTTCCTAAAAACTGATGATGAATATCTTCTCATGTGTTTTGGAAATTTCTGTGTCTTCTTTCTTTTTAAGTGTCTGTTAAAGACTGGCATATTTTTTATTGGTTTATATTTTTATTACTGAGTTGGAGAAGTTCTTTATTTAATCTGAATGTATAAAGGGAATTATTATCTCAGCCTATTTATTGTCTTAATGATGTCTTTTTAGAAGCACAAATTTAATTGTGATAAAGTATAATTTATTATTTTTTCAGTCTACAACCCTGCTCCCCTGAACAAGCCCAATCCTGTCTGATCTCAGAAGCGAAGCAGGGTCAGGCCTGGTTAGTACTTGAATGAGAGACCACCTAGGAAGACCGGGTGCTTTAGGTATAAAAAATTAAAAAAATAATAAAAATAAAATAAAATAAAATATATTATTTTTTTCTTTTATGATGAGAGCTTTTTATGTTCTAAAAAATCTTTGCTTACCCAATATTGTAAAGATATTCTATGTTTCCTTTCAGAAATTATATAGTATTAGCTTTATATTTAGTTCAGCGATACATCTGTAATTAATTTTTCTGTATGGTAGAAGTTGAATTTTGTTTCTGATATTTATGTATATTCAGTTGTTCCAGGATAATTTACTGAAAAGATTTTTCTTCTCCAATTGAGTTAACTTGCTACTTTATAGAAAAGATCAGTTGATCGTATATATGTATATTGTAATCTCTAAAGATGTTTAGATGTTTTTTGTTTTGTTTTGTTTTTGGACTCAATTCCATTTATCTATTTTTCTGTCTTTACATTGCTACACACCATTTTTTTGGATAAATATAGCTTAATAGTATACTTTGAAATGAGATAGCATAGGTCCTTTAATTTTGTTACTCTTTTTCAAAAATTTTTTGAAATTTTATGAAAAAGAGTACTACTTTAAATACTTTACATTCTCTTAATCGTTGTAGAATCAGTCTGTCAATTTCTCCAAAAAAGCCTTAACTGGTATTGCATTCTACCTATACATTCATTTAAGAATAATTGACATCTTAACAGCATTGAGTCTTTCAACTCATGAACATAGTATAATGTTCCATTTATCTAAGTCTTCTTTAAATTTCCCAACGAGGTTTTACAGTTTCAATAAAGAGAACTTGCACAACTTTTGTTTGATGAATTCCTAACTATTTTATGTTTTTGCTGCTATTTTAAAACATATTTTTACATTGTATTGTCCAATTGATATTTCTATATTTTTCTATATTTCTTTTTCACATTTTGACTTTGCTAAATTTACTTTATTAATTCTAATGGATTTTGGATAGGTTTATTCAAATCTACCCAAAATATCAAATGATGTCTGCAAATAAAGATAGGTATATATCTTTCTTTGCAGTCTGGATTCATTTTACTAATTTTTTCTTGGTTTATCATTGGCTATGATTTCCAGTACAACATTAAATAGAAGTGTTCAGTTCAAACATCTTTGCCTTTCTCAGTCTCAGAAAAATTAATCACTATTAAATAAAATATTAAGAATATTAAGGTTTTTTTATAGATGCCTTTTATCAAGTAGAGAAAATTATCTTCCTAGTTTGTCAAAGGTTCTTAACATAAATGGCTAATCCATTATATCAAATGACTTTCTATATTTATTGAAATATTTCTTTTTCAAAATTTCCTGAAATAAATTCTACTTAGTCATGATATATTCTCCTATTCATGTACTGGTAGATTTAATTTGCTAATAATTGGTAAGAATTTTTGTGTCTATGAGAGATACTGTTCTATTTTTCTTTTCTGGTATTATCTTTGTCAGGTTTTGCTGGCTTCGTGAAACAAACTGGGAAGCATTTATCTTCTCTTTTTTATAAAAGATCTTGCAAAGATTTGAGTCTTAGGGTTTGAACTAGTCTGACAATTACTTAATCAGTTACTTTCTAGAATTCTGTTCTAGCTCTTCTGATACTTTTTAAAGCTATATCTCTTGGTATCATTTTCTAGTGGTTGCTTTAGAGATTACAATATACATCATTAACTTAGCAAAGTCTATTTGAATTCATATTATTTTATCACATCTAATGTGAGACTCAAAACAGTATAACTCCAATTACCTTTCCTCCATTATTTGTGATATTGATGTCATATCACATGATGGAGTTCAAAGTATAAGTAGATATCATATATTTACTTATACATAAATTATAAACTCTGTAAGATATTGATATTAATTTTTACTATAAGTAGCTAATGTATTTTAAAAAGAATTTTTAGAAAAAAATTCTTGTATAGTTAGTTACCTAGATACTTACTATTTCCATCATTCTTTAGTGCTTTTCAGGGGGTGATTTGATCTCTGAAAGACGCATCTGTTGTATCCATAGATACAACAGATCTCCTGCAAGGATGAGATTCTATCTTTGGTCCAGTTCCCTAGAAGTAAAGCCTGAAACAGAGTTTTCTATCCAAGTAATTTATTAGGAGAGTATCTCAGAAGAAAGGGGAAAAATGCTAAGCATGACTCTGGTTTCAGATAGAGACTAGTTTCAGTCTGATCCTGTGGGGAAGATCTGGAACACAAATGGTATCACAATGTTTTATATTGAGCAAGGATGCTGACTTAATACATGTTGAAAGATTTAAAAAACATTTTGATCATCAGAAGGGTTAGTCTCAGTATCTTTTTCTCCATACTATCAGAAAATGGGTCAGTTTTTTCTCTCTCTCTCTGTTTTACCCAGACTATTTTTAAAGTCATAATATTTATTGATCACTTATTATGTACCAGGCAGTACATATATTAACTCATTTTAAATCACTCATTAAAACTTTAAGTTAGAAATAAATACTGTACCCACATATTGGCTAGTAAAATGTTAATTCACATTTCATTGATCATTCATTCAACACATACTCTTCGTTTCATTAATCTTTTGTATTTTTTTTTTAGACTCTATATTGTTTATTTATGCTCTGACCTTCATTATTTCTTTCCTCACTTTGGGCTTTGTTTATTGTTCTTTTTTCTAGTTCCTTTAGGTGTAAGGTTAGATAGTTTATTTGAATTTTTCTTATTTCCTAAGGTAGGCCAGTATTACTACAAATTTCCCTCTTAGGACTGCTTTTGTTGTGTCCCATATATTTTGAGTAGTGTGCTTTGATTTTCATTTGTCTCCAAATGAAATTCATTTGATTTCTTCCTTGACCTCATTGTTAACCAATTCATTGTTTAGTAGCATGTTATTTAGCTTCTATGTGTTTGTGCATTTTTCAGATTTTTTTCTTGGAATTGATTTCTAGTTTCATACCATTGTGGTTACAGAAGACTCCTGACATGTTTTCAGTTTTCTTAAATTTACTAAGACTTGTTTTGCAGTCTTAGTAAATTACTTAGTCTTACTAACATGTAATCTATCTTGGAAAATGTTTCATGTGCACTTGAGAAGAATGTATATTATGCTGCTTTGGAGTGAAACGCTCTGCCTAGAACAGTGCCTGGTACACCATAGGTGCTTAAATATTTATTGAATGAGTAGGTGTTTAACAGCATTTTCATTATTAAAAATAATATATTATTAAAATATGTTACTTTACAATGAACTTTCACGCAAAATATGTCTGTAAAAAATGCTCAAAAATCTGTGGTTTTCCCATTGGCCTTTAGAAGATCTGTATTCCTGAGATGGAGAAAGATAAGGAGGTTCTTCCGCTTCTTTCCATTTGGCCAACATGGAGAAAAGAAAAATGAGTGGGAAGTATTTTCTTCTGTCCTGAGGGTAAAATGAGATTTTTTTATAGTGCATAATTATTTGGCATGCAGAGGGAGACACTTCAAATGTGCTAAGTATTCTTAAAAACAAAGCCCAAACAAAGCTACATTTACCCTTGTTCTGCAATTGCCTTAACTGGAATCTGTTCTTTAGTCTATGTATGACACAGTCACTTCCTGTTTCCAATCCATTAAGTAAGAGGCAATGCTACTGTCCATACCTTAAAATGGCGCTGAGAGGTTTGAGTAATTAGTAGGTGTTCATAAAACACTTTGACATTCTCGAATGGAAGACATTTAAAAAGTACATAGTGCTATTTTGTTTTTAACAATCAGAAGTATTATATGTTTAACAATCATAATGTTAAAATAATGACATTTTATACTTTTATAAAATCAGAAGCTTTATGAACAAATGTCATTTTATTTTTAGAGAAACTAAGGCCAAATAAGGCTTAAGCCTGTTTTGAGGGGTGATTCTACAAATCAGTTGAGCAGATACGAATGGATTTTATGTGAATACATGTGCAGAGAAAGACCACAACATGTCAATTAGAGTTAGTTTAACCACCTTAACCATGAGCATATCATGGCATCAGGAAGAAACAGCATACTGTGGGGAAGTCACTTAATCAAGAATAGGGAGACCATTGCCCTGGCCCTCAGACCAGCAGGTGATATTAAATAGCTCATTTAACAAGTGTTTAGTGGGTGTCTAATACAATACACAAGCATACGTATTACTTGACCTTGTCCAGATCTTGAGGGCAGGGGAGAAGAAGGAGACCTGGGAGAAAGACCTGGCTTTTTTGGATCCTAACAAGGTCACTGAAGAGACACCCACATTTACTCCAGGAATAGCAGCACCTGCTCCCTTTCTGTGTGCTCTCTAGGAAGGGCTCACACAAACCTGGGAATCCCCAAGAACCTAGAGGTAAACGGCATTGTCAGCTGAATTGTTCCTGGCTCTAGGATTTGGACAGAGTTGTTGCTTACACTGGGAAGAAACTGGAAGCCAAGTTTCTCCTTTGTACTTTATCAAAGTATTATCTGCTACCAATACCCTCACTACCAGCTTGTGCTTTTTGCTATTTTCCGGACCGTGGCTCTAATGTGATAAAGAGCAAAGGTAAAGATTTCGTCACTGCCTGAACTGCACATGTGCAATGAGACATAAATCTATAAGCAAAGAAAGAACAATAACAACTTAATTAGTAAGAGTCAGTTATTGAGAGGAAGAATAAGTGACTCTTTTTTTTGGTTAAATCAGTGAAAGAGTCAGAAGACAATTTTAATAAATCACTAGTTGCAGTTGGGTCACATGCCAAAACATTCTTCCTATGCCTACTGAAATGGAGAGTCAGTGATGAGAGTTTATTTTGTAAAGATCAAGTGGTACAAAATTCTAACAACACAGAGCCAAAGTACAAAATGAAGAATATCATTAAACAGAAGAATCTTAGAGAAAATAGTCTGAAAATATACATATGAATATGAGGGGTTCCACAGAGAGAAAAATGAATAGAGTCGTAATAACTTAAATAAGTTAAGAAAAATTGACTGTGTTGAAATAGACTTGAGTTGGTTAATTGGAAAACCCTCCTGAGAACCAGAAAAAATTAATTTACAAAGCCTTTTCCAAGGCCCATCTTAGTGACTTTTCAGAATTTCAAGAATAAAGAGAAAATCTTACAGATTTCGAGGGAATAAATAATCTAGAAAAAAATAGCAGCTTTCTAGTATTGAACACATCATTTGCAACTTTGGATGCTAGAAAACAGTGGGATCACTTTAATAGATTACTAAGAGACTGCATTCTAAGAATCCTAAGCCAGCCAAGATATCATCTATCTAACCAGACAAAGGAAAGAGATTTTCAAAAATGTAAGAGTTCAAAGTTCACCACTTTATACTTTACCTAAAAAATGGGCTCAAATCTGTATCCTAACAAAATGAAAAACTAAGAAGAGCTTAAGATCTTAAGAAGAAAAAGTGACAAGTAGTAAATTGAAGGTGATGATGTGACTATGTAGTTTTAAGTATTAAGTTTGAAATAGATGATATATTTATTCTGCAATAGAAAAAGGATTGAACTAAATTTTTTGGTGTCGAAGAAGTAGGAAGTAGGGGGAGGAAGTGAGAGAGGGAGAGAGAGAGAGAGACAGAGAAAGAGACAGAGAGAGAATATCTAAAATCTAAAACGAATAAACTGCACCTTCATGGTAAATCAGCAAAACCCAGGAATTAAGGAACTGAATCAGTGTTCTAGAGATCTTATATGTGGATGTAAATTGGGGCAGTAAATGAATTCTAAAAATTTCACCTTGGGTGTAAAGTGGGAGAATAAAAGAATATATATATATATATAATATAATATTCTAAACAATTGTTAGTTAACAGAATTGAGCTGTGCATCAAAGAATACACCATAATTCAAGTTGCATTTATTTAGGAGAGTGTAGACAGATCATTGTCTAGAAAGCTGTCAATGGGTTTAATTATATTAGCAAATTAAAGGAGAAAATAATTTATTATATCAATGCGTGCTTAAAAAGCATATGCTGATTGGGGGTACCATACCTTATTTTTAAATTTCTAAATAAGATAGTGATACAAATAATCCAATTAAATATAATATTTACTCGAATCCAATAAAACACATCATAGCACATGATGAAATTCTGTCATCGCTTCCCTTAAAATAAAGGACCTCTCTCAACTATTAAAATGTTTTCATTTTATTTTAAATTATTTTAAATTTGTTGTAAAAATTACTACTTAAGAAAAAAATTATAAAATACACTTAGAAATTATCACTTTTCCTTCTCTGACCACCAACTTTTCAATTATTGTTTTATTAATTTTATATTAAAGTTTATGACATTTGAATTCTTGCTATAACTATGATTACCACATTGAATTCTACAATTAGATTCAGGATTCTTTATTAGTCTTTCGACCATAAATTCCATGAGGTTATTATCTTGAGTTATGGCTGCTTTTCACTGACCAGTACTTCTGTACGTACTCATGAGTGCTATGTTCTCTCTGACTCTTGAATGCAATACATCACTTTGCTAGGCATAAAACTGTTGTGTCACTTTTTTCCACTTAATAGGAAGCTTTTCATTATCTTTAGACATGGCGTGTTACTATAGAAAAGTCTGAAGCCAATCTGGGTACTTCTCATTGAATATCATCTTTTCCTTTCTGGAAGATTATATTTTTCTCTTTTATTCTTAATGTTTAGTAATTTTACTAAGATGTGTTTTTGTATTCATATTTCTATGTTAATGTTTCCTAGGCCAGATGCATGTTTTATTTATTAATAAAATTTCCTTCCATTAAAGTTTTAAATAGTTTTTGTACTCTATGAATTCTCTTTTATAAGAATACCGAATATAAGAATATCCCATCATCCCATATTCTTTTTAATAAATGTATATTTCATATATTTATTTCGTTTCATGTTTGTGGTTACTTCTAACCTGCCTACCACATCTCCTACTCTATTTTGTCATGTTCCTTTTTTTATTCTGCTATAGCTTTCAACTCTATAACATTTCTATTTTCCTCATACATTTCTCTCCTGACTTCTACCTTGCTTTTCACTTCCTCCTAATCTAATGATCACTTCTTTAAACATTTGTTTCTCTTAAAAAAAAAATTAAAGAAACTGATCATGTTATTTATGATTTCTTTGAACCTAGCAGAAGTATTGGTAGGACTTTTATCCTTTTAGGGGGAATGTGTGGGAGGAACATTGATTCTAAGGTATAATTTCTTGGTCTTCTTTTGCTTAGTTTGTGTTTTTCTGTTTTCCTTTTTGAGTTGTATTTTCCCAAAGACAAATGTACTCTTTATCACATTGTTATTGGGTCCTTTCTTACTCATGTTGGAATGAGGCCAGTTATTTGTTGAAGAATTATTTGTGGAAGAGGAGGGGAGTTAGCTATCATAGCCTGAACTTAAATTTTATTTGCCTATTTTAAAAACCTTTCACACAATAATTTATTTCGTCCCTTCTAGGATGGAGTTTCCATCAGTTTTGGTGTTCTGGGCTTGGAAAGTCTTACCACAGAAAACTTCATATTACAGGCTTTATGGTTTTCCATCTAATAATAACTACCTCCCTTTTCTTGTTCTATATTGCTAGCCCATCCACAGACTTCTTGCTAAGAATCAGGTTGAAGACAATGCGAATGACATATATCCGGAATATGGACAAAGGTTCTAAATAGAAATTTCTCCAAAGAAGATATACACATGGCTAATAACTACATAAAAAGAAATCAACATCATTAGTCAATAGGGAAATGCAAATCAATACCACAATGTAATATTGCTTCACACCCACTAGGATGTAAAATGAATGAAAATTAATGTAGCCACTTTGAAAAGCAGTTTGGTAATTCTTCAAAATGTTAAATGTAAAATTACCAGTAATTCCACTCTTACAAATTTACCCAAGAGGACTGATAATATATGTTCACACAAAAACTTGCATGTTGAACATTCACAACTTCGTTATTTATACAGAATTATTCAGCTTGTGACCAAAAGTGGAAACAACCCAAATGTCCATAAACTAATTAATGAATAACTTAAGCATGGTCTATCTACAGAATTAAATATTATTTGACAATAAGAAAGAAGTATTGATGCATGTGACAACATAAATGAATCTTTTAAACATTATGCTAAGTAAAAGCAGCCAGTCACAAAAGACTACCTGTTGTATTACTGCATTTTTCCATTTATATAAAATATCCAAAACAGGAAAAACTACAGAAAGTTTTAGTGGTTGCCTATGGTTGGGTTTTGTTTTGTGGGTGATGAAAATATTAGATTGTGACTGTGATTACACAATGCTGTTAATTTACTAAAAAGCATTGAATTTACACTTTAAATAGTGAATTTTAAATATATGAATTCTATCTCTGTCTTGATATCTTTATTAAGCTGTTTAAAAAATTAAAAAAAAAAAAAAAAAGGAAGAATCAAGTCAGAACACCCAGGTTTAAATCCTGACATTTATGAATAAATGCTTAGTAGATAATCTTACTTTCCTCACTTTTCTACTGTTTCCTTAAAGAAATTATTTCTCTTTGCTTCGATTTTTCATCTGTAATGCAGAATAGTGATATCTACCTTTGAACATCGTTGTGAAGTCTAAATGAAATCGTGTCTAGTTTAGTGCTCGACTTACAAGAGATGCTTAACTATATTAGTTCCCTTCCCTTCCAGGTTCCTAATCATCTTTTTACGTGTGTTACCAAGAACTTTAATTTCACCCTCGTAGGAGTGGCTGAGTGCTCAGCTTTTAAAAATATTTTGGTTAGAGCTTTGCTGTCCTCTTTGCCATTCTTTATGGAATCTATTTCTCATTCTCACGGTTCTTTCACTATTGAGCTCTCTAGCGCCACACATATCCTGATGTTGTCCTGTGCAGTTTCTGTTCTATTATTTTGCTGCTCTTGACGCGCTGACCGTTTTAGCTGCTGAATTAATTTCTACTTTCAGAATGATAATAATGCAAAAGCACCTTAGTATTTACTCTACAGAATAGTAGATACAGAGTATCTACTCTGTACGTAATGATTTACTCAAACAGTCACCTCTGATTTGGCTACTTGTCACGCAGAATTTCCTTTGGTGCTTCTCTCACTGGTCCGCTGACGGCTGCACAGTAGCTGCACTCTGGTGCATCTGTGATTGATTCTCTTCCTAATTTTGGATGGCCAGACTGGGGCCACGTTACGCTTCATCTTTTGAGTCAAACAGGGTATGAGTTCTTAGCAAAGAGGTATCAGGGCTACCCATTAAAAAGAAAAAAAACAACAAAAATCTCAAGTTGTCTATTTAGTTCTTGCTTGTAATTTGAGTATAAAGTGACCAGCTACTCTTAGGTATAAGGATCTACAGAAGATCTTTGCATTTTAAAATTTTCCATTCCCTTTGGTGATGAAAGTTTTCAGCAGATATTAAATTATTATATAAATTGCATCATTACTAAAATATAAAATAAAATTTAGCCTCAAGTTTTGAGTACTGTCTAAACACAAGGATACTATTATATTAGTTTCATCAACAAGAGCTATCTGTAGCCTTGATGCTGTTAGCTTTAGGGTTATCAGTAGGTGGTTTCCTTATTGTGAAAAAAAATTGAAGCCAGAAATGGGATGATAAAAAGAGAAAAGATGTTTTTAAAAAGAGGTGAAATATCTTCAGGCACTTTTCAGCCCCCCAAATGTTATTTTTCCTTTTCTATAGCTAGAGTTCTAAAAATTCTTCTTGCAACAGACATCAAATATTCAGTGAAGGCATTTATAATTATTCAATGAGAGTCATATAGCCTATGGTTTTATTATTACATAAATGTATAATATTGGATGTTTATTATTATATTTTGTCTTTCCAAAATTCACTCCCTCTTCTGCTGGAAAAGATTTTAGTTTTTCTTTGTGGAAGTCATCCATTCCCCACTCTTAACCCAAGGGACTTGAGTGAGATTGATCAGCGTATACTATTGTTTTTGCCAGCCACTTTGATTTATTTAGATATAGGTACAATCCTATTTACAACCAGCTATACCTGATAAGATTATAAGCTCTATTATTACTGAGTTGCTGAGAAAATGGTCTATCTTATTTCAGTGATTCTAGGATATCATATTTTCACCCACATTTGAACATCTCTGAGCTTGTAGAACTATGTTATAAGAAATTATAGTGTTATTATTTAAGGGTCAGCATTTTTCTTTTCTAACTGGTACATAAAGTTTTTTTTATTACAATCAGTAATGTTTTCATGAAATATGGGACTGACCCCTGGAGCTTCTGGCAGCCATATTGCCATCATGAGGGCTGAGGTGGTCCGAGAATGGGGAGGTCAAGGTAGAAAAGCTGAGTTCAGAGGTGAAAAGAAACTGAGCATTAATGATATAATTTAGACTCTGTCATATCTAGTCATGTCTGAAGTTAATGCTCAGGTTCTGCACACCAATTACTTCCCTTATCACTCTAAAAACACTTTTTGTTGTTTTAAAAAGTGTAAGCGGCTCATCTCTCACTTTTAACTGTGAGAGTTCTGACCTCTTAAGTATCAACTAAAAAAGCACTTGAGATATTATAAAGACCAATACTTGAACAAAGAGACATTTTTAGTCACTTACCACTTTCTCAAAGTTAGTTGAAGAGAAATAATGGACAGGAAGCAATTTGGGACATCTAAAACATTTGACAAACATAAATAGGTCAGTAACAAGCATTTTCTGTCAGGAAATACTGAGATGCCTTATAATTTAGTAGGCAAACATAATCCTTAGATACATTCTAAGGCATGTGAAACAAAGATTCTTAGTTACCCCTGGAATGAAAATGACTTGCAAAGATTGCTACCTCCAGGAGAAAGAAATTCTCACATGCTCATCAAGATTTAGGGAATTTACAGATAAGGTACAGTCCAGCCAAATTTTAACAATAGATACACTACAAAGGATGTGGCAAATAGGTAACAAGGGAATTAAGGGACTAAAACCTTAAACCATCCAAAATAAATTTTATATATTAAAGTAAAGAGTGGGAATACATTTTTAGAGGTAAAAAGGTAATGCGGATAAAGATTTCTGGTAGCACTGTCATGAAACTGTATTTTGATTATAGCCTATTCTACAAACAACCAAAAATAATTTATAAAATTCAAGTTATTTGATAACTATAAATCTTTATAGTTATCAAATAGGATATATGTGGAGATACTGTTCCATCTTGTTCAGATGCCTTCTGAAAACTAATTATGCCTCTGTGCATAATTAGCATATTTCGGCCTTGAGCTTTGCCCCTAGTAATACCCTTCAAGTGATTAGGACTATCTGAGAAGTACTATAATCCCCTAGAATGTACTGTTTGGTTTTTCTCAGTACTATTATGAGAGAAATGTGCAAACTGGAATTAAGGAACAATTTCCTGCCAGTTAAATGAACAGAATAAATGTGTATGTGTTCAATCATGTTTGCTGTATTAAGGACAGCTCGGGATCATTTCTTAATTGAATTGTTTAGGTAACACCATTCCAATCCCAAGTTGTTTTTATCTGTATTATAAAACTGACAGTATGCAATTAACATTTGTTCTCAGTCTATCTTTTCCTTTGAAATTCTGAATCAGTGACACAGAATCGCTTTTATGTGATGAGGGTATGGGCAAGTCTTTAAGAAATTACTTAACGCCTCAGGCAGATTCAATATGAATCAAAGACATTCTTTTTTTATTTGTTTTTATTAGATTTTTCTTCAACTTTTGCCATCACAGAGAGAAATTTGCATGATACTGATCTAGTTGAGATTACTATCTTTTTAATGGTCTATTAAAAAAAATGTTGAGCAAGCTCTTGAATGAACACTTTGGTTTACAACAAGAGAGGAGTGTTTGTGTAACTAAATATATTTAGATATTAAACCCATAACTCCATCTTGCATAAAGAAGGCCAGCAAAACCAACTTGAGAACCTCTGTGCCTGCCTGGACACTCTCTGGTTACTGTTTTATATTCCTTAGGGACATTTATATTCAGTCATTACTTCAGTCATTACTAATATAAGTAGTATTTGCGTTTTAGACCAAAAAATTATTTGTGAGTTATTATATATACATCACAAAAAATTATTCAATAGTTAAATTTTACACAATCAATACAAATAGACTGTATTTTTTTTCCCCCTCAAATGATGTTAATGTGAGTAATTTTCAACAGCCCAAATCTTTCCTGGTCCCAGGATACCTATCATAGTTTATTGACCAGGAGTGACAGATATACCTTGGTTGTATTGTTTCATTAGTCATCTCATTTTGTTCTCTTGTAGTACAAATTCTTGAGTAATTCTTTCCACAGGTTACTCATTATTAGTGCTATATATAGGTTTTCTGATCCCTATGCAAAGCCTTATAAGTTCATTTTCTCATTCTCCTGAATATAAGTTTTCTTCCCCTTTAAACTTGCTTGAAAAAATTTTCCTTCTCTTTACATCCACCCCTTGATTCATTCTCTATTCCTCTTCTCATGTGTTGGTCACTAGTTTTACTTTTGCTTAGCTTTCTATATGGCCTAATCTGCTTCTGTTTGTGTTCTTGGTGAAAAGGGCAAAAGGTGAATAGTGTTCACTTAGAAAGGATGATTTAAAAGATCATTTTGTATACTCTAGTATTCAAAATAAATCATTCTACAGTTATTTCTATAACTTAAGACAATTGAAAGCAGTACAACTTATTTTACAAATAACTGAACAATTGCATGATATTTTAATGATATTGTTTAAGAGTATACAGTCTCTGCAGTCAGACTTCCTGGGTTCCTCACTCCACCACAACCAAAAGCTGGGTAACTACTCCTTGGAGAGTCAATGGTATGTGCCTGTTCACTGTTTAATGTGTTCCATGTCTGTGCTTTCTCCTTTTTTATGCCCTTGACTCTGCGTCTCTACTGTGTATCAATCACTAAATTTCATAGTCATAAGCTAGACTTTGTAATGAGCTATCTATAATCTGAATTACTAGAATTTAACCTTCCAAACTCACCTCCCTAAAGTTCTCTAATTTTATATCTTACTCCTGAGAGTTCTTTGACTTCAACATTAATTTCACAAGCTCTACGATCCACTTTTCACTATCCATCACTCCCTGATGTGCCTTTTATTCTCCTTCTCCAGCTTAATTTTGTGGTCCATCATTATAATTACTTCTTTGTACACCCTCAAGCCTTTTGAGCCTTTCTTGCTCCAGCATGATCACCTGATCAATCAAACTTTCAGTCCACCCTATACCTGTACCCTCACAGCAGAATGTGACAGGAGAAAAGTATACAGTCAGGCTGACTGGTCTTACTTGACTTTGACTGGGAACCTGGGCCTAAATCTGTGCCCATGTACTCTGCCTTTTCTCCTCATACTACAGATGAACAACCCCTACTAAAAGATAAGGCCATCTCTAATTTGTGCATTAGGGCATCTCCCTTCTCATCGACTCAAGAACTTTGTTCCGATCATTCTTCCCTCTTTCTCTGGCACATCCACTTTTCCTATCACCTACATAAAGCATACAAATGAATAGAAATCTCTTTCATTTAAAAAGAAATATCTCTTAAGCTTCTTTCATTTCCTTCAATCTCAGTTTTCTTTCCTGTACCGTGAAATTCTACCAAAGAATTGTCTATGTTAACTCTCTTAAATTGCTTATTTCCATTCTCTTTTGAACTCTTTCCAATTAGGCTTTTAACCCCATACTCAATCAAAAATGCTTTGGTTAAGGACACCAAGGACATGTATGTTTCTAAACTCAGTGATCAATCCTTAGTCTTTGTCTTACTTGAGTACTCAGCCACATTTAACAGAGTGGATTCCTATATACTCCTTAAACACCTTCTTCAATTAGCTTCCAGGATTTAGCGTAAGCCCCGGATTTTCTAGTCACTTCTTTTCTTATTTATCCTACTTTTCTGAACTTTGAAGGTGGGCAGGCTTCAGGGCTCAATCCTTAGAAAAAAATTTTGTTCTAGCTAGACTTCTTTAGTGATCTTATCCAGTTTCATGACTTTTAAGACCATCTATAACACTGACGGCTCCCAGTTTAATATCTTTGATAGCTCTCTTCCTTTATTCAAATTCTTCCACCCAATATCTCTACTTAATAGAGGTTCTAACTTGATAGAGCACCTTACACTTAACTAATCAAAAACAGAACTACCTATCTAACCCCAAAATCTGTTCCTTCAACACTCTTCCCCATTTCAGTAAATGGTAGTTCTATTCTTTGAATTGCTCATACCCCAAACTTTTGTTAAAATATAATTTTTTAAAAAAGATGACTCCTATATAGATATAAAGTGAGCATGTGTGCTCAATTTAAAATTTATTTAATGTGTCAAAAATGTATTAGCTCACATGTGAGGGAACCAGCAGGGTGGTAGAGCTGATTCAAAAAGAATCAAAAGTTGAAAAGAGGTAAAACTGATTCAAAGGAGAAACAATGTGTATAGTCAGTCAGGAAAGCAAGTAAAATAAGTTTGCTAAATTGAAGACAAAAGTGGTTAAAAATCTTTAGGACAACAAATTGTTGAGGTTATCTTATCTATTGGAGAGAAAAATGTTTTCATCTCTGCTGGACAAAAGTTTACAATAAACATATAACTTTACAATGGTGAAATTGTTTTATAATAATAAATAGCAACTTAACATTGGTACATTGCCCTAGAGAATTAAATTATCCTTGTCAGGGCCTGTGAGACAATGGATTAATATGAAAGAACACACAGTTAATTCTTTGTCTTATTTCCAAGTTTTGTGTTTGTAACACCTTTAGTCATCCATAATTTCTATCTTATTTCCACACTTGACATCATCAAATCTTGTTGACTCTTACTTCAATACATAGTCAGAATCTTATCATTTCTCACTACTTTTACTGCTATCACCCTGGTCTCAACCAGCATCATTTCTTGCCTAGATTGTCGACAATTCCTCCTGACTGTTTTCCCATGTACTTACATAATCTAGTTTCAATAAAGAAAAAAAAAATGATCCTAAAGTAAAAGTATGTCAGATCATGACACTTCTTTTGTTAAAACCTTCTAAAATAAGTTCATATCTCACTCCCTCCAGCCCCAACACACACACACACACACACACACACACACACACACACACACACAAGTCCTTGCAATGGCTTATAAGGCCTTACAAAATCTGTACCTTTCTCCAAACTTATTTTTCTTAGATCATCTCTGACAATAATGATCAATTACAATATTTGGCCCACACAGCCTTTCTTGCTGTTTTTTTGAGACTACACAACATATTTTTACCTCAAGATCTTTTGGATGTGTTACTGCTACTTAGAATATTCTTCTCCCAGATACGCCCCTGGCTCACTCCCCACCTCCACTGAGTCTTGCTCAAATATCACCTTTTGAGTGAGGCTTTCCCTGACCATGCTATTAGAATTCTAACTCAGTTCCCCAGCATTTCTGTCCCTGGCACTTCCTTTATTCTTTCTCTGTCCCCAACTCCCCTCCCCCCACAGCTCTTATTATCCTCTTACATATATTATTTATTGATGGAAAGTATTTTTGTCTGTGTTGTTCACCAACATGTTCCAAAAGCCTAGTACAGTTCCTAGCACATGGAAGCCATTCTAATAATTTTGAATAAGTAAATGAGTGTGTAGATTATTAATTTTCTATTGATTTCCTAGCACCATTTTTTGTTTTCTTCCTGGACAGTCTATGATAACTTTGAAATGAAGCCATTATTTATTTTTTATTTCCATCTTACTATTGTTTCTAATTACAACAAATTAAAAACCAGTTATTAGCTACATGTGAGGCACTTGGTTAATCCTATGGAGAACACAAGGAAAATCGGACACAAGGAATATAAAGCTAGCAGATAAAAAGTTAGATCCTAAGAAAAGATATCAAAGGATAGAAATACTTAATTACTAAAATACTTTGCTTTCTGAGCCTCACACATAGATATTATTGAATCAAAAGTTTATAGGCAATAATATATTTTCTGAAATAAAAGAAGGGAATATATTTAAATATATAAAATAATTAAGCAACTTGCAATAGGTTACTTAATGACATTGTTTTTGTCTTTCTCATTGTGAAATGCAAACGTAATGAGAAATGTATATGTCCTTAGCGCTTGTGCAATTGCATGAAGACCTATTTTGGGGTGGAGCTGACCATTTTGCTCCTGATATTTTCTTCAATGCTCTTATCTTTCTCCTGTCCAAGATTTGTCTTTGTACTGAATTCCATGTTCTGCTTTTTTTAAAGTTTTTTTTTCCTCCCTGTCCCTTACCTTGCCCCCTACACACACACACACACACACACACACACACACACACACACCCATTCCTGATTGTGTTTAATGGAGTGACAGTTCTTCTGTAGCTCTGATAATAGAACTAGAAGCTTATTCACTAAGACAGGTGTGTTTCGGTTTCAAACCAAGGCTTTTGCCAACATTTTACCATGTTTGGTTCCCTAATCTTGTCACAAAAAGAAATGTTTAAAATATATATATGCACTGCCGTTCTCACCATGATCTAAGCACCTCAAAATTGTATCTAGATAAGTTGGATCCCAATATAACCAGTGCTGCTCTGACAAGAATGTGCTTTGCTTGAGGAAAATATTTATATTTCATTCCCTGGCTTCTTCCAAAAAAGGTTTTAAGCTACGTGGTACATGGGGAACAATGAATGCAGCTTTACCAGCATAACTTGTTTAATATCTTTTGAAAGTAATATCACTACCCTTCCTGCAGTATTTTAGTTGATACTAGAGAGAAAATGCCATTTGCATGTAGAAGCTGCCAAATATAGCTAAGTCAAAAAGATAAATATAATGTAATTATCAAGGCTGTGTTCTCTTCCCATTTTGAAATTTTCTCTACCCTTTGGAAGGGCACCACCCTGTCTATGTTTGATGCAATACTGACTTTATCAGTAATGTTAAATAAATAAGAAATAATGAATTTTCACATTGGCTCTGGCAGCTAAAGGACATGTTCTCTGTTAACACTGATCATAAGTAACAATTTAAGATAAGCTTCCTTTTTGAATGACCAAATCTTTAATATTTGGTTTGCAATAGACATCATTAATCTTTAAACATTAACTAATTAAGAGTTTTAAAAAACCTAATATTTTTTCTAATCTATAGCTAAAACTGGATTTAAGTATTATATACTCAGTGTGGCCAGCATTTCCTCATTATTTCTGTTATAGAACTTCCCTTTGTAAATGTAGGTCAAATGAAAATCATGTTTCCTTTGCTTTCTCTGAAGTCATTTGTAGTTTCTTTTTCTTCTTGTCTGTGCTATTTCTGCTTCCCTTGATGCTTTATGAAGAATGTCAATGTATATTGCCCCAGATATGTATATTGCTGTCAAAAAAGTCCTTTCAATTCTAGGAAGAAATGATATAAATATTGAGAATAATTTATTGATATTAGGTTCAAATAAGTCCCACATGCCAATAACAATAATTGATTAATGTCTATTACTTAATGTTGTTTTCTCAAAAGTGTTAAATTTTTATTTTAAGAAATTTATTCCTTTATAGGTTTAATGATGTTTCTTTATAATATTGATTCTCGAAGTCATAGTCACAACTTTGTTTACAACCTACATCACTAATAATAAGTAACATTAGAGCAAACATTAATAGTAATAATAATCACAAACAAACTTTCATCGGGTATTTGCTGTGCACTAAATTTTGGAACATGTTTTCAGTGCAAACGTCATTTAATAACTGGGAAGCAGTAACATTAAATTTTTGATGGATAAGAAAGATAAAGTTTGGGAAGATTATTAAATTTGCTCTTGGTAATGCAATGAAAGTAGGTCACACTGCCAATAAAAGTAGGAGAATAGGAATATAAATATAAATCTGTCAGACACCATTTCTTAAGCAAAGAACTTTGTTACAGGATCTTATTTATTTATTTTTTTTTTGCAAATCCTAGGATATAAGTGTAATATACCAATTTTGAGATGAAGAAACTGAGACAGTTAGTACTTAGCTTTTAAGATTATACAACCGCCAAGTGATTAACTCTATATTTATTGAATGACTCAGTCACTTTTCGAATGTGTACTCTTCTTGGCATTGTGCTAAGCTCTGGATTTATGAATATAACAAAGACACATTCATCGGCCTGTGGGGATTTACTGCCTAAGGAGAAAACAAACAATTTTAGTATGGTGCTTAATAGAGGAGATATCCACAGAGGCCTATGGGAGCCCGCGGGAGAGTAGCACCCTAATTCAGATAGCAGATGGGATGGAAGTTAGAAGGAATGCTGCCTAAATTGAAATTAAAGACTGAGTAAAATTAGCTAGGTGAAGGGAGGGAAGAAAGGAAAGATGTTCTAGAAAGAGGGACAACAAGCATGCCCAAAGTCTGGAGATGGAAGGAGTATTGACAATTTATAGGAGTTGCAGGTATAGCCAGCAAAAATAAAATGAGGAGATAGTAGGGAGTGGTGAGACAGGAATATGACAAGTGTGAGACTGGAATGCCTGGGATGCTATCTTAAAGTGTTTGGACTATTTATTCTGAAAGCAATAAGACACTACAAAAGGAACTCTAACAGATAAGATCAGAAAGATTTGGCAGGTGTGGAGATTAAATTAGAGGTGGAGGCAGGAAGAGAAAGAAAGTATGAAGCCACTGTGGTAAATGTCACGAAAAGATAAATTTTAAACAAGATCATTGACTGCTGGAATTGAAGAGTAAGGGGAGAAAAGGAGAATTTTCAGGTAACTTTCAAATTCATGGGAGCTTTTGCGGTTTGTAGGTTTAGTGTAAAGGGCATGTCTATGTGATATAGTTAATTCAGCTGCATGTACTCACCTGACTAGCCTATTTGTCATTAAAATTTTAAGTGAATAGGTTAACCGTGCAGTATTATTATTATTATTATTATCATCATCATCATCATCATCATCATCATCATCATCTTCATCATTATTTTTGGTCTGAATTGTATTCACTACAGAAGTAAAGTAGTTCAGATGCCAAATAAACTGTTGTAATGTCTAAACTAAACATACTAGCCATGGGATGATTCCTTAATTCTTATCAGTAAAAATTTTCACTTACTTTTGAAATTACAAAGTTCCTGAATCTGTATCTTCTGTGCATCTTTGGCTACTTTAGTGACTGAACACTACATTTATAAATTGAAGGCGGAAAGAAATTTTTTTTTATTATATTGATCAAAAAGAATGCTTGAAAACTGCCTATTTAGTTCTCTTTTCCTTATGCAGTCATTAGCTTCTGTGTCCTGAAGTGATGATTACATAATTTGGGGAAAAAATTGAGTCTATCTTCTTAAATTTGTTTGGAAATTGAAAGTTAGAGACTCGGAATCCCATAAAAGACCTCTATTCTATCCTAAACACTATGAATCTGTGGAGGTGGACTATCCCAGATCTGAGAATTCTCTGAGAACTGTAGGGGGCTTCCAACTCCATGTCAGGTAGCATGATTTGTTCTGGGCAAGTATAGAAGTTATGGCTCATTTACTGGGTTAGGAAAAGGAGATCTCAACACTTAGGAATTAATGTTCAGTGCACTGGATTTCTGAGAATTACTCATCAGTTAGCCCTTTCTGATAGTCAAAAGCTAGTAAAACTCCAGAAGGTAAGCCCTGACTCTTGTGTAGAAATGTGAGGAGACTTCTTTGTTGCCCATCTCAACATGAAACAGCAGCAGTTGAGTAGAAAATGTGGCAAGACAGGCCAAATGAAAACAAAGGCCGAAGGTTGACCCTCAGATCTCTTTATTTGTACAGTAAAGAAGAAATCCAATAAATGGAGCAAGAAAGGAGCTTAAATATGAGGGTCCCAGGGATGCACGCTGAGGGGATTCTGTATCATAGGATGAGCCAAAGCTGGGTGATGGCTACAGTAATTCTCCAGACTTGCCCGAGTCGATGGAAGTATTGAGTAACCAGAGCCATGTTCACCAGCAGAGAAGTAATCATGAACCAGGTGGTCCTCTGCCTACACCTAGTCTGTGTCAGCAGCTCACCCTTACCCCAGAACTCCTAGAGCTTAGTGTGGTGACACTAAGGAGAAAAGAAAGGGAGAAAAGTCCTTAGAAGAATCCTTAAGTGACTGAATAGTTTCTCAGAAGAAATCCAGTCTAAATCAGAAATGACCAGCGTTGTCTTAAAGGAATTTACATTTATACAATCAAATAGAATTCAGGTTGGAGAACTAAGTGTGGTTACAGAAACCGTCGAGGGTGAACCATTGCCGGAATAACTGCAGGATTACTGTCCGGGCATAGGCTGCTGGCTGGAAGTTGATGATTCGGACTCACGTGTTATTTAAGTGGCAAGAGTGTAAGCTTTAAAGCGGACAGATGGAATGCCTCCGCTTGGTGACCTTGGGGATATTATTTTACTTTAGTAAGCTGTTGTATTCCCCTAGTAAAATGAGTTTAAAAAATAAACATTTTTGTAGAAATATATGCTTTGCCACACTAGAGAATTGGACTGTTGCTGTACAATGAAAAAACGCTGAACTGTGAATAAGATGTCATTGGTCTGTATCATAGCTCTGTTGCATATTCAGCAAGTGACTTTGTCTCCTCTTTGTAATATTCTAGGAAGAATTAGGTAAGATGGATGTTTCTCTTATCTCAAAATGTAAGAGAATTCATGAATTAACTATGGCTCCAAATTTTTCTAGTGTGTAAATCTTTTCTAGTTTTTTCCTATATGACTGACCTAAGTAGGTTTAATACTTCTTCATTAGTAAATTTTGATAATTTATATTTTCCAAGAAAATATCCATTTCATTGAGGTTTTAAATTTGTTTGTAAGCATATGCAGACAGTTTTCGCTGAAACATTTAAATTTTTGTTTTTAGCTGTTTTCATAGTTTTTTATTTTTAAATTTGTTGTTTTTCTTCATTCCAGTTTTGAGATGTGGTTGATTTTACTGCTTTTATTTCCAAAGAACAGCTGTGTTTTAAAAAATTCTTCCTTTTCCTTTTTAAAAATTTTTGGGTTTTATGTTAATTACTTCCATCTTCTTGCTTTCTTTGGGCCTTTTTTTCTCTTTTAAATTCTTGAATTGGGTATTATTTTTATTTATGTTCTCTAGTTAATAATGATTAACATTTTAACATATAGATTATTTATGATTACTATTTATTTACTTTGTTTATTTATCAAGTATTTAAGGTCATGAAATTAACCATAACTATAGTTTATTATATTCCTTAGATTTGACATTTAACATTTTTATCTTTATTCTTTTCAAAGTAGTTTGTTATTTACAAAATATTTTGAGATTTTAAATCTCTAAGCAATGTGCTTTAAAAAATATTATAGTTAGATTTATGTAAAATTTTTATTTTATAAAACACATAAATTTTTGCTACCATGTATTTGATCAGTTTTTACAATTTTTCCATTGACATTTCAGATATAAGTGTATTTTTTGTTGCTAAAATAACATAATGTTTGAAAATATAACTATTAGTTCTGTTTTATTAATAATAGCTATTCATCATGTCTGATGCATGTCTTTTATTTGCTTTTGATGGACTAGAATGGATTGTTAAAATCCTGTATTACTATAGTCTTTATTTCTCTTTTTTATTTCTAGTAGTGTTTTTCTTGACGTGTTCTGATGCTATGTTATTCACATATAGCAATGAATCTGTCATGCCTTTAGTTTAGATGTTTCCCTTTATCAATCAAAAATAACCTTACCTTAACACTTTTTATCACATTTGACTTTGGCTAATGTTAATATCATTACTTTGCTTTATTTGAAGTGTTTAATTTTTTACTGCTATGTTTTTGTATATATTTTTTTCTCATCTCTCCAAGTTATATTAGGAGTGTTTTTCTTTTATTTTAATGAATTTTCTCCTTGCATAATCTAATTCAGTTTTCACTAAAGGATAAAAATGTTACCATGACTGCAGGCTTATTAAATGTTTCCCCTAATTTTCCCTCTCTGTGTTATTAAAACATGCCGTATCTGAATATATCTAGACCTTTATCCCAATTTTACACCTTTTCAACTGTTTTCTTTTAAACAGCCCATTTTTAAAAATTTTGATTAATTATAAGATTAATGTTGGGGGGAAATTGTTAAATTAAAACCACTTACTAATAGAAAGCCTTCTCAGCCTTGAAATAACATAGTCTTAATGACAAGAATACCTGGTGTTTTCTTTTTACTCATGTATGAAAACTGATCATTTTGGAAGTTAAAGAACATTTAGTCCTTTGAAATAAAAACTAAGCATTCATGAAGGGAGAGAGGTACCCTAGACAAACAAGAGAATTAGAATGGGAGTTAACTGCTCTTTCTATCCCATCTGCTTTCCAAATGTGGATCACTTCTTGAGGTCTGTAAAATAGAAAATGTGGGCAAGGAAAGAGGTTCATTCTTGGTTGGAAAAGCTTTATTACTTGTCAGCAATATCTGTATTCATTTTAATCATTGAAAGAGACTTTTTGCTTTTCCTATTTCCAGATTGTGTTTTTCTAAGGAGATTTCTTCATTTTAAATTTGAGATCAACAGTAATATAATGTCTGAGTTATACATCAATAACTTTCTGTCTTTCCTTTTCTAAACAATAAATTGAAAGAAAAATGATATAGCTTTTCTGTAACCAATTTATTTATGGAAAATTTTCTTTTCTGTACAAACTCTGTGCTTTGCTTTAATTTCTAACGGGTTTCATTTCATGTGAAAATCTGTAAGTGAGTCAGAGGTTAAAATTCTCTAACATGAAGACAAGAAAGCATTGACTCTTTCAAATATTTTCTTTCTAATTTACAGATTTTTATTTTTGATCTTTAGTCTCTCTTGCCAGACTAATCTTATCTTACCCAGAAGATGACTAAAGAGGGATAATTTTCCTAAGTGCTCACAAAGAAAATAATTTCTAAAGAAATCCAGATTTTTAATATGGCTAGCTTTACTTACATTTGTTATACTGGGGTTAAAAAGCAACACTTTTAGATCTTTGTCCTAAGATTTATTTCTCTGCCTTCTGCCTTTTTTTTTTTTTTGGTTATGTTTTCTTATATTTAATTTCAGTATCTTCTAATTTCTATTATTTCTTAAGATTCTGTCAGAGCTGAACAATGAATAAAGGAAAACATTTTTATCACTTGCAAAGCTCTATGTGTACATAGGGTTCACAAAATGATAGAGCGAGCTTCCAAGAATAGACACAGGTCACACATATAATGAGATAGTGGCAAGAAAACAATGAAAAACAACAACAATATTACATTGAAATTTAAAACATGAACTGAAAACTCTAGAATTAATTACTAACTATGGAGAGTGTGCTCTCAAACACATGCATTCATTCAACAATCATCCTTGGGCACCTACCTACTTTGCACCAGGTGCTGTGCTCTATCAAGGATGCAAAACCAGAAAAGGTAATCCAATACATATATGTTCTAAAAACATTTCAAAGACCTGGAGAAAACAGCAGTTCACAGAAAATACCCTTGACACAGAAATACTGTACTTCTTATATAAATAGTAAAAGAGTTTATTTAGCTTTATCTGATTTGTTAACTATTAATATCTACTTGTTTCAGATTGCTTAGTTACGAGGAATGTAGTGTTAATTAAGCCAAGGTCATAGGTTTAATTCCTGTGTGAGCTGCTTAGACAATGTGATGTATTGAGTGAGGCATATGGGTGAGCATCTTTCCAAAGGCATGGCTTCCAGTATCACGGCTCTATTTATTAGGCAATAACTCTGTAGAGAAATTTGTTAAATTCTCTGAGCCTCTGGTTTCTCATCTGTAACATAGGGGTACTAGTCTCTTGCCTTTCTATCTCTAAGTGTGTGAGGAAACAGATGAAGTAGTTCAATGTTCTCTTTAAAGTGAAAAAATGTGACACAAGTGTAAGTTATGATTAGTGCTATTCTAGTCATACATTGCAATCTTCATTGTCTTGCAAACCATGTCTCTAATGTGCCAGGATGACAAATCATCTCCATTTTCTAGGACTGTTTGCAGTAGTGAAAAATCCCATGTTCCTGGGAAACCTCTCTGTTCTAGGCAAACTGGACCGTTGTTCACCCTATAACATGTAAGAGACCATAGTTCGTAGCATGTACCTAATTCTCAGTTTAGATGTGGTTTCCTTCTTGAACAGCATGTTCATTAATTCACTTGTCATAAATTCTGGAACATCCACAATGCAACAGCACCCTATGAGACAATGAGTACATAATTGGAAAACCAAAACAGATTGAGTTTCTGCCCTCAGAATAAAAAGGTCATTTTATTTAGTGAGAGAGAAATTAAAACAAGGAAATATACAAGTCAGAGTACAACTGCGAATGTGCTGAAGAAAGATCAAGCTTCTGTGAAAAACATTAGAAGAAACCATCTTTAGACTATGGAAAAGAAGAGGACTATGTGAATTAAAACTGAGGCCTGAAGAATTTTCAAGAGCCAGCTGCAGAACTGGAATGTATATGTCCGTGTTGGTGGAGACAGCTCCAGATAGAGGGAAGAAGATATATTTGTCAGATTAGCTTTTCCAGTTTTGCATCCTGGTGGAGCACAGCACCTGGTGCAAAGTAGGTAGGTGCCCAAGGATAACTTGTTGAATGAATAAATGTATCTGAGAGCACAACTTTCGATAGTTACTAATTAGTTCTAGAGCTTTAGTCCCTTTCACCTTTTAGGGCACAGTCACCTTCCTGCTATTCCTAACATCATGCTGAGAAGGTGAGCCTCCTGTCTCAACTATCTTTAAAACTATGTGTCATCCAGGGATTGTGGTATCCTACTCAAAGCCATCTATGTTGGTTGCCTACTCCAGAAGGCTTCTACTCAATGCCCCATAGGCCTTTAAGATTTATTACACTGATCACAACCATAACTACTCATAACTCTGTTGACTTTTTATATTTTTATTTTAAGGAATTAAAAGATTTTGTTCATATATACTTCAGAGTGCTACAAATGATGTTATTCTCCTGGGGTTATTTTTGGCCCGCATTTGCCTTCAACACTAAAAACTTTCGCTTTTCCTGCTTATAAAGTTTTCTTGTTCATCTACAATGGAGTAATTTTTTTTAATTAAAAATAAAGTTGCCACTCAATGATTCTATCTACTTCAAAGTCTTTTTCCTTTTTCCTTTTATCGCATCATATTCAATTATAACATGTCCTTCAATGCCAAGTTTATTTCCATGAAACCCACAGAAGCTTTTTTAGGGGTTGCCATTTCTTTTTCCTTTGAAGTTTCTAGACATTTTCTTTGTTTCTCCTTTTCATAATTACTACTTTTTCAAGATCTCATAGTTATTTATGCACATGACTATGCTCATTCATAAGCGCATTAAGAACATGATCATTATTTATCTTCCTTTGGATTTAGGTTGCTGCTCTCCATATTCTTGCATTTCTCTCTGTGCCATGCATGTTTGCTGAATGAAAATATTTGTTGAATGAAAAAAATGCTTTCAGATGACAATAAAACAAAAAGAAAATATTTTGAGAACAATTAAAAACAGAGAATTTAGATTTCAGAAAAAAAAGTGAGACCCTAACTGGGTAAAAAAGTAGTAGTAGACATTGTTGCAGTATGGCCTCTAGAAAGAAAGATAATTGAAGCAAAGGACACCATAGTCATGGATCGACCAGCACTTTCATTTATCAGAGGAAAAGGAAGCATGTGAGCCCTATGTAAAAAGAATTGTTGCAATCAAATTATTTTAGTATGTTCTGGGGTGTTCTTGTTTGAAGTCATTTGTCTTGGATTTTAAATAAAATCCTTTATTTAAAGAAAGAGGAAGGGTTATTGCAACCTATGTGGTGGTGTTCCCTTTCAAGCTGCCTCCTGAAGTGTACTTGCCCCTGAAACAGTTGCGTTATTCCATGTTCTTAATTCCACGAACAGGTACTTGGAAGTGTAGATTTAACAGAATCATAGGCTCTACAGTCATGGATGTCAGTGCATGGGTTACTTTATCTGATTTGTTCATTTAATCATACCAATTACTATGATTCAATCAAATTACTGTATCTAATAGATTAGAAAATTTTGTTTGAATTTTGCATTTAAAGATTGCATGAAACGATGGAATAAATTGGTTTTTAGATTACTGACTCTGCTGATAGGTGGATAGGGCAGCCTCTTTGAGAGCTTTAGGCCTCCAAACCTCTCTTTTCCCATAAGATTAGAACTACCCACTGTTTCCTGGAAGACTTTTCCTTGCTGCAATATACATTTCTCTAATTTTTGATTTTTTAAAAATAAGTATGCATACATTTTGTACATTTCTAGAAGTAGATAATCGTATTTTACACACTTTAGTGTTAGATTATATATTGAATCATTAATGTGCATGCATTACTATTATAAACAGAAAAAAAGAGATTTTTAAAGAGAAGACCTCTATCATTAGAAAATAATTTTTTAGATTAACACATGATTCTCAATTTTTTTTTTAACCATCTATTATGCCGTCTTCCTTTTGTGAATCCTACATTTAGAAAAAGTCGGGACAGGATCAGATATAAAGTCTTTTTTCCTTTATTGTTAATTTTACATATATGAATCTGAACACTTCTAGCAAGCATGACATATAAGTAATAAAATTACTGAAAGTTTGTTGATAGATACTGTTCAATTTTCCTTAAAGAACCATTCTATCCAAGCAGCTATTTAAATTTAAACAATACTCTTACTTAAAGTTAATCCTATCTCAGAGTCCATAAACTATCAGCAGCCAGTTGTATTTTTCTACTAATTAAAGACATAATTTTTTCACACTTAGATACATACTACTTTGTGATAATTCATGTTTGTTTATACATGTATGTATGTCATGTCTTTCTAAGAAGATCATTTATTTGTCCATTTATACCTCCATCTATCCAAAAGTCCTTCAGTGGTGGGCCTGGTATTAGGCATAGAGGAATCATTGGAAAAATACACAGCCTTTTCACCAAGGGATTCAGAATTTAGAAGACCTTAATGTCCCTATGATTCAGTAAATTGCTAGACACCATGAAAAGAAAAGAAAAGCATTGCAGATATGAGCTTGCATAAAGTTTACAACTTTAGCATGGCAAGGTTTTACAAATAAATAAATAAATAAATAAATAAATAAATAAATAAATAAATAAATAAATAAAATCTTTCCTTTGCAAGACTTGTTCCCATAAGTAGTTAAGATAAAAATGAGATTAAACAGAACCATTAAATATCCCCAACTTGGACCTATTACAGAATGGCTCATTAAAAAAAAAGTCAGATTCTGGTGAACATTAAACCAATTAGTTTAGTAAGCTACCTTGTACTGTAGTAAATAATTAACATTTCTCTTCAGACTTCCAAAAAGAAATGTCAAAATTTCTTTTGTAGTTGTAAGAAATCAGTCTTTATCTGGGAAAGTGCTTTTCTGAAGTTAAACATTGCTTATGTTTGAATGAGGAGGGGCAACGTTAAAGTGAACCTAATACAGGTTGATCAGAGATTTGTGCTTTTCCGTCCAGACTCATTAACTGAATGACATGAGTGTCCAAGATTTTAGAGGAAGTAGGCAATTGTGCTGTGATTTGAAAACCATTGCCAATGCTTACTTTAGCTGACAATAATCAAAAGACAAACTTATGTTTGTTTTATAAATTAAAACTGTGCTTTATCCTTAGGCACTTTGGTACTATTTCCTTTACATGTCAGGGTAGTATGTGTTACCCGTTCTGGCTAGAATGCCATTCTTTTCAAAAATTTCTTGCTAATTTTTCAAGATTCAGCTCAGGATTACTTCTCTGAAGAGATGTCTGGGGCAACCAAATTGGGTCAATTTTTTTCCTAAATACCCTGCATATAGCTTTTCCTTAAGCACTTTGAACTCTGAGGATTTGAATAATGACTTGTTCATAGTTATGTGGTCAGCTCCTAACATTGACCTGCCATGGCATAAATATTTGTCAAACGAATGTTTTAATGAGTTCCCTGCATATCGAGTTGTTTTGAAGTAGGTTGGAATTACATGCTTGTCATGCAAAGTGTTGGAGCAAGGGGGAAAGGAATAAAAATGTCCTAAAGAAAGAAAGGCAGAGCTGATCCATGAGGCACATAGTTTGAAGAGATCAAAGATATCCATTGAAAAAAAAATAGTATCTATTTAGAAAGCAGAAAGAGGACAACAAGTGAGACAAATAACATCTAATCGCTAAGAGCATGAAAAGTAAAAGAGAATCTAGAATAAGATGAAATAAAACTGGAGCTATTTCCCAGAGCAAGCTATTAATCCCCAAATTTCCCTTTCTGACACAACTAGGTGTTTTGGAACTGATGTCAGAGAGTTCGATTGTGTTCTTAAACCATGATGCACCCACAAGTGGATTGAACATTGTTATCTTTTTTTTAGCAGTATGTAAATACCCATAAATATGCTAAACATTAGTTCACTAACTACTTATTTTCCCACTTCATTAGAGAAGAAAATTATTCAATTCACAGAATGTTTCATTTCCTTGTCTGCACAGCTGATAGCTAAAGCATAGGTTTGCCAACACGGCAATTTATTTCAGAACAATAAGAGGAAAGCCACATAACACATTATCTAAATTATTGAATTCTTAAAAAAATCAAGGTAGAGGTCAGAAGTAGGGTGGAATCTTGTCCCAGTTGGTTAAGGCGTTATTTATACAATGATATCATGGGAAGATGACAGGCTGAGCTGTCTTGTCTATTTTCCTATCTTGGCCTCATTTGGTGATGAAGAGTGTGCAAAGTGATTTCTAAAGTTACCTTTACTTCTAAAACCTATGCACTATCCTGCTTTTTAATGTTTCTTCCTCCAACCGACTGCCCTTTAGTTATTTTGTGGCTGTCCATGTACTTTCTATGATAGGCAAACACTCATCATTTAGTATGAATTCTTGTTAGCAGTTCCTGGGTGAGAATGGTTAAGAGCCGGTGTTAGAGATGAATAAATGGTACGTTCATTGGAGTTTGCCCATTATCAACTATGTGAACTCAAGCAAGCATCTCAACTTCTGTATCCCCTGCTTTCCTTATCTGTAAATTGAGGTTAATGACTTAAACATATTCATAGAGCTGTGGTAAGTATTAAATGAGATAATGTATATAAAGTAGTATATATTTACTGACTGATGAATATTGTTTCATTATTTTTGTTAGTTTTGTGGGAAAGATGTTCAATGTTTTAGATATTTGAATTTTTGTGTGCAAATTTTATTTATTTACATGTTCTTTCCTATTGTCCCAGATAAAACAAGAGGTTACTTAAAAAAAAAATTTAGTCAAAGGCTATGGGAGCCACATGGTGGTCTGATTGCTGTATAAACCCTACAGTGTTATTTTTTTATGCTTAGACCCCAATTAACTTCAGTTGAATACCTGTGGAGTGGGAATCTCAGCTAATTCTGGATAGAACAATTGGGTATGTCCCAAAATGTGCCACTGAATAAATCATGTTTTCTTCTAGTTGATTCAAAGAACTGGCAGCATACTATCATAAAAATAGGCAAGGATGTTTTTTACTTTGCTTGTAAGGTGATTTCAAGATTGTGGCCATTTGCTTTGGATGGCAAACTACAGGCATCTCATTAATTAATGTATGAACTCTCTTGCTTTGCTAAATTACCTTTACCATGATTGATGACTTTTCGCTGTGTCTATAGCTTCTTTGTGTCTTCCATTTTCTCCCCCGGAGATAGTGCTTTTTCTCATTACTGATCTTATTCCAAATTGAGACTTCCAGGAGCCAATTATCTGTCGTTTTGGTAAAGGCAGTCCATGACCCTGAGATCATTTTATAGACAGCATTAGTTTCATGGATTGTTTATTTAGAGTGCTGATTTTCTAGAGGGGTTATAAGATATAAAATCCTGTACAAAGTAGAGAACTAAAGTAATTTGGTTGCTGTTTGGTATTAATGTCTAAGTATGCCAGGGTTGGAACTACCATTTAGGAAATTCTTTTTGCAAACTAAATGCTTTATGCATGTCATTTATTATTCACAACTATAACCTTAGCTAGCTAAGTTGTATATGTTTTGACTTCATAGATGTTTACACTGAAACTTAAAGAAATTAGAATAGCTTACCCAATATCACACAGGTACATAATCAAGCAAGCTTGAAGCTAGGTCAATTTTATTTCAGAATATGTGATATTTCCTATATACCACAAGAGCAAGAATTATATATTCACAGATAGGTATCCTGCTAGATACTAATTTTGAAAATGACTCTATAAAATAGATATTTTTCCTCGAAGAAAAAATGAAAGTAAATGCCATGAAAAAAAGTTTTATTTATTTATTTGTCTCTCTTTATTTATTTATTTGTTTGTTTGTTTGTTTTTTTATGGTGGCATTGGTTAACGAAATCCAATAAGTTTCAGCCATACACTTTAATAGTAAGGCATATATATTTTTACACTGTGTGTTCACTTCCCATAGTTAGATTGCTTTCTGTCACTACATATTTGACCCCCTTGACCCTGTCTACCTCCCCCCTCCCTGCCCTCTGGTAACCACTAGTCTATAGTCCATGTCCATGAGTCTCTGTTTGTTTGCCTGTTTATTTGTTACTTTTAGGTACATACCCCACATATAAGTGATATCATGTGATTTCAGCTTTTTCTGTCTGGCTTATTTCACTTAGCATGATTATTTCAAGGTCCATCCATGTAGTCACAAATGGCAGTATTTCATCTCTTCTTATGGCTGAGTAATATTCCATTGTATATATTTACCACAGCTTCTTTATCTAATCATTTATCATAGGATGCTTCGGTTTCTTCCATGTCCTGGACACTGTAAATAATGCTGCTATGGACAGAAAAAGGATGTTTTAAATTGAATCAAATGATCCTAGTTCAGAGAAGAGGCTTTTTATATATTCATTAGACTACTATCATTCATTCATCGGTAATTACATGCTACAGCCCTACTCTGTGCCAAGTATTAAGTTGAGTATTGGGAGCACTGTAATAAACAAAAGGAAGAAGTTCTTTGTACTCAAATTGCTTATGATTTTATTGAGGAGAAATATTAATAAAAACAAATTTAAAATTATATAATTACATATAATTATAAAATTACTGTGATCTGTGTTTTAATGAAAAAAATATAGGGGATGATGAAAATTATAATAAGGGGATATGGGTTCGTACTTGCCACAAGAGAACAAATTTAAAATCATAAAACCCCAAAAGAATTTTACCTATTATGTACATTTGAATATTCAGATTTACAATAATTAAATAATGATAATATAGATAAGCTCATATAAATGAGCTTATAATTTTAATAGTTATAGTTATACATAAATATTTTCCTAAATTCACTTATGTGGCTTTATTAGAATTGTGAGTTTATGGGAATTTTTCTCTTTTTTTTGTTTTCCATTTTAAAATGTATTTGGTTATGTGAGATAAAAAAAAAGTGGAAGCAAAATAATTTCACATATTAAAATATTTTCTAAGAATTCTGACTAAATCTTGGGAAACATTGTGTGGTGTGTGTGTGTGTGTGTGTGTGTGTGTGTGTGTGTGTAGTATGATTTCTTTCCTTTGTTTCTGACTAAATGAACTTTGTTCTCCTGATACGCCAGATCTTCACTTTGGGAGGTAAGGAACCACAGCTGCAACTCAGCTGCTATGATATCCTTTCCTGGTTTCTGGCTCAGAGATTTGATTAAAAGGAAAATTGAAAATGTATTCAACCTTGAATTAATGCCTACAAGATTAGGATGAAGCTATGGAACTCAAACTTCTATAGTATTAGCTCATTTCTGCTTCTGCTCAGTAAACAGAATGTAAAATAGAAATGAAAATTATTTTGTTGGTTATATATTTGCTATCCTATCAATAATCAGAAGCAATTTTGTATGAAGAGACATGTCCAGTGATATATCTTAAATTATATGTATATGCAATATATGTATATTACTTATATAGATACACACATAGAGCTATAGATACACATACATACATATACATATTCATAGTAATCATATTTTTTGGTCTTTTTTACTGAATGACATCATATTTAATATCTGATTTAAATGTATATTTTATTACCTTTCTTATTAGGAAAGTAACACTTGTGACATGTTTACTATAGAAATTTTAGCAATGAAGATTAAAAAAAGGGGAAACTAATCCTGTTCCATAATCACATCACACAAAGATATGGAGTGCCTAAATAGGTAGCTGCATAAATAGGTTTAGGAACTACATGGCTAAAAAATTAATGATGTTCTTTGCCTCTTCTTCCCTCCCTCTTTCCACATATACACCAAATCCATCCTCAGAATGACTTCTAAATCAGCTTAAAATATAAGCTGAATTTAAGAAATGTGCAGCGGCAATGGGTTCTCAACTAGCGATCATATAGCTATTGACTATCTAATTTAGGAGTATATTTTCTTATTGCTATGATACTGTAGGGTATAATGTAAGTTAAAAATACAGAGAAGTTAAAAGTGATTTGTTCTTGAACATTCAGTGACTACCTTGAAATTAATACAAATTCACTAGAATATTGCAAAACAAAGATAGAAGTAAGCGATAGGGGCTTTTAGAATATTAAGATTAACATTACTGGAATCATAATTTTAAAGGCTTTATGAATTCCAGATTTATTTGTCTGCATTTCCTTGTTTATCTGTCACATTGAATTGACCAGCATTACTGTGCAAAATGATAGTTACTTTTCTGTTATTGTTTTTCATATGACCGTAGATATAAATCTATAGTAAATTGCTCAATCTGAAAAAAAGTAACATTGCAGGAAAAAAATCCAAAGTAAGTTTTTTATGTGTGTGACATTAGGGAATTGGAAGTTGGTTAGCAGAAACTGTCCCATTTTGTTTACACATCTCTGATGGGGTCAATATATAGGGCCAGTGCAAATGAGTGTTATATAGCCAAGTAATGATAGCCCGAGGCAAGAGAAACAGGGGCTGACGTCCTGACATTTATTTTCAAAATAGCTGAACATTTTCCAGGCACATTTTGTCGGTTCTACTAACAAAAGTTCTTCTGTTAGCCATCTAGAATGAAATTCTTCTCAACATGACATAATTGAGGATCCACCTTAAAACACTTTGAAAAATAAAGACCTTTTCAAATTCAGAGTGACTTTTTGTCTCTCTCAGTTTTTGCTTTATGAAGACACTAAGCTTGAAATGAATGTAGTTCTTAATATTTGTGAGTATAAAAAAGTTGGAGAGCTAAAAGGCCCTTTAGTGACTGCTGCTGCATAGGTTGTTTTCAAGATAGTTTAAAATTTTATATCAAAATAAGTATGTAAAAAATTGGTTATTTTATTGTTTTTTTTCCAAGAGTGTTATAATATTTTAATATTTTATATTTTATACTGAAAAAATGGAAGTATCAGCTGACAGTGAGGATTATTTTTAAAAAGTGTCACTAGTTTTAGGCCTAAATAACTGAACTTTTAACTTAGCAGAGCTGTTAAGTGTGTAGATAGTGAACTAGAATAAAAGGTTTTCTGGAGGTGATAACTTGGAGTATATGCGAGAATATCATAACAAGGGTCAGGTGAAGTATGCCAGAGAAGGTCAATGGCCTCTGCACTGGGCCAAGGGCCAAAAAGTCAGGGAAGGTCTTGGCATTAAGAAAGTTACATGATCAGACTGTGAAGAGGGTGGGCTGAGTGAGATAAATCAAGAAGCAATTGGAGTACTTTGGGTGAGAACATCAAGAATCTTGCAATAGTTTAGAAAAGAAATAAGCAAGACTGAGGGTTATTTAGTCTAATTCTTTAAAATAAAAATAATTCGAAAAGGGATTGGGGGAAGCTTACATGTTTAAATAAAATGAATACCTAATCTAAATAATTTAGGAGCATTGTGTAGAATGTAGACTCCATCTACACTGTGGTCTTTTTTAATCATGTGGCAAAAGCCCTTGATACTTTCCATTCTTTTGATTTACTCATAACTCCTTACTTTTTTGAAATTTAGAGCAAAATTTGGATGACATATCCATCAATTTGGACAAGATGGAGAAATTAATTACATGTATAATTAATTATATATATATATATATATATATATATATATATATATATATATTCTAGGACTTTTCCTAACATATTGTTTGACCATTTGCTTTCAATATAATTTTAAGATATTTATATGATTAGTGAGCCATATATCCACCAGAAGAAAAAAATAATGCAAAATTAAAATAAAATATATAATCTAACAACATCTAATTTTATTTTTTTCTGAATTGATTGTGGTGATTTATTATCTTAGTATATTTTACATTAAAAAGATACCTATAATTGCTTCCAAATGTTTGTGTCCCTTTGAATTACTTTCAAAGCATAGTCTTTTCCTAAGAAAGAACAGATGTGTTTCTACATCTAAGTCTAGATTATGTCTTTGAGATTTCTATCTTTGAGCCCCTCCTTCCTAGAATCTAGCGCAAAGCAAAGTCTCTGTGAAATCATCATGCTTGACAACTTTCATGGTGACATCATTCTTCCTCTAAGAACCTTTATGAAAAAAATGTCCTTGAAGATACCTCCATGTGAGCTTGGAGAAAAACAGAGACCGAGCTGATTAAATAATGAAGCAAGGTCATCCTCTACTTCCTCAGAACTACTTTTTATTACTTTGAAAGGATTTTGGAATTTAATCAAAAATGAATGGCCTCACAACCTAGGCATTGTGTTTAGATTATTAAAAGGATTTGTCTGCTGTTAGTGAAATTAAGATGGGGAATATGCAGTGTCATTTCAATTTAAAATCTATATAAGCTTCTGTAAGTCATCCATTATTTATTTACATATCTTTTAAGATTTTTTCTATTACATACTATTAAAGTAATAAGACATTAAAAAGTGATCTAGCCTCAATAACCATGGAAGAATCAGATATAGATTTTAGTATGAAATGATTTAATAGTGTGCATGCTAACACATTTTCAACATTTTCCCCCTTGTATAGTAAAAAAAAAAAAATCGCATTTGAAAATTACATATAATAGAACATTGCATAGCCACAGTAATATAAATTTAATTCTCCATTTCTAACTCATCTACTTTTAACATCATTACAGTTAATTTTAATCAAATGCATAGAAAATAAAAGAAATGCACTATTTTATCTCTCCTGTGTTTATGAAAAAGTGGATTTATTTAAAAATATTTTAGAAATCAGAAACTAAAATCTATGTTGGTGGGGGAAAAAACCAACTACTTTTAGAACTCCATTTTTCTTTTTTATTCTTTTTTTGGCTTTTGTTTTCAAATAATTGTTGCTGTCTTCTCAATCACTCTCATATCTTAATTTTGGTTTGAAAATCAGCATTAGATACATTCCAAAATAACTCTGTACTCGATGATCATTAACAAATGTTATTCCAGCCTGACCCTTTTGGTTGGACAGTCACCAGGAGATAAATGTTTTATGAAGCTTCACCTTCAAAAGCAATTACCTCCGCCTTCTGGGCAACTATAACTCAGTAGCTCTTCTTTTTCTACAAACCTGTGTTGTTCTTCACATTCCCAAATCAAATGATTCATTTTGATTTAAAAGTTTTCCAAACTTTGGTACCACTGAAGCCCTGCTATAGTAATTCTCTATTGCTCATTATAAATTTCCCGACCCTAAATTAAAAGTATAGATTTGAACTGTTTCCCAATCTAGCAGCAAGCTGGAAAAGAACATGTACTAGAAAGTAATCTTATTTGCACAAATTCCCCAGGCATGTTTTGTGAACCTTAATTACATATAAACTGGTTTCTTCCACTAAGTTTAGCACCAACTTATGTCCATTGTAGTGCTTCGCACAAATTAAATGACCAGCACAAGTTGGCTCTCCTTGTCAGTGCTGGTGATGGTTTTCCTCTTGGCCTTAGTTATTTATCAGATGATTATATGGTTGTCTAAATGATTTCCTGGCTGTAGGGTTTTTCTTATCCAATTTACCTCACATAGTATTACTAATTGGAGAACTACATTAATTATGTTATTCTGCTGCTCAAAATCCCCTCTATTCTTAGGATTTTACTTGACTTTTCACTTCCTTATTTTGACTTTAGTGTAAAGAAATTTTTACTATGAGCATGTAGTTTTACTTAAATATAAGTAAGAATAAAAGCTATTTTTATTTTGAAAAGAAAAATATTCAAAGGCATAAACATTTGCTATCATAACAGAATTCTGAATATAACAGCATTTCTGATTTCAAAATGAGTTAGCAGTCTCTGCATTTGAATCTATTGCTGCAAATGACCAAACTTTATATCAGTCATTGCAAGGAGAGAGAGATGTATACATAAACACACACACAAATATAAATATACATATATAAAACCAGTGGATAAGTTTTTAATGGATCTATATGCTTCCCATTTTCTTGTATTTTATTTTATACATGAACATTTCTTTTCAATAAATAGTTTTATATGCATATATCTTATATCTATGACAAGAGATGGATGACTAAATGATATTTACCAAAATGCTAATAGTAACTATTTCTGTACAGTAGGATAATTTAATGTACTTGCATTGGTGCATTTTTCTGAAGTGAGTTTATAGCTTTCATCATAGTCTCCAAGACATATGTGATCACCCAAGTATTAAAATCTACTTTTCTTGGCAAACTTTAATTTCTAGACAATTGGTCTTCTGTCTTTATTTAGAAAAAAATTACACTGATCCCAACCTCCTTGCTGTTGCTTATGCCAATCATTTTCCTTTCATTGTTCTCTTTCCTTCTCTCAAAGGAAATCATTATTTGACCCCTCTTTCAATATTCAGACCACATACCGACTTCTCCCCTTCACAAATCATCCCCAAATCTCTTCTTCCTCTCTATTCTAACAGCAGTAATGATTTGATTAGGTGTTAATCACTTAGCGAAATTTTGGTTCTTTTTTTTTTTTTTTTATGAGAATATGTGGCATCTTTCCATTTGGATGGTAAGCTAACCAAATACAGGAATTATGTCTTAAATCAAATCTCTCTGTGTGTTCTTTTTAGTCTAATAAATAATATTTGAGATAGGAGCTGAGCCCAACTACCTGATAAAGAAAAGAAAGCAAGAGGCATATGGAATGCTCTAAATAAGATAGGAACATTTTATTCTCAAATTATCAAAAAGAGTAAATGATAAAGTCATATTCCATTTTTATTTTACCCAGAATCCACAAAGTTGCCTGGGAAGGGTGTGTCTCTGATGACCTGGGGACTCTATACAAATATGCACATTTAAGTGCACAATGAGGTTTTAAGATAAATTACTTTAAAGACATTTTTTCAAAATGTATTTTTTAACTAAATGACAAGGTAACAGGGAACTATAAAGATCGGAAATTTTGAATTCAAAGGGATAGTAAGTTTCTTTCTTTCTCTTTCTCTCTCTCTTTCTCCCTGTCTCTGTCTCTTTCATTCCAGCTGTAATATTATAAGAACAAACTTTTAGGTGAGAGAGCAAGTGTTTATAATTACTGAACAGTGCATTATATGTAAACAAAACTATTTAATTGGCCAATGAGTCAGTGAATTCTACTTTACCACTGAGACTTGATAAATTTAGTAAAGAGCGTGGGCTTTGGTTCCAAGTAATTCTGGGTTAGAATTTTGAATCAACCACTTACTAGCTCTAAACTTGGGCAAGTTGCTCACCTCTCAGAACCTCATCTTTGTCATTTATAAAATGAGTTTTAAAATATTGCTCTGTAAGGTAATTATAAAGATTAAAAAATATAAAGTATATAAAGCACTTATCACAGTGCCAAGAACATAGTAAGAATGCAACGAATGCTATCTATTCTTATTAATATTACTCACCTTGTTTAAATCTAATCAACAAAGGTGTCCTACTGACTTCCCGATGGTTACGGTGCACTCTGCTCTCTAAGTGTGGCCACTGTGTGCCTCTCCAGCCTCTTGCCTCTTCTTGGTTTGGCTGTGTGTAACTTTACCCAAGTATTCATCATACCCAAGCCATGTCGAGCCCTTTTTACCATTATACCCAGTGTCTCCACCTCCCCTTTGACAGTTTTACTCATCCTTTAAGTCCTAATTTAAAAGATTACCTAAAGTCTTCCAACCTTGACAGTGACTCTCTGAAGAGTTTGTGTTTCTTGTGCTGGCACAAGTAAATTTTAAATAAACATTGATTAAATTTAACTGAAAACCATGTCATTCTGCAAAGCACTATAGAGTTCAGAATCTTTTCTAAATTTACCATATCCCATATGTACTAGTTTCCTGTTGCTGCATAAATATCTGCGTCTAACTTAGCAGCTTAAAACAACACCCAATTTTTATTTTACAGTTTTGTAAGACAAACATTTAGCACAGGTCTATTAGGTTTCTGCTCAAGGTTGCACAAGACTAAAATCAAGACAGTGGTTAGACTAGATGCTTATCTAGAAGCTCTGGGGAAAGGTAAGATTCTGGGGTCATTTAGAGTGTTGGCAGAATTCAGCTTCTTGCAGTTGTAGGCCTGAAGTCTCATTTTCCCATGGCTGCCATCTGGGGTTTACTCCTTACTTCTAGAAGAGCCACCTACATTCTTTCTTACATGGCTCTGTCCAACTTCAAAGACAGCAACAGAGCATTGAGTCCTCATGCTCCAAATCTCTCTGACTTCCTAGTCTGCTACCAGTCTGAAAAAAAGCTCTTCTTTAACAGATTTGTGTAATTAGATTAGGCCCACTGGGAAAACCTTCCTGTTTTTGGTCAACTCATTAGTTACCTTGATCACATCTGCAAAATCCCTCTTGCCCTCTACGAAAATAATCACAGGAATAACACTGGGAGGCTAAGGTCATGAGTGCCATCTAGAATTGTGTTTACCACAAACATCCTGGCAATACAACGCAGGATAGTAGAGGAAAGTTCTGGGATACATAAAGACCACACAGGAGCTATTTTAGCAATTTAGCCGAGGTCTTAAAAATCTAGTTAATAATAGCAGCTTGCTATGTGCTAGACCCAATTTCTGGTTTCAACTCATAGAATCTTCACAAATTCCTTATGATATAGGTACTAATGTTATTCTTATTTGACAGTTGAAAAAAGTGAAGCTTAATGAAGTTAGGGAATGTGCTTAACTTCACACGCCTAATATTTTGTAGATCTGGGATTTTAGATCCAGACAAACTGACTCCAGAGCCCAGACTCTCAACCATAATCCCATCTACTTTCCCTTAGTTGAAAGATAGGGAACCATTTGGCCAGGGTGAAGACAATATGACGATTGTCCCTTTGGTTCTGTTTGAATCATCTTCATGTTGCAAATTGCCATTTTGATTTACTTTGCATATTGAACACAGACTATATATGAAGTCTTCTGCTGGGTACTTTTGATAAAACATATTCTAACTTATTCAATTCTCAGAACACTAAAATTTTCCCAATATTAGAAACAATAAAACTGAGCCTTCAGTCACATATCTTGTTTCAGGTCTCAGCTATGGGTAGCACATGTAAATTTTGAACTCTGGCTCGCCTAATTTTGAAGGCTTTTTATTATACCATGTGATTAATGTTAGGCTCAGCATATCCAAAGCTCTGAGAAGCAGAAACATGTAGTAGCTACAAGCATAGAAGCCTTATCACCTGTATGTGAAGCCCAGTTCTGCTACTTATTTGCCACTCTGGCCTCAGTTTCCTTATTTGTAAAAATGGTGACATTTCGTATTTCTTGAAGACTATACCAAATAAAAAATTACAGGAAAACTCTTAGAACAGTGCCTGGTGTATAGTAAATACTCAAAAACTGTGAGCTATAAGAAAGGCCTGGGAGAAAAGCATGGTATAGACAACTATGAATTGATTTTACCAGTTCTTTGTATTATTTGCATCATTAAAAGTTTATAATACCAGGAAACAGGGGTTGGTTAAATGATATAAAGTAACAATGTTGTTCAGTGGGGCTAACTACTTAGGCTAATAGTGAGGAGAAACTTAATTTTGAGTTGAGTTTTGAAACCTGAAAGGCACGTAGGAGTAGCAGAAAGAAGAAAGCTCTGTATGTAGGTCATTTGTGCAAAGAATGATAGAAGGTGGCATATGCCTGGAACAAATCAGGTAGACTTTCCTGTTTGGAATGGGGAAAATAGTGAGTAGTATATCATAATTCAGGTCAGATTGTGAAAATTGAAGCAATAAATATATTGAAAGCAACTATATATCTTTGTATTTATTTGTTCATCCATATGATAAACTCATAGAAGATCTCCAAAGTGCAAGGTGTTATCAAAGACACTAAGATGAATCATAAATCTTAACCTCAAAGAATTGATGGTAAGATATGCAAATCCTTACAACTTATAGTAAAAACTTGTGTGAGTCACAGGTGAGTCATGGATGAAGTTGTATAACATTCAAAGGAGGGAGAGATTGCTTCAAGCTGAGAGGAATTGGGAAAGGTTTGTGGGGACAATGGCAAATTGAAAGGAGGGGAATTGATGAGATATCTGAAATAGAAATTAAAAGGTAGAAAGGAGTTACGCCTTGGCCCTCCAGAGGTGAGAGTAAGCGTGGACCTTCATTAGAGAAACAACAGTGACAGTGAAGGCAAAAAAGCATATAGGAGAGAGATATTTGGGGTTAGAATGAATAAAAATTGGATTTTGGCATAAAGAGGAAGGAGAAGTAAAAATTTACTAGAGTTTTGGTTTCAATGACTAAAGAGTTGCTAGAATTAGCAGAAACACCGAATATGGGAGTACAATAGTAAGAAAAATGATAGATTTTTATTTTGGACAAATTCTATTTACCCATTGGACAGGCAAAATTGTCTGGAATGTAATATGCTGATGGTGAAACACTACAGCTTTCAGTGAGGCAAGAGGGGAGGAGATGCCTCAAGCTAAGAGACATCCCCATAGAATGTGCAACACCACGAGAGAACCCTAATGCAAACTATGGCTTTGGGTAATAACGATGTGTCAGTGTAGGTTCATCTACTGTAACAAATGTACCACTCTGGTGGAGATGTTGATAATGGGGGAGGCTATACATGTGTGCGTGGGCAGGGGTAGTGGTATCTGGGATATCTTTGTATCTTCCTCCCAACTTTGCTGTGAACTGAAAGCTACTCTTTTTAAAAGTAGTATTTGTTGTTGTTTTTTTTTAAAAAAAAAAAGAAAGAAAGAAAAAATATTAATTAGAAAAAAAAAAAAGAAGAGAGTTCTGTCATCTGACTTCTAGATCAGTTCTAGACCAGTGATTTTCATCAGTGTAAAATAAAAGCTCTTCATGAGACAACGTGAATGAACCTAGAGGGTATTATGCTAAGTGAATTAAGTCAGAGAAAGGTAAATACCATATAATCTCACTTATAAGTAGAATTTAAAGGACAAAATAAACAAACAAAACAGAAACGGACTCATAGACACTGAGCAAACTGATGGTTGTCAGATGGGAGAGGTTTGGGGGGCTGGGTGAAAAAGATGAAAGAATTAAGAAGTATAAATTGGTAGTTACAAAATAGTCATAGGGATGTGATGTACAACATAGGGAATATAGTCAATAATATTATAATAACTGTATAGTGCCAAATAGATATTAGACTAATTGCAGGGATCACTTTGTATATTACAAATGTCTGACTACTATACACCTGAAACTAATATAAAATAATATTTAATATCAACTCTCATCGAAAAAAATAAAAGAAAAAAAAGAAAAAAGAAAGCCATAAATGTGTCAGAAAAAATACTCTGGATGGCTTAATATATGCAAATCAATTGTGATACATGAAACTAACAAAATAAATGAATAAAAATCATTTGATCATATCAATAGATGCATAAAAAGCATTAGACAAGAAACAACATGCATTAACAATTAAAAAACTCAATAAAATGGGTATAGAAGGAAAGTACCTCAATATAATAAAAGCCATGTATGACAAATCCTCAGCTAATATCATACTCAATGGTGGAAAACAAAGCTTTTTCTCTAATATTGGGAACAAGACAAGGATGTCCACTCTCATCACTGTTATTCAACATAGTACTGGAAGTTTTAGCCAGAGCATCAGGCATGCATCCAGATTGGGAATGAAGAAGTCAAATTGTCACTTTTTGCAGATGACATGATTCTATATATAGAAAACCTTAAATTCTTCACCAAAAGACTATTAGAAAACAATAAGAAATTCAGTGAACTTGCAGGATACAAAATCAGTATGCAAAAATCCATTATGTTTATATATACTAATAATGAAATATCAGAAAGAGAAATGAAGAAAAATTCTATTTGCAATTGCAATAAAAAGGATAAACAAAGGAAGTGAAGGACATATACACTAAAAACTATAAGACATTTTAAAAGAAACCGAAGAAGACACAAAGAAATGGAAACATATCTCGTGTTCATGGATTGGAAGAATCAACATAGTTAAATTAAAGTGGTTATATTACTTAAAGCAATATACAAATTTAATGTAATCCCCACCAAAATCTCTATGGCATTTTTCAAAGAAATAGAACAAAAAAATTATGAAATTTGTACAGAATCACAAAAAACTCTGAATAGCTAAAGCAAGCTGGGGGAAAAAATAACAAAGCCAGAGGTATCACACTCCTGACTTCAAATTATGCTACAAAGCAACAACAACTAAAACACTATGGTATTGTTAGAAAAATAGACACACAGACGAATGGAACAGAACTGTGAGCCCAGAAATAAATCCATATGTACAGGGCCAACTAATTTTCAACAAAGAAGCTAAGAATATATAATGGAGAAAGGAAAGCTTCAATAAATGATGCTGGGAAAATTGGAAAGCCACATACATGCAAAAGAATAAAACTAGATTGCATTTTGACACCACACACAAATATTAACTCAAAGAGGATTAAAGACAAATATAAGATTTGAAACAATAAAATACATAAAAGAAAATGTAGGTACTAAACATATAGACCTTGTTCTCAGAGAAGTTTTTATGAAGATGACCTTATAGACAAGGAAAGTAAAAGCAAAAATAAATAAATAAGACTATATCAAATTAAAAGGCTTCTACACAGCAAAAGGAACCATCAACAAACCAAAAAAGGCAATCAATTGAATAGGCGAAAATCCTTGCAAACGATACTTCTGGTAAGGGGCTAATATCCAAAATATATAAAGAACTCACACAACTCATCAACAGCAAGAGAACAAACAATCCAATTAAAAATTGGGCAGAGAATCTGAATAGATACTTTTCTCAAGAGGACATATAAATGGCCAACAGACATGGGAAAAGATGCTTAACTTACTAGCTATTAGGGAAATGCAAATCGAAACCATAAGATATCACCTCACGCCTGTTAGAATGGCTATCATCAGCAGGACAAGTAATAAGCCTTAGAGAGGATGTAGAGAAAAAGGAACCCTCATATACTTCGGGTGGGAATGTAAACAGTATGACCATATGACCTAACAATCTCTCTTCCAGGAATCTACCAGAAAAAACTTGAAAACATTTATTTGTAAAGGTATATGTACCCTTATGTTCATTACAGCATTACTCAGGGTAGCCGAAACTGGGAGAAACCTGTCTTTCCACGGACGATTGGATAAAGAAGATGTGGTGCATATACAATGGGATACTACTTGGCCATAAGAAAGGATGAAATACTGACTGCCATCTGAGACAGCATGGATGGATTGTGAGAGTATCATGCTAAGCAAAATAAGTTAGATGGAAAAGGACAAGAATCACATGATTTCAAACTCATGTGGGAAATAAAACAGAAAGCAACAAACAAAATAAACAAACAAACTCATAGACACAAACAATAGAATAGTGGTTACCAGAGAAAAGTGGGTGGGGAGAGGATGAAGAGAGTAAAAGGGACCAAATATATGGTGACAAGGGACTAGACATTGGGTGATGAGCACACAATGCAACATACAGATGATGTATTATAGAATTGTACACTTTATAATGTATAAATCAATGTCGCCCAATAAACTTAATTAAAAATTTTTAAAAAGCTCTTTGGTTGTATGGAAGTGCCTCAGAGTTATAATGACCATTCGGTTATGAGTGTGAAAACGAAAGCTATTAATAGTTATGCTGGAGCAACTGGTATAAACTGGGACTGTCCAGAAGCAACTGGGCATAATGCCCATTCTCTGCAGAGGCCAGAGGAGGAGTGTGGAAGCAGCGAAGGCTGAGGCAGCCCCACTTCTGTCTCAGTCAGAGCAGCTCTGCTTTCATCTGTTTTGTGTGGGTTCCCGTTCTGCAGAAAACATAATTTCAAAACAGTTTGGATTGCCATAGGAAAGATTAAAAACCACTGGCTTAGTCGAGAGTTTAAGGTTAAAGAACAAAAAGGTGTATATGGGGGATGTGTTTTTTTTTTCAGAAAAAAAGAAAGGACTGCTTTTTTTGTTCCCCTCTACCTTACAAGGTAAGGGGTGTTAAAATATTATGGAAGCACATGTGCTTTTAAAATTACAACTATATTTTTAAACAAACCATTTGTTGGTGATGCAATTGCAAAAGGTATCTAAAATTATCATGTCTATATTTGATTCATAGAATTGCATGTTATAAAGGAATGAATAATTTTTCCAGACTATGTTTAAAATTCACTTGTAAGTTGTGATTTTGTAAGCCAGTTTTCAACCTGGATCACATTTTTTTTTAATAATGCTGTGAAAATAATGTTGCTTAACAATAGCAACAAATGTGTTGTGCGAATCAGTTGTTGAAGAGACTAATGTTTCCTTTTATAGTTCACTAGTGTTGAAAGGAAGAAAAATTATCCATGTAACATGTGAATGCCAACTTCAAAAAAAGCTTACAAATAGCCACAATATTGAATAAACTAAACATTTAATGAAAATAAGCCCTGGAAAACTACAGGTTATGACCTAGAGAATTATTAAATTCTAATTTATTTATTTCTCAGACTTCATGTGTTTTCCTTGCTTTAAATTTCATTGAAAATTTGAAATTCACACCAGAAAATTTTTCTTTTAATTTATATCAAATCTCTTAGTTATTAGAGTCATTGTATTTGATTGGTAGCCTGACAGTTGAAGGACTACAAATGGCTTCATTAAATACTTTGCACTTCTAGTTGTAATTTTGATTTCAGAAGAAACTCAAAATTCAAAATGGAGGATTAATAATGTGCCCATTTTTACTTCTCTTCATCCTATTTCATCTTCTTTGAATGTTTACTGAACTTTGTATGTATTTAAGAACTAAACATGACAAATTTTTCTTTCTCAAGTCTAACTTTGGTTTTCAAGTTAGGTAAAAAACTAAGACCATTCCCCTAAATTGAGATATTATTAATAACAGAACTTACTGTTTAGATCCATTTGGTAAAGTGTCTTTTTTTTCATAACCCTAATCCATGAATCAATACCCTCTAAGAAGTATCCAATTGACCTTTTAGGCAAGAGGTACCATTTCTAATGTACTCATTCACAATATTAGACTATTATATCAAAATGCTATTTGGAGGTTTTAGTGTTTAGTTCCTGCCCTCAGAATATACAAAATGACAGGTGTCAATATAACAATAGGATATAACTCTCAGTCTACATACTTACATGTGCAAAAATTGTTACATGTCAACTTTTTTATTTAAACCGATGAATTCAAACTCCAAACCTCAACATGGTGAAAATGAGATCTCAGTCATTTTTGAGGGCTTCATTCTTTTCTAGGCAAAGTTCTTATATCTTACATAGCACAAGGCTGTGGGGAAACCTCTGATTATTGCATATTAGGTCCGTGTCACCATAATTTTGGACTTCCATTTTCTAAGATCACAGTCCCCTCATATTGGACAACTCTGCTGCTTGGACACAAACATCTTTGTCTCTGGAGAGGCTGAGAACCCTGGTTTCTGGGGTCATGCCTCTCTAAAGACACCAGTCTCCCCTTGGAATCTTCCACCTCTTTGTAAAGCTACAAGGTTGTAGGACAACACCTATTTCTTGCTGACTCTCAGACTCTCTCCCTTCCCCAGTCAATCCTAGAGTTCTCACAGATTCCCCAATGCTCTCTCCATGTTCTTCTCCCTCCCTGGAATAATCCTTCTAGAGATTTTATTTTAAAATAAAAGCAGAATGAGTTCTTAACATTTGGCTGCTTGTGCTTTGGCTCTGCTCAAATCCTCATGGCCACAATTACAAAGCTGGCTGCCTGCTAGAAATGAGGGGGCAGGGGGAATATGTAGGCAAAACATGCACAATTTAACCATTCAGTAAATTATCTTGCCATTAAGGGCATGGTCCATGGAAAGGAGTAGGAAAAGGAGTTAAGTACCAGATAGCTATATTGGAAAAGTGCCATGGTGCCCTGAACATTTGTGGTCATCTTACACAGTGCTTATTATCTTGTCCATGACCTGCAGCAGTCCTGGTGAAGGTTATCAGTGCTTAGTCTATCGTTTCTTGAAAACAGTCAGTTTTGTGGGGTTTATATTTCATGTACTTCAAATTTTCAATGCTTTTGTCTCTTTCGAATTGGCAGCCACAGAGCTTTTGGTTTTCTACTTTAGAGTCTTCTTTAAAGTTATGCCACCCGTTCTTCAGATGTCCTATATTTTTAGAGCAGAGCTAGGTTCTCCATACGTCCCTGGGTCCAAAGCGTACACTTCATGTCCCTGTGGCCAAGGACACCTGACTTTTTCCAGTAGAACTATTGTCATTATTGACTTTCATTATTATTAATAGAATTTTCTACTCTATAGCAATTAAGATTTTAAAGCTTTTTCACTCATTATCCCATTTGATCCTCAGGAGAATCCTGAAAACTAGGACAAATGTTATCATCTATGCCCCCAACTATGGTCTTGATTACGGCCCTTAAAAGCAGTAGGCTGACTGAGGATTTGTTGATAGAAATTGAAATTGCGGAAAACATTCCAGATAAGTAGAATGAACTGTACCCAAGGTATTTGTCTTATTTCAGTTGAGGACAAATCACTGCACAGTATCTGTGGCATTCACATACTAATCTATAGAGAACATTATGGGAATTGTCACAAAGGTTTGAAAGATATTAGTTATACTCTTTACTCTGAATCAGATTATAACCCTTTGATACCAGTTAAAATCATGGAGTTGTTCTCAGTTGTAACAAAAAGATCACTATGAACTTTTTTCTTTGTTTCTTTTCTTTCTTCCCTTCCTTCCTCTCACTCTCCTTCCCTTCCTTTCTTCTTTCTTCCTTTCTTCTCTCGTTCATTCATTTGTTCATTTATTTGTTTATTCCTTCCTTTTATTGTTCTTCCTTACCTCCCTTTCTCCCCTCCTAATTCCCTCCTCTCAAACAAAAGTGAAAAACATCAATTTCTGTCAATGGCCATGCTACCCTGAACAAGCCTGATCCCGTCTGATCTTGGAAGCTAAGCAGGGTCTGGCCTGGTTAGTACTTAGATGGGAGATCACCTAGGGAGATCAGGTGCTATAGGCTTAAAAAAAAAAAAAAATAATAATAAGGGATTGTAAGCTGACAAGGTTCTTGCAGTCTGTGAGATCAACCAAGGGTTGCTGCACCTAAAAAGAAAAAAAAAAATCAATTTCTACTTCCAAAGCTTTAAAAAGCCTGAGCAATAATAATTTTGCATTAATTAACTCAATTAATTAAATAACAAATATGTAGCTAAATGTATATGTAGTTATATTAATGTATATGTAGTTATATTATGATTTACTAAAGTGAAAGGAATTTTTATATATTGATTACCTATTATGTGTCAGGCACTATGCTAAATTTCACATGTTTTGTCATAGATACAAAATAGATACTACTGTAGCTCAATGTAGTTGAATGTATTTGCTAAGACCTTATAATGGAAAAGTGACAGAGGTAAAATTCAAAATTAGTCAATGCTTTTTCATTACAAGAGTATAAACTGAAAATGGTAAAATTTAAATTTGGGCCAGAATCATATGATGTATAACCTCAGACTACAAAGTGACTTCAGATGTCTCCCAAATGCAAAATACTGCCTCTCTAAAATTCTCTGCTAAGTGATCGCCTAGGCTTTACTAGGACAAACCTAATAAGACGTTGGATTATTTTCTTGAGAAATTTATTCTTGTCTTGACTAAAATAATGCCTCTCTCTTTTTCTCTATCTCATTCTTTGATTCTGGCTATCTTCTGTGCATAGGGTGACCAGACGTTCTATTTAGCTCAGGACAGTCTTGGCTTATATAAATGTGTTGTCTCAGAATAATTATTAATAGTTTCTCCCTTTAACTCTTAGAAATGCCCCATTTTGGATAATAAATTGTATGTCCACCATCTATGAGGACACATAGATTTGACAGTTTTCCAAATATTCAAGAGTCATCAAATCTCTCATCACTCATCTCTTCTGCAGGCTAAATATTTCTAGTTGATCTTTACCACAAATGACACAATTGCAAATTTTTCTCAATCTGCTCATGGCCATAGTCCCCTGGACATTTTCTAATTTAGATGTTCTTAAGTTAGTCTTCATGGACCCTTGAGAGTCCATGCATAGGGTATGAAATTCTATAAACACTTTTGTATAAAACCATCATGTTAGTTTCCTAAGGCTGTTGTAACAAATTACTACATACCAAGTAGCTAAAAACAATGGACATTTATACTGTCACAGTGCAGAAGGCCAGAAGTCTGAAATCAAAAGGTCATCAGGGTAGGTTCCTTCTGTATACTCTGAAGGAGAATTTATTTCTTGCCTTGCTCCTAGGTTGTGGTGGCTTCCAGCAATCTTTGGCATTTTCTTGGCTTATGGTAGCATACTTCCAATCTCAGCCTCTGTCTTTGCATAATGCTCTTCTCTGTTTCTCTGTGTCTTCTTTTCTGTCTCTAAATCCAAGATGACCTCATCTTGATACCATTTACTTAATTACGTCTGCAAAGAATCTATTTCCAAATAAGATCATATTCACAGGTACCAGAGGTTAGGACTTAGCCGTCTTTTTGTGGGGACACAAGTCAACTCATATGCATTGTATATGCATTGTACTGAAAAGTGGACCAATAGATTTTCTCATAGTAAGAAAGAACGTGTGATTTTCTCAAATGTTGAATAAGCTGCTCCAGTTTTTCACCTTGAATACAATATTACTGGCATTATTAAGGACAGTTTTTACTGAAGTTATAATGCCTGGCACACGATTAGCATTTAATAGTCAAATGAGTGAATGGTTTGATAATTTTAGAGAACAGTCCCCTCTTTAAAAATCTGCTTTTCTTATATCAGTAAATGGATAAATATTCTTTGAAGGGCAAATGCTAATGGTAATTAAAATTGAGTTGATTTATGGTTATATCTACTTGGAGTCACATACATTTCATCAGAATAATAAGAGAATCCTCTTCTAACGAGACTCCTTACTTTCCCTCTCTTATTCTGTGGTTCAGGTGGAAATTAATAAAGGTTAAGTTCCTATTCACAAAACAGATCATGTCTGCAAAAAATGCCAGAATTGCATGAGAATCAGACATCTATCTAATTTTTTTACCATCAGTCCCTGCTGCCACTGAGTATAGGCCATGGGTGCTCTGGATCCCTGCATTACTATTTTTCTCCCTATGAAAAAAATAATTTGGTCTTGCTTTCTTCACTCCATCACAAAACAAACAAACAAAAAACACAAAACAAAACAAAAAAACTTATTGACACCATCGTTCCTTTCGATGGGACATGTACAGTTGACTTCCCTATTAATTGTTCATGCCCACTCCAATTTTTCCTTGGGGAAAAATTTGCTCTTCAAAACCTCGCCTTGCAGTCAACTTCGATCCCCAAATTGTTTCTTTCTAAAATGTAGTACCAGCTTTTCTTGCTGTATTTCACAGCAGGAGCATTACCCTTCAGAATGATGGCTTCAGTCCAGCAACCTGCAGACTTTTCCCCATGATTAGTTATATTAGGTCCCAAAGACCTAAGATGGAAATAGTTTTGATCGTCATTCCACTGACAGTTATGCCCCGATTAATTTTAAACTATGTGAGACATTTGCCCTTGTGTCAGATTCCCAATGATTTTACTCCCAATATCCAAGATTTCTTCCTTGCGATGTGACTGAATAGGGACCTGATTTTAGTAATTCAATTCCATTGGGTTTTTCTTCTGAATTTTAACAGTTTGTGCTTTCACAAAAAATTGGACGTCAGAAAAAGAATTTCAGTTTTTCTACCCACAACTGAAAATCAAGAAAGATGGAAATAAGAGTATATCAGTTATTATAATCTCAGTTACTATTAAGGGATTCTTACTGAGTTCCTAGTATTATGTAGATAAAACTCTTGTCTTTATGTAACACCCAAATAAGATGAATATAAAATTTCTTAATGTTTATATCCTTCTGCCAAGTTACCAGTTGTTTGTTTGGATGTATGGCTACAATTCAACAATCTAGTGAATTTCATTTAGTCCAAGTATCTGACAGATGAAATAAATATTGCTGTGGACTTGAATGCCAGAGCCTTACCTAAACTCATTTTTGAGTAGAAGAATTGTTTCCCCAGAGGCCATTTGTTTAAGTGAAATGTTCCTGTTTAAATTAATTTCCCCCCATAGGTTAACATTACTAACATTGCTATTTTACTACCCCCTTCCCTCCTGCATTTGTACTTATTGTCCCTCCTACATTTGCACAATCCTGGGCTTGATCTTTTCTTGCCCTACCCTCTGAAATTAGAATGTTAACTATGACTGAGCTTTTACAAAAGGTTGTTCAAACTTAAAACTATTCTTTTATGATCTGAAGAGTTCCTGAATCTGGATTTTGACATTAAGACTTATTTGTCCTTTGTTAGAGTCACTTTAAGCCCCAACTTCACAAGGATTACAGGAATGTTAGAAAATAATTATCCTATTTTAGCAAGATATCATAGAAAATGTCTCTGAAAAAAAGCTACTTGAGAATCTAATAAAATTTAAATATTATTTGAGAGAGCCATAATCTCAAACTTAAATATAATAGTTTTCGCAGTTATTCTAGGACCTGGCTGTTAGTAAAATAAGGACTGCCGATTTAGGGAAATAATTACCTAATGGACGGATCTAATAAGGGAGGAGATAGAAACAGAATTTCTAATAAATATGTAGAAGGAGTTTATATCTCCCAGCTGTGTAGTTATATGAAAATAACCAGGAACTTTGCAAACGCTAGGTCCTTTCAGGTGTAGGACACTAAAGCAACAGATAAAAACCTTGTCATCAAAAAAATTCAAAGCCTGATAGGACTTGTGAGTATATCTTGCTCTTCCACATTCTTCCTTCTTTCTTGCCTTTCGTCCTTCCATTTTTTTTTCTTTTAGTGCCAAAGGAAAATTATTTAGTTGCTATCCACAGCCAAACATTCATTCCAATATAAGAACAAAAGTAATTTTCTCTTATCCTCATTTCCCTGGGTGGGTTAGTGCCTGCCTTTCTTCCATGTGAGTAAGAAAGGCACAAAAGGCAGAGGTAGGGATGAATAACATTAAGTGCTTGAATATTTCTTTCTGCCCCTTTTCCTCCCATATTCCAAGAGCTAGATGATTACATGTAAAGAAAATAGGTGGGGGAAACAAACATTCTGGGCAGAAATGCTGGATGGCTTCCTTAAGGAAAAGGCAACTTGGCGGAAGGATAGCAGAGTGGAAATTTGAGGCCATATTTTAATGCCAGAGACTGTTTCTCCTGAAGCATGTTTCTCCTCAACCCAATAGAAAGTAGGATATATATTTTTAACCTTTCATGAGATATACCTTATCTGCTCTATGCGTTATTTATCGTTGTGTAGCAAATTTCCCCAAAACTTCGTGACTTAAAACAATAAATTTCATTATTTCATAATTTCTGTGGGTCAAAAACTTGAGTGTGGCTTATCTGATGCCTCTGCTTCAAGGCTTCTCACAAGGATGCAACCAAGGTGTCAGCAAGAGATGTAGTCTTATCTGTAGGCTCAATTGGAGCAAGATCTGCTTCCCAACTAACTTTTTTATGTGTTTGTTGGCAGGATTTAGTTCTTATGGGCTGTTTCCCCAAGGCCTTCCTCATTTCTTTGCTATCTGGCCTCTCCATAGGGCAGCTCACCACTTGATAGGTAACTTCCATGAGAGTGATCAAGTGAGAAAGCAAGAGAGGATAGAACTCACTGTCTTTGTCAAATATTTTGTGACATTCCATGTCATATTCTCATTAGAATCAAGCTGATAGATTCAGCCCGTACTCAAGAGGAGGAGATTGCACAAGTGTGAGAATACTAGAGGCAGGCATCACTGTCAGCCTCCTTGTAGACTACCTACCACATTTGTTATTGTAAGTTACTTTCCCTAGGGAAATATAAGGAAAATCTGAGGAGTCCAAGAGAAGTGAAAGACAACAAACTAACAAGCTTATATCACACACACAAAAATTAATAGATCAGTGAAAACAGGGTTTAAAATAAGTTAAACATCCTCAAAAAAGTGAAGACGGACATTGTTAATATAAAGTTGGAAACAAACATTGATAAAATGGACCAGTAGGATTATGGTTTTCAAAATATGGCAGTCAAAAGAATGCTGTATGTAGGGTGTACATCAAAAAGTATAAAGTTGAAAATCAATGCATGGGTTGCAGGAATTGATGAAAGGCACTATACGAACAACATTAAGAAATGACAGACATGAAAAAGCACAAAACTCAAGAGATTAAAAAAACATATACTTGAATAGCAGACGTCAAAGAAGAAGTTAAAAAGTACAAATAGAAGGGTATAAATATTTAAAGAAATAATGACAGAATTTTGCTGAATTGTTTCTAAAAGTTAACCTAGAGTATGTTATTTCAGCTCTCCTAATAAGTCCATAAATCACTTAAAACTTTAAAATTAATACTTCCCTGCTAAAACTAGGTAAAGATTTAGTTTTTCATAATGGAATCTTGGCTAACATTCTGTTAATTACCAGTAGAATACAAAATAATACATAACTTTAAAATTAGTAGAAGAGATGTTAATCTATCCAATGGAAGGCAGAAAGTTATAAAAGAAATAAAAACAGAAAATACAGAATTTGATGGATGAAATGTAACAACTCTTGTGTTACAATACACATGATAAATATAAATATATGGTACCAACTATGAAGAGCTATGTGGCAGTATTAAGCAAAACTAAATGTGTACACACCTTGTCACCTAACAATCCTACTCTTCGTAATATATCCCAGAGGAATTATCACATTGGTTTCAGATGAGGGATGTATAAGAATATGTAGTACAGTATTGGGTGTAGTCCTAAAGAGATGGAAACATATGTAGTGGCTACGATTTTAGCACTTGGAAGCAAAGAACCAGATTTTTGAAGAGCAACATGGATGAATCTTAAAGAAGTACAAATTAGTAGTTGATAGATGGTCATGGGAAGCACAGCATAGGGAATTTGTAGTTAGTTAACATTAATGTAATGGCTAGATGGAGAGCCAGAGGTGAGAGAGAGCAATTAGGGGGATCATTTTTTAAGCTATATAAATGTCTAAACCAATGTGTTATATCTACTTGAAACTAATAAAACAAAGCTTTAAAAAAAGGGTAGAAAAAAACTAGATCAAGAATACAATATCAATGTTGACATGAATTAAAAATAACTCATGGATAAAAGTACACATATAGAACTACATTTTTTTCAGCAGCCAGAGCCATAAAGTATCAGTACCTGCAGTAACACGTTGTTTTTGTTATCTACTGCTGAGTAATAAGTGACCCAAACTTAGCGACTTAATAGTCATTTATAATCTCACAATTTTGTGGGTTAAGAATTCAGGCAAGATGTGACTGGATGAGTCTTTTACTTTACATGGCATTAACCGGGGTGACAAACTGCTTACTCAGTATAGAAGGGCTGGCCTGCAACACACAGATAGATTCATCCACATGTCTGGTGCCTTGGTAGAGATGGCTGGAATTAACTGAGACTGTCAACTGGAGTGCCTACATGTGACTTCTACATGGCAACCTTACATGGATGTCAGGACCCCCAGAGAGGGCATTCTAAGTGCAGGAAGTAGAAACTGTCAGTTTCTTAAGGTCTGGGCTTTGAAACTAATACAGTGTCAGTTTTGCCATATTCTACTAGTGAAAGCATTCACAGAGTACACAAGACTTAAAGTAAGGGACATAAACTCGAGTCTTGATAGGACAAAATGTCCAAGGATTTGCAGCCATATTTAATCTTCCACACATAAGTAGAGCTAAGACAGTATTGATTTAGGAAGAAAAGGAAAAGATCAGTAATGTAAAAACTTTCGCAACCTGTGTTTTCTTCAGTAGTACATATATCTCCAAGGCTATATATCAGACACAATAGGGTGGAAACCAACAAGTTGAAGGGAAAAGTACTGAGGTTAGGAACAGTGGGGAAAATAAAATGATATAAAGTGAGAGGCAGTGTGTATGCGCCAATGATGATATGTGTCAGAGACTTCAAATTTGGGGGGAGGGAGGCGGGTGGATAAGAAAAAAAAGTATGATAATTTCTCCTTTAAATCAAGCTAGGGGGCTATTTCTTCAGACTGTGTCACTCTAGTACTCACTAATTTAATTACATTTAAAATGTTGTCCTCTTACAAGTATAAGTACTTAAATTTGTTGTTATCAGACGTTTTCTTAATACCTTTGAAGAAAACATACCCTATCATTTCATGTTCATTTTTTTTTTCACTTTTGAAAATCCAAATTACTTAAAAGAGAGTAAGTGTGGGGATGTGTGTATGTGTGTGTATGTGTGTGTGTGTGTGTGTGTGTGTGTGCATGCTCACACACACATGCGTGTGAGCTGGGATGGCATTAATTCTTTCTTCTTAATTGTAGACTTAGCATGAAAATCTGCAAGGTTTCTTCAGGGTAAAACTCTGCCAGCTGTTGAGAGACAAGAAAACCCTTCTATTTCTATTTCATTTTTACAGAATGTTTTGGCATTTGGCTACTAAATTAAATTCTCCTCTCTTTCCTAATTCTAAAGAGGTAACTCTTATACTCCACAAATAAATTTTATGGATCCAAATGTCAAATGTGAACAAATTTATTAAACTAATATGTTAATTTCTGTTGCTTACGTAGTGTTTATGTCCAAGGAAGAAAATATTATAAATTAGTATATAAATTTGAGCATTTTAAATTAGATTATATTTGAATCTGAACTTAAAAATCAGTAACACTATAAGTAAATGTCTGACCATAATTCGTTCACCAATAATTTATCAGTTTTCAGTATTGTAGGCTGAGTCCCTTAAGCACTTGGAAATAAGAGAAATGAGAGCATCTGCCCAGAATCAAGCAGTTAGGTCCACATCAGGGAGATACAAAAAGATGCTTTAAAGAGGAAAAATGGCTTCCAGGCCTGCAAAATTTGACTATAATAAGATTAAAAATGTTAATTTAGTGAAAAGACTGTCAGAAAGGAGTTAATCAGCTATGAAAACATATAAAAAGGAAGCTTGCAAAGGAACACCGCACTATGAAAGAGAAAAATTACCAAAAAGTAATGACATAAATAAAATATCTTACTTAATCATGTGCATAATTCACGAATAAAAACTACGATGATAAAATCTAAAAATCTTAATCATGTACCAAAGTGAAAACCATAGAATCATAAATGGTTAGATTTGGGAAGAACTTCAGGAACATCTGGTCTACTTTCTCCTCAATAATTCTCTTTCAAGAACATCCAAGACATTTTGAACACCTTTGATTCTTGCTCTCTGCCCACTCCCATTTGGAGCTGGAATGACGATTTGCTCATTGATGATTCTGCCAGTTCGCTTATGGCCCACTGTAAAAGTAGCACACATAAAACCAACAGTTAGTTATTCACTAGTTAGATGAATTGTTTCCTAAAATAAATAGGGAAATGTATAATGGGAAGTTGATATTATTCTCAGACTCTTAGCTGGATTTTTAGATTTGGGTAGGCATATGGGGGAGAAGGGTGTATTCCCTGGTGCTGACTGCTGATTTTCCATTGCTCCTTCTTCCAAGCTATGTCGTGGTGGCAGGCAAAGTACATGAAGAGTAGCAACTGACATTGATGAAGAGTAGTGTATCCATCACACTAGAGGTTATATCAGCCCACTCATCATTTGTTTGCCATTAACTTTGTGAGGAGCATGATGCTACTTGTTTTTCATAAACACGTCATATAATTTCCACAACATGCCTTCAAGTTAAGATTTATGATCAGATATCCTTGGAGATGTTAAGAAACTAGTCCACGATCACAGTTTAGAGCTTATATTTGAACGCAGGGCTCCCTGGCTCCAAATATAGGGATTCACTAGGTTCCATAACAACATTCTTTCACCCAGTTTCCTTTCACCAATGCCTGGCTCTCTTCTCGTCGTCCACCTGCATGCATCACTCACCATCTTCTAGTTCTTTTCTTCTTGTAAAGCCTATTAAAATTCGTGTTCATTTTTAAAAATCATACATTTTCATATATCCATGGTTGAAAAATTAGAAGATACAGATAAACTAAAAAGTAAGTACCCAAAACAAAATAAACAGAAATTGTTTGAACCATAATTCTACATTCAGAGATAGCCTTGTTAATAACTGCAATACTGATACAACACGAGGTTCCCTCTGTTTTTCTGAAAAAATTAATAAATCGTCAACATTTTTCCATTTCTGGAAGTAAGCATCTTCATTATGTGTATTTGAGCTTTTAGAAAATTTTACATTGAATTTTATACCAACTGTCTCTAAATTTACAACTTATAAAAATTACTTGTTTCTGACTATAGAATATTTTCTCATTATAAAAAACAATTAATTATCACAGTAACTATATCATGTAACAAGTGAAAGGTTTCCTTGTCAGTTTGGTGAATGTACATATAATTTTTTTATTTGATTTCTTTCAAAGTAGTTCTGTTATTGGTTGATGTTTCTCTTTGAGAATTTCTTTATATCAACAAATGCTCCAGTATTTTGAGATATTTGGTTATGCATACAAGGATAGAAAATGTATGCCTTCGTACTTATATATTCTGGTTAAAGAAAATTTCTAACTTATTTTGTAAACTTGTAGAGATTATGATTGAACAAAAAATGCTTTCATAGTATGCATCTATCCAAAGTTAATAGGAGAATTTATTAAAAATTAAAGCTTTATAAGCTAGTATAACTTAAAATTCTTAGTTTGTATTGTCTCTTTAAAGTTGTCCACCATACAACACTTTCCAGCTTCTTAAAAATTATTAATTAATAATATTATTTCAAATATTTTATAAACAAAGCATTGCTCTAGAACAGTGCTAGTGAAATATACATCTTTAAATTTGGAAGTTTAAATAGAGAAATATAAGCCAGAATGCAAACCTCATACTTACTTAAAATTTTCCAGTACCCTTATTACAACAGTAACAAGAAACAGATGAAAATAATCTTACAAGTACATTTTATTTATGACCCAATATATCCAAAATACTAATATGTCAATATTTAATCAAGTAAAAATTAATATGATATTTTACATTCTTTTTTATATTAAGTCTTCTAAACCTAGAGTATATTTTACACTTATAGCACATTTTACTTCGAACTTCACCATATTTCAAATGCCCAATAACTACACATCGCTGATGTCTATTAGATGAAAGGCGCAGCTCTAAACATTAAGGACTATGGTGATAATAATAATTAGCCTTAAGGATTTAAGACTAAAGTATAGATTATGATCTAAACTTTAAAAATATCTGAGTTAAAAATAACAATTTCCCTGTATTTCTATGGGTGTACATTTAGAGCTAATTGACTCTGGTTAGAAATTCAAGCTAAGGTCAAGCATGGAGGTAATTAATTAGTATGAGTTAAAAATTAACCTGAGTCATCTGTCACTGATACATTTTGACAAGTGCTTAGTAGATATTTACATGTTGTTTTTTGATTGATTGGAAGTATAAGACTTTGGTCTTTTAGCACCATGCTGTGATTCACCCACCCCATTTGGAATACATTTCCAATATGACACTGAAAAACTTCAGTAAATTGATTATTATTTGCATGAATTACCATTTTTTGTTGTTGTTGTTAGGAAACCACAGTTTGGTGATATCTATATGAAGACATATGGTAGACATAGAAGAGAAAACTTGGATATATGCCAATATTCAGATTTCACTTAATTTTCATTTCATCACAAAAATACAAAGGACTGGGAATTTTTGTTAGAGGGCAGTGTGGAAGTGAGCACTCTGCTTTATTAGAGGAGATCTTATAAAGTCATTGATAGTGTTTATAATCCTATTACTGCTTATTTATGCAATGATAGGACATTTCTTGGGGGCAACTTGGAATGTCCTTACTCTTTTATCCTCTTTACATAATATGTTTGGGAATAAGCAAATAACAGCAGTAATTAATATCAATTAATGTAGCTACCTTCATTCTTAAAAAAATAATAAACACAAATCTCATATAAAAGACCTGATTTCCAATAATAAAAATGGAAAGAAAAAGAAAAAAAGGGAGAGAGAGACACACACACACAGGGAAAAGTAAGAACATGAGAATAATGCTCCAAAAGATTCCTTGTCTAAGAAACACGCCAGAGAGAAGAGAAAACCTGAATTCAACTGAGAAATATATTTAATCAGACTGTGTGAGAAGTCACTGTTCTGATATTAAACAAGTCCACACATGACCTAGACTGAGTTGCTTGATTTAATCAGTCCTTTATTACATATTTTAAACAAGTTTTCTTCATCAGCTAAAATATTTAATTTAAAAATATCCAAATGAATAATTTATTTTATCTCTTCTTAAATCCAGCAATCCTTTCAGAGCCTTGAGTTTACATAATCAGATTATTAAAATGTTTTATGTTTGGTGAAACCAAAATAGTTAAGCACCAACATTAATGAGAGCATTTTCCTTAGTAGAGAAGTTCAGGCATATTTATTTACTATTTACCTTGCAGTTTCTTCATAACATTTCTCAGCTTCTTTACCTTATTAAGAAAAATATGATTTGATTTTTATCCTGCATACATTAAGACCGTTTCTCCTACTTAATTCAGATGATGAAAAAAAGATGTCCACTGGCTGGCTGAAGGTGATTAATCTTTTGCTTTTGTGTTTTACAGTTACAGGTTTATGATCAGAGAATGAAAAAGAAACAGGAAACTACACCAAACATCGATCTTGCAGAGCTCAGAGGAAAAATAGCAAAATTCTTCAAGTTGAGAACAGAAAAAATTTTAGAACGAAATGCTAAAATAAATTGTAAGGAATTTACAAAGCTGATATAAGTATTTAGAAATTATTCCTAAAACAGTGCTTTTATTCTGCTGGTAAGGAGAGAAAGTTGCATTTAGCAATTTTTCATTCTCGCTCTTTTTATTCCTCCTCTACTCTACGATCTGCATGACTATATAGATCAATCAGTGTCCACAGCTTTCAAAAGAAAATCTTTTATGAATAGTTCTGTCAAATATATTTCTTCAATTTGTACAAAATACAAATTTAAAATTAAATACATAGTAAGCAATCATTTTTAGAATTATGGTCTGTGGAACAACCTTACCACTTAAAACTCAGAAAAAAAAAGGATCCCATAGGCAAAATTTCAGGATTGCTACATATATTTTTCTCTTGGAGATTTACAGTAGGCTTTTTAATATGAAGGTTCTGATAATTCCTGCATTAAAGTCTTTGTATAACCTAATATTTCCCAAATTTATTTCAATAGGAAGTCTTTTTAAAATTTAACATCTTGTGGAACAACTGTTTAAGGAAAAAAATATTTGGGGAAATGCTAATGTAGACCCATAATATTTACATTGGTTATAGCTCCAGATCTGTGAGGATTTGCAAACTCATAAAACCCAGAAATTCAGAAACGTAGGAACAGATGTTTGGGGATTAGCTAGGCTAGTGAAGTAACTTGCTTATCAAAAGCGACATCATAGCCTATGAGATTCAAATTCATGCTGGATGTTTTTATTATAAGATCTTCATTTCTCCAGATGTGTCAGAACAACTATATGGTAGAAATGCTTTTATTCTCATTATAGTTAAATAAATCATGGAATTTTTTGTAGTCACTGATAAATAGTTAGGACTGCGAATAAATTTATGATGTCCAAAAATTAGAGATGTAGCGTGGTCACCTAATAGCTGTATGACCTAGTTATTTAACAGCCCCGTGCCTCAGTTTCCACATTTATTAGTTGGGATAATAGTTCTTACTGCATAGAGTTCTTATAAAAGTTAAATGGATTAATATGTGTAGAAAAATGAGCAGGAAGAGAAAGAGAAACAAAGAACACCTGCCTTACCTTCCATAGCAATTGCATCAATTGCTCCACAAGCTCAAATCCGAGAGGGCTCTTACGTTTCTGCCATTTTGGAGGTTGAGTTTATTTGTTTAAATGTCATCTTAGAACCAGCATCAGAAAGTGAAATTGAAATTTCTATGTGCCACCTAGACGACCGAAGTCAGCATCAGAATCTATTTGGGTGTGGCTCAGATACGTGCACATTTAACAAGTATTTCTGGTGATTCTCAAACTTATCAAAGTTTAAGAACCTTTACCAGACACAGTTCAAACTCTAACTGGGCTCATTAAGGTTGGCCTCATCTAATTTGTTCAGGTTCACTCCATCAGTTTGCCCAAGTAACACCAATTTGAAAACCAATGGCTTAATTAATTAAGGAATTTTTCCCTATGGTAATGACAAGGATACCATAGACAGTGCAGGGTCAACAGAGCTGTTCTATCCTGTCTCAGAGCTATAGGCTCCTTACATATTTCTGCTCAGCTATCTTTAACACTTGCTAATTACCTTGTGGTACTGGTATTGTTCTTCCCCTGAGCATCATGTTTACATTCCCTGAGAGAAGAATAGGAAGGGAAAAGGACAAAAGGCCTGTCCCAGCTGGGCCTGCTCCCTTTTTAAGGAGTTTGCTTGGAAGCCTTGCCGCAGGACAACCACTTCTAACTCGTTAACCAGGTCTAGGCTGCACTGCCATTCTTAACCCTTATTTGCAGGGAGGGCTAGGAGACGTCATGTTCTAACTGGGCACCTTTTATGCTCAACAAAATTACAGTAGGCTCTTTGGCAGGCCCTATATTGCAGTCTTAAAGAAATGATGTTTTCTCAGTCCTCATGCTTCTGTGTTTATGGTTTTCTTGCACAAGATTGCTCTTTGCCACTTAACTATCACATTCTCTTCTATTTCTTCAACATCAATTTAAGTTATTTCTGTTTCTTCAACATCACTTCAAGTTATATGTTCTTCTGTGAAGGGTTCCCATCCCACCCCAGATAACCCTTCCTTCCTTGTTTCATATTCATAACACTCGTAAAGCTTTATCATATATACTGACTCAGTAGACTAATGTCACTTCGAAGGCCAAAATAGATGGCTTATGTCCATCTGTATTCTGAAAATACAGAATTTTAAATAAACAACTGTACTCATGAATGATGAGTGGAGCATTAATCTTTTGGGTACAGTAATGACATCTTTTTGATTCTGTTCTTTTGTATTAATCATTCAGAGAAATACTTGTAAATTTGGGAAGCTATTGTACTATGAAAATAAATGGGAAAAAAAAGAAATATAGTAAAGAAAATGTCTAGCACACAATATGCGAGCTCTTCTGGTAGAGACCCATGTTTACTAGTTTTCATCCCTAATGCTTCATCCCATGAAGAGCTTGGTTCAAAGTAGGTTTTTAATAAATGCTGATGAATGAGTATTGAATTAAAAGGAAAAGAGGGAGAACGTGGCTCCATAGTGCAGCAGTTAGCACGTCTGCTTTACACGCAGAAGAAGGTCCTGGGTTTGTGCCCCAGTGGAGCCATGGTCCATGGTCTATGACCATGCCATTTTGAATAAGCCTGATGTCTGATCTTGGAAGCTAAGCAAGATCGGCCCTGGTTAGTACTTGGATGGGAGACCACCTAGGAGGACCAGGTGCTGTAGGCATAAATAATAATAGAAAGAAAAAAAAAAAGGAAAAGAAAAATAACCAAAGAATTAGCTGACTGCTTTTATCTCTTAAAACTCTAGCAGTATGTAATTAATGTCATTGTCTTGAGTGGATAGTTTTAGGAAGCAATAGATTAGTAATTAACAGTAACAATAATTATTGCTCAAAATGATACTATATAGAAAGCTGGTATTTTTAACTTCTTTTAAGATATGTAGAGTAACTTCATTGAACATTCAGGCTTAAGCTTTGAATTTTTGTAACCACACATATGCCTTATGACTGTAACATTATAAGAAACCATTTCATAGCTACATACTACTAGGAACTAATTATGAACACATAGCCTTCACAGAGGAATATATTTTTGGGAAGATTTTTTTTTCTATCAATAAAAATATATTTTATCTAATTCATGTATAATCCAGATATTTATTTTTCAAATATTAAAGTGGTAGATCTAAATTTGCTGTTAAATCTGGGTTAGAACAGGAACAGGATGAGACTTAGCTTCTTTGTAAGATAATAGTGAGGAAAGGCTGGCTTTATGTGTAGGAAGGACATGCTGTCTCTTTTAACACATCAAAGACCAAAAGCTGGAGATTCCAGCTCTTAGAATGCCCAGTGCACTGTTAAAATCAGGAAGAAGGAGAATAGTTAGAGAGAGAGAAAAAAAATGTTTACTCCCTTTTCATACTCAGTGGGTAATAGGAAATAGAAAATAGAAATCAGAAATAAGATCAATGCTTCCCCTCTTCCTGAATAGGACTCAGAAGAAAAGCAGGTTCTAGAAGTTAAGAGGAGGAGCTAGGCAAGGTACGGGCCCTCTAGTCTGCTCTTGAACTCTGAGAGAGAGCCACCTTGGCGAGAGCCTCATAATAACCTGGGATGGTGGCTCCCAGTTTCCTGAAGTTTAGAGTTTCTGAGCCACCCTCAGTTCCATTTATCACAGATGCTGAGTCAAGAACTACTGTGACTAAGCAACAGAGGTTGCTAGTAAATAGCCAGGCCAGTGAGCCACACGGGGGACCCAGCAGAGACTCGCTTTAGGTTTACACGAGGCATTCAAATTGAAAGGTGGGAAAATATAAAAGCACAGGGAACAATGCCAGATTTGAATTTCACCAGGAATAATCTCAGTCAGAAATTATTTTTGTTATGAGACATTTATGCATAGGAAAGCAAACTGTTCATCTTTTGGAGAATAATTTGGCTAAATTTTGCATATATGTTGAAGACACAGAACGCTAATACTGTCACGTATTGATACTTACTTATTTCACTAAGTAAGGAGAGGATATTAGTGCCTTAGATTTAATTGGGTGTATAATTGCGAAATAAAAAACTAATGCTTTTGTTTGTTCGTTTGTTTTGCTTTACTTTCTAGAAAGTGGCCATAGGGAGATCAGGAAGAAAGGGAATAGGAAGGAATTTTGATGAGAAAGACATCTCTCATGATATATTTGAAAACACACTTCATGTAAATGACATATGACATCCTATTCTGTGTCCTTGAGGAATTAAAAATCCAGCTTAAGAAATTTGTTTAAGAACACAAACCTAAAAGAGAGTGTGAACACAAAAGTTTAGTGGTTTATCAAGGATTAGATGGGAAGTTATTAAGAAGTTTGAAGGAAAGTTCAGTATTAGAGAAGGTTTAAGAAAGGAAGCAAGATTGACATAATCCTTGAAGACTACATAGCAGCTTGATTAGAAGAAAAACGAAGAAAGACATGGTGATTTAAATGCAGACATTCTAGGCTGTCCAAGTATAATTTGCAAAAGCACACACACACATAAAAGGAAAAGTAAAGAAATGGATTCTAGTGGGGAATCCAGTCCAGTGCTGTGGCTAGGATTAGTAGGAGATAATAGCAGGTAGGTAGATACAGATAAAGCTGGTCCTTAAAAACCAGAAAGAGTAGTTTATTCTTTTGGGAGAAACACTGAGGATTCACTGTGGGTTCTTTCTTTCTTTTTTTTAAATTAAATTTATCAGTATAACATTGGTTAATACAATTACATAATTTTCAGATGTACATTATAATTTGACATCTGTATATTGTATTGTGTGTTTACTACCCAAAATCCAGTTTCCTTCACCTACCATAAATTTGATCCCATTTACCCACTTCATCCTCTCCCTATTCCCTTATATTTGAACCCCTTTACCCTGCCTACCTCCCCCCTTCACCCCCACCTCCTGGTAACCACTAGTCTATAGTCCATGTCCATGAGTCTCTGTTTGTTTGTCTTAATCTTTTGTTGCTTTTAGGTTTATATCCCACATATATGTGATATCATGTGATTTTCAACTTTTTCGGTCTGGCTTATCTCACTCCGCACGATTATCTTGAAGTCCATCCATGTTGTGGCAGTATTTCATCTCTTCTTATGGCTGAGTAATATTCTATTGTATATATGTACCACAGCTTTTTTAGCCAGTCATCTGTCGTAAGACACTTCGGTTGCTTCCAGGTCCTGGCCACTGTGAATAATGCTGCTATGAACATTAGTATGCAAACATCTTTATGGATATGAGTTTTCATATTTGGCGTAAATACCCAGGAGAGGGATTGCTAGATCATATGGTAGATTAAGTTTTAGTTTTTTGAGGAATCTCCACACTGTTTTCCACAGTGGCTGTAATTTGCAATCCCACCGGCAGTGTATGAGGGTTCCTATTTCTCCACATCCTCTCCAGCATTTCACATATTTGTTGGCCATTTGTATGTCCTCTAGAGAGAAGTGTCTGTTCAGATTCTCTGCCCATTTTTTTTATTGGATTATTATTATTTGTTGTTGTTGTTGTTGTGATTGAGTCATATGAGTTCTTTGTATAGTTTGGATATTAGTCCTTTGTCGGAGGCATTGCTTGCAAATCTATTTTCTCATTCTTGAGCCAGAAAGTGGCATCAGAAATAGAGATTCAGGGATATTTATTGGGCATCCAGGTAAATGCCCTATAGGTAGTTAAGATAAAAGACAAACTGAGATGCACATTCCAGAAACTGATTTCGCAGTCATCTGGATTTTTTTTGGAAAAGCCAGTTTGTACTAAGCTCCATATAATAGATTCAGCATATGATAGACAAGATCAATCGAACAAGGGAATTAATGACATCCCACCTGATCTACCAGAAGTCCATCACTATCAATGGTCAGGAGAAGTGAAAGACTACCATTCAGTGGAAATTTGCAAAAAGAATTTGGCTAAAGGAGTCCTACATGTTCCTCAACCTAACATTGGAACCCAGTTCCCGCTATTCTCCTTCATAAATATTTGAATCTGTCCAGACTAATTTAGTCACTGCTTGATATTTATACTGGCTGCCCCCTTTCTATTTGCCCTCCTGTCTGATACCTCACGCCCACCCCCATTTCTCACTTCTCCCTTCTTAAAAGCCTTTCCTTAACATCTCCACCTGCCCATTTCCTAATAGTACTTTAATGCCTATTAATTTCTAAGTTCTTTGTGAAGTTTTCTTTACAACAGCAATGCACTGCACTCTATACATACGATCTCATAGCACTTAATGTCTTTACTACTAATTTGATTCTTATTTAATCACATATTTGCGTCATGGCACCTGTTGTGTGTGTGTGTATGTGTGTGTGTGGTCTTGTGTGTTCTATAACTATTGAACCGCTCTCTTATTTAACATAATATAGATATCTAATCTCTTCAATATTATGTGCCATTTGAGAGTGGAGCTGCCATACTTCTCTTGATTTAGTGCTATTCCATATTTCTCAGAAACAAAATAAATGGTTTTAATCCTTTTAAAGTTTAATGATTCAACTCTAACACTATAACTAATGCATTTTCAGAATATCACTTCAACTTTACTATAAACTATGTCAATTATATTTCTTACCAAACTTATTTAAACCACCACAGTATTGAGAGATTACAATGTTTTGAAGACATTTGACACAGAACATGAGTTCTTTCACTTGTTTTAAAGACATATTTTACTGGACATATAATAATAGTATCACCTACATTTCCAAATCATATTTATTTAGCCTGCTATTTAGTGTCATATAATATAGTATAGTGTATGTAGTAAATAGAAAACATTCAGCTTCCAAATTTAGAGCTGCATATTTCACCAAATTAGCAAGGATGCAAACTGATTCATATTCCCAAGGTATCAATGGCACTGAGTTCAGAGTGTAATTTTTTTTTCTATTCTTTGTGAATGTATCGATGAGGTTTAATTACATAATCACTGGACAAATGGAAGCTCTTTGTATGTCTTCCAAGTCTACCATTGCTACAGGTGCATTTATAGGTATCAGCCTCATATGTTATTAAATAGAACGGCACCCCTTTATAACACAAAAGGTAATGTGGAAAAGCATTCCTTTCAGTTTTACAGAGATACACTAAGATGAGTGGTTATAATTAGTTGAGGGGTAGAATTTGGACCATGATATGTATGAGACAAGAGGTTGAGAAAATTATTACAGTAAGATTCCATTGAATTTTTAAAGGTAACTCTCAAATTCTGAACATAGGTATTTCTTGAATCATCTGTTTGATTTGAGCTTCAGAATATAGACTGTCATGGGAGACAGCCAGTGTAGATTGATCAAGAAGTTAACCTTCATGAGCTTCATCAACACAATTCTATAAGACTAGGTGTAAGTTACTGAACACTCACCCATCTTTCTTCCAGGAGCATGAGTAATGTTCTTATATTTTTAATTTGCACTTAGTCTGTATGTTAAAAAGCTAGAAATTGAATGACTAGACATGTATGTCTGAAATTTAAATAATGGTATGGGAAAATGTTTTTACTATAGTAAATTCATCTCTGATGTCTTAAGGGGAAATTGAAGAGTATTTTATTGACTGAGATCAAACAATCTGTAATTACCACCCAGAGGCACAAAGTAAAATTGTAGCAAGTAGAGGCAGCATTAAGTTGCATCACCAAAGCAGGCACTATTTTAGCATGTGCCCAGGCATTTCCTCTGAAAGTTCGCATAGTTTTACCAAAAAATTCATCTCATCAGGCATTGTATGGCAATGCCTTAGTTGCCCTTCTCTATCATGTCTGAGTCTGTTTTTTTGTTTTTTTTTTTTTTTTTTTTTTTTTTACCGTTGAGGTCTTCAATAAACATCAAACAACTGGAAAGCAGAAATAGGTAGTTCTGGCTCATTAAAATACATAGTGATTTTTTTCTTTCCAAATTTTTATAAAATGTTTATAAAATTTGTCAATCCATTATCTACATAAATGAATGCACATGACTCTTTTTGGCCTTATTCTTGTGGCCTGACTGTTTTATTCTCTTACACATGAACCATCAATATGCCCCTGTTCCCTGCTGAATAAAATGCACAAGTCTTACCCTGAGACAAAAGGGACTTTCTTTGGGATCTGACTTCAGCCTGCATTTCCTGCAGCTGCCCACCTCAGGCCCTAAACTCTTGCCTTAGAAAATGACCTTTAGTTCTTAAATGTGTTGTGTCTTTCACATCCTTGTGGCTTTGCCTATGGAGTCAGAGTGATTTTTAAGATTACAAATTTGGTCATTTTATTAAGCTTTTTTAAAAAATCTTGCCATGTCTTCCTTGATGTTGCCCACAGGTATTCCTTGACCTGGCCCCACCTACCTTTCAAAAGCCAACTCAGGTCACTCCTGTTCTTATTGTGTATATGCAAACCTTGCTCATCTTTATAAACAGCTGATTAGCTCCTCAGAACCATTACACGTAGTACTGTCATTGCTTCTTAATGCTCTGCCTCCTCCACATTCTGGTTAGGATAGTTGATGCTCCTCTAGGCTTTAACTTCTAGGCCACTTTCTCAGGAAGTATTCCTGCTTCTCTCTTCTCCTCTCTACCTCCAAGTTAAATCTCCTTCAAACATTTTCATTGAACTTTTAAAAGACAAATCACTTGTAGTTAACCCTTCAAATTTCCTGCTGTAATATAAGATGCACTTGGGCAAGGACTTTATTATCTTGCTTATTCTTGTACTTTAGTCCACAGCATACGACCTGGCCCACAGTGGTTATTAAATGAGCATTTGATAATTGATCTATGTTTTTTGTTTTCTAGAATTTCACTCTCTGGAGAAATGCTATTCCTTTTTCAAGACATAAATCAATGATACCTCTTTAGAGAATGGCAATAGATTCTTCCCTTAGACTGGGTTTACTTTTTTCCCAGAGGCATATTATACAGGTTATCATGTGCTGGGATGGGCTCCTCATGCGGCATGAAGGTTATTTGTGCTTGCGTCTGTCTCCTTCAAGATGTCTGTCTTTGAGGACCATGATTGTGACTCAAGCATTTTACATCACTAGGACCTAGTATGGCACTTACATATGGCAAGCACTCAAAAGCTATTTCTATTAATTAATTAATGGTGTATTGAGTTTCCCAATAATCATAGTAATGTTTATTTCTTTTTGAATAAATAGGATGGAAGAAGTAAAGTAAACAAGAAATATTGGGTATCTTAGATTTAGTCTAAAAAAATAATTAACAGCTCTGATATTTACCTTCCTTATCTATAAAATAAGGGAGATGACAATGATGACTTCTAAAAGGTTTTTCTAGTTATTAATAATGTAAGTAAAGTAGCAAATGTAAAAGGTATAGAATATTCTACATACTTAATGTGCATCAACTTTTGTGACTGAATTCCCAAATATATTTGGTTTACTTTTAAATAGGCTTTTTTTCCTAAAGGAGAATTCAGGAAAAAATTGATTATTCGAGGCTCATTGAATAAGATGAGTAAGATGACAAAACTCTCTCTAGTATAATTAGCATATATTGAGCTCCTGGATTAAATTCTAGAGTGAAAAGAAGAATGAGAGAGCCCTGCCCTTCAAAGCAAACCATCTCTCAGGAGAAACAGACATTCAAATGCAGTCATCCCTCAGTATCTGCGGGGGACTGGTTCCAGGAGGCCTATGGATACCCAAATTTATGATACTCAAGTCCCTTCTATTAAATGATGTAGTATTTGCCTATAACCTACACGTATCTTCCCATAGACTTGAAATCATCTCTAGATTGTTTTTAATACCTAATACAATGTAAATGTCATGTACATAGTTGTTACATTGTATGGTTTAGGGAATAATGAGCAAAAAAAAAAAATGAGGTCTATGTGTTCAGTACAGATGCAGCTTGTGTAGACCTAAGTACTTAGCACATGTCAGCAACAGCATAACCTTTTTTAAGAAAATATTTTTGATCTGCAGTTAGTTGAATCTGCAGATGCAGACCCATGGATATGGAAGCCTACTGTAATTAAATCTAAAATAATAGCTAACATTTGTATAGCAATTATTACATACCAGGTACTCTTCTAAGCAGTTAACTATTCTAAGCAGTTTACTGTTCTAAGCAGGGATGAATCTTCCTCAAGAGCTTAGCTTAAATTTCAGATTCATGAGCAAAATAAATGGCAGTTATTGTTGAGAGTCACCAAGTTGTGGTATGAAGCTAGAGATAACTGGAACACATTTAGATCAGCTAATATGTATATATTGCTTAATATGGTATATAACATAATATTAGTTTAATTAAAGATATCCATTAACTAGTAATGTTATGCAGAAGAAGTTAGGATGACAACCTAGGAGTCAGTCTGCCTGGCTTTAGATCCTAGGTCTTTCACTTTTTAGCTAAGTAACTTAAGGCAAGTTACTTCACCTTTTTTTGCTTCAGTTTCTCATTTGTAAATGAAGATGATCATTGTATTCACTACATAGGGTGGTGGCAAGAACAAAATGAGTTGTGGTGCCCTAAACTGCCCATAGTCTTCATCGTGGCCCAGCTTTTGTAAGAAATGTTTCTCCACGTCCCTACTCCTTTGTATAGGTCTAAGTGAGCTAGTTCATCTCCAGGAAACTTTTGACCTTCCATGTTTGAATGAACCTCTTGTGTGTTCCCAGAGACCCATGTGCCGACTTGTTGTTGACACTTGTACTGGGTACGGCCTTCTTGGCAGAGAATTCCTCTACAGGTACTTCTGTGTGTGGTCGGGGCACAGCATGTTACTCTGCATTGCCACTGAAGCAGGGATTTGTTCTAAACTCAAGGCTGTCAAGTGAGAGAGAAGGCCTTCCTCCTTTCCTTGTTCCCAACTTTTTTTTTTTTTGTACTGTCTTGAAGAGGACCAAAAAAATGCTGTGATGACTCAGTCTCATACCAGTTTCCTGAAAAACTGTCTTTTCAGATTCAACATTCACATAGGGACTAGAGATGAGTCCGTGAGGCCTGGTCTGGCAGACAGAAAGAGCAAATATCCTCCTTCAGTCACCTCTCTTCTACGACCACTAAAGCTCTGCTACTGCCTAACCTCCTTCTCCAGATCCTCTTTTGCTCAGAATGAAATAATTTTTAGGGGGCTTCACAAATCCTTTTTGGAAATAGATGTCTGGAGATTCCACCTCAGCATTTCAATAAAAATGACCAAACTGGTCTAAATCTCAGGGACAAATACTCTAGGTGAAAGCTGGAATCTCCATTGTATTAATAATTGAGAAAAAAATCTCTCCTACATATTCTGTGGACTATGCATGTGTATGTGTATGTGTATATGTGTTTCTCTTACATACAAGGATGGCTTTTAATTTCTTACACTGTGATATCTACTTTGCTTTCAGATGAGTTAAATGTAGGCTCATATGCAGAAAGCAAATAAGTCAGTGGTAAGAAAAGAAAAGAAAAGTTGGCCCAGGAGCACACAAAGGCCTCAGCAAGTGTGAACATCCTGCCCAGACTGGCTCTTATAAAAGTCAGGAAATGGTACTCAAGGTAATAAAAGTTCAGTCAGTTACTGGAGCTTGTAAGACCTTCATATGTAACATAGCCCCTCTGTTTTAGTCAAATTTCTCTTATGTTCCCTGGCATTTGAATGAAAATGATTCCTGGTTTTATTACATTTTTAAAATTCAGCTAAAAGTCATATAGAAAAGTAGCAGAAATTTGTGATGTGAATACAAAATGTCACTTCAGTGCTCAACACATTGCACATTCATTCTCACCCTCCATGGCCATGACCCCATTTACATTCATTCATTTCTTCATTCAATATGTATTGAGCAGCTACAGGCATATGTAAACAAATGAACGCGGTTATGTTCTAATAATGCCGTATTTATGGCCACTGATATTTAAACTTAGAAAAATTTCACATATTACAGAATATTTGTTTTTAATTTTATTTCAACCTCAAAAATATAAAAACCATTTTTAGATCATGGGTTGTACACTGATAGGCAGAAGTTGGATGTGGTTCATGGACTGTACTTTGCTTAACATCTGGTTTAGAGAATATGGCATTTGAGTTGCATTAAAGGATGAGCATGAGTTTTCCAAGCAAACAAATGCATTCTAGATTGGGAAATAGCATTTGGCAAAGACAGAGGTAGGTGAACAGGCACGAGTCCTTTGAAGAGCTTTAAATAGTATAATTGGCACTTATGGTTGGAGAAAGTAGAAGACAAGTTGAAGGAAACTGAAGGATCTCAGGTGTGATAATGGGAATGTAACCTTTCCTGAGTACGCAGTGGGGAACCATCATGGAATTTGCAGCATAATGAGGTTTGCATTTTAGAAAGGTCACTCTAGCAGCAAGTTGAAAAACTGACAAGAGTAGTCCAAGAAAGAAGGAAAGAAAATGAGAAAATGATTTTGGTAGTTCAGCAGAATACACACAAAATGGTCATCTATTTCTTCTGGGAAATTCTCTGTTCCCAGAGAATTCTCTACTCCCATACCCCCAACCTTTATCTCCCTAAACTCGCCAGGTCCTTTGTTGACTTAGGATGGTTGCAGATGATATTTCTTCTTTCTGGAATTTTAAAAATTCTTTTTCATAACTTAACCCCTTTTCATCTTTTAGGTTTCACTTTTCCATAAAAGTTTTTATTGACCTTTCATATCAGAATTCACATCTCTGTGATACACAAAAATAGGACCTTGTATTACTCTGTACCTATGATCGCACCCAGGATATCTGCTTAATATCTATCTACCTTCTGTGCTAGAACGTAAGCCACATGTTCACCACTATATCCCAGGACCTGCTTCAGAGTAAATGGTCAGTGAATAATTGCAGTGGCCATGAGGTTGGAAGTGAGGATATTTACTAAGCAGAATTGACAGGATTTTATGACTGAATGGTTTACATGAAGGAATAGCATAGGGTTAAAGATAATTCCTGGATTTGGGTCACAAAATGTTTGGTAGGAAAAGGAATGAGAATAGAGGATGGAAGTTATATTGGAGGCAGCTGTGGAAACATTGATTTTGACATAATTGTGAGACATCTGAAGCCAATAGACATTTCATCTGCTTCCTGCTATATTAAGCTGACTGTTCTACTTCTGTACTACTGATTTCAATAACCTATGTCCCGGTTCCCATCTTGAGTTCTTCTCAACCAACTTATGCTAAAATTTAGAGCTCTTCCTTCAAAACATCATTTCTATTATGTTATCCTCTGCTTTAGAAGTTGGCAGAAGGCAAATCAAAAGTCACATTTCCCCAACCTAGAATCCAAAGCCCTTTCAATTAATTTTCTTTCAGTGTTTTGCCTCATTTCCTTGATTGCCCAACATAAACATTCCCTGGTCAGACTTCCTCCAATTTTCATTATTCTCTTTCCTGGCTTCACTTGTTCTGTCCCTCTCTATAGAATTCTCTCTCTCTCTCTCTCTCTCTTCCTTTTTTTTTTTGCCAACCTAAAGCTTATCTTCCTCAAAAGGCCAATGTAATTTCCATTTCTTCCTTTATGCCTCCTTGAGCAGATTAAATATACAATATTTACCCTTCCTTGAATTGCCTTAACTCATATGGACTGTTGCTCTGATAGTAATGCCTTCCCTTTTGGTGGGCCTAGTAAGGGACAGCCCCTCATGTGATTTCATTTCATCTCTGTAACAGTCCTTCTGAGGTAGTTATTATTCACTTTTTGAAATATAAAGGCTCTGAAACTTAGTAAGCTTAATTTTGACTTCATCAAAGACCCACAGTTGGTAAATAGTGGCTCCAGGTTTTACTATTTACAGAGCTCACACTGCTACTTTACTAGGTTGTAATGGAAGGAAAAATTTTGTGTTTGTTTTGTTTGTTTTATTTTCAATTTAAGCTTCTGAAATGTGAAGTCTCACTTTAAACTTCTTGTAGTGTTAGTATAATGTGATGGACAGGATTTGAATGTCCCTTTTCCAGTTGAGTGATCACAAGGAAATCACAGAGACTTCTGTAACCTCTATCTACTCACCTAAAAAATTAAAACCCAGGCTGTTTAAGGAAAATAAAAATGAGATGATTATTTGAAAATACTTTGAAAATTATGAAAAATAGACAGTATACAAATATTATGGCTGTCACTAAAGGTCTTTCTTTCTAAAGAAAAGTTTAAAACTCATATATAAAATTAAGCTGAAGAGAACAAGGAGTTGCCATCTTAGGCATTCACCAGAGAAAGTAATTTAGCTATTTATTGAGGATCAGTTATCAAGGATAAAAGATATTCAGTGGATGATTTTTAAAAAGGTAAATATAATACACAGTCCATTCTTTTAAGAAACTGTCTTTCCTAAGGCATATACTGTGTATGTATATCCTCATTATATATGCTATATATATCAGGTATATATGACATATATAACAAATCTATATAAAAGATATATGTATATCCTCATTATATATGTTATATATATCATATATATCATATATGATCATATATGATATATCTATATATAACATATGTTATATATATGATATATCTATAACAGAGATATATATATATAACATGTTATATATATATGATATTATATATATCAGATATATATAAGATACCTATATATTATATATATCAGATATATATATAACATATATAAGATATATAACATATATAATTAAAATTTTGAATATATACATATATGAATAATATATGTATATATTTAATTAGCTTACTTTTCTTTACTTAAAGCTCTACCTTGACAATTTTCAACTAGTTTGATTATATTTTATAATTATCTCCTTACACATATGTCTTCCAGGATTCATCATTGTAGTACAAGCATCAAACATAGAACCTTGCATATCAGTGGTTAATTAATGTGGAAGGAAGGAAAGAAATAAGGAAAGGGAGGAGAGAGGTAAAAAAAAGAAAAAAGAGGCAGGGAGAGAGAGAAAGCTAAGTGAAGAAAGAATCCGGTCATTTTGTGAATGCTTGATTTTTCCCTGGAGAATCTTCTCAACCAAGGAGAATTTTTAATTTTAAAGTCACAATTATCATTGGTCTACAGGTCTTCCTCTTCTCTTGCATGTAGATTTTATTCCCAAATTATCTTTATTCCTTTGGCTTTTTTCTACATTTTTGTTCAGCTCATAGCCTTGCTGATTCATCACTTAAAAGTCAACAACTGTAATCTTAGTTAATCAAAAAACAAGTAAAAATATAATATATTGAATGAACAAATCATAGAAAGGACCAGGTAGTCAGTTAAATTTCATGATCTGATTCCCTGACTATGGAGACTTTTCAGTAAGGTTTGGCTGATGCCCCTAACCACGTGGTCTAGGACAAAGAGGTAAGCTGTGGTGTCTTAGTGTCTCTAGGTTTGGAAAACCTCTCCCCAATTGCTAGATCTGTGGCTTTAGGTGTGTCACTCAGTGCCTGTTAGTCCCAATGTCTCATTTATAAAAAGAGGGTAATAATTCCTACTCTGATGAGATGATGTACGCAAAACATTTAGTATAATACCAGGCTCAAAGAAGGAAATAAGAAATGTTATACAAAATGCATGAGTTTCTGTCAAATGAATATTAAGATATTACAGATAATAAATTTCTTAGTAATTTAAAGAGAAGTATATAGTTAGTTCTGAGCAGTGCCTGAGAATGTAGCAAGAACATAACAAATAGTGATCAATTAATGGAACAATGGGTATTAAGCACATTCCTAAAATACATGAAATGATTAATAATCATTTGATGGTAATGTTCTTGTTGGCCAGATATTCTCATCTGACTCATTCCATTGGTGGAGCAAGTGAAATAGTGATACATATTAAACATGGCCAATCATATTATTAAAAAAAGAAACTAGTGAGAGTCTTAGAAAAATACTGTAAGCAGACAAACCTAGTGTGAATAATAGCAAGAGAAAGTTCTTGAGAAATGATTTCGTATGTAGATCTGGTTGAGTTATGGTAAAACAGCATAAATTCTACAATGCATCAACATCCTAAAGCCTGAGATCGTGACTTAAGAGAACAGTAAGCAAATGAGTAATGTAAAATGACATAATGGATGATGTGTTGAGACAGCACTGTTCAAAATGGCCTCACTAAATTCCATGTAAGCAGGAAGGGCTAATAGTAGCTTTTTTCACAGGAAATACCTCCAGCTCCATGGAAAAAGAAACCATGTTTTCTATTTGCCTGGTTAGTGTGTATACTTATTTTACTATGACTTCCTGAGCACTCCCTGAAAAATAGTGACTCTCTGAACTCATAATGGATTCTAGAAATCATCTTTTATTCATAAAAGTGCTTTCACGAAAACACTTCAATGAACTCCTAAAGCACATTCTCTTCTTACTCAAACAATGGATCCACCTACTTTCTAAATTCTTGAAACTTTTTTTCTGTCTTCCATAGCATTAAGAAAGACTGATGCTGTCCCTGTATAAAAGTGTGCCTGCCCATAATCCCTAGCATCCCTTTCACTTGCGTGTACTGGGTTTCATTTGGCAAGCTGCCTGTACTCACTGTGACTCTCTCCTATCACATCACATGCTATAGGGCAGCTAAGCTTAAAACCCTGTCTTTAACTGAAAGCCTAACTCTTTCAGGATTTTTTTTTTGGGGGGGGGTCATTCTAAATAAGGCTGAATTACAGAAAGAGAATAAAACTTATCCTATTGCACACATTAGTTGGAATCCTTTGGTTTTGTACAAGAGCCCTCTAAATCCAACCATAGGATGTCAATGAACTGAGCATCCAAGCATTTTGTAAAAGCCAGGGCTTAGGCCACCTGAAAGTATCTGATATCGCCTTTTGGGAAGTTTGCTCATTTTCTTACAAATAGAGCTACTTTTAAATCCTTCTACTGTACAATGAGTTCATATGAGGACAGACATTCCTTACTCAATACCACACCTTTTCGGAGACTTTAAAGGCTGGATATGCTTACCTTCTTCATAAGACTGATGGTATCAAATGTTGTTCTAAGATTGATTTGTATTTATGTAAGCCCTGGTATGATGACTTAAATACTTAAATCAATCTTTTGTTGTTGTTGTTGTTGTTGTTGTTTCTTGAGCTACAAAGCCTATGACATTTCATGTTATATGAAGACATAGGAAATCTATAGTCACATTACAGGTGTGGACTGTATACCTAATAATGTGTTCCTGGCAGCCTCAAAGGTTTAGTTTAGCTCTACCAATTGGTTTACAATTTCCATCTCCTTTCTCTCTCTTTCCTTAACTCAAACATGGTACTTGCATTGCTTAATAGTCAGAATTGTTTGTTTTAAAACAAGGTTTTCAGTTTTTCATTTCTTGTCCCAAAAAACATTACACACACACACACACACACACACACACACACACACACACACACTACTCTAATATGTGTTTTGAGGTTTATGGGAGAATGTAAGGCTAAGCAGTCCCTGAATTGTAAGAACTAAGAATTTTAGAAAGAATGGCAAAACAGAAGAGTCATTTACCCCAGATAATCACTTGCTTGAAATTTCTCCAGAACCCTGATAATCATACACTAGAAGTAAAGCAGCAGTTCCTTGTTACTGCCATTATTTTTGATGATTTTTTAGTAAGTCATCCAAGGGAAAGCCAAATAACTTGCCCTAGTTATATCACCATCTAAGAAAGCTGTCATTATGAGATAGTTTATTGGGTACTGGAGCCATAAAATGAAGGAAAATCACAGGAAACATTAAATTAGAAAATTGAAAGCTTTCCAAGTATTCAGATCATTCGCTTGTAACTATAAGTGCTGTTTTCTACCTTTGTAACTGGCATAAGGCACACCGATAATAATAAAAATAACATTATTTTAAATAATAATCATAATAATGACAGTGAGTAAAATCTTGAAAACTTACTTTTTTGCCAGTCACCATGCTAAGTTCTTTTTATATGTTATCTCTTCCCTTTTAATCCTAAGGTCAACTGCATGAGATATTATCCCCATTTTACAAATAAGAAAACTGGAGACTTGAACATCTAATTAATAGTAGTAGTATAGTTATGACAACAATAATAAACACTATTTTAAAGAGTTTACATATATTATCCAATTTAATCTTTACTAACAAGTGAATAAAATATGTTCTAGAATTAGAAGCTTTGCATAGGAGGAAACTGTTGCACAGAGAGGTTGAAGAAATTTCCCCAAGATATTAAGTAAATAAATAGTAGAGCTGGGATTTGGACCCAGGAACTTGGCTTTATAATCAAAGCCACTAAGCATTAGGTGCTACCATCTCCCCTTGGAGCAAGTATAAATACATGTAGATTTTGTTCACCAAAACTCAGCTTATAACAACAGCTTCTCATTTACTCTTTTTTGATGATAGAACTTGGGAGGGATTAAGATGAATAAAATAGTGTATCCTTGATTGCTGAAGCTCCATAAGCATGAGATAAACAAATTATGTAGAAAGACCAACTCCTCCCAATTTGCCCAGTACTTTCTTTGTTTTAGCATTGACAGTCTTATATCCCAGAAAATCCTTCAGTTCTAGATAAACTGAGTCAGTCGGTAATGGCAGTGTAGACTATGAACATTGTTTAACTTGAACCCTTAGGCCCACCCCAATATGAATTTCAACTGGATGTTACCAAGCAGAGAATTAAGATATCCATCATAGGAAGCCTAGCAAATATTTAACACTTAGCAACATTGTGACTTTCAGTATCGCAAACTAGGAATGACTCAATAAAACTGAATTGAGATTAAGAAAGTCAAAGCTGCTAACTAAGATAGATATATACCATGTGTACCATTCAATTTTTTCTAATTTTTACCTCTTTCTACTATACTACACAAAAGCCAGCCCCAGCTTATCTGGGCAGACAGACCAGATCCTAAAACTTTATTAAGATTTGACCTGAGAGTTCAGAAAGGCCTCCTGCAAAAAGACCCAGAGAGTGGTCTCTTGTCCCTGGATAGTCTATGAGCAAAGCATCTCTGATTAAATTTTTTTTGTGTTTGAGAAAGCCAGTCCTAGCAGCAAATGTCGGAAAACACAAAGACAGTGACACATTGTTACCTGGTAAAGGCTGGCAGGAAACAGGATGAGTATATTTAACAATATTTAACAGTATCAGTGATTAATACCATCCTGAAAAAAATTGATTTAACTTTAAAGTACTACATGAAAAATCCATATTAAGTTAAAATCGAACATCCTACTCACTTACATCCACATATTCTCACAGTAAGCATTTCTAGAGTGCCTATTATATGCCAGACACTCTTTTAGAGGCTTGAAAGGTATAAAAATCAATGACAAGATTTGAAATAAAATGTGCTAAAAGTATTATGTTCAAAGTGCCATGAGGCAGAGATTAACTAAGACATAGAAGGCTACTAGTAATAAATGTGCTAAAGAAACTAAGGAAAGAAGAGTCTTCTAGGCAGAACAAATTGTCACATATTCAGATAAGAAGGTCAAATAGGTTTGATGTTCTGGAAAAATCTCAAATAATTTTTTGTGGAGGAGACAGAACATGGGATAGAGGAGCAATAAGTAAGACCTAAAAAACACAGAATTACTTTGAAAGGTAGTTTTTCACATTTGTGTCAAGAATGTAATAGACACATAGTAGTTATTTTATTAATAATGATGTTAATAAATAATTTATTGATTACTTAATATGTTATAAGCACTGTGATATAAACTTTACTTTGATTTTTTCTGGTTAGCATAATTAATCTGCTACTATGAAAAATATATTACTAGAAACAAAAATAAAAATTAATTAGAAGAGTGGCAATCTTTTACATTCTTGTAAAAATTTTCTCCACCTTAAGGAAATACAATTGACATATATCATTGTGTAAGTTTAAGGTACACAATGTGATGATTTGATATACATATATATTATGAATGATTGTCACAATAAGGTTAGTTAACACATTTGTCACTTCACATAGTTACCTTCTGTATGTGTATGTATGGTAAGAACTTTTAGCAATTTTCAAACATACAGTACAGTATTAGTAACTATAGTCACCATGTGGTACATTAGATCTCCAGAACTTATTCATCTTATAACTGGAGGTTGGTATCTTTTAACCAACATATCCCCATTTCTCCCATCTTTGCCTGCCCTGGCAATCACCAATCTATTTTCTGTTCCTATGATTGGTTTCATTTTAGATTCTACACATAAGTGAGATTATACAGAATTTGTCTTTCTCTGTATGATTTATTTTACTTAGCATAAGGCCCTCAAGTTTTATCCATGTTGTCACAAATAGCAGGAGTTCCTTCTTTCTTATGACTAAATAATATTCCATTGTGTGTATGCATGTGTATGTATGTGTGCGTATGTATGTATCAAACTTATTTATTCGTTCATTGACTAACACTTAAGTGTTTTCTATGTCTTGGCTATTGCAAATATAATGCTGCAATGAACACAGGGGTGCAGATATCTCTTTAAGATAGTGATTTTATTTCTTTTGAATATATACCCAGAAGTGGAACTGATTGTTCTATTTTTAATTTTTTGAAAAACCTCCATTTGGTTTTCTATAGCAGCTGTACCAATTTGCGTTTCTATCAACTGTCTGCCTGGGTGGGAGAAATTTACATTCCCGCCCAACTGCTAAGCGCAGCCTTCAGTTCTGCTCTTCCAGGAAGCATGACCACAGATGCCCAGCAGTTACAAAGCACATCCTATGGCCCACCTAGACAGCCAGAAATCCTGCCCAATCTTTGAGCATAATCTCTCTCTCCAGATAACCAGGGAGCCTGAACAATGATCCTGAGCAGTCTGAGGCTAGCCTTCAATACCACCAAGCCACAGAACCCAGTCTACTATCCACCCAGAAGTGGAGCATAGCATAGAGCTCTGCTTGATTGCTGAACACAGTTGTGGCCTTCACAGCCTGCAACCTCACCCAATCAGGGAGTCCAGATAGCAACCCCACCTGAATGCAGAATTCAGCCAGGGGACCTCCCTCCCTGACCTCAGAGCATGGACAGTGGCCTCACTCAGCTAAAGACCTCAATAGCAAGCCTTGCCTGATTGCAGATACTACCCGCTCACCTATCCAATACGCCAAACTGAGGTGACAGGTAAAGGTCTTTTCCCTTCAAAACAAACCTATAAAGTCTGGAAAAGGAGGGTCTGTATTCAAATGCACAGATACCAATACAAGGGTACAAGGATCAAAAAGAATTGGGTAAACATGACACTACCAAAGGAAACAATGTTTCAATAACTGACCCTAAAAAATTGAAGACCTATGAACTGACAAAGAATTCAAAATAATCCTCTTTAAAAAGTTCAGTGAACTGCAAGAACACACAGGCAGACAACTAAACAAAATTAGGAAAACAATGCATGAACAAAATGAGATATTCAAAAAGGAAATAAAAACCAGTGAAGAAAAAAAACCTGAAAGAAATCCTAGAACTGAAGAATACAATGACTGAACTAAAAAATTCAACAGAGATCATCAATAGCAGGAGAAAATCAACGAATTCAAAGAAAGATATTTAAAGCTATCCAGTCAGAGGAGCAAAAGGAAAAATAATTTTTTAAAAAAGTGAAGAAAGCCTACCAAACTTATAGAATATTAAAAGGAACAATGTATGCATTATGGGGATCCTGGAAGAAGAGAAAGAGAAAGATACAGAAAGTCTATTTAAAAAAAATAATGGATGAAAACTTGCTAAATTTGGAGAGAAAAATGGACATCCAGGTTCATGAAGCTTAAAAGAAACCAAATAGGTTGAATCCAGAAAAGCATACACCAAATTTACCGTTTAAGCTTCATGGTAACCACTAAAGAAAACTTGTAGTAGAAACACAAAAGATTATAATGAAGGAATCAAAGCATACCTCCAAAGAAAGTCATCAGACCACAAGGGAAGACAGCAATAGAGAAACAAAGAACAAAGGATCTACGACAGTAAGAAATAACTAACAAAATAGCAATAACAAGTCCTTACTGATCAATAATTACTTTAAATGTAAATGAATTAATTATTCAATCTTGTAGATATCTTTAACATCTAGCTTAAATATAGCTGATTCTATCTGCATCTACATTACAAATGTGTTATGTTTCTTTTGGTTGAAGTATATCTACTTGTCATACATCAGGCTCTATACTGTATAGCAGAAATATGATGATAAATAAAGCAAATGTAATCTCTCCATTCATGGAGCCTAAAGCCTACTGAAGGATACAGCCCATTAAACATGATTATACCAATAACTTCCTAATTGCTGCTGTAATACCAGCCATAAGGGAAAAGCAGAGGATGCCGTGCGAGTGCCGGACCAAGGGAATTGATCTAGGCTGAGGAATCTGGGATTAGATGATTTACAGACATAACCACATTACAATCTTCAGAACAAAAGAAAGGCACATTTTCATATCTTAGTTTTAAATGTTCATTTTTTAAAAATAAAATTCATTATTAGCAAACTCACTTTGAAGTAATCAGCTAGACAGATGGAAACTTTGGAATCAAAGTCTTTCTATCAGCTAGCAATTAGACATGTGAAAAACATATTCTTAAACCATAATGTGTCAAAGATTTGCAGTTTTTAAAACAATACTGTCAGGCTGAAAAACTTGGAAAATTATCCAATTTTTTTTATTACTGTTTTTTGATTTATATGTCCTGAAAAACAAGGGTTGGAAATTTTTCTCATTTTAGCGATTACAGTCATTGGACAAAATAGAGAACATGTAATACACATTTATTACCTTCTTAAAATTATATGAATCTTGTATAGGGAACCAAAATTTATTAACATATTCTTTTGGGGGCACCAAATATTCTGCTTTCTTAGTAGCAATAATGACAATAAAAAGGGTATTTGGGGATTCTGGAAATGCCTAGTCAACTTTCCTTCTGCATTCTGAACCTGAAGCCAGAAATAAATGAGCTGCCCTGTAATGTTAGACCAGCAAGCACAGTGCAAATCTGTGAGCCTCAGCTACTTCCTCTCTCAAATTTAGACCTAGAAGCCATCTACAGACTTTCAGAGCATCACTATAATCCAACTGACCATAAGGAAGATCCCAGCCTGCCTTTATAGGGCAAGAAGCTCTGACCTGATGAACAGAAACAGAGCAGAGTGAAAAAGGCCTTTTAAAAATAAGATTTTGATGTGCTACAGGGTAAAGAGCTTTGTAACCAGAGACCTGACTCTCCCACAGCACACTCTCCAAACTTATATAACCTTTGGTGAGTTACTTTACTTTGTGAAATATGGTTTTTCTATATAATTGAAGTGGAGATAATTAAAGTAATATTAGCTCAAATTTTAAAAAACCAAATGAGAGAATACACACACAAGCAGTATTCAAATTAATCACTATTCAAATAAATATTCAACTATTTCTCATTGATTATATCTTTATTCAAAGGTAGATAAGAGGTATAACTTTGTCATTGACAGTATAAAGAATGCACTTTATTCAGGTTTCAGAATTTTCAGTATAGTTTCTAGTTTCTAGGGATGACTACTTCTTAAAGATGTTCCTGAGTTAATCCCTCCCTCCCTCCTCTTTTTTTTCCTTTCCTTCCTTCCTTCCTTCCTTCCTCCTTCCTTCCTTCCTTCCTTCTTCCTTCCTTCCTTCCTTCCTTCCTTCCTTCTTTCCTTCCTTCCTTCCTTTTTCCCTTTTGCTTTCCTTTGGGGGAGCAGGGGGGTCCAGAGAGTATGCTCTTTTATATTAAGTGATGACCTCCCTTGGGAACATGGGGAGTAGACATCTATTTATGTGAAAAGACTTTAATATTTTATTTACAAAATGCCTAGTTAAAACCTGATTTATCATAATTCAGCCTTAACATCAAAGTTAGACACGCATGCGGCAATCTAGGTACTTGTCATTTAAAACTTACCTAGATTACTAATAGTACTCTTAATTGAGGGTTTTTTTTACAATCCAACACCAATTGCTTACACTCCAGATGTCACTTCAGTGCAAGCAGATGTTTTATATAGTAAGATAAACTTAACTTTGAGATCTTTAGATAATTAGTAAGTATTAAGGTTTCTAAACACACACAAAAAATTGTGTGCTTGTCATTATTTCTGGGCTTAATTTGTTGTCGTTTTTAAATTTTGTGGTTTTCTTTAAAATATTACTATATGACTTGAATACAATACCAGTTTATTAAACTTTCTTAAGTTAACTTAAATTCAGTGTAATTTAATTTCATCTTTCTCCTCTCCCTCCTTTCCTTTCTCTCTCCATTCTTTGTCTTAAATCTTAATCTATACATTTTTCCAAACAATTTTTGCAATGATGTGTTAGATATTTTAAATAATAGCAACAAAACAAAACAAAACAAAACAAAACAACAAAACAACTAGTGGACCTATGAAGATAACAAAAGTCAGTATAGGCTTAGGAAAAAAAAGGAAAATATATTTCTCTTTTTTACCTCAAGTATATACTTCATTTTTATTTTATTTACATAGAAATTAACAAGTTTATCCATATGACCATATGGTGAGTCCATCTTCAGCAAAGAAAAAAAATATTCATTTTTTTCTACTTTAATATTTATCTAGAGAGCCAGACCAGCACACCATTTATTTATCCCTAGTCTATCTATATGGATTAAATAAAATTGCTCCGAGATAAATTTTTTTTACTGGTTTACTATGTATAATTTATGGTAGCTATCTTCTGAAGCTGTGTTGATAGGGGCATTCTGAAAGTACTTATATTTCAATTGCCAAGATAATTTGATTTCAGCATATGCAGAACCAGTTAGTGCATTAAATATGGTTATAAAGTTTTGGAATTCCCCCTTTCCATTCACTTCCACCCCCATATCAGAAAGTCAGCTATTGTTCATCACAGCTGTGTTTGGAGGGCCTAGCAAATAACTGTTTTGGAAATTTTGGCCTCATAATTTATCTTTTGTTATTTTTAAGTCATAGTTTAGGCAATAGCTCTGACAAAGTCTTTGAGTATTTTTGCTTGTTTTGTTTTAATTAATGGATTAAAACTTTCTTAGTAGTATTGTCTAAATTTCATATATGTTTGTGAAAATATTTTTCATAGATGTTAAAGAATCTAGTGTACTGATGTCATCTAATAACTATTACAATGAAGTAGCATGGTATGTTTCTGTAAATTAAATTCAATTATACTTATGTCGAGGGCAAGGAGCGAGAGAGAGATCAATTACTTTTGCCCTCTGCCCACAGGAAGAGTTTATGGCTCTGGGTGAGCAGGAAACAGAAGGCACAGTTATCCCAATTCACAACTACCTGAGTGTGAGCATCTTGCTGCGGCAAGTGTAATCTTCATTTTTAAACATGTGGTAAATGTTTTTTTTTTCTGCAGCCTTGTCCCTAAATGCTTTCCATGCAAGCCAACTGTCACTTCATCTTTAACCAAAGAAACAGAACTCTGTTCTACAGCTGGAGGAAAAATTGTATTAGATTTAACGAATATTGTATTTGAAAGTCATTTTCAAGGGCATTATTTATTCTATTTTATTTTTGCTTTAAGTACTCACCTTAAAACTAATTCCCATTGTAAGACGCTACTATGCTGTAAATATATCATTAGTTAAAATCATAAAGTATTACCATCAATTTTTTATGTGGATTAGGAGAAAATTATAGTGTGGATGGGGAAAAAAAGAACTTGATTATTATCGCTAAAGTGCTGGTAAATATTTTAGTTGAATTTTATAGCCCAATGTAAGCTGTGGAAGACATTTACTAAAGCGAAGCCAGACTCCAGTGCAAATCTAGAATTTATTGGGACCTGAATCAAGGACATTGTGGATTTACATTTAATAAAAGTGCTAAAATTGAGTGAATGCTTAATAAATGTTATAGCTACTTGTAGAAACTGACTTTTAAGTTAATAAAAATAATCTTATCTGATTAGACAAGTAAACAAACATCCTAATTTTTTCTTTATTCTCTTTTGTATTTTGTTATTATTAGTTAATGATACCCAAATAATATATTAGAATACAAGTATAAAAATTTAGTTTACATGTCACAAATTGAAAAAAAATTCACTAACCTTTTTATTTAAAACCTAGCTCATTATCATTTACTGTTGAACAAACTTATCTTTTAGGTATACTAGTTAGTTAATGCACAGTGAAGAGAGCTTATTTTAAGTAGTAACAGCAGTGGTAATAAATATTGATCGAATACTTTGTATGTGATTGGCATAGTGATGTGTGCTTTCCTTACACTGTGTCACTTAATCTCCAGAGGATGTTTACGCAGTGAGTATTATTATTATTAGCCACCCTTTACCAATGAGAAAATTGAGGTATAGAGAATTTTGATAATTTTTCCAAGAACTACAAGTAAGTGTTAGAACCAGTTTTTAATCTCTCTAATCCCAAAGCCCATTTAAATAACTACTATACCATCCTGACACACTCAAAGATATTAGAAACAGATCCAAACACAGTTTAGAAAAATTTAATGATGGACACTCATCAAATTAGAAATCGATATATATGCTTCGTTAAAAATCTTTGTAAGCCATTAATTTGTCATGTATTCTTTTCATTCTTTCATTCTTAAACTGTCTCATATTCTTCTTCCTTGCTGCCTTAAAAACTAATGTGGTCATTGTTTTGGTTTTGTCCATCTTTTGCTGTTCTTGTTACCTTTAGGAACAGCTAACGTCAGTCTTTCACCCCATAATAAGATACCAGGCTTGCATTGCAAAAATGCAAAGGCAGCGCCAGCGGGGGCAGGAGGTGGTGGCCCAATACCAGTTACTTTGACTCCATCAGTGATCAGTTTTATTTGCTTCCAGAATAAAGCAGCTGCAATTGTGAATTTAACTCTCATCCTGGCGCTCAGTCTTCTTCACTGTCAGAGAGTTGCCTATACTCCCAGTCTCCACCACTTTATTGATTTTTCATTTATGGTATTTGTTCTCTCTTCTGACCCACCACACACTGGGACTTTTTTGCCAAAGTCATAAATCATCACTGTGTTGCTAAATCAAATGAATATTTTACATCTTTTTCTCATGGACTTACCACCTTTATTAACCACACCTGATCATATCCTTCTTAATTATACCCTTCTGTTGGTTTCTCATTTTGAATATTCCACTGGCTCCATACACTCAACATGCTCACTACTATTCACACAAGTTCTCAGCCAGAAAATTGAGCATGATCTTTGACTCTTTCCTCTCCTTTAACATACCCCATATCCAAATTGACCATTCAGCCCCATTAATCTACTCTTAAGTTGTATCTTATTCCATCCAATTTTCCTCATTCTCCCCAACGTTGGATATACCACTATCTCTTGCCTGGATTACTTTAACAGTTTCCTAACTGATATGCTTGCCTCCAGTTCATCCTTTGCTTTGCAGTCATAGTGATATGTGTCTAAAATACAAATTTATCTATGCTGTGCTATTTAAGACTTTATAAGACTCCCATTGCCCACAAAATATTATGAACTCAAACTCTAATCATGGCCTGGCCCCTGTTTACATCTCCAGCCTCGGCTCCTGTTTTTCCCATCACCCATACAGTCTTCTCATACATGAAACTACTCTTAATTCACCACTGGGCCATGCTCTCTCTATTCTGGTATGCCTGGTAGAATTCTATGCATTCAAAGGAAAACTTCTCTTGCATGCTCTCTGCATTCTGAGACAATGTCCAAATCTGGGTTAAATGCACTTCTGTGCTCCTTCAGCTTTTGAACAACATTTACCCACTATAATTGTAATTCCTATTTGTATTGTCATTGCCAATTTACATCATTTACCCTGAAAGAAAACTAGTTGAGAGCAAGAGTCTTAGTGCCTCCTATGAGCTACTCCATAACTTCTAGTGTAAATGAATAAATAAACAGTGATTAAACAGTCAGCCATGCCACAGAACTGACGTAGATTGAATTTTCTACTTATATAACTGTATAAACGTGTCTCCAATATATTCTATGAAGCTTACTCTTGAACAAAAGTAAAAACAAAAAGGAAAATAGAGTTTTCTGAGAGAGGAATTTTAGATCTTCCTTAAAACTTTTTTCTTCCCCAACTCATTTGATTGATGTTGTACTTAAAGTTAGGCAAAGGTTTATATGAGGGAAAATGAGGGCATGCCCTTAACTTTCCAAATCTATTTTCATTTCAAAATACAGACCTTTTGACCCTAGTTTACATATTCATTTTGAAGCTTAAAATAATAAAATTACACAAGAGGTAGGTTGATAGTTCATGAAGAAAATTATTCCACTCTGTGATAACAGACTGACTGCTTTACACAAACCATCACAGCGGAGAGGCTGAGCTGACAAGGCTGGTGCCTCAAGCAAGGGATCCCTGAGGTAGGAGAAAACAAAGCAAGAGAAATTAAGGACACTCTAGAGAAAAGCCAGCTTTCACGTCCCCTGCTCTTCCTGATCTATCCTCACCACAATCACACACACACACACACACACACACACACACACACACACACACACAAAACCTGTCCCTAACCTATTATTTTTTGGCCACCAAGTATGATTTCAGACTTCAGTGATTTGGGTCTCTTGGCTACTAATAAAACAGCCATTTAAACCTTAAAAACCTATTGAGGAAATCTTCTATTCCCTGTCCTAATTTCCTATTGAGGAAAATGAAGCATTACATCAGGAACAGAAAATTCAATTAAAAAATTAGCAAACAGCAAAAGTTTCCAACTAGCTTTCTTGAATCTACTTTCTCTCTCCTCCAATCTGATCCTCAAAAAGAAGTCAGTGAAATGAATATTTCAAGAATTCAAAACTGATCAGCTTCAAACTTTTCAACATCTTCCTACTACCCCTTATCCACAATATACGTGTTAGTCCTGAAAAACCTTCGACCCACCATTTTGTCTCCAGTAGGGGTCCTTTCCTCTTTATTACTACACAGCAGCCAATATAGATGACTTTTCACTTCCTTGAAAGCCCATGCTCTTTCCCGTCCCTCAGCCTTTGCACATTCTGTTCCTGCTGCATACATTTCAACACACACTCCTCTATTTTTTTAATGAAATCTTACCCACCCATTAGATCTCAGCTCAAATGTCATTTTCTCAAAGAAGTCTTCTCTGAGTTTTCAGAGTGGATTAAGTTACTAGCTTTGCCACCCTCTTCCAATGACCTTATTGGAATTGCTTAACACCCTTATGAAAACACCTTTCTAACTCAAGTTTTCTGTTAGATTATAAATTCTATGAAGACAATGACTGTATCTGATCATCTTCTTTGCAGCTCTGTTACCTAGCACACTGTCTAACAACTATGGGGAGGTGGAGTTCATAAGTATTTGTTGAATGAATAAGTATAATTAGTGGGAAAGGGATTAGACATATATGTAGTTAACATATCTGTTAAGGCTGCTCAATAAGGCTTTGTTGTCAATTGCTTTGGCAGTAACTGGCTCTGATTCAGGTTAATTCCTTAAACTGTGCTCCATAGCATTTCATCTCATGGCTCACTGAAAAAGTTGCTTGAATTTTAGTATGTATATATGGACATCAGCTTTCCTCCATGTTACTAAATATCTTCCTGCTATCAAATGCACCCATTGGCAACTTTGAGACCATGTAAAATTACTAATTTTACCCCATCTCAGAGGGGTTCCAGTCCCCTTAAATTTTTTTGGTATTTTATTAACATAATTCAGAGCCTTCCTACATATTCCCTATCCCATTGTTCTGTGCCATATCTCTAGTTTCTGATAGCATGCAAGTGCCTGGGGTATGGTCTGTGGCTCTACCTGGGGTGCGAACCCAGGACTTTCTGTTTGTAAAGCTTATGTGTTAACCACTACACTATGGCGTTATCCCCTCAAATAAAAGTTTTAAACCTTACCACAGCATTCTAGAGAGAATCTTGTCTCTGCAGGTAGGTCAAGGTAGTAACCGTTAATCAGCTACCTTCTGCCAGCTACACACCTTTTTCTCCTCCAGGAAGCAGTCGACTTTCTTAAGAAGTCACATATCTGGTGAGGTTAGTCCCCAATTTCCAGCCTAATTCTTATATTTTTAATTTTTAAAAACTATTTACATAATTTAAAAAATGAAAGTTACATAAGGTTTATAAAGAAAATTAGATTTATCTATTACTTTCTATAGCCCAGCTCTTTATTTTTTCTAGGAATTTCTCCTTTCAATTCATCTTCCAACTTCTCCTTTGATTTTTTAAAAAAATTTCTATTCCTTTGTATTTTAGTTTTTAAGACTAGCTTTCATTCCATGAATCTTTCTTATTGCCTCCTATTCTCATGTAATGCAATTTTATTTCTCAACTATAAAGTTTTCTTCTGTTTCATTGTCTCTGTTTCAATTTTTTTATTGTTTATTTTTATCTCTGCTTTCATGTTAGAGGATTTCCTCTCATGTTTGGTGACCGTTGGCTGCCCATTCATCTTTAAGAGAGGCTGAAGAGCTGATTGGATGTTCAGTGTATGAAGGCAGGTTTGTCCACTCCTGGGCTTCACCAGAGTGTGATCTGGCTGGGTTGTCTCATTGGTGAACCAATATTGATGACTGTCAATATCTGCAGATTCCTCGTCTTAGGCTGATCAGTTCTCCAGAGAGAAATCCTATAATATCTGACCTGGAGAGAATATGAGATTAGCTACTAGCTACTCATTCATAACTAAATGAATCAAGGGGACCCACCACTTATATGGATTTTAGAACAATCCTTCCCTTTTAAGACTCAGCTGTGCTCTACTCCACTTCAGTGTAACTAGTGTTTCCTGTTCCTGAGCTTTGCTGGGCTTCTGCATTGTGACTAGCATGCTTCAGAGTTTCCTGCCTTTCCAGATTAAGTTTCAATTTTCTCTGGTCTGTTAAATCAGTTCTAATGTGTCCATTTGACTTTTAGCTTTTAAAACTTAGTTATTACTTTTGTCCTGTGTACATTGTCTTTGGTTTTTATCATTTTTGAAATCCCTTTATGATCATTTTAGAATGGTTTTAAGAGAAAATACAGAAGTTCATTATAAAGCAACCATATTTAATCCAAACTTTGTAATTTCATTCTTTTTTTTATTGAGATATAGTTGATATACAACACTATATTAGTTTCAGGTGTGCAACATAATGATTTGACATTTGCATATGTTGCAAAATGATCACCATAATGAGTCTAGTTAATATCTATCACCATATAGAGTTACATTTTTTTTTTGCTTGTGTTGGTTCAACATTTGAAAAGTCAATGTAATTCATCTATTAATATGCTACAAAGAAAAATGATATATTCATCTATATAGAAACAGAAAAACAATTTGAAAAACTTCAATGTCAATTCCTGATATTCCTTGTTTAAGGAATGGAATAGAAATTCTTCAATATGACAAGGAACATTTATGAGAAACTGTAACTAGCATCAAACTTAATTTTTAAACACTAAATATTTTACCCCTAGGTTGGAAAAGAGCCAAATATGTCCCCTCTCTCCACTTCTTTTCTATATTTACTGGAATACATAGCTAGGGAAATAGGAGGGGTGGGGGAAGCTAGAAAAATAAAAATAAAACTATCTTTATTTGCTGAAGGCATGTTTGATTAAGTAGGAAATTCTAAGGATTCCATAGACAAGCAACAAAAATTTGTGAGTGAATTTAGCAAGATTGCAGATTCAAAGTCAATATAAAAATTAGTTGTATTTCTATGTATTAGCAGGGCATAACTGGAAAATGACATTTTAAAAACAGCATTGGTTAAAATAAAATATAAATATGAAATGCTTAGGGATGCATTTAACAAAATATGTTCAAATTTTATAAACTAAAAACTAGAAAACATTGCTGAAATTAATTTTAAAATGTCTAAATAAATGAGAGATAATTGAGTTTTTTAGAAGAGTTAATTGTATTAAGACTTCAGTTTATTTCCACTATAGTCTATAGAATCTATGTTATTCCAATAAAAAACCCGTCGAGCTTTTTGGTAGAATTTGACTAGGTGATTCTTAAATCCTTATGGATATACTAAGTACCCAGAAAAGCTGAAATGATTCTGGGTAAAAGATGATTTTTCATGAAAAGAACAAAATTGGAAGACTTTTACTACCTCATTTTACCCAGTAGAATAGCTAAAATTAAAAAGACTAACAATACCAAGTGTTGGCAAGGATATAGAACAACTAGAATGCCCATACATTGGTGGTGAAAATGCAAAATGGTACAGTCACTTTGGAAAAATCAATCTTATTCCTTGCATTCATATTAGCTGAAAGTTAGAAATAATTCAAAAGCCCAATAACTAGTGAATGGATGAAAAAAATATGACATAGTCATATTTTGGAATAACTATTAAACAATAAGTAGAAACAATATATAGATACATACGATAATGTGGATGAATCTCAAAAGCATTATACTCGAAGAGGGAAATCAGAACACTACATGATGTGCGTTTCCATTTATTTGAAATTCTAAAAAAAAAAAAAAAAAACCTACAAAAAAAAATCAGATCAGTGGTGTCCAGGGACTAGAAGTGGAATTGGAAGATGGGATATACTGCATAGGGGCATAAAGAAACTTTTTCAGGAAATGGAAATGTTCTGGACCATGATGGTCATGTGGTTACATGACTGAGTACAGTTTCAAATTTATCAAAATTGTGTACACTAAATATTGGTGAATTTTATTGCATTTAAAGTATTCTTCAATTACATGTATCATTGTAATATATTTTAAGTATATATTTAATTTAAGTATAACTTAAATATACATACAAATATAATTTATATGCATATATCTGGTAGCAGTACATAGAACAGATAGGATTGGAATAAAGGCTAAAGGTAGAGAAGTAATTGATTAGGCCATTGCAGAAGTCAAGGTAATCCTGGAAATGGTGAAAAAAAGCAGTTGTAGGGGGAATGGTAATAAAGAGCATAAAAATGTTGGAGATGTTGAATATGAAATAGATTAGTTAGAGATCTTTCAAAATTAGGACTATTCCACCAAATTTGCTAGCCCCTTTTCTTCTTTTTTCCTCCTTCCTCTGTGTAAATAAAAAAATTTCTCACCTTTGTCTCAGGCACATGTGATCGCATATGATGGTGACAGTTGCAAGGAATAGACAAGGAAAAAAGGAGTTTGGATATCCAGGATCCTAACATAGCCATTCTCAGTTAAAGGTAGTGGTAGATTAAGGCTGGACAAAATCATCAATAAACTTTTCTCACTTTATGTTCACTACTCCAATTTCCTGCCCCAGGAAATTCTGACACAGTTTTTGTGGAGAGAGTTTGGTTTGAAAACCTCCATACATCATTCTGATTCAATCTTACATCCTAACAATGCAAGGTCCCTCTCCAAAATTTGAGTTGAGAACCATTGGTCTAAAATCTGATAAGAAATGCTCAGGGTAGACAGTAAGATTAGTTTTTAGATATGCTAAGTTTGCAGGGCTTGTAAAGAATTCCAGCTGGTACATGTAACAGGAAAATGAAAACAAACTTAAAGAATTTAGAAAATTGTTAGAGGGCTGATTATATTAAATTGAAAAATTTCAGTGTGAGGATGATATGTTAAGCCATAGAAGTTGAAGAGATTATCAAAACGAGCTGTAGGATAGAGAACTGAGCACTGTTGATAGATTTTAATAAATCATCTATAATCAAAGGGAGAGAATAAAAAGAAGAGTCCGGAAAGGAAATTGAATAATAGTGATGAGAGAAGTAGGAAAGACCTAGAAAAGTGTAATAGCATATTTAGTCAAAGACTGGAGCTAAAATATAAGCCAAAGATTAGAGTCACTTATGTTTACATAATTTACTTGAAAAGAATTCCTCTAACCACCTTTCTTCTGTATTAAAGATGAAATTGAAAGGTTTTTAAGGACCATATATATTATCTGGATAGAGTAAGTTATGTAATGGAAGAATTATGGTATTTTAAAAGATTTAAACTGAGATATTTATGTGCTCAGTCTCATGTACGTAATTCATTTGCCAGAACATGACTGATCACTTTGCTTTCAAAGAGAAAAAGAGTAAAACACTGTCAGTTATATTTCAGATGCCTCAATTTGAACTTCATTATAAATTTAAAATACTGTTATGTCATTTTAAAACCAGTTTATAAAGGATTACTTTGACATAATTATATAATGGTTTCTAGCAATCATCTCTTTTACAATTGTTCAATCCCAAACTTAACTTGCAATACATACAGTAGTCTTTACAGTTAAATTGACTTAAAAAAAAAAAAACTTGCCATCAAAAGTAAGAAACTCTAGAAATCTTTTGAATTGTGCATATATATGTAGATTCCAAATGGTTCTAATCATAATTCTTAGTCAAATGAATCAACATAAAAGATCTATGAGACAATATTGAAAGCAGTAATAATTTAATTCCATCCAATAAAAGTTTATTTAACATATGTACAATGCCAGGCACTATACTCGATAAATAGGTTGGTAACTTGCTAGATAACTGTTTTTTCAAGTAGCTCACAAACTTGTGAGGAAAATAACTCATCAACTTCATCACTTGAAAATTATCTGTATGTATTTATATTTACTTACTTTTACAAAGTTCAAACAGTAAATTTATAATTTTAAGTTTTTTAGTAGCTCTTATTTAATATGGCAAACACTGAAAGAAACAAAAAAAATTAAATGCATTAGTAAGATAAAAATAAATAAGCATAGAGGAAGTGTAGATAATTAAACTTTCAAGTACTGTTTCTTATATGTTAGTATCATTTATAGTTCTGAATTTATTGAAGCTTAAAACCATATTAAGACTTTTGAGATAGTCTGTTTTTCTTGAAATATTTTCCATACCAGATTATATCAGTTATGTTTCAGTATTAAAATCTTAGCGGCTTGACACATGAAAGTTAATTTCTTGCTAATACTGCAAGTGCAACCTGAGTCATCAGGGCTCCACAATTATTGTTACTCAAGAACCCAAACTGATGAAGACTCCTTTTTTATTTTTGTTTTTCCAGTGTTATTCAAGTATAATTGACATCTAGAATTGTAAGACGTATTTAAAATGGATGTTGTGGTGATCTGATTTATGTACACACTGTGAAAGGATTCCCACCATCTAATTAACGTCTCTATCAGGTCATATATTCATCTTTTCTTTCTTTTTTTTAGGGGGAGGGGTTGGGTGAGATATTTATGTTCTACTCTCCTAGCAAATTTTAACTTTATCATACAGTGTTATCAACTATGGTCACATCGTTATATATTAGATCTTCAGACAGTATTCATCCTATAGCTGCCCCCCAGCAGCTGGCAACCATTTTTCCACTCTCTAAGATTTTAACTTTTTTTTTTTTTCAGATTCTACATTTAAGTAATACTAAGCAGTATTAAAACCTTCTTTTTGATATATACTTCTACCATTGACCAAAGGGGGGAGGGGAAGGGTATGTAAATTAATCACTAACTCTTAAAGCCTTTGCTGTTCACATTTCTTTGGCCCAGTCTTGCCATATGCCAATCAAAGCAAATGAGGACTTGCAATCACATCATGTTCTTGGAATGAGTAGAAAATCAAAATCTATGTGAACTGCTCTGATAGCTTCCAAACCATTGCTTTTTTCTTCTTCAGAAATAGTTATCATGCATGAGTTAGATCTTCCCAATTATTTTCTCTGAAATCCCTCATATATAGTTTCTTTTTTCATTTCATTTGGTGATATTTCTCAACCTATTCTGCATATTTCTGATTTTTTCTGTTATGTTTATTGCATTATTTGGGTTGTTTCTACAAAGTTTTTCATGAGGTTTTTTTTTTATTATTTGTCTTCCTTTAATTTCCAAGTTTCATAATAATGTTTTTCATTCCTTTCCACGGTCTTATAATCTTTTTTTGTACACTAATATGACTATTTTGAACTCTTTTTTCATTTCTTTAAGATAAATTATTCTCTACAATTCTATGTAGAACTATGTGATTTAACTATTTTTGTGTTCTTAAGCTGCTTTTTGCTCATGTTCCCTTTCTCTTTCCTGCTTGCTTTCGGTCTATTTTTTCCTCTTCATTTTTTCAGGTGTAGTTCTTATAATAATGTCTTTTCTGAACATTATTGAGTTTTGAATGGTGGTAGAACCCAAAGTGATGAACAGCTTGGGAATTTATTTCAAACGCTGCTTTCATCAAATTATTTCCTTTACCTTAGGAACAAATGTCTCCTTAGATTGCTAAATGTAGCAACTTGGTCTTAATACTCTTTTTTTTTTTTTTTAACTTCTTTAATCTTCCTTTCCATTGGGCTATCTCCTTTGGCAGAAAAGCTAGTTCATGGACCATAGAAATGACATGTATACTGCTAGGAGTTTTCCTTTAATGTTTCCTATTCACAATTCTCAACTGTCAAAATCAGTCTAACAGGGCATTCTAATATATATATATATATATATATATATATATATATATATATATATATATATATATAATCTTATTGTATCTGTCCTTTAGAATGTGACAATTGGGAAAGGAGAATTTACTACTGACTCAAGATACAAAACAAGGCTAGGAGTTACACCAATTTCTTTGTCTTAATGATTTTCTTTTTACATGACGTTCTTTGATGTCATTTTTTATGGGGTTTGAGATGGACAGGCAGAGTAAAAATGCCTTTAATCTATTGCCTTAACTACAGATTTTAATTCTTTAAAAAATCTATTTATGTGTTGTCTTCCCACTGAACAATGACCTCTTAAAAGCAGAGTTACTCATATATGTTTTTTAGCTCCAGGACAAAATGTAGTGGGCCTTCAACAAATGTTTTTGAATTGAGGTTAAGTGAATTGAATTTTATATGTTTTATTGTCTACTTTTGATCACAAAGGGGAACCAAGAAAATATGGCTATATAATGTATCTCAAGCCATCATCGCTACTAGAAAACCAAATCAAAACACTTTGTGTTTGGGCGGGGTGGGGGGGGGCGGTGGAATGAGATCTTTTTATGCAGAAAACCAGAAGGTTTATGTCACAAATAGATGTCCAGTACTTATAATTGCTTTCCCTTCTACTAAGCAACTGGAAAACAGAAGCATTCAGAGGTATATTATTCACCCTAACATTAAGGGAAAGCCTATTATTTTAAGCTACAGGAATTCTATTTGACACATTTATTTATAGCACAGTCTTCATCATATCTCATAATGGTCAACTGACTTGCTGTTACAGGTGGTTCACACACATTGATAACCAAACATGGAAGAGAGTGCAAGGATCCTCTTTTGTCTGGTGTATTAGTCAATATTCTCCAGAGAAACAGAACCATAGGATGTGTGTATATAGATAGAGATAGTTACTTATTTATACTTTGTTTGTTTGTTTGTTTAAAGAATTCGCTTATGTGATTGTGAGGGTTGGCACATCTGAATTCTACAGGTAGGCCTGTAGGCTACAGACCAAGGGAAGAGCTGATGGTTCATTTTTTAGTCCAAAGACAGTTTAGAGGCAAAATTCTCTCTTTCTCAAGTTAACGCAGTCTTTTCTCTTAATATCTTTAATTGATTACATGAGGCTCACCCATATTATGGAGGGTAATCTTCTTCAGTCAAAGTCCACTGATTTTAAATATTAATCACATCTAAGAAATACCTTCACAGCAACATCTAGAGTGATGTTTGACAAAAAATCCTATTACCATAGTCTAGCCAAGTCAATGCATTAATTAGCCACAACACTTGGCATACTTAGGAGAATTACAGATAAGCTTCAATAAACCTGGCTTTTAATTCAAGTGCTATTGTGCCACATTAAGTGACCAGGAGGCTACTGTGCCTTTTTATACCACACAAAGCGTCCCCATGGGAGGGGGGCGAGGATGCAGAAGTCAAAATCTCAAACAATAGTTATTGTTGTGGTATCCAGATTGATTCTGCTTAATAAATATGGAATTGTAAAAAGTTCTTAATTAAGACATCCAGAAAGTAGCACATTTATAGAAAATGAAAGCATTGTTATTAAAGCTGAGCCTTCAACATCCCCACTCTCTCACTTTGCATGATGGATAATTTGGAACTCATTCTTTTGTATGCTTAGGCTCAATTTTGAAATTTATAATATTTTATAATCAACCTGCAAAACAAGCCCCAATTTCACATGAGCTGAATAAGGACTAATAATCAAGCAACAAATATTAGGATTATCCTTCCATTACACCCTCTTTGAAAAATGACTCTCCGCTGCCATATAAAGGATTCTCTAAGCCTTAATACTGAGCAGAGATTTAAAAGGATTAACATGAACCACCTTCCAGTAAACACACAGAATGCATTTTAACATCTAGTATTTCATCTTTATTTCAGTACTTTCAAATTGTAATGTTCTGGTCACGTAGAAAAACTGGCTGGTATTGTCCATTACTATTCCTGCTAAGTTATTCACAGTTCCCCAGTGGCCTTTTTTTCAGCAAGTTTTTCAGATCTTTTGTTTTAGCTGCTGTTTTATGTCTTGCTGACATTAGTTAGTCAGATTTATGGTGCTCTGTGCAGGGATTTCCACCACACGTGTTATTATTACTAATGCCTCTCCCTTTAGCAATCTATGTTTATAACTTAGCCATTTAGTTGCATTTCCCAGATTCCTATGACTTACAGCTCACTAGAATAGCACTTCTTATTGACAAGGTACTTTGTAAAACACTTGACTCTATTTTCATGTATAACTATTTTTAGAGCCACCAGTGAAATTGAACAGACTTGTTCTTTGATTATTTATTTTTGCCTAGACATTTATTTGGAAGATGTTAGTTCTCTTTGGGCTTCCACAGATGCCCCATTTGTTCATTCAACATCTTTTAGTGCACCAAATATGGACATGACTATAGCTTTCTCACAGATGAAATACAAGTTAACAGCTACAATGTTGATCTGTTAATTTATAAAGTTTTACTTTTAGTGTTATCCAGTTATGTGGAATACTATCCTTGTCCTCCAACAACAAAAAAATGTATTTCTCATTATAATTTTCAACTGGGTGATAATAATAGACACAGACAAATACTAAATGGTTTTGCAGCCTTTAAAGAAAAGTAACAATGACTGACTGATAATGATATGCCATGGAACAGTTGAAAGGGGATGTCAGTAATATACGAAAATTTGATGGGTGTTGAAAACCTGTTTGCTCCAATATGTCTCCCCAATGACCAGTGTCATTGATTAAAATTCCTACATTCATATAACATTTTGGATGAGTTAGCATGTTAAATACATAGAAACTATAATGGGATAATATTATCATGTATGTATATATTAATTTTATGTCATGACTTCATAAAGCATTTCCTGATTCCTATAAGTGGAGTATCATTTGTTCCTTATAACTATGTGAGTTACCTACTTCTATCATTGTATGAAACTTACTACATAATTCATGTTTTTATATTTATCTGTATTGTGCCTGTCTTATTCAATTTGACTGTAAGTTCCTTGAAGAGGTGTTATCTGAAGTTTTCTTTAATATTTTCCATAGCAAATAGAAAAGGAATGTGTATGTTGCAGATGCTCAAAAAACTGTTGAGTAAATTTTTTAAATGACTATATTAAAATTGATTAGCTTATCAGTTTAGCTAGGGACAGTATACAAGATAAGCACAATATGATGATGAAGATATAGGTCACTGCTATAAAGTTAGTTTCCAAGGAAAGTGATAAAAATAATTGCTTGAGGTGGAATTTCAAGGATGGTAAAGTGGGAACCTTAGTGACTCTCCTCCATAATAATGAAGAAAATAATAGTAAAAGTTATCAAAATCAACCATTTCAGAAATCTAAAAATTAATCAAGACATGCTACAAGTAGAAAATGTTTGTTTAAGAAAAGCTGCTTAGCTTTGGTTAGAAAAGCGGGTTCTGGGGCATTTTATTTTGAGGATTCTTGAAAATAAAGAAGGTCCCATCCTTGCCCCCCTTCTATGGCATGGTAGCTGTAACAACTACCAGCCCCACAGCCACCGGAGGAGGGAAATCTGTTTTGGAGCTTTTCAAAAAACTCCATCACCAAAGTGTTGTCACTTTTCAACCAGTTTAGGAGCTCTCTGGAAAAGCCCCATTCCTAGGACATTGTTGATATTCAGCCTGTCTTGGATTTCAGCTTGGTAGAAAAGCTCTGTTTTCAGATCATTATTAAAAGTAAGTCCAATTAGCTGCAATAGTTGAGATTACAACTGCCAAAGTCTGTAATACTAGTTGGGACAAATAAGAGGTTTGACAAAATTTTGAGGGAAAGATCTAGGAAATGACACAAACTTAAATGGTTTTGAAAAGCCCCAACATATTCCTGGAGATCTAGAAGTCCATGTACATGTGTAGCCTGTACACATGCCCATAAAAATTGAAGGAAGCCCCACTTACTTGTTAATATTTGGTTGATGTTGGAGCCCTGCACAAGCAGGTACAAAGACTAATGCAGACAGGAAAACTGCCTGAACTTTGAGGGTGTGCTTCAACCTGCAGACAGATTTTCAAAAGGGTGGAAGACTTATCGGTTCAAGTCATTGACTGACCACTAAACTATGCTGATCCAGGGGCAATCACCAAAAATTCAAGCTTAAAAATACAAACAAGAAAATTGGTAGATAGATGGATAGAATGGATAGATAGGTAAGTAGGTAGGTAGATAGATGATGATAGATGATAAATAGACAGTATATAGATAGAGGATAGATAGATAGATGGATAGATAAAAAGCAAAGATTTCAGTGACCACACACTTCAGGGAATAGGTAGTCTCCAGAATTAACCCTGAAAAGTCACTAAACAAATAGCAGCAGCAACAACAACAGCAAAACAGTAATACCAAAATGGGGGGAGTTGTAGATTTCAGAGTTGCTGCAGTATAGAGTCAATCTCTATTATTCACAGATTCTATTTTGGTGAATTCATCTACTTTCTAAAATTTATTTGTAACACCAAAATCAATGCTCATGCTGCTTTCCCAGTCATTCACATAAATGTGAGTGCACAGAGTGACAAAAAATTTTAGTCACCCAATGCCCACATTCTCAGGTGAAGTCAAAAAAGATGACACTCTATATTCTGTTTGAGCTATGATACAGAGAGAACCAAAGAATGAAGAAAACAGTGGGGCGGCCTTAGGCAAGTTACTAACATTTCTAAACCTCATTTTCTCTTTTATAAAATAAAGAAAATCAAGTCTGCCAGGATGAATTGTTTTCAGGACTTAAGATTATAATTTATATAAGATATGTGTTGTGTGTGTGTGTGTGTGTGTGTGTGTGCGCGCGTGTGTGTGTATCTTCTGGGAGCAATAGTTCAATATTCACTAATTCAGTATTTGCAGTGACTTTATAGAGTATAAGGAGAATTGACACTATTATCTAAATTTTTCTGTTTTCATAAATTAAAAAAATTATGAGACATGAAAATAAACAGGAAAGTACAGCCCACGAACAGAAAAATAAAAACAGTCAATAGAAGCTGTCCTTAAGCAAACCCAAATGTTTCTCTAAAAGAAACACTGTCAAAAAAGACTAAAGAAAAGTATGACAAATATATTTCAGCAAATAGAGAAAATCAATAGAGATAAAAATTATGGAAAAAAGAAAATAGATATTTTGGAGTTCAAAAATACAATAATTGAAATGTAAAATTTACTAGCAGGGGTTAACGACAGATATGAGCTGGCAAAAAAAAAATCAGTAAATTTGAAGTTAGAAGAAAGAATCAGCAAACTTGAAGATAAATTAATAGAAATTATTCAATATGAGGAACAGAAAGAAAAGCGAGTGGAAAAAATAAACAAAACAAACAAATAAACAAACAAAGCCTCAGAGACCTGCAGGATACCTTTGAATGTAGCAACATATGCAAAACGGGAGTCCCAGAAGTAGAGGAGTAGCAAAAGGGAAAGAAAAATATTTTTAAAAATAATGCTCAAGGACTTTCCAAATTAATGGAAAACAATCTACACATCCAACAACTCAATAAACTCCAAGTAAGAAAAGCTCAGAGGTCCATATCATAGTTATACTGTTAAAATATCAGTGGCACAGAGAACATCTGGAACGCAATTAGATAAAAATAACTCATAAAATACAAGAGATCCCCAATAAGACTAATAGCTGATTTTTCATCAGAACCGTGGAAACTAGAAGATGGGATGACATAATCTGAAAGGAAAAGATTCTTGATAAGAATTCTATACCCAACAAAACTATTCTTCAAAAGTGAAGGAGAAATAAAGGCATCCCCACGTAAGCAAAAACTAAGAGAATGTGTTACTAGGACACTGCCCTATAGGGATTATAAAGGGAGCCTTTTATTCTGGAAAGGAAGAACACAAGATGGTAACACAAATTCACACAAAGATATAAAGAGCATAAGTAGAGTATTTACATAGGGAAATATTAACTATTTTCCTCTTATCGATTTAAAAGATAACAGCTTAAAACAATAATTATGCATAAAAATATGTTGATGGGCTTATTTAAAAATTTGCATGACAACAATAACACAAAGGAGGAAAGTGGGATGGAGATACACTGAAGCAAAGTTTTGATATACTACTGGAATTAGAGTATTTTAAATTAAGATGCACATTGTAATTCCCAGAACAATAAGAATTAACTTTAAAAATGCAGTTAAAAAAAAAAAAACAGAAGAAATAAAATAATACACTAGAAGATATCTGTTTAACAAAACAAGAAGAGAGAAATGGAGAAATAGGGAAACAAAAAGATATGACAAATAGAAAACAAATAGCAAAATGGCAGGTGTAAATACTACCATATCAATAGGTACATTAAATTTAAATGAATTAAACTCTCTGAATAAAAGTATAGATTATCAGACTCGATCGTTGAGTAGATCAAATATGTGCTGCCTAGAAGAGACATATAGGTTAAAACAATCTAGAGCTGGAGTGACAATACAAATTTTAGACAAATAGAGTTTAAGACAAAAAATGTTACTAGAAACAAAAAGGTACATTTTATAATGATAAAAGGGCCAATTATTCAGGAGGACAGAACATTGTAAATCTATGCATCTAACAACAGAGCTACAAAATAGACAAAACACTAACAAAATTAAAGAGCGTAATAGACAATTCAATATTAATAGGTGAAGAGGTCTGAATTTTGTTTTACTATTTTAATGACAATCAAATTTCTTGACTTTTAGGTTATTGTCTTATTAGCTTTAAAGCCCATAGGATAGTTGAATTGCATTGTTGTGCTACTACCATTTTCTCTGACATATTTTTAAAATCTAAGATGGTAGTAAATACCATAAGCAAATGGCAGAAAATATGAAAAAAGCAAATGGCATAAGCAAATGAAAGAAAATTGAAAAAAGAAAAATAATGACCACAGTTCTGTAAATTTTGACCAATTTGAATAACTCTGCAATACATCTCTTGGTAGCTAAACAATTATAGATATTATAATGATTTAATTAGGATAAATTTCTAGAAATAAAGTTGTTAGAGTAATGAGTATAATCATTTTTTGATACATACCACAACTGCCCTCTCAGAAATTATGAATCAGTTTACATCCACCATCATAATATGTAAATCTCTTTTCCAATGAAAGAATTTATGCTTGTCAGCTGAGTGGATTATTCAGTAATTTACTTAACTATTGTGCCGTAGTTGGACTTTTCAACCATTCATTTAATAAACTAATACTTGCTGAGTGCCTGTTATTGTCAAGTCCATATGTAGAGTAATTCATAAAACAGACATAGACTTTGCCCTTGAGAACTTTTCACCTTTGCACTACTCACCGAATATTATGGTGACTCTCTTTTTATGTATTTGGATTGTTTTTAAATAAGTGTCAAATGTTGTGATGCATTTCTAACACTTTTGAAAGTTCAGGGTTCCCAATGCCTGCAAATACTCTTCCCTGGAAATTCTATGAACATTGGAAAGGCTTCCTAAAAGCACACCAGAGGGTGACTTAACTATAGGAACTACAGTAAAGAAATTCAGTTCATGTTTATTCTGAGACAACCTTCAAATAAAAAAAATAAATGAAAGTTGGTTTTATGGGCTTTATGAATTAGAATAGTCACAGACTTTCAGAGGTAGATTGACTTCAGAAACATTCAAATTTTTAATTTTGCATTTTCACTATTTTAAGACAAATACTTTTAAAAAGATGCTCTTGTATAGTCTCATGGCTAAAACATTTAAAAATATAATGTAAACGTAAGATGATAATTAGAAGATTTGGAAATCTTACTCTTTCACTATGCCATCTAGCAAATATCAATAGACCAATAATTAATAATACTAAAAGTTTTATTCTGGAATATAAAAGTTTTATTCTGGAATATAAAAGCAATTAGATAGCTATATTACATAAACTGTCAGAAGAGGTTTTTTTTTTGTTTTGTTTTTTTTTGCCTAGTGATTACCTAATAATAAAGAAGCCTGAGATGTTAAAACGCTCATTTCTGTCCGTTTGTTTCTTCTGGAGAGAGTGCAGGAATTTTGAAAGAGTGGTCTAAAGAGCCTGCTCTGAGATTGGCTTCTTCATAAAACATTAGTGCTTTAATAAGGTCTACATGAATATCACAAACACTTTAATTTGGAGGATCTCCTAAGGAAACTGGAGAAATTGTTCTGAAGAAATAGAAATCTTTTTTTTGGCTTGGAGAATTCCCCACCCCCTTTTGGTATGATAAAGACAGGATTTCAATAAAAATGTAGTTTCATCATTTATCAGTAATGAATAGTATCACAGACAGCTGCTTGCATGACTCTGAAGGCATCCAATTCATGAGGTAATAAGAAAAAAGCAAGTCAATGTTCAGAAAATAAAGAAATGCTTATGGTGATCAAAGTCACCAGACCTGTGTTTATCTGTATAAAACTATTAACAGAAACTTCAAATAAATTAGTTGATTTTTAAAAGCAATGGGATACAGCAAACATTAAAAAAACTTAATGTGACATCTTAGAAACTTACAGAAGATAAACAATTTTCATTTATGAAAGACATTTGTGAAGCAGAATTTGACTGGCCAAAGATCAAAAGCTATAAAACTTTAAAGTAGAAATAAAAATAAATTTTTGACTTCAATGTGGAAAAACCATTTTAGAATGATTGTCACCAAAAATAACAGAGAATCAAGAGTCATCCCTATTCTTTAACTTCGATTATCACTTTGGCAATACATGTCAGTAAACAATGTTTGTCTCTGCCAATGAATATATTTTTTACTTAAAATATATAATATAACCAAAAGTGATTATAAAGTCTTTGAATTGTGCTCATAGGAAGTCTACAAATTTACTTCCTCATCTAACTGTATGTTACAATTTCCTATTTTTTTTCCTATTTAATGTGATCATAAATAGTCTTAGGAAATTTAGGTAATGTATTTTTTCTGCTGATAACCTCGTATTTGAATAATCGTATATTAATTTTTTTTTCTGGGGGACATACTCTGTGGTAGTCATTGAGGCTAGTCCTCAAAGTTCTGAGCAATAGTATCATTAAATTCTTGGCATCCTTATGCTTGAATAGGACTGTATGATTATGACCCATTCTGGCCAGTGATTTTTGAGCAAAATTGATGTGTGTCATTTCTGGACCAACCATTAATAGATAATTTAATAATTTTAATACAGTGAGATTGACAGCCTTTTTTGGATTCTTTTCCCTGCATGTGTGGTCTGGATATTGCCTCTAGGCAGAAGGCCAGGGTAACTGCAGGGTTTACTTCATTTGTCTCCTTCCTTTCATGGGTCACAGTCCTGTGCTGCCTGTTTTCAATGTCTAAAAGCAATTAATATTTCTTCATTTGTCCATTCTAATTATTTATGCCAAAAGAGTATGTATGATCTTTGTCTCTCCATCATGGTCAGTAGCAGATGTCCAATTAATTGGCTTTTGTATGTTGGTATTACATTCAGCCAATTTACCAAACTCTTGATTGTTTCTAGTTACTTAGGTGCAAATCTATGGGTTGCTTATGTAGATAATCATGTCACTCATGAGGAATAATGCCTTTCAATTCTACTTTTTCAATCCTTAATCAATCATTACTTTTTATTATGCTTATGGACTGGCTAGAACATCCAACAAAGTATTGTCTATTTCTAAGGGGGATAATGCTTGTGAATAAATTTATCTAAGGATTGTAAAAATTACTTCAGTTTTTATTTTAATTTCTAATTTTCATCTCTTAATCAAGTAAAATTGATTTTAATCTATCATCTTAACATTAACAGAAAGATTCCATTTTCCTCTCTATCTACCCATTTATATAGTTATCCTATATGGATAAGGGCATGTAAAGATGTTCAAAATAATAGCTACCAAATTTTAACATTTATTTCTGGGGAATAGGAGTTGGAGTAAATTTTGGAACTACTTTTTACTTTCCCTTTTGTTCTTTTCTGCATTGCTTTAAATTTTTTTAAATAAAATGCTTGCATTTTATGAAAATAATAGTCCTTAATCTAAAATAGTTGCTTGCTTGTTGAAAAAGTCAAATAATGTGAAAGTGTAGATAGAAAAATGTGAAAGTATCCTCATTTAATACAACCCAATTCCTGGGGGTATCCACTGGTAAATGATGTATATACTTTTATATTTTTTCAGTTTCTATGCAGGCATTTAAGTATGTAAATATATGTGAATGTATGTACCTATATATGTATATATGCACACATATGTGTGGATATATATGTATATGTACTCACATGTGTATAACATACTATGAGTACACATATGAATGTTTATACATATATACACATATATGGTATAACTGAAAATAGATGATTTCATGTTGAATATAATGATTTGCAATGTACTTTTCTCAGTTTAACAATATATTATAACATCTCTTCATGTTAATACATAGATATACATTATTTTTTCTAACTTTGTAAAATTATATTTAAAAAGCTATTATCTTCTATCTATATTTAAATAGAGAAATATTGATTTTAAAAAATGGGCACTTATCACTTCAGCTACCTCTTTTCCTCTTCTACCATCTTTTCCAAAGGCACAGTACAAATAGTTTGTTATACAAACTTCTGGTCTTCTCCACACTTAAATTTATTAAATTGTACTTATACAAAATATAACTATATGCCCCATATATTTATTTGTTCATATGTCTATATATTTAAATATACATGTACATAGTTTTTTCTGACACTTGACTTTGTATTTAACCTTAACATAGGGACAATTTTTCTATTTCATTGTACATATTCTTTAAATAGCGTGTTAATATTTCTTATCATAAGTGTTCCATTATTTAGATCTTACCCCATTGCTGGACTTTGAGGTCTTGTGGCAGATATTACACATTGACTCACTTCTATTTCAAGTACCTTGGAAAATGCTTGAATGAATAGCAGAGGCTGAAAAGTTACGCACTACTTTATTTAGCATCCCTCAAGTTAAAGATGGGCTTAGCTTTCAATGAGCAAACACTCATATACTGGGGATGCAGACTGGTACTTCGTTTCTCCTAGTGAGCTCAGTTACAGTGGTACTTGGTGTTATGAAACAGCAATTACTGGTCTATGTGTGGGACCTAGCTTGATAGGTGTTGCAAGCGGAGTGTTTGGCACCCCTTTTGCTGGCCTGAATCTTGTTTATGTGAGAGTGATCCTAGAACAGGATGTGTTGGTGGCTTCACCTTCCTTACATTCTGGCATAAGAGATGTGGACATGAGACACAGTTCCCTGATTTTCCTGCTCATGGTTAAGACAGAGCATGCTTGGTAGCACAATTCTGTGAGAGTGTTCCAAGACTTAGCATAAAAGTGACTTTTTTAGCTGTCCTAGTGATTTTGAAGCACCTAATTTCTGTGCGACATCCTTTTCAGCTTAAACTGGTTAGAGTAGTTTGTTACCTATAAATAAACTTTGTGAGTGCAAAGAAATTTTGAACCTGATCATGGGCTGCATTTGACAGAAGCATAAATCTGGTACTGGCTTAGCAATCAAGTGAGGGATGAGGAGGACTCAGACGCTGTATTCTAAAAAGATGATGGACTTTGTTATTTGATAATAAAAAAAATACAATTGCTCTTTATGGCACAATGTGCTGAACATGGCTGTAGCATTAAGGGAATTTTGCCTTTGGGTTTGTCAATGAGCACCAATCTGAATCTATAAAGCCTCTTCAATGTCAGCAAGGCCAACAAACAAAACTGTGCCTTTTTGAAGGAATCTGTGACTGCATACATTTACCCTCATACCATTCATATATGGCAGCAGCAGCGGATTATTTCTTCAGACAGGTTTATATAAGCATATAGACTGTATCACATACAAGTTTATATTGGTACATAGAATGTTCATACACTATCAATAGCTTTACTTTTATGGGTTAATATTTGAACATTTTAGGTTTCTAGACAGAAGTAAGTGACAGGTTTATATTGCTACATAGAATATCCATATACTTTCAATAGCTTTACTTTTAAAATCATTCTTTAAACAAGATATTGAAAAGAAATTCTTATTAATAGATCCAATGAAAACACTTGGACAAAGAATCGTTACTGCTTTATCTCACTTCAGATAGTTGGTATGGAGCAGAGTTACTTTAACTTAAGAAAAAAACCCAATTTATTAGTATGCTTATCCATGTAAGTACTCTAGAGACACAGATTAGGAACGTATTTTCTCTTATCGGGATCATGACATTCTTTTCCTAAAGGAAGTATTTGTATCACAGTGAAAATTCCCCTTTTCCCTTAGATACCTATGGGAAAGAGTGCCTAAATATTGCATTTGTTTTGGCTCAAAGGCAGATTGTGGGTAATCTGAATCTCTCATCAGTTTCACAATTCTCTGTAGATTAGTTCTGTTTCCTCAGCAAATTTTCGTTGATCATAATGAAAATTTGAGCAAAAACATGTTTATATTTTCCACCAGTAAACTAGTGTTATATGAAGGGTCCACTGTGGTATTCAGGGTACTTTGCTTATCTTTTACTGTTAGTAGTTTGGCCAGGACATGAATCAGGCTGCAATACTTGGGCTGCTTCAGAGCTCATTTTAGGGGCAGCTTGTTCAAATCACAAACCACAGTGTGATTGGATCTCTTACAAATTTCAAAAACAAACTTTCCTGGGGCAATATTTTAGTGTGGTTAAATACCAGCAAACCAGGATTGCCAAGGAACTATGTGGTCTATTTCTGTGGCCTAATAGCAAATATAACCATTGACAGAAATATTTCATATTTTGCATGTACTAGGTATGCCCTCTATTTTACTCTCTTCCTCAAATGATTTTTTTCCTGCTGTTCTACTTCATTATTTTTTAATTTTTCTAATTTTTTTCTCCTATAAATGACACTAAGGTTTCCTTCAATATTCTAAATGTTTAATGATAGGTTCCTAGAAGGAAATAACATTATTGTATTATATATTAAATTTAAATATCTGTATTAAAATATCTATCTATCTGTCTAATTAAAGCATTTGTAAATTCTGATGATTTATAAAGATAGGTCTGCCATTAAGTATCCTTGTGCCAAGCTCTGGGCAAAAGATTTTTTATTTGAAGCATCTTAAGAGAGAACAAATACCATAGTAGGGGTACAAGAGTAAGAGAACAGTTAAAGAATAGTTTTAAACATTGTATACAAATTAGAAATTTTGGAGAAATCTTGGATTCAAAGGAATAAAAAACACAATTATTGAGTATCTCCTATGCATCAGGTATAAAATCACATATTTCTTACAGTCCTGTGTATTAGAAACATCTCACATACCTTAAATAAAATTATTTCAGTAAGAAAACCTATTTACAGACATACAGATGGGCAATAGACATATGAAAAGATGCTCAACATTACAAATCATCAGAGATATGCAAAGTAAAATCACAATGAGATATCACCTCACGTCTGTCAGAATGGCTATCATCAATAAATCAACAAGCAACAAATGTTGGTGAGAATGCAGAGAAAAGGAACCCTTGTACACTTAGTGGAATTGCAAATTGGTACAGTCACTGTGGAAGACAGTTTGGAAGTTTCTCAGAAAATTGAAAATGGATGTACCTTATGACCCAGAAATTTCACTTTGGGTATTTATTCAAAGAAAACCAAACCATTAATTTGAAAAGATATATACACCTCTATGTTCACTGCAGTACTACTTACAATAGCCAAGGTATGGAAACAACTTAAGTGCCCATCAAACTATGACTGGATAAAGAAGAGGTGGTATAATGGAATATTACTTGGCCATAAAAAAATAAAATAAAATCTTACCATTTGCAACAATATGGAAGGACCTAGAAGGTATTACACTAATTAAAATGTCATACCAATAAAGACAAATACTATATAATCTCATTCTTATATAAAATCTAAAGAAAATAAACAAATAAACAAAACAGAAACAGACTTATAGATACAGAGAACAAACTGATGGTTGCCAGAGGGGAAGGAGGTTGGGGTTGGGTAAAAAAGGTGAAGTAATTAAGTACAAATTGGTAGTTACAAAATAATCACAGGGATGTGAAGTACAGCATAAAGAACATAGTCAATAGTATTGCTACAGCTGTGTATAGTGCCAGGGAGTACTAGACTAATCGGTGGAATCACTTCATAAATTACATAAATATCTAACTACTATGCTGTATACCTGAAACTAATATAAAATAATATTAGCATCAAGTATAATTGAAAATAAATAAATAAATAAACCTATTGATAAAAATCCCTTATGCTAAGCAAATGATTTCACCAATGAAACACCACTTCCAATATTAGTAAAGCCTCTCATGTCAGCATAAGGTAAAGGTGTCCTGGAGTGCGACCTGATTAAATGTTGAGTCTTCATTCTGTGAATGCCTAAGTAAGGCAACTGATGACACATACACCATATCATAGTGTCAGTTCCAATGTATTTTTAAATAAATTGCAAACTTTATATCACATCATTGATTTTTCTTTTTACCTCATTAGTCACTGTTTCTTAGGTCTGCCGATAGATCAGGAATCAACCTTAGCCGTTAAGCTGCCTAAGGCTGAAGCTTAACACCTTTGCTTTTCTCCTCAAATGACTTTAAACACCACCCATTTGCTGATGAGTCACAAAATGTCAATCTCTGACCCTGACATTTTCCCTGAACCCTTAACCACCTGGATGACATCAACACCTGGTTGACTATTCAGCAGTCCCAACTCTTAATGGCTGAAACAGATTTCTTGATTCACATTCTCAACTTCCAATAAGGAATGAAAATCCTGTTATATTTCGGGTTCTCTCTATCTCAGGATACAATACCACCTTCTATCTAGTTTCCCAACTCAAAAACAATGGAGTGGGCCTTTGTTCTTTTCTTCCTTTTATCCCGTGCATTCAATCTAGAAATTCTGTTTTAGTTGACCTCTAAAAATTTTCACTGATGGTTCCACTTCATTCCAGCTGTTTTTTTTTTTTTTTTTTCTTCCTGGAAAGAACACCTCTAGCTCATGCCCTTCCATTCTTTTTGTAGTAAATTTCTTTTCTTTGATTAAAAAAATTAATAATAGATATATATTTTAAAATGTTCTCTGTTGACAAAGAAAAAAAATGGCAACTGTAGTCCACTCATCTGTGGCTTTTGTTTGTTCATTTTTTTTTGTTTTGTTTTCCATTTTAAAGAATATGAATTTGAAAACTCTGATAACCAAGTAATTCTAAATGAATCCATTATTAAAAATAGTTTATCTTATAGATCCCACCCCACCATCTCTTCCAGTCCTACTCCACTGAGGTAATCAATAAGAACAGCCTGGTATATCCTTCCACATCTTTCTTTATGTTCACCCAATGTGTATATGCAAACATGCACATGCACACACACACACACACACACACACACACACACACAGAAACACAAAAGGGTTATATTATTATATTATGCACATTACTGTTAGTTTGCATTTTAACCTAGTAATAACTCTAGAACAATGCATATAGTTATAACTCATTCTTTCAATTTTCTGTAATCTTGTATAGCATAGATGTGCCAAAATGTATTTCAACATTTCTCTACTGGAAAATGCTCTGAATTTTTCAGGGTGTCTTTTTTTTTTTCACTATTAAAAAATGCTGACATAATACCTCTATATTTATGTTAATAAATTAATATGAAAATCTCTATCTTCATCTCTTCCTACATTTACATATCTTCTCAAATAATAGTACTTTCACTTCTTTAGGATACATTTTCAATAGTAGAATTGTTAGATTAAAGGGATGTATATATATATATATTTTAATTTTAGTATATTTTAGTAAGGGTTAAGAAATTTAACTAGCATGGCCTGTCAATGTTCTATAGTTCCAAACACAGTTTTAGTTCTTTGAAACTTCCTGCTATAGTAGTTGTAGTCTTGTCTCTCAGAGTACTCCATTTATCACCAGGACATTACCCACAAACTATCCCTTAGCTGTCCCTATTTCATTGTGTTATTTGCCCCTCCAGAGATAGTGCAATAGTCTGAATTACCCAAGGGGTAAATGAATCTTTGGGTGAGATAAAAATTTGTATCCAAGAAAATGCCCGCAGTTTCTGCTCCCTATTTTACATTCCATTCCAACAAGGGACCCATATCATTGATAATTTCTTTGTCTTGAGCCAACAAAGCTGTTCTTATACCCTATAACCAAAGACTCCTGATGGTTAACCGAGTACGCTCCTCTCATTCTCAGTAAAAATGTTCAAATTTTTATTTTTTATTTTTAATATAAAGTCTGAAAATTACATTCAGTATCCCTCTTTTAGGCAATTTCTTAAAGACAAAATAGAAATTTAGATTTTTAGAAAACTCTGATTAGTCTGCATTTGTGACCTCATCTTGACTACTCTGCTATCCAGGTGTCAAAACATTTTATAACGTTTTGATAAGCTCATTCTCTTCATAGTCCACTATAATCCAAATCAGCCCTGATTAAGTTCACACAGAGGAACCTACTAAACAGTTCATGACCACTGTCTGAAAATGCAGTTGGCTCTGAATCTAAGGCATAGTGCTTAATGCTGGTATAAATTTCAAAAGAAAGCAAAAATGCTGAAGTCACCCAAAATAAAGCTATGAACTGCTATACCAATTTTAAATTATGGTAGTTTTGCTTATTAAAAATATATATGTATATATAAAAGCAGTCAAATTCTTACTTGCCAGATTAATAGAAAGCCCATGTGTGGTCCAAGGAACATGAAGGGTGGGGCGTCTCACCCCAGGGAGAGGAGCCAAGCTCTGCATTGGGTGTTAACTGTCTTACAGTCATAGAGATGATACTAACGTGCACTGGATCCAGGTCCCTGCACAGGCATGTGAATTTTCTCCCCAACCAATTTTAGACTAGGGTCTTTTACAGCTCCTCAGGCTGGTGCTTTTAACTGATAACTTTTTCAAGCCAGTTCCTAAAGTTACCAGCTGCCTCAAGGGTGTCAAAATTAATTCGAGTGTCTATTTGCAAACTTAAAGCCATCATGCCCTTTTCTTCACTGGGGTGTCTCTCACCACAAGGCTTCAGGTAACTACTCTTCTTCTACTGTTAGAGACATTTTTCAAATGAGCACTGCTCTGGGATAACCTGCCTAACTACCTGGGGTGCCAATTCTGATTGGTTCAGGAACCCTATAATTTGATTTCCCCCTTCCACCAGTGTGTATGTGTGCTTGTGCCAAAATGTATTTCAACACACACACACACACACACACACACACACCACACACACACACACAGAGAGAGTTAAAAAGGGAATGATTTATTTCTTCAAAGGTTATTTACTATGATAACGATAATAAGGTGACTTTCTGGTCATTGAAAAAAAGGGGGGAAAATCTACAGGATAAATCTCCAATGAGATATTTTGCATCATAACAAATGGATTGAGATTTTGACAAATAAAATGAAAGTGCACAGACTGCAGAAGGCAGTGAATGATGTCCTTTTTCTTAAAAACAAATTTGAAGTTCATTAGATGCTCTAAATTAGTAGTTTCCATATCAAAGGAAGGTTTAAAATGTTTACTTCTTTACTGTGAATAGTTAAGGGATTTGCCTTATAAATGCTAATTCAAGAAAACAGTCACCTACAGAATGTATTCTTAGGTTACGCAAACAGTCTGTGCTACATTTGGTGTTGGGTGAATTAAGATATGAGTCTAGTGGCAACATTTTGCATAAACAATATATGTCAGGCAAAGATTCAACAAGCTGTATTATTAATCTGCTGCCCCAAATTCCTTCCTTAGCTGAAAATATTCTTCATATTATTTTTTGTGTTTATTGATTGTTCTGTTAATATGGAAATATTTTTGCTTCACTTTTCTCAGAAGGTTCAGAAATTTTTTTAAAAACTGTTTTATTTTGTATCATGAAGAAATTGCATTGTATTTTTATAGCTCGAGTTGGTCTGCATAGTAATGAAAAATATGTTTCTATGTCTACATGATACCTTAGGCATTAAAGTTAGTGTACAAATTAATTATTTGTTTTCAAAAATGACATAAAAATCCTAGAGCCAGATACTTCATTGATTTGGTAGATAGTTAACTCTTGGACATCATGGATTTTCTTTTCATGCAAGGCTGAGTGCTATATGGTTGGATTTAATATAAACAAAGAGTTCATCTTTCTTATTCCCTTACTCTTAAAATATATTCAGTCATCAAAATATAGGGACTATTCACCTTCATCTCCAATTTATAATTTGAGTTCTATGAAGAAATAAGCTAGATATAATTTTATTTTATTAGTAGAGCCAAAGACCACAGGCTATTTTAAAAATCAACAACATGAGGAAATTTTAAATGATAATAAACTAAGAAGCCAATGCCAAGCATTAAAATATATGCACAGAAAATAGGAGAAATGATTACAGACTAACTGTACCCAAAATAACAATAGGTTGAACATGGCTAATATGCCAAATTAAATCTGGATTAAGACGTAGATTTAGTACTTTTTCCCCTCTATTAAGTAAGTCATGAGTGATTATGACCCCTTATGGGCAATTTGGAGTAAAGAAGGTAGTTTTCTGCACTTGGGTGGTGACTTGCATTCAAGAAGCAAACAGTCAATGTCTGCTTTTAAAGATGGAGAGTTATAGATGGTTATGAGAGTCCTAAATTAATCCTCTACTGGGAGCCACAGAGACTTCTCCACAATCATTTTTTAGTGGCTTACCATATTACTATGGCTCAGAAAAGGCCATGGTTAATTTTATGATCTCTTTATTTAAGTTTATGACTTCACTAAAAACAGCACATTTCAACAAATAAGTGTGTCTTCTTTTCCTTAAATTTACAAATTACCAGATATTCTTTTAGAAATTCTACTTGCTCACTTAGATGATTTATGTTACTCAAACTCAAATACTCCAATACTAAACATATTTGTTCTTTGCTGTTCCACCCTGTACTGCCAATTCCACACAGAGTTAGAGAACTGTATATTGAGCACTTACTGAGTGCCAGACATTATGCTAAGTTTTTCATATTCTATATCAGTTTCTCCTCATCTCAACTATACTAGTAAGGACCATTGCTATCTTACGTTTATAGATAAGGAAAATGAAGATTCAGAAGGTATACCTTACCTGCAATTACACTATCAAACATATGTTTCCCATCTCAATGACATCATCATCATCCATTCAGTCGAACAAGCCAGAAACCTAGTTCTGTCTCCTCCTCTACCTCCTATATTTAATCAGTCACAAAGTCTTACCCACCACTCAAATGCTTCTGAAAATCATCTGTATCTTCTCATTTCCTGTCACTGCTAAACTCAAATTTCCATCATCTTTTTTCCTAAGAAAACAAAAATCTAATAATCTCCTAGTTGGTTTCCCTATGTCTGTCTCTCCCACTCAAATCTGTAAGCTACCCTGACATATTCTGCATGCCTTTTTTCCCCTTTCCTTCCTTTTCTCCTTCTATAAAGACTCCCTGAATTTGATTCTTTGTCATTTCTTCCTAGGGTTAATTAGTTGTTCATTTCTGTACTATTAGAACCTAAGTGTTTAATTAGTATAAACCTCATGCCATTAAAACACAAAGAGCTGGGTATTTCTATTATTCTTATTACCAGACTATTAACTTCATATAGATAAGACTCTCTCTTATTTATACCTTAATTTATTTATTCATTCATTTATTCATCCTTTTATCCAGTATTTGTTGATTACCCATGTTACGCCAGAAACTTTATTTCTTTTTGAATAATGGCATTAATAATTGCTATCTTTATTTAATATAATCAATAATCTTATGAGGTATGAATTATTATCTTTACTGACACTGTGGAAACAGAGAGTCAAGAGGCAAAGATGCCACAGTTAAGGAAATATTTGGTTGTATGCCTTTGACTGTGTAAGAGCTCAACAAGTGTTAGTTGAATTTAGTTGAACTCAAGTCAAAGAACATGAAAAAAATAAAACTGGATCATTTTCCTACATCATACACAAAAATAGACTCAAAATGGATTAAAGGCTTAAATGTAAGAACCAAAACCATAAAACTCCTAGAAGAAAACATAGGCAGTAGACTCTCTGACATAGTTCTTAATAATATTCTTCTGATATACCTTCTTGGGCAAAGGAAACAAAAGAAAAAAATAAACAAATGGGACTACATCAAACTAAAAAGTTTTTACACAGGAAAGGAAACTATCAACAAAATGAAAAGACAACCTAGTGAATGGAAGAAGATATTTCCCAATGCTATATCAGATAAGGGATTATTATCCAAAATTATTAAGAACTCAGACAACTCCACAACAACAAAAAAAACCAAACAATTCAACTAAAAATGAGCAAAAGACCTGAATAGGCATTTCTTCAAAGAGGACATTCATATGGCCAATATACATATGAAAAAATGCTCAACATCAGTAATCATCAGAGAAATGCAAATTAAAACCACAATGAGATATAACCTCATACCTGTCAGAATGGCTTTCATCAATAAATCAATAAACGAGTGTTGGCGAGGATGTTGAGAAAAGGGCACCCTTGTGCACTGTTGGTAGGATTGCAAATTGGGATAGCCACTATGGAAAACAATTTGGAATTTCCTCAAAAAATTAAAAATGTATCTACCTATGACCCAGCAATTCCATTTCTGGGCATTTAACCAAAGACAATCAAAACACTAATTTGAAGAGATATATGCAATCCTATGTTCACTGCAGCACAATTTACAATAGTCAAGATATGGAAGCAACCTAAGTGCATATCAATAGACAATTGGATCAAGAAGAAGTGATACATATATGCAATGGAATATTGCTCAGCTATAAAAAATTAAATCTTACCATTTGCAACAACATGGATGGACCTAGAGCAGCGGTCCCCAACATTTTTGGCACCGGGGACCGTAGCTCCTGTGAGAATCTAAAGCTTGATGACCTGAGTTGGAGCTGAGGCAGTGAGGGATGCTAATAATGCTGGCACTCACTTGTCCATTGCTCACCTCCTGTTGAATGGCCCCGTTCCTAACAGGCTATGGACCAGTACTAGCCCATGGCCCGGGGTTGGGACCCCCTGACCTAGAGGGTATTAAGCTAAATGAAATAAGTCAAACAGAGAAAGACAAATATCATATGATTTCAATTACATGTAGAACCCAAGGAACAAAATAAATGAACAAACAAAATGAAAACAGACTCGTAGATACAGAGAACAAACATGAATGCCAGATAGGAGGGGGTTTAGGGGAATGAATGAAAAAGGTGAAGGAATTAAGAAGTACAAATTGGCAGTTACGAAATAATCACATAGATGTAAAATACAGCATAGGGAATATAGTTGATAATATTGTAATAACTATGTATAGTGTTGGGTGATTACTAGATTAACCAGGGGGATCACTTTGTAAGTTGTATATATGTCTAGCCACTGTGCGATACACCTTAAGCTAATACAAAATAATATTGAATGTCAACTCTAATTAAAAAATAAAAAAAAAATAAATAAAACCAAGCCCTTATGAGAACCTGTCTTGTCCAGAGCTCAAGGACAGTATAGGCAGTGTAGTGTGGTTGAAGAACTTGGACCTTAGATTCTGACAGATATACAAATTGCAATCCCTGCTCTGTCATTAGTAAACTATGTGAGCTCAAATAAATTGCTTATTTCTTCAAACCTATAAAATAGAGATGTGCTACCTCAAAGGGCTATTATATTCGTTAACTGTGAAATACATGTAAAATGCTTAGTAAGTCACTTGGTACAAAGTAAACCCACAATAAGGATCAACTATCATTATGATGACTGGTCAATAACAATATAATAAGGGTCAATAATAAGCTATTCAATGCAGAATTGTATGTTTTCTAGTCAGAATTTTCAATGTAATTATTTTCATTTGATACATTGTTTTTGTTATTATTGTTATTATTTTTGTGGAGAGTCAATAGGAAGCACAGCACGGGAGTGACCAGGATACATATAGAAGTCTCAGCTGATGAATTCCTCCATATTTTACTATAATAACATTCAAATGAATAGCATTCAATAATATCCAACACAAATCTAAAGGGAAAATAATATTAACTTCTGTGATAAACATCATTTACATGAAATAGGGCTATTTTAAACATTTTATATTTTATCATTTCTTTATAGAATTAATATACAGGTAAAATGACACAGAAAACTTAGTTACATTCTAATTGAGCCATCTCAACTGTGGTTAAAATAAAGAGCAGAACTGTTTTAAAACAACTGTAGGGACTGTCCTCTTGAGGGGGAGAAAAAAAACTTCACACATCTCAGAATTCAAAGGCGGAATTTCTAGAACTTAGAGAAGACTTTTGGCTAAAAGATTAATTAACCAGCAAGCCCTAGGCCTGAGATGCCAATGGGCTCAACATCGGTTTTCATTGTGATATTAGGAGCAAAACAGCCCATTACCTAGAAGTGGCTGCCCTGTGTAGTGGGTGGGGGAACACATGGCCCTTCTTTCATTCTTCTCATCAGGTATGCTCAAATCCACACTAGTGGTCAGTTTCCCAATCAGTAAACAAGGCTTGCTTCTTGACACACATTCCACAGGCAAGCCAGATTTTAGAAGACAAAAAGTCTAACATGCCAAAAGAAAATTACAGAAGTCAAAGAATCCACAAGAGAGTAGGAATTGTTGGGGGTGTAGCAGGAGCTTTAATTTGGCCAGCGCAAGCGTTACTCAATCTTCTCTTTCTATAAACATCCTTAGAATGGAAGCATTCAATTGTGGGCCGCTCCAGTAATTCCCAAGCAAGTATATTGGGGCTTTTGTGGTTTATAGTCTAGGACTTTATTTTGCTGTATCATCTGTGTATTTTTTCTTTTTGGTTAATCTTCCTTCCTCTTGGGAAGGAAAACATTCTGCAATAAGAAAAAACACTGCTTGTGGTAAGTCCCTAAAACTCCAGTGCAACAGATTGCAAAGTCTGTTAAATACACTTCATTGTTTCTCTCTTAAGCTGGTTATGTTCATATCTCCAACTCTGTATTCCATATGTGGTATTTTCATTGGTCACCAATCACTGATCCCTCCTTTCAGAAGATGTATTTTGTACAGTAAATGTGTTCTTCAAATGAGATCCACAAACCTACTTGACTTGCAGAAATTCTTGATGTCCCAATAATATGAAACCTATGCCATTTTTTCTTTCATTATGTATGTCTGTTTAAAATTTTTAAAATGTATTTTTAATTGTGACATATTTTGAATTGAAAGAAAACAATAAAGAAAAATATAACCGTTTGAACTCTGTGTATCATCTTGGGTATAATAGTTTGTTACAGGTGCTTTTTACTTAATAAGAATACACTTATGAGAATGCTGAACACAGTAAATTAACTGATTCTTAAAATACTTGAAGGATCAGAAGCTCTTGAAGAGAGTCCCATGATCCCTATAGGTGAAAGGCAAGTGATTCAGGAGAATAGAGAGATTCAGTATGAGAAGAGAAGCAAGAGGGAGTGAAAGGGACTCTGGCTATTGTGGATTTATCCCAGTTTGCCCAGGGATAGGTCTGCTTTATGCTTGTTGTTCTGGCATAATTATTGTTTCTACTCTTATCTTTCTGAAAGTATAATTTTTTTTTACAATAAATTACATGGTTATCCTAACTCTGAAAAAGATGCTGAAAAACCTACAGGGCACTTGTACCTAGAGAAGGTAACTTCTACTTGGCTCCAGACGATTACTGTCATGTGGGAATGAAGATCTGTGCTTTTTCAAGAGAAGCCAGATTTGGATTTTAAGTACAATCCCCTGATATTTAATGTGCTCAGCTGCTTCTTTTTCTCCTTATTTACTTTACGAGACAAAACCAGTCTGAATGACAGTTCTCCCTACAGGTTACCAATTTACAACTTATTTTGGCCTAGCACATCTACAGTTTGGGAGCTTAAAAACTACCATTTTCTTCTCTGCTCCATTAGCTGGAATATCTGGCTCCACTTAGGATATTCATGCATGTGCTACAGTTCAGGTTAAATAGGCCCTGTTTGAAAGCTTCTAAATGCTTTAAGCTGTGAAGAAAACTGACCAAGAGATTGGAGGCAGAGTGAGTGCAAACTCAGACTTTATTAACTTATTTGCCTACATCTGCATTTAAACCATTTTTCTTTGATAAAGATATTCTACTGAGCACCTATTATGTACCAGACACATTATCATGATGTCATCATGACAATCAATGCCATTGGTATTATTATTCCACTTTAAATGAAATTAGATAGAGGTTTGGAAAATTTATGTGATTCGACCAAGACTAATAAATGATTGATCCAAGATTAGTGCATAAGAATGTCTGCTCCAAATTCTGTGCTCCAACTACTATATTCATATCCTTTGATGGACAAAAATTAGCAGCTCCTTTATTTTGATTTTTATTTTAAGTGAATATATTATCCTAAATTGTACAGTTTCTATCTGATGAAAATTCTATAAGAAAAGTTAATAAATGCAAACAATAAAGCAACCAAGTAATAGAAAATTACCATGACTACTTAGCAATGTCAAGGTAGCTTAATAGTTCTAGAAAACATAGTCTCATTACTAAAAATTTCAAATTGTTGTCTACAAAACAGGACAACTATGTGATATTGGTAATTGTCTTTGGTTAGGTTTCTTAGAAGCAGAGTATGAGATGGAGATTCTTATACAAATGATTTTTTGTTGTACTGCTCTTATGGGAAATGTATAAGGGTGTGAAACATAAGATAGGGGAATAACTTGGCAAAGATGAGCAATTAGGAGAAGTCTAGCATTCTGATCTTATAGGAAGCTCTGGAGCTTGGATTGCATCACAGAGGCTGTCTTGCCTAGAAGCAAGAGGGCTGGGCTGTTCCACCCCATCCTCACCAATCTGTGGCTACAGCCTTCCAGGCATGTTCTCATGAAGAGGCTCCCATCAGCCCAGGGCAGGCCTCCAGAGAAAGATACAGATGTGTATCTTTAGCAGCTAATACCTACACAGCCAGGTAAATGAGACCTGCGAGGGGTGGGGAGGGGAGGGGTAAGTAGGGAGTGGGAGATGGGGAGATGGAAGTTACCACTGACAGTCTTTGCTACAGCTATCACATGTGAGAGATTCAGATAAATTATCCTCTTTATATTTATAGTTTTTATTTTGTGTCATTTTTAGATGGAAGGGACTATGTTGCTTGTTTCATCTTCAAGGTTGTATTTTCTTCTTTAATGGTAGTTTTCAATGTTTACAGGATTCCTGCTTTTATTGTCCCAATGTCTAAATTCATCCCTTCTTTCACCTATTTCCTCAGGGAAATGTGTTATAACTAAGCAATGGGCAAAATGAATTTACAGACTGATTCCTTCCCTTTAAATAATATTTGTTATAAGACATTATAGTACAACGAAATAATTCAGTCAGTCTCTTGGAGATTGTTATATTTGGATATGTCATATTTCACAAGTTAAAAAAGTAATTTCAAATAGAGAGAAATTTATTCTTAATATTTCTTACTAAGAATGTATCTCTGTAGGAGAAAAGGCTCTTTTAAAATAATTCCACAAGATATTGATGTGCATATTGTATCACTGCCAAAAACATTAATAGTAATAGTTATAGAAGCTTTACTATGAGTATGATGGTTTATGTTTCACACACATTATCTTAAATGCATGCTATGCTATAAGGATGCATGAGCATGTCGATTCTACGACCATAAGCTTTTAATCAGAATCACATCTGATGCGTAATTTTCCACAATAAAAAGCAAAAAATCAGATAGTCAATAAATGCTTTTTGCTATAGTTTGACAAGACAGAGAAAATGAGCCAGCCCAATTTGCTCTACAGTATTTGATTTTTTCAGATTGCTACCAACTCCCTTGTTCATAATAAAGCTTTGAACTAGAGACCGGTATGACTACTGGAGATTGAGAAGCCATTGGAGACCTAAAAGTCTGTATTTGGTGGCACAGGTGAAACATGCTTTTCACAAAAAGCATTAGGAGAGAGCATCTCAGTGGAAGAGTCACTTCTTTCACAATACGTCTTTCAGAAAGGGTGAGGGAAATTTTTCTGGTGTTACTTGTTTGTGGGATATAGAATTCTAAGCGAACTATGCAGATTTTTCAGTTTTCATTAAATATACCCAAACTCTCAGGGATAAAATCTTCATTAAAATGTTTTCAAGTGTAACTTTCAAATGAAGCCCGAAATCTAAAAAGATCTTTAGATTCAGCTTATAAGATTAAAATTGCATAAATTTGCCTTTATGAAAAATTAGTTTAAAGCTTTTTACTCACCCAATGGGCCACTGTAGGTTCAAAGAAGTCATATATTCTCAGTAGTATATTTTGAATGATTTCCTGCCAAGCTTAGAAATGAAAATAAGGATCCACAGTGTGACTCAAATGTACCCTAACCACCCCTCACAATTATCTAATTCCCACTTTAATATAATCAGCAGATTAGAAAGTATCTAAAAAGCAGATATGTACATCCTTTCTATCAGATGAATATTTCTCATCTCTTTCTTCAATGTATGGACCCTTTGTGTGCAATGTATGGACCCTTTGTGTATGTGTGCATGTGTGTTTGTTATGTGTGTGTGTGTTTTAAATCTTCATTCTTTCATCTGTGCTAAAACTCTGATATATGGGCAGGTATCTCTCCTTCCCATGATTGCCCTTACAATCAGTATCATCTGCCTATCCACTATCAGCACAGAAGATTCTGTGGTGCTCTAGTTTCTATTGTTCACACTATAAAATCAGTACGTATTATTTCCCATTATAAAAATGATAAATATGATTTTCCTTTTTCAAATCTAAAAGTGTAATATTGAGTAAACTTTGCAAGTTAATTTCCATCCTTTTATATACTGAAATACACACACTCCTGTTGAGAAACATGTTTTCAATTTTCAAAAAAAAAAAAAACATTATTAAATAGCCATATTGACCTATTGATTGAAAGCAAAAGATATGGCCATTATTCCTATGTTGAAGAAATTAGAGAATGTGAAGAGTAGACAGTATAAAACACAGCAGCTTTTCAGAAACAGGCAGCCCCTTAGCTGAGATTAACTGATGGGCTTTCTAACTATAGCAAAAATGATAAACGCAACTCCTGGTTTGTCTGCCAAAGGATGTCTAACTTCAGCCCATCCTGAGAGCTGAGGCTCAGCTATGGGGTGAAGACATTAATTTTATTTTTTATTTTAAAATAAAAATGAAAGTTTATTTTTTAAGGTGAGCCAAAGTATGCACTTATAACAATAGTTGAGTCTGAAATATCTCTGCTGCCAAAACTGGCTTTGTCAAAATGTCCACATTAAAATGGTCTTGTTAAAAATCTAAGTATCCTATAGTAGAGCTATGGTTTAGAACCAAACAAACCTATACATCTTACTAACCTAACTAACTGTGTGTGTGTGTGTGTGTGTATACAATGGAATAAATATTCTATGTTAATTGGTTTTTTAAAGACTGATGATGATATATAGAGTGCCTAGTACAAGGTGTAGGATGAAGTAGGAATTTAGTAGTTTATAACATTTGTAATTATAGTCAACATATTTCTGATAGCAAAACTGTTGAGACAATTGAAGTCTATAAATATACCAAGTATTCCTTGGTGTAAGATTCCTTTAAACATACTGTTTTTTCTACATGGAATACTGTCTTCCCTCACCTCTCCCCACCACGACATGAAAATTTCCTACATTTTTGGTTCCAACTTAGACATTAATCTTCTAGGAAGCCTTCCCTATATCCAAGACTGAGGGAAACCTCCCTTCTATGACTCCTAGACTTCCTGTCATATTATTATTGTTTGTATTGATAACATTTGCAAGTCCTTGAACATATCTTGCTTGACTTATATCCCCCCATCCTAGTATGGTAAAAAACAAACAAACAAACAAACAAAAAATAAAAAACAAACAAAAAAACATTATGAGTACTGAATATGTATTTTTGAATGGATGGAAAATATTGGCACATAATATATTATCAGGTTGAAACTATACCAACTGAAAGAATTATTCAGATGACCCTAGGAACTGCTTCTCATGAGATTCTCTTCCATTTCTATGTAGATTTTCAAATCTCTAAACCTAACTTTTCTTCTTGATCATCATCTTCCTAGTTTGGCAGACACCAACTAACTCAGGGTATTTGACCTTATCTGTTCTTGTAAAACTTTGCATCTTGGATCATAAATCAAACCCAACAACTGCTTATGACACCCTAGAAATGATGCTATAAAAACCCTGATTTTCATCTTCCTTAGTCCCACTTGGGACTACTTGAAAGAGCTATTATTTATATGACTTGTTTCTCCCAAAGTCTTTCCAATGATGCCCATCACTATGATTTCTAAGTTTTGACCCTACAGTGACTTTATCACGTGGTTCTAACTCCCCTTTCCTTTGGCTAACCCACAGAATTCTATGTTATAACTGTCTTGACCATGTCTTCTTTCTTGTCTTTCCCTATCTTATTGCTGTACTTGTTTTATAAACCCCTTCACAGGATTCCAGTGGATTCATTATTGCTATTGACTCTTCATTCTTAATGAAGTGTCTCTATTGAAAATGTGATTTTTTATTGGTATTTGTGCCATTAAGCCTTTCTCCAGGAGTGATCTTCCTATACAAATAGTTTAAAAAGTCAGTAACCAAACACCAAATTGATGGAGATAAATTATCTGCGAAGATGACAACAATACTGTCTTCTATCCCTGTAAACTTTTGCAATATGACTTTGCCACTTTGCCCCACCCCCATCAAGAAGCAGTGTTGATTGTTCTAGACCTTAAATTTCAGTTGTCCCATAACTTAGTTTGGACAATAGTATGAAGCATTAATGACGATAAAGAATTTTGAGCATAGGGTCCAAGAGACTGTAGAGCTTCTTTTTTCATCCTCTCGAACTATCACACTGAGACTACTGTTTAAAGAAGCCTGATTTAGCCCACCAGCAGCTTAAAGGCCACATGGAACAAGAAGAACCCTCCCCTCTGATGCTCTCTAGACCGATTAGCTGACAGCAACACTAACTACCAGAAACATAACCAACTTTTAGCACTCAATCCCAGCTGAGTCTCCACATGATTGCAGTTGCATGGATAACTCCAGATAAGAACAGCAGAAGACTTGCCCAAGTGAACTCACCCCAAATTGCTTGCTCATGGAATCACAATAAAATAAAATAAGCTAGCAAATTTTTTGGGTGGTTTGTTATCTATCAATATATAACAGAAAGCAATATTTAATAGGTAATATACATGATTTTCCAAAAAGACATAACTTATTTTATATTGTTTTAAATCAAATCTGTAAATATATTATTCTTTTTGAAACTTTAGTGTTACTTAATTTTTGTTTCTCACTCATACCTAACATTTGTGCAACATCTTCAAGTTTAGAATATATTTTTTAATCTATTTCTTCAATCCTGACATCCATTCTGTATGAAGGAGGCAGAGCAGGTGTTATAATCATCCTCATTATCTGGATGAGGAAATTGAACACAGAGGGAGCATCTAATTCAATCAAGGGCATGTGGTAGCAGAGCTCAAGACTAGGATCAAAACCCCGCACTCTTCAGTCTATGCTGTGCTGGCTCACGGCTTCCTCTGCCTCAATGAAGTAATATCATTTTTAGTATTGGCAACATTAGATTAAATTTAGGCTAAATTCACTAAATTCCTGATTCTGAATTTTTTTAAAACCCAGTCTGATGTCCACTTTTTACTATTGCCTTTTTTTTTTTTTTAACATTTTAGAGGCATGTTCATGTTAAGTAAAATTTAACTCTGAAGTTTCTGATTCATTTTCAATCAAATTTTTATATAGCAATAGTTCTTTGATGTCCCATATTCCCTTTGAACAATTTTATAAGCCATCTTTACCTTTTATTTTTGAATCATCCAGTCACATCTTGCCAAGGGAACTCAAAATTACATTTCACACTTTTTGTATTAGGTTCAATAAATAGTGTGATTCTAAACTGAGTATATTGTTGCTTCCTTAACTAAAGAAACTGCTTTATTGTATGCTTTACAAACTTGTTTTTCCTCTAAAGAGAAAATTTACATCATGTAAATTTTATTACTATCTCAGGTAATACAGGAAATATATTTCAAAGGCTATAATTCAAAATGGGCTTTGGGGGATTGTTTTGAATTCTATTAAAGTGGTCACATCAACTGTAATGCAGAAATAATCATAAACACCAATTTATGGAAAGACATATTAAGAACAAAATCTTAAGTAAAACTCATTGGGCCAACAAAGCAATACTAAAACAAACAAAAAACTTGTATCACTTACTTTAAAAATATTGCCAATTTTTGCTGTGCTTACTTTGAAGATGAAAACCACTCTCAGCAATCAGACTGTTGACATTCCAGAAAATGTGGACATCATTCTGAAGGGACACACAGTTATTGTGAAGGGCTCCTGAGGCACCCTGCAGAGGGACTTCATGACATCAGTGTAGAACTCTGTCTCCTTGGAAAGAAAAAGAGGCTCCAGATTGACAAATGGTGGGTAAATAGAAAGGAACCGGGTACTGTTTGCAGTATCTGTAGTTCTGCACAGAACATGATCAAGGGTGTTACGCTGGGCTTCTGTTACAAGTGAGGTCTGTGTATGCTCACTTTCCCATCAACGTCGTTATTCAGGAGAGTGGTTCTCTTGTTGAAATCTGAAATTTCTTGGGTAAAAAAACATCCACAGGATTGGGATGAGGTATTGCTTGTTCAGTATCTCAAATCCAGAAAGATGGGTTAATTCTTGAAGGAAATAACATTGATCTTGTATCAAATTACACAGCTTTGATTCAAGGAGCAACAACAGTTAAAAACAAGGATATCAGAAAAATTTTGAATGGTATCTACATTTTGAAACAGAAATAGTTTAAAAAGCTGATGAATAAGGCCTAAGCTGTCCAGCTACAGAAAAGGCAAGATGTTGGATAATTCCTCAGACTTATTTGTGATATTTTAAAGATGCAATAAAATTTGAGTATTGAAAAAATAATAATAATAAAGGTATTGCCACAGCTTAATTTATAGGTGATATATCCTAATGTTCCATCAAAATGACAAAACTGTTTCTTTTCTATTCAAAATTAACATAGCTAACATTGATTTAAAATCTACTTTTGGGTCTGGAATGGTTCTTCTTGCATGTTTTCTATTTAATCCTCTCAATAATCCACTAAGTAGGTAGGTAATTGTTATTTCCCATTTATAGACAAGAAATTTAGACAAATGCTAATAGATGAACCCACATTCTACCTAGTACCCTATGATGGGTAGAAATGTCTTATATGAACTTATGAAAATCAGTCAATCTCTAGATCTTACTTAACTTCTATGTAAAAGAACACATGAACTTATGCACACTGCATAAAATAATTTATATGAGAGCAAATCTTAATATATAATATTCTATTCATATAGCTGTCATCATTAGATTTTTCAAAAAAATGAATCTAAATTATTCTTAATATGTTTGGAATAAAACTCTATGTTTCCAGTTGAGTGCATAAAACACACCGGGGGCGGGGGGACCAAAAATTAATACCTATTAGTGAAGCACACACTGGAATCTCACATTGGGGAATCCAGAGAAGCTGTTCATCCCTCCTCAAGGCAACCTCTCCCTGCAGCTCCCCTGACCCCTCACATTGAGAAAGAATGTCACAATGTCACATCTTGATGAAGAGTCTTGTCTTAGTTTTTATTAGGAAGCAGGGAGCCAATTAAACACTTTGATTGAGAGAGCTTCACTAATATCTAATTGAGATATACAACATAAGGAGAAACCATATCTTCTACTTAGAAGATTCTATAATGTTGGTTAGAAGTATTAATGATAATAATTATTAATAATAAGTGTTAATTCACTTATGCATCAATAAAAAAACCTTGCAAAAAAAGGTATTGAATGTTTATATCTCTATTCCTCAGTTGTGGAAATTGAGGTAAAAAAGACAGTAAGTCACACAGCTAATAAGTCAGACCCAGATAATCTGGTACCAAAAAATTCATTCTTAACTCTTCTGCTATTTATAAACCCAAGACTTTTATGAGGGCAGATATAGTAGTATATCTAAGGTATTTTGCAGATTATGATGTATAATATGAACAAAACTATTGTTTTTGGCTAAAGAGTGAGAAAGTCAACAAATGATTTTAAGGATACAGGCACAAATTTGCAAACAGTGTAAGCTATTGGCCTTGGAATTACCTATCTGTTGAACTAATAAAATAAAAAGACAAAAAGGGAAAAAGAAAAAAAAATAAAAACAAGTAAAAGATTAAGAGACAAAGAACTGACTTCTATAATATTTTAGAAATAATTGTCTTTGCTTCCTTTGTTCTTCCTCTCAACTATATATTAAATGCTTAGTCGAAGCATTTATGAGATTAATTGCAGGGCCAATTTAGATGGCATAACTTTGAAGACCAAACTTAAGCATATACCTAAGAATAATTTATCTTCTCATCGTCACTTATTATAATAGTGTTTTTTGCCTCTATGTGTTTTGTTTTATATGATGTACTTTTTAGAATATTAGACTACCCCTATCTATGATATAGCCATTCTACCAGCAACAACTTCAGTGAGTCTGGGTCAAATAGCAGTTGGATTTAATAAGACAAAAAGCAAATACAAGTGGAGTCACTTCTAAGACTTTATGATCCAATTAATACATGTCTTTCTAGAGGGATAAGACATTTGAATATTCAGTAGAACTCTGGATGTGCAAGCTAATATAGTGAAAATTATTTTAGCTTTTGAAATGAACAAACTAGCATCCTTGAGTCCATCACCAGTCACCTATCTGACCTCAGACAAGTTAGTAAAGTCAACGGCATTTTTCTTTATCAGAAAAACAGAGTTAATAAAAACTTACTTTGAAATATTTTAGGGACAATTTAAAAAGATATGCAAAATTTCCAACAAAGTGACCTTTGCATTGCACGTGTTCAATAATTTTTATTCTTCATTCCCTTTACTACTGATCTCCTTCTCAATGTTTTCCTCTTCTTTTATCTATGAATCAACTGCATCAATGAAAATAATAAACTTTTACTTATAAACTATGTATAATCATATAACACATTTCAGGTGAGACTTAAAAAAAATGGATTGACCATAGTCTTAGTTCCAGTAGATGCCTTCAAATAACTAAATAGGCCTCTCCTGACTTTCTATGGATCTCTATTTTTATAAAAATTACTAAAGTTCATATACAAGACATAAAATAAACATTTATACAATTCAAGAGTTATAGAATTTTAAAATTGGGATATTCAAGAAGGAAGAGATGATCATTTATTTAAACAATCAAAAAATCATGGATACTTACTATGTGCCAGATCAATTGGTCCCTGAACTTGTAAAGTTTATATTCTAATGGGTAAGGTACATGATGTTCAATTTTACTTGGCTATTGTGCACAAGAAATGATTGGTAAAGGTTGGGTGGTGAAAGAGAGCTATTCGAAATGGTTTCATTTAGCACACACTAACCATGGGAAGAAATCAGCTGTGTGAAGGGCAGAAAGAAGACTCATAAACAGGAAATAATAAGAATAAAGATATTAGAAGGATTCGATCTTGGCCTGTATGAGGAACGCCAGGAAGGATGGCCAAGAAGAGGAAAGAAAAAAGTGGTAAGATAGGAAGTTAGAAAGGAAAGCATGAGTACCATGGTAAATCATTTGAGTTTTATTTTATATGTGATGTGAAGCCATTGGAGAATTTTGAGCAGAAAAGTGACAGATTTCATTTATAACTGTAAAAGGTAACTGTGGCTGCTGTGTGAAAAATAGATGTTCAGTGGACAAAAATGGAGGCAGGGAGGCCAGTTAGAAGACTGTTGCTGTATTAAAGAATGAATAGGGTAGTGATTTAAATTAAGGTGGTAGCAGTGAGAATGAGAAGTGTTCAGATTTACGTAGAGTCCATGGGACATAATTATGAGTTGAAATGAGGAGTCAAGGAGCTCAAGAAACCATTGTGACTCCTAAAATTGAGACATAAGTAAATGGTTGGAAGTTGTTGCCTTTACTATGATGAGAAAAAAAAATTGGGGAAAATTTGAGGAGGTCTTAAGCATTCAGTTTTTGACTGGTAAGGAGAATATGACTATTAGACATTCAAGAAGAGATGTTGTGAAATAGTCATTCAGATGAATGACTCGAGTTTGAAGGAATTCATCAGAGATAAAGATATAAATTTGTTGGTCAATAGCAGGTAGGTGGTTTTTAATGCTACAGGTTTTTAAAGCTACGGGAAATTTATCTAAGACAGAAGTATGTGTTTTCACCACTGTGTGAAAGAAGCATTTCTATGAAACCTTTCATAAGCTGAAAAGAAGTAAAGAAGCAATTACCATTAATTGATATGAAAAAATTTTTGAGTGTTCCCAGACCCCGAATTTAACTCATTCACAAGATAATTTTTTCACCATGATCGATCATCATCCAGTTTTACATTAATCATAACACCCTTAAGGACCCTTAGGCTTTTCTGATACTTGGACATAAGTTGCTAACAGATGCAAAGAAAAAAAATAAATCGAGATAAAGCACAGATGCTCACAGACACAGTTCAAAGATATGGTGGCTTGATACTGACATGATGAGTGTAGTTCCCAGGGAAGAGGCTTTGTGGTACCACTCTCACTGTACAAGCTGGGTCCTGCCTCTATGAATGTTGGCTGCAAAACAAATGCTGAACGCTATTTTTGTTTTTGCCTTTTTTCCTAAAAGCGAAAATGCTCTTTGGATTTCTTTCAGTTAGCAAAAAGATGTACTAAAGTTGGTCTTTCATAAAAGCTAAGTGGAAAAGTGAACTTTCGCAAAAAAAGGATACCTATATGAGCTAGATACGAGATGAAACGAAGGTCAGGGACCGAACACAGGGGCACTAATATTTATCAATTACAAGAGGAGCAGTCAATAGGAGAGACTGAGAAGGAGTATCTATTAAACTACCAAGGTAGAAGGAAAACTAGGCAAAACTGAAAGACAACCAGTTATAATTCAGAGATAAATTAATTGAAAAAAATGCTGCATACAATCTCAACGAAATGCCAAGAAAATTTCAACTCATCAATAGTGAAGGTGACCTCATTATAAAACCTTCGCTGACCTTTTAATGATTTTGCGAGATTGAATGATAAAAACTGTTATATTTCAACAAGAAATTGCGATGAATATTATTGTACTTCAAAGGTTTAGGAGAAAACCTGGAATTTTGTAAAGAACAGATAAAGGACAAAAGGGAGAAAGGAGAAGTCAAAACACAAATAAGTAAAAATAAAGGAAGGGAGAAGTCAGAGAGAGGAGCTTTGCAGACTTTATCTCAAGTATTTCCCTTCCCATTGATGCTGGTTTTCAAAGAAAACCAGGGAGGGAAAAAGATCACGCAGCCCTCTTTTCCTCTCAGTTGCACATTGAAAACTCCTACTGCCATTGCCCGAGCTGCCTCCTGCCATTTCTCAGGTACCTGTCTTCATTCTGGCTCAGGTCCCAAGCCAAAATGTGGGAGCCTAAGCTCTAGACAGCAGTGTGGGTCATGATCAAACCCCTTAAGTCAGTTGAACTTTAAAGATATATAATTATCCCACCTGGGTTAAACTGACCCCATTACTCAAATGATTGGTCCCCTCAAATGGTTTACTCATTGTGCAACCACCATCCATGAAAGAACAGACGTGTTCTGAGCCTTGAAGGAGTGCTTTGGGACATCAAAGTTTCAAGAGGATTCCTTCAGAAAAAGCTAATGAAATACAAGTGTCTGACACTTAGCAACCACTTGAAAGAGGAAGAGAATTATGCTATGAACTCTGATAAGTATAATTAAGAAAATTTTAGATTGAACTAGACAATAAAGCACAGGCTTTGGAGTCAGCCAGTCAGACATTGGTTCAATTTCCAGCAGCACCACTTATTAGTAGTTTGACCTCATGCAAACTACGTGACCTTCATAAACCTCAATTTCCTTTCCTGAAATGGGCATAATGATAACACTTACTTAAAAAGGTTGCTGTGAGAATTAGATGACATAATGTTTCTTAGTCTCCTCCAGACATTTCTCTTCTCTGACTCCAGAAACGGACCTGAATAGAAAGGAAATCGTGTTCTCTCCCAAACTTCTTAAACACCCTTGCTCCCTCGTCTGCTCTCCCTATAACAACCGTGAGATACAACTGCTCTGCTCGACAATTGCATTCTTTCCCTGTCCAAAATCATGTTGTTTTCCAACCCTTTCCACTCCTTTCTACCTCCACTTAGCCTGCTCTGGTGTAGCCAGTCTCACTGTTAGACCCCGCATCTCATTGCTTGGTGCTGCTTCATGTCATCATTTGCATTGCTCTGCAGTTACCTCAATGTCCTGAGCTTCCCTCCTTCCCTTTGTACATCTCATCGTTATTCATCTTCAAAATGTAATTCAATCAAATACAATGTGGTGTACTGAATTGGGTTTTGGAGCAGAAAAGGAACAAACTGGAGAAATCTCAATAAAGTGATGTATGATGGTTTCAGTTTTGACAAATATACCCTACTAATGTAAGATGCTAACATTACGTATATAATGGAACTCTCCTTAATTATCTTTGTAGCTTTTTTGTAAAACTAAAGTTATACCAAGATGAAAAAGTTATGAAAAAAAAAAAACTAAGTCCTAATATTTATTGAAGACTTCCTTGCTTATAACATCCTCTTTGCTACTCCCCTCCCCATTCCTCTCCTAACATTGTGACTTTGAGTACATTGCTTAAATATCCTGTGCTTTAGTTTCTTCATCTGTAAAATGAGTATAAACTACAATTAAGAGCAGGCCCAGGCAGAGGTATGATACTTCGTGTGTGTCTGGGAGTGCAGTGTGTGTGTGTGTGTTTGGTGTGGGGTATCTGGAGGAGACCTAGGGAACTAATGAGCTGGGGTTTGCACCCAAGCTGTCTAGTTCAAAAGTCTCTGCTTTTAACCATTAAGTTGTGCTGCTTGTGGAAACATTATAGGATGTTTTGTAAACATTTATAAAGTGTGTATGGAGAAAAACTAGAAGGAAACATCAAACAGCAGGGGCTGTCTCAGAGCTATGGAATCGTGAATAATTTTTTATTATTTTATTTTTCCTTTCTTAATTTTATAAACATTCTATGACAAATATAGATTATTTGCCATGAGGAATAAGTAATTATGCACACTAAACTCATAGTAGTGGTCACCTCTGGAGACAAGAGTAATAGAAATGAGACTTGGGTAAGGGTTAAGGGGCAGCCTCAGTTAGTTCTTAAAATCAGAAGCAAATACCATGTAATACCAAAAGATGTTACTTCTGACCTATGGACAGGGCAAAATTTAGGAGACATAAGCAAAAAAGCAGGATTTTTTAAATGCCACTCTCTCCCTACTTAATTTTTTAAAAATAAAGTAAAAGTAAATTAGTCCACCTAAATTTTGACTATTCACACGGTGAATGATTTTGTTATCTGCTCTGAAATATCAAATCCTTTAAAACAAATATTTGGCACATGCCCATGCTTTACTGAAAGTCTTCTCAAATGTTCAGTCTGCCTATGGGGTAGTTCAGCTTTGCCACTGTTACTTCCTCCATTCACGTCTCAGTGTCTTTCTATGCAAGGATGTGTCCTCATTGGGCTTCCCACATGTTAAAGCACATGGTATATAATAAACAGACAACATAAAATAACTGATTTCCAATGTATCTTTGGGAGTAAAATCTTATATTCACAGTTGCTCAAAAACTTTTAAAAGTTTTATTGAAGAAAATACTATCCATGGAAGTTGTTTAGATACTCAGTAATCTACCCTAGAATTAAACCTGTCTATATTGACTCAAGGAGAAGTGTTGTTACACATTTGCCTTGTAGCATAAAGCAATTAGCTATATCAAAGATGTCATTAAAAGCAACTCATCTCTGTTAATATTATAAGAATATTTTTGAGGATGTTGATTATTATAACCTACATACAGTCCTAGAGAAGTTTTACCTGACTTTATCATCAAGATATTTCCTAAACATTATTTTGTTTTTGCATAAGATCACTATGAATTTTGTACTTGCTTGTGCATTTTTTTCTTGCTTGGCTGCTAAAATATTCTTAGAGTCGTATTTGTGGCCTAAAAAAATTAGAAGATCTGCATGACATTAATATTGGCAAATATTTCTTAAACAGGATGCAAAAAAGCATAATGACTTAAAAGAAAGATTGATAAATTGGACCTCATTGAAATTAAACTTTTACTATTAAAAGAATGGAAAACAAGTTATAAAGTGAGAGAAAATATTTCATATATATATATATGAAAAATAACAAGCAATCCAATTTGAACATGAATGACTCAGAAGACGCGTCACAAAAGAATATATTGAAATGGACACTAAACATGTGAAAACATGTTCATTAATCATCAGAGACATACATTTAAAAAAATAATTAGAGACTATGACCCACTCATCAGAATGGCAAACATTAAGAAAACTGAAAACACAAATTTTTATTTTTTAGATTCATCAGGTTTTTTTTTTTCTGGCTTTATTGAAATAGACAATTAGTTACTCATATTTACACTGTACAATTCAATAAGTTTTTAAAATTATAGTTGGCATACTATAATATATTAGTTTCAATTGTACAGTATAGTGATTAGAGATCTATGTAACCCACAAGGTGATCACCCCATTAAGAAGATCTACATCTTCACGTCTCTTTGTAACTATCCATTTGTACTTCTTAATCTCTTTGCCCTTTTTCACCACACCCCCAACCTCTTTCCCTTTAGTAGCCCTCAAAATATTCTCTGTATCTATGAGTTTGTTTCCATTTTTGCTGTTGTTTTGTTCTATAGATTCCACATATATGTGAAATCATGTGATATTTGTCTTTTTCTATTTATGTAACTTCATTCAGTGCAATACCCTCTAGGACCATCAAGATAATCTTTTTCCATCCCCTTTCTTTTAGTCTGTGTGTGTCTTAATCTGAAGTGAGTCTCTCATAGGCAGTATATGTAGGGGTGTTGTTTTCTTATCTATTCAGCCACTCTACTTTTTGGTTGGAGCAATTAACTCTTTTCCATTTAAGGTACTTGTTAATAGGAATGTAGTTATTACCATTCTTTACTCATGTTTTTGAAACATGATTTTTCTTCTTAAAGAAATCCCTCCAACATTTCCTGTAATACTGGCTTGGTGTCGATAAATTCCTTTAGCTTATTTTTGTCTAGGAAGGTCTTTACCTGTCCTTTGACTCTAAATGATAACTTTGCTGGATAAAGAATTCTTTGTTGTAGATCCTGGATTTTCATCACTTTGAGTATATTGTGCCAAGCCCTTCTGTCCTGCAGTTTCTTTTGAGAAATCAGCTGCCAGTCTTATGAGTGCTCCCTTGTAGATAACTAACTACTTTTCTCTGGCTGCTTTTAAGATTCTCTTTGTATTTAAACTTTGGCACTTTAATTATAATGTGTCTTGGTGTGGGCATCCTTGGGTTCATTTTTTGGGAACTCTTTTTGGGATTGTATGTCAATTTCCTTCACTAGATCAGGAAAGTTTTCCATGATTATTTCTTCAAATAGCTCTTCAACTTCCTGTTCCCCTTCAGGTGGCCCGATGACATGGATGTTTTTACATTTAATTTTGTCCCACAGACTCTTTAAATTATTGTTATAATCTTGGCTTCTTTTTTCTTATCATTCTGATTGAGTGTCCTTGGCTTCTCCATCCTCTATATTGGCAGTTCGATCCTCTATCCACTGTGTTGATTTCATTTAATATATTCTTCATCTCAGATAATGTGTTCTTCATTTTTAACTGGTTCCTTTTTATAATTTCCATTTTCATTTTTGTGCTTTTTATCTCTTTGTTAAAGTTCTCACTGAGCTCATCAACACTTGCCCTAAGTTCATTGAGCATCTTTATAACCAGTGTTTTAAACTCTACATATGTTTGATTACTCATCTCCATTATTCCTGGATCTCTGGTCTGTTCTCTCATATGGGTTCTGCTTCTTTGTCTTTCCATTTTGGTTGCTTTTCTGTGTCTGCTTCTATGTACTAACCAAAGCTGCCAAGTCTCCTGGTTTTATTGGTATGGCTTTGTGCAGTAGGTATCCAGTGGCACAGCCTTGAAAGGGGTTCAGCTGCAAGCTGAGTTTAGTCCCAGCCTGTGCCCCTCTGGGGCCACCTGTTAAGATACAGCAAGCAATTCATAGATGCTGTGCTTATAGTTGCCTCAAGAAGCCACACCAGAAACTGAGGTCAGCTGCCAGCAGCATGAGTCTTAAAGTTGGTTCAACAAGGAGCACCAGATTCACCAAGGACACACCTAGATGTGGCTTGGGTGGGGCTGCGAATTGGGGGAGATAGAGTTTCAGGGAATCCTCTGGATGGAGTGACCTTTGTTATCCAGTTTGATGACATCTAAGCTATGGCATCACTGCTTCCTATCACTGGGAGTGGGGAACACTCAACAGAGGAACAATAAATACCATCAGCGCTTCTGGTCAGGAAAAATCCTCTGGCTCTCACTCCAACAACTCATTATCTTCCCGTAAGTCTGGTTACCCCCTCCCCGGCAGCCAACCTGGGGCTGGAGCTCAGAGCAACAAGTTCGTTACCACAAAAGTCCGTATGTGTACACGGCCGCTTTAAGAGGTGTCTGCAGCTGCCAGCTGCCACTGCTGCATCCTGTGTCCACTCAGCCTCTCAGGAGCAGGCAACCTCACATCTTTGCCCCCTCCTACCTTCTATTGTTGCAGGTTGATTAATTATTTCTCTCCCTAATTGTAGCATTTCTCTCCATCTAGATCCCAGATGACTTTGTTTGTTGTTTGCTCCATGTTCCGTCACAAGAGGGATGAACAGAGTCTCTATCTATGCCATTTTTAGGTGCCTCCCTGAAAACATAACATTTTGTTTAAGATATGGAACTCTTTTCTATTGCTGGTTAGAGTATAAATTGGTATAACAACATTGGAGAAATACTTAGCAAGACCTGCTAAAGCTAAAATATGATGCAGTAATTCCATTCCTAGGCATATAGTCAGCAAAACAAACGGTTTTATCCACCAACGACTATATATAAAAATCTTCATAACAATTTTATTTGTAATAGTTCTCTATGTTAAACAATCAGATGGTCAACAATAGTAGAATGTGTAAATAAATTGTGATATATTCACATAAATAAAACATTACAGAGGGGAACCAAAAATTTGCCGATCTGAAGCTACTTTTAGGATATTGATTTTAAGCTGTTTATTAAGAAACGAAAGTCTCTAAAAGAATCTTTGATTCTCCCCCCTCTCCTGCCCAAGAGATTTAGATAGAAAAATTGGCTTCAGGAAGAAAATCTTAGGATTTCCCCCTTAGTCTGAATAGCCTAATTGGAATTAAGTATGGTAAATAGGAGGATTTCACGGCAGGAGCCTGTTAGCTACTTATCCCCAGTGTCCCATTGTTTCTCAGTTGCCTAACAAGAATTTGCCTGCCACGTGTGTTCAGCTCTTCCTCAACTACCTGTAAATCTCTCATTTTCACTTCTGAAATCTAATACCTTTATTTCCCCTTTTCTTCTTTGTCCAAAATGTCATATATACCCAATGATGACTCACTGTTTTTGTGATTTTCATGCTTTATGCACTTCCCATGTGCATGCATTAAAATTTTATTTTCTCCTGTTAATCTGTCTGTCTTATTTGGTTATTGGCCCAGCTAGAAGAACTTTAGAAAAATATTATTTCTTTTTAACCTATACTACACATTGATGAAAGAAAAATCCAAACACCTACTAGAAAACTAAATAAATATCACAAACATACTATTGAGTAAAAGCAATCAGACACAAACTGTATATAATACCATTTATATGAAGTTCAAGAATGCGCAAAAGTAATATATGATAAAGTTAGAATATGGTTACCTTTGAGGGAAGAATGAGGGAGCCATGGAGAATGACGGATATGTTCTCTAATTTGATCTGAGTAGTAATATATACGTATAAGATAGTCATTGGGATATGCATTTAAGATATGTGTACTTATATGTTATGTTTCTTTATTAAAAAAAGAAAAAAATTTGTGACTTTCTTTTGAGAAGTTTATATGACTCTGTAGCATGCATTTGGATATAATGATCTAAAACTATAGGTCTATTAGACATTTTTTGTCCTAATTTTTCCTTTCCTCTTCCTTCTTATTTAATTTGAATTATTTTATCCTGCTATTATTTGCATTTTTCTGAGCCTCCTGAAATCCTAATTGGGACATAACTTAAAAGTAAATACACATATGTATAAATGAAAGTTTAGATATTCCTCAACTGAACATTAGAAACTTGGTGTCAGATTTTTATTCTCATTCTCCTTACTAAGAGTGCAGCTAGTACAATCAGTAGAGAAATTACTTATTATGTACTTTACATAGTTGCTGAAGGAATCAAATAAAGTAGTATAATAAAATTTATTTTTTCAAACAGAGTGATATATAAATTACATTTAAAAGCAGGCAATGTTAATCTAAGAATGTGATCTCTGACAGTAAACAAGAAAATCAATAAACTAACACCAACAAAAACAGTGATTCTTACAAAGAAAAAGTTGTTTTAAGTCTATAATTTATGTCTTTTCTGAGATTGTTTAGAATTGCTTTTAAAAATACTTGGCATCCTTATTTAAATTCTGTCCAAGTGACCGCCAACATGAGTTTCAATGATTGAGAAATTCTTAGTGTTCCTAGGATCAACTTGTGTGAAGCCATCAGGGAACGGGACCAATTTACTCATATAAAAATTATTCCAATCATTTGAAATGCTTTATTCAATCAGACTATAAATCTACAATATACTAAAATTCAAGTTTAAATGTTAAGTAAATTCAGCAACATAAAATCCATGTCTAGAGGGGAAAATAAAAGAGGACTGAGATGAATATAATAGCTGTTTTCATCTCTCATTGTGCAGCTAAGCAGTTTATGGAGGAAAAATAGGTGTTATGAAACTTTCTCAAAGGAATTTGTGAATATAAATATTCTGACTTTTATGTAAGGATGTCAGTCAGCTCTTCCAGGTGATTTTCTCAAGTTTCTTTCCAATTTAACACATTTTTCAACACATTCCAAATAACTTCTGCTCCCAGCATTCCACTGAGATTATCTCACCAAGACAACCTGTGATCCTCTTGTTGCTAGATTCAATATACATTTTTTAGTCTTCTCGTTTGTCTTATCGATATTTCCCTCCTAGAAAAGCTCTCTTTCCTTAACTTTGGTGACCCCACACTTTCTTGGTTGTCAATCTAGCAGCATCTCCTCAGCATCCTTTATGAATTCTACTTTTGCCTGTCATTTCGAATTTGGTGATACTTAGGTTCTTTCTTGTGTCCCTTTATTCTTTTTCCCTAAGCAATCTTATCTAATCATCTGGCTTCAGATACCATTTGATATGATAACTATTAAACCTCTAGCTTCAGTCACTATTTCATTCCTGGACTCCAAACTCAAGTGACTACCTACTGACATCTCCACTTGGGTTTCTTGGTGGAGACCTCAAAACCAACAGGTCATATGTAGACTTCGTCGCCTCTCTCTCCACTCTGGTGATCTCTCAGTAAGCACACTGTCACTCATTAACTTCTTTATCCCAATATTCTCCACTTTCACACAACACATTCTGACAAATTTATGTGCTAATTAGCACTACAATCCGTTTACTCTCTATCTCACTTTTTCAGTATAAATGCTTACCTACAATCCATTCTACTCATAATAGCCAAATATAATCATTCCCTTTTCTTGCTTAATATCCTCCATCACTGCTAAAGGTATACATCCCAGAATAACTGTTAATGGGATTTGCCATAATAGCCCTTGAAGAATTAGATTATTTTTTTAAAAAAACTTATTTTTCAGTATAACAACTTTTGTTTTTAACCTCCAAACATATTAAATAAATAGATGATATGAGGTAATATTTGGAGATTACAATTTCAGGCAAAGACACATTTACCAATTTACTTGATGCAGAAGGACAAATTTGATGTGAATGCAATTTTTGGATTAATCTAAAACATGTTTAGCTTACGTAAGCCAAATGAGAGTGAAGAGGTATTGTTCTTTAGTTTGTTGTCAGCATGCACTATTTTCATGTTAGCTTTTACTTTAGCTTATAGTTGTTTGTGTGTGTGTGTGTGTGTGTGTGTGTGTGTGTGTGAAAATTTCATTTTCACTGCAGTCTGAGTATGAGATAACCAATGCCCCTTTGCAAGACTGTTCACATTCTCCTCCAACACCCAACTGCTTTCTTTAGCAAGTATAATAAATCTTCAGAATACTGGATTGTATGTTATATGTATAGATTGCATTTACTATCATACTGTAATATTGTGATTGGAACTTTTAGTCTATGCCCCAGTTCACCATTTTAGGGAGGGAAGAGGGGCTAGAAATTGAGTTCAATTTCAATAGCTAATGATTTAGTAATGAAGCCTCCATAAAAGTCCAAGAAGACAGGGTTCAGAAAGCTTTCAGGTTGGTGGATATGTGGAGATTTGGGGAGAATGACTCATTTGGACGGGGCATGTAAGCTCTGTACCCTTTCCCCATGCCTTGTTCTATGCTTATCTTCTATCTGACTGTTCCTGAGTTATATCTTTTTATAACAAACCAGTGATCTAGTAAGTAAAATGTTTCTCTGAGTTCTATGAGCCACTCTAGCAAATTAATTAAACTTATGGAGTGGGGTCATGAGAACCTCTGATTCCTGGTCAGTGGAATAACTTGGGCTTGTGACTAGCATCTGAAATCCAAGGGGATGTCAGTCATTGCAACCTCCAATCTATAGCCAGTTGATCAGAAGCTCAGGTGACAATCTAGGCATGTGATTGTCATCTGAAGGGGGAAGAGGCAATCTTTTGGGACTGAACCCTTAACCCATGAGATCTGATGCTTTCTCTGGGCAGATAGTGTCAGAATTAAGTTGAATTATAGGATACCTAGCTGGTGTTGGAGCATAGCTTGTTAGTGTGGGGAAACCCCCACACACATTAAAAACTGGTATTCAAAATATCCATTCGCCTACATATAGAAAATTTTTTTAGTGTGCAAGTGATATATATTTATCTATATGCGAAAATTGTTTATATATCTTGATTTGAGATGAAATAAGAATATGTCCCATTAAAATAAATAAAAATTTTCTTTTCATATTTTCTTTTAATAGCTTTTCACTTAGCAGAGTTTTCAAGAATAAATGCAAGTTGTTAAGTGAGAATAAGTTGTATATTCCTTGCTTTCAGGATAAACTCTAAATTTCTTAACATAGCTTGAAAGGTATGTGCCCTAACCCCTGCCCCATCTAACACCAATCCGCATTTTGTACTTTACCTTTGAACTATGCAGAACTATAGAAAACTTGCACCAACCCAGGAGCTGCAGTCCAAAGTACTCTGTTGGCAGAACTAGGGCTGGCATGATTACCTAAGGTTTCACATATGACAGAGGATTCAGAGAAAAAATGAAATAAGAGTAAATATGTATACTACAGCAAGGAGGAATTATAGAAAGCATCTTCTTCTAGAACAGACTGAATCAACAAATTATTATTGTCCTGAATCATCTTCTTAAACACTTCCTTAAAAATTAATGGTGCCATTATGATCAAATGATGCAGAATATTTTACCTGTTTTGTTACACTGACAACTTTTATTTAAAGTTTGCAAATTATTAGTGTCCAACTTAAGCTGGCTACTTATAAAAGTTGATGTTGTAGACCTGTGTCAATCATCCTGTGTTTTGCTGATTACAAAACTCTCCTTAGCTCCATTGTGTGTGTTTTTTAAATTTTAACAATATTGAGGTGATTTAGTCTTGAATGCATTTAAATGGATGCAACAACTAAAGATTTTTCTCAAAGGATCTTCTAAGGTGAAATGTTGTTAATCAGATAGGCTTTAATGAGAGCACCTCTCTGGTTGCTTTGTGAAGAATGGATGCTAGGATACTAAAGGCAAGCAGAAATATTAATTGATTAATGTGGAAGCTATTAGAATAATCCAAGTGGAAGATGGTAGTAGCCTGCTTAGGGTAGTGGCAGGAGATGGAGAGAAGTAGGATTTATATGAATATTTTAGAATGAGAAATCCTGCTATTCATGACAATATACCTGAACTTGGAGCACATTATGCTAAGTGAAATAAGCCAGACATAGAAAGACAAATACAACATTACACCACTTATATATGAAGAATCTATAATAGGCAAACTCACAGAGGCACAGAATAGAATGGTTGTTGCCAGGGCTTGGGAGAAGGGGAGAATAGGGAGGTGTCAAAAAGGTACAAAGTTTCAGTTACATAAGATGGGTAAGTCTTAGAGATCTTGATGCATGTAGTTCATACTGTATTGTATACTTTAAATTTTCTAAGTATTGTTTCACACAAAAAAATACTAATAGAGTGGAAGGAAACTTTTGGAGATGATATACTGATGGTGTAGATCATGGTGATAGTTTCACAGATGTATCCTTATCTCTGAACTCAAGTTGTATACATTAAATATGTACAGCTTTTTGTATGTCAATCATATTTCAATGAAGTAGTTTTAAAAAAAAAAGAATGAGCAACTGAAATGTGTAAGACTAGAAAAGGAATAGGTGGTGGTGAGGGAAGTAAAGAATGAAGAGATTTGTCCTGGATAAATATGTTTAATTTGCCTATTAGACATCCAAATGGAGTTCTTAAGTAGTAACTGGAGAGTTTCAAGAAGATGTAAATTTGAAAGTCATCTCTGTGTATCCATGGGACAGCTATATCCATTGCTGAGATCTCAAGGGCAAAATTATAGAGAATCTAGAAGACTTTCATATTCAGTCTGGAGCAGGAATTAAAATGAATAGAAGTGGACCATGGTGCAAAAAATGCCAAAAGAAAATGGCGTAAAATGAGACTCTCTCCCAGATTTACCTCTTTAAATTGCTCACAAGGAATTTGTATACCACTGCAAGTCTTTTTTAGAATGAAGTGGGCTTTAAAAAAATAACGTAAATCATTTGTTACAGAATGTGTGCCTTCCTGCCATGCCAAATGGGAAGTTAACGATTCTTTTCTATATTGATCATGTGATATTACTGTGGCATTCTAGGAGTTACCTTAAATATCTTGTCAACTTGAACTTATTACCAAGCTCAATATCATTTTCACCAGAACCAAAGGTGTTCGGCATATTTTGACATGTAGAGGGATAATTCTAAATAAACTCCATTTCACACACAAAAAAATCCATTTATTGTCTTGCAATATATTTTCCAGTTAACCCAAGTTATTAGAACTACTCAAATTTTATTCTTCTCAAAACAAAATGTTCTTGAACAATATTAGGATTCCTCAGACAGTATGAGACTCTCATATCCTCTCAGACCACATATATCATGACAGTTTAGGGCCAGAGCTCTTATTTAAAATTTGCTTCTAAATCTCTTAGGAACTTTGTTGTTTTTAAGTACTCATATCCAGACTTTTACTCTTGGAGATCCAAATTTGGGGTTTGTGTGAAGAGATTATTCTGAAAAAATTCCCCAAGTGATTTTGCTGTGGACCCCCAGTTGGGAAGTACTGCTCGATGGAAAAGACCACTGAGACTTTGAGAATTTGAGGTCCAGGCAGGTTCCTAGGAAACTTCTTTAATCTCATTGATCCATCTGCTCTCTTATAACCCACCTGTGAAAGCCGCTTTTAATTTACCTAAGAATTAAGTCAACGTCTCTAATTTTCATAACAAAATAGATAACTTTGTCAAACACATGCCAAGTATTGTATTCAAAGCAGGTGGATCTCCTATAACAACAACTAAGAAAAACTATATTTTAGACAAATATGATGATTTCTATCTCAAGTTGATTGCTCTCCTAATTCAGGCAAAATCTGGGTTAGTCAATAGATATCAAACAGGGATTGTACTGTATTTGTGATATTCTCACTGAGCAGTCTAAGTTTATCTTCCTGAATTATCAGCAAGTCAAATTCCTGGACTATATCACTGTTGATTACTTTTGTTCCCTGTGGAAATGCCTTCAGAGAATGAAAATTTTAAACACTGAGTCCTCAAGTTTTATGAAGGTTTATAAAAGAGATAGCTTCTTCTAATAAAAATTACTATTGAGAACACTATATACAAGATAAATTTCTCCTCAGAGTAGAAAGCCAAGGAAAATGTATCTAATATGGGTTGATATGTTTTATTTTATTTATAAAGAGAATTATTTAAGTGCTTAACTGCCAGAAACCACTGTAGTTTTCTGTGCCAGTGTATAATCATCCCTAAGGCTTTCTGGTTGCTGTATCTTCCCACATCACTTGGCTTTTATTCTTTAATCCTTGTTTTAATGGTGCCATGGTACCTATGCCTTTTATTGTAAGTTATTTCAAATTTTCTTTGGAACTGGGTAAATTATTAATAATAAAATGCATCCTGAGTTTAATAAAATCAATATTCATTTAGATTTAGTAATTGGGAGACCACCTCCAACAACTCTAGTCTGTAAATTATCTAAATTAAGTAATCCAAAACCTAAAACCCAAAATCCATCTGTTTGTTTGTTTGTTTGTTTGTTTTGTCTTTTTTTTGCTTTGTTTTGTTTGTTTGTTTTTTTATGTTTGTTTTTGGTCGGACTTATCTGCCATGACAAGAGGCTTTCTCTCTGGAAGATCACATTGCAGTCAAGGGTCTTGAACACTTCTTCAGCATCTGGAAGAGAACTTTGTGATTCTCTCCCCACTCCTCTCCATCAGCATTGTCATTACTGATATTTAAGCACTCTTAAAAGTAGGCCCTGTGCCCAAAGGATTGCATACAATCATTCACCTAATCTTCACAAGGTTGAAGCCAGTTCTACCAATGTCCCTACTTCAGATAAGAAACCCCAAATTTAAAAGATTAAATATCTTACACTCAATATATGTTTTAAAATATATGCATGAACTTATGCAGAGAGACATCTGGTTATTAGATTTAGTTCTGGCTGAGATTAGGAGAAATAAGGTAAAGAAAAGCTCCTGCTCTGGATGCAGGGGTGAAGTACTGCTGCTTCCAGGAGCTCCCCCCTGGGGCTTTCCTGACCTCAGAGAACATGAGAAGAATGGTCTTGCTCTTGCGCTGTTGTGTGAGGCAGATGATTGAATCTGGAGTAACATATATAACAGGGTTGTCTTTCTTTAACCTGGGCTTCGACTTTTCTCTTTGCCTGTATTATTTATATTTGGATTCTAAATAGTGTTAACCAACAGTAGATCCAGTTGACCAAAGAATCAGGCAGGTATAGTTGACTGCCCCATTGTCCATAAAATCCAAGGGATCATGGCCACTTGGTTGATCATCTGATAGTACCATGATTATTAGTCCCCAAAATGGGTCTCTCACGGCAGTTTTTCTTTTTCTGCATATGGAGAGTTAGCTATCATCTAAACATGAGGCATATATTTTACTATAGCCTTGAGAATGATAAGAGACAGACCATTGACTCATATTTTTTAACTATAGGATTTAAAATTAATTAAAGAAGGTAAGGATTTGTTGATCCAGTAAGTCTTTTATGACGGTACGGGATTGAGAATCAGGAAACCTAGTATGTAGGCCTATTTATTCTAGTGACATGTGACTTTGGATAAATTATTTAAGTGCTCTCAGCCTCAGTTTCTAAACTGTAAAATGAGAGAGTCGTGTTAGACTGTCTTGAAAGTCTCTCCCAATTCTCTAAACCTATGAAGTTAGCAGTCTCTTTTATTTACTATATCATGTGACTCTTTGCTGAGGTAAAGATCTGCTTTATGTAATCTTCAGTCTTGCAGAAAATAGTTCAAAATCAACAAACAAAAGCAAGAAGGGATTTTTCATAACACAAGGATAAATTTAGGCATGATCTGCTCTCACACACTTCATCCAGTCATTTGTGAGGATTTTCTTTTATTATTACTCATTTCCCTAACTGATGTAAGATATTGGCATCTGAAATGCGGAATGACGTCAAAATAATCATTGAAGAGTTTCCTTTAAAATAAATGTGAAAATTGCTTCCCATTGTAACACAGGCAGAATGAGGTCATTTTTTCCAAGTTAGCAGATCCTAATACGCTACATTTATTTATCTAAGATTTGTAGTTATAGAATACTCTCTAAACCTATAAATATTTAATACCATATTTCCTTACAGATGTTTAAGGAAAACAAATCTTTCCTTTTGCTAACTCCCAGGTTCAGTTAATCAGCTCCGTGTTTAAACGCCTGGCCATCCCTTGGTTCCAAGCCCAAGGAAATCTTTATTTAAAAATAAAAAAAATTAAAATCAGAGCCTCAATTTCCAATCATTATGACCACTTCCCCCCAAAAAAGTAATTTTCTTTTATTAACTCTATTTTTTAAGTTTGTTATCCTTTATTTCAATACACTTTACACACAACCATGCTTATTTTATAAGTTTTATGTTTATCTTTCTAAAACCGTTTCTGCCTGCGATTCTTTACTTATTTCAAAAATGGCAATAAGCCAAGCTTCACTTTCTTCTTAGTTTTTCTAGGCTCCTTAATGGCTGTGTCAATTTCCTGTCATTGTTCTCCTATAGGATTTCCTTAGCCCCCCTCCCTCATCCCCCAGTGCCTTTGGCAGGGACATATTTATACTGAAATTGATAAAGGTAGGGAAAAGTCATCAACACAGTCCAGAGAAGACTGATTCATTATGACATAACTAAGCCGAAAAGCACAGTTCAATGGACTATTTTGGGAGCATGACTTGAGACTTAGAACCTGTGCTTTTTACTTGCTGAAAATAGTTGCTTTTAAATGGTATTTCCAAGGCCAGGAAGGAAACATGATATCACTGAGGAGAAGCTGCCCCTCAGGTAGTGAAAAGAAGCTTCAAGAAGCTACTGCGTTTAAAAGTGCATGAATTGTGACCATCCAGTTGGCTAAAAGATAAAATAAATACTAAGATTCAGGGGCAAATTCAGAGAAACTCAAAGGAAGAAAAGCTTGGTTTTATTTTCAGAATCAGTGAACTCTTAAACTTTATAAATGCTTCTAATATAATTTATTATTTTTTCATTCTGTAAAGAAAATTGGTGTTACATTTTCTTCTCACCTATGAGGTCATTTGAGAGGTCCAGTTTCTCCCCACAGATTCAGTGTTAAAACTCAGACACTTAATTCTTATGATCTGTGTTTGTCTCAAACCACATGAAGATGTGGACAGAAAAAAAGAGGATTATTTTTAAACTACCTCAACATTGGGCATGAATATTTTTTAAAGACAATATTGTAAGATAAAATGTATTATTATTAAAAACATACACTTAGCCTTGAAAAATTTTTTTAAAAACTAATATTTTAACATATTTAGAAAATGATTACTTTTCTTTATTAAGAGCATTAGTAAGTGGTTAAGCAGACAATTTTTGCATTATCAGTTTTATTTGTTATGATAACTTTATCTAGCTATTTGTTTTTATTTAGAAGCTATATTGAGCTTCTTATATATGTTGTCACACATGAATATTGTCACACATTAATATATATATGAATGAATATAGTTGCTATAAAACTTTAGTGTTAAGTTTAGAAATTATACCTTCTGAGTATGGAGTGTATTGGTTTCCTATTGTGATAAATTGCTGCAAACTCAGTATCTTAAAACAAATTTTTCCTCTTACAGATCTGGGTCAGAAGTCTAGAATCCAAGTCTTGGTAGGGCTGCCTTCCTTCTGGAAACCTCAGGGAAGAATTCATTTTCTTACTTCTTTCAGTTTCTAAAGACTGCCTTCATTCCTGGGTTTGTGACCCTTTGCATCTTTGTCACATCACCTGCTTTCCCTCTAATCTTCTGCCTTTCTTGTCTAAAGAGACTTGTGATTAATCAGACCCACCTGGATAATTCAGGATAGTCTCCTAATCTCAAAATCTAATTTAACCCATCTTTAAGTTCTCTTTTGCCATTAAAATAAGATTCATAGGTTAGGGGGACTAAGACATGAACATCTTCAGGGGGTAATTTTCAGCTCAACATAGTAAGATTCATTTACCTAGTAACATACTTCATAAATCCTCTGGTCTTAGTAGAAAATGAGAGTTAAAAGTTAATTGAAAGATATTTATAAGTAGAAGCCAAGCAAAGGTTCTACATTGTAACACCATTCTAAAAACAAATGATAATATTGGTAAATATGTAAATATATCAGGAAAACTTACCGCAATAATAAAACATCAACCCATCAACTTTAGGAAGGGTAAAATGGTAAAGGAATGTTAAATATAATTTATCTGATCTGGGATTATATTAGAAATCATGGAGCCTGCAATGTCAAGCTTTAAATGGATGAAAACATATTTAGTTTGTTAAAGTTCTAAAGAAAAAAGTTTCATCATTGGATAAATTGCTAACCAATTGTGGTATATTCATACAATGGAATATTATTCGGCCATAAAAAGGAATGAAGTACCTCTACCTGCCACAACTTGAAGAATCTCAAAAATATTATGCTAAGTGAAAGAAGCTAGACACAAAATGTCGTGAACTGTATGATTTGTTGTATATTAAATATCCAGAATAGACAAATCTTTAGAGACAGAAAACAGTTTTGTATTGCCAGAGGATGGAAATATGGTAAATAGTTGATGAGTGATTACTTAATAGGTATGGGATGGTCTTCTGGAGTGATTAAAATTTTGAAACTGAGAGACAGTAGATATACAATATTACGAATGTACTAAATGCTGCTGAACTTTACACTTCATATGATCAAATGTATGTTATATGAATTTCACTTTAATTAAGAAGAGACTCTAAAGAAATTCCAATGTGACAGTTCTACTCTTTAACAGTAACATAATCAATTCAACAATATATTTTGTGAAGACCAAAAAATATATATAAATCAGTCTCAAAAAGTGCTTCCAGAGTACAGGATCAGATGATGATCAACCTCTGCTTTAAGTTCAACTAAGCCACAAATTAGCCATCTGACTTTGGAAAAAATCACAATGCCTCTGGACTCATTTTTCTATTTATAAAATAAATTGAAAATTAGATAATTTCTAATTAAACTTCAAAATTCTATGACTCTCTTACACTCTGTTCAACACTGAGCTAGTTTCCTTGGGAATCAAAAAGTTATTATATTTTCTACTCCTAAACAGTTTACTTTTCAGTGTAAAAAAAAAAACACATGACAAACATTTTATTTACTTGACCCTTGAGCAACATAAGTTTGAACTGTGTGGATCCACCTATATGCATAATTTTTTCAATGAATGCACACAACCCTTCATATCCCTGGGTTTCATATCCATGAATTCATCCAATCACAGATCAAAAATGGTGTTTTCCATTCATTTTTGGGAATCCATGGATGTGGAGGGCCGACTATATGCATTGTTCCACATGATTTTATATAAGGGACTTGAGCATTTGTGGTTCAACAAAAGGATAAAATTGTGTACAGGAAGATGTTCATTACAACATTATTTATAACATTTCCAAATTGAAAGTTACCTCAATATCTCAAAAGAGAGAAATGGTTTAGTAAAAAACCCTGCACTTTGGCTTCTTTCCTTTACTTCAAACATAGCAAATGCAATCCCTGTATAAAGCCCAAGGCCTAAGATGTTCTTCCACTGGCTCTTTGATCAGCTTCCTCTCATTGATCAGGACTCAACTCAAATGGCAGTTCTTCAGAAGTAGCTCCTCTGTCTCCCACTCTAAATTTCATCACTCCAGTATGTCAACCTTTAATTTATTTTATATTAGCTTTTATAATCTAAGATTATCTTATTCATTTATTCATTTACTTCTTATTTTTTGTATCTCTCCACTGGGATATAACTCCATGAAAAAAAAAAATTGCTGAATGGTGACCACTGTATGTTTAGGGGCTAAAATAGTATCTGATATACACAGTAAGTGGTCCATAAAAACATTTTTTGAAAAAGAAAAATGATAAATGCCTGCACCTAAGAAGTCTATTTAGTAGGGAATGTACAAAAATAAAATAATGACCATAAGTAGATAAGATTTTGGTTATTTACATATATTTGCTATATTATTTTCATAATGCCTTTTTTTAAAAAATAAAACTCTAAAAGGGCATCCTCATGGTAGTTGTTATGGCCTTGGTTTACTGTTACCATATACCTAGTTCAAATATAAAGTCAACTAGCCATATTTACTCATTATCCTCTCCTAATTTCTTTCACATGAAAGCTGTGTTGTATATGAATAGCACAAGATTTGTAATATTCTTGGAAGTGCCATTCTATTAAATCTGCTCTTGGACAATTTACCTAACTTTTCTGGATCTCATTTTTTTATCTCATGAGGCTGAGATCTCAAGGTTTTTGTTGATTAACTGAGAACTAATTGAATCATTTAGCACAAGTTTTTGACGTATTATGGCTCAATAATTGATTACCATTGCTACCAACGCCTCTTAAATCATCAAATTGATGTTGAATCTTGTTTTATAAGACTAAGAAGGGCAGAAACATAAAAAGAGTTTTATTAAGATACTCACTGTTCAACTTTCCTGTTCCTCTCAAGCCCTTTGTTCTACCCTACCCCAAGCCTGGGTTTATCAGATTTGTATGAAAAAGAAAGTCTATTCTCTGTCATCCAGAAAGTGAGTGTGAGCATATTAAGCACAGTGTTTTAACCAGGCCTGTGCCAGGTGATTCAAATACAGTGTTATATTTGTTCAACCCAAATAAACATTTATAAACAACCAAGAGCAGTGCTAGCCTTCTAGGATGAAATGGTAAATAAGAAATTGTTCCTGCCTTCAGGGAGATTATGTTTCAGGAAGAAGATGACATCTAATTCAGTCCTACCAGTTAGGAAAGGATTTACGTGGGGAATGACATGCAAGCTGGAACTTTCAGATGGATAAAAATTAGCCAAGAATCAAGGCATTGGGTGGGTGTGTGCATGAATGTGTGAGTATAAGTAGAAGGAAGTTTTCCTGAAACAAAGTAGTTCAGTATGTCAGAGCATAAACTGGCTTAGAGTAGTGTATGTGTGTTTGTTGACAAGGTGGGTGTTAGATGTAACAAGGCTGAGTCAGGAGTCAGGTAATAAAGTTCTTTTTTATTCTATACCTAATAATGTTAATGCTTTTAGGGTGAAAAATAGGAAAGTAAAGGTTTTAAACCCTGGGAGAGCAGGAGGGCGGGAGGGAGGAGGGTGGGAGGATGAGGAGAGAGGCGGGAAACACCATCAGTTATGAGTTTAGAAAGATCACTTTCCAGTTACTGAGAGGATGCTGGATTGTGGGGAGACATGAGAGATAACACATAGCTGATAGATACTTAAGTACCACTAAGAGTTAGTTCTGAGGTTACTCCTATGTGCCCCCAAATGTGTCCTTGGTTTGCCACATCTGAGAGACAAGGAATATTTTCAGACGATGCACAGCTCCAAGAAGCATCATTCCCGTTTAGCCCTGATAAGATTTTGTCCTTTCGTAGGGAAGGTATGGCTGTCAGTGCAAAGGGGCTTAAGGAGCCTGACAAATTCATAGCCTATAACCATTTATTTTCTCCAAGGCATTTGAAAAACAACCACTAGTTATTCTGTTTTTTGTATTGCTGCATCTTTCGGAAGAAGGACACCTCTACTTTATATCACAAGGCTACTAGGAGGCAGAAATAAGGACACATATGTAAACACAAATGTGTTTTTTAAAAAAGTGGTACAAATACAAGAGAATATTGTTACGGGTTATACTTTTGGGAAATTAGATTGTCAATATTTTTAAATTTTCTTTATATATAGTCTAAGTCAGGAAGAATAAAATGTACAGCCCCCAAATCTTTTTTTTTTATTTTTGTAAATAAAAGTATTTTGAGTCCCATCAGAAAAATACATCATTATAAATGCATTATATCTTTAGTGCCTCAAAATTTCCCCTTAAGGTAGGAATTATTATCTCTACTTCACATCTGGTGAAACTAGGTTTTAATAAGCTAAAGAGTTGTCCAGGCCATCTCAGGGTAAGACAGTCAATGGCAGAGGTGGGCTAAAATTAGTTCACTACACTCACCACAATGAAATGCTCATTCTGTGCCAGATGCTGTGAACAGTGCTGAAGGTGCTAAGATAAGTAAGTTGTGGACCTCTGTCTTTCCTCATCTTGGGTTTCCTCTCATGTTTGCGGATTTTCTTTCTCATTTTGCCCACAAGAGGCAGGGAAGTTCTAAACCCAGAGCAACACGAAGAACCCAAAGGACTACTACGTTCTTGGGTAGCTAGGGGGTCTGTGGTTGTTTCACTCTGTGCATAGCTCAGTGAGTTCCCAGCCTGCTCTGGGACTCAGCATGGTGCTTATTGGCTCACTTGATAATCCCCTACAACCACAGTTTCTGAGAAGAAAATTCTAAAATTGATTTCTGAGACTTTTATTATATCGTTTTTAATCACAGTGCCTTGCATGAGATAGAAGTTTGCAATTAAAATTTGCTAGGTGAGTCTTGGGTTGCTCATTACTAATCTAGATTCCAGACTCTAAAAACAAAATGTAAACTTTATTATTTTGCCTAGGATATACTCTTCAAACAAATAAACAAACAAACAAATGAACAAAAGAGCAAACAGGCCAAGTCAAAGGTTATTTCACACATGTAATGAACAGCATGCAATTTGGATATATGAGTATGGGAAGGATTGCGCTGTATGTAAATATACCTGCAATAAAAGGCATATTACGGTCCCATCTCTATTCCTAAGAAGGACATTCATGTGATGATAAAAAATGAAATGTTTTTAAAAAGTTCATGCATACCACTTAAAAGTGATTGAGATACAGCCGTCAATTTTAAAGCAGGTTAATTTGGGGCAAAGTGGGTTAAAAATAAAAGACATATCAATCAAAGATTTCTAAGATTTAACTTTAGCTACAACTTAAAATTGATTTTATAAAATTAACCTACTTAGCAACAATTTAAATAATAGCATTTTGGATTCAGCAAAATGTCAGTAGAATTTTTCTGAGGATCTCGAATAATAGAAAAATGAAATCAAAGGGTAGTTTTCATCTAATGATCACTTAGCTCTTTCAGAGTCTGTGAAATAAGTACCAAAAAACACTCTCTGGGGCTTAAAAGATAGCCTGCTTAGGCTATGAAGTACTCAAGTTAACAAACCACATTTTTACATTTTCCTTTGTAGTGAGAACCAGAAATGACACAAAATCCATTCTGTGATAATGTCTTTCTGCTTTTTCATTATTCCCTGAAGATTCAAATATCTGTCATTCTCATACTCACTAGTCTCTCCACCAAAGTAAAGCTACAAAAAATATCTGTGTCCCAGTTTCTACTTCATTATTGCTCTTGTCAATCAGACCTACCTCACTACCACAAATAAGTAAACAGGGGCCTGTGAAATAAATTGGGTCTTTCAGGTAAGAACCAATAAGAAATATATGTAAATTTTCAGCAGGAGAATAATCACACACATTCCTTATGAACCTCAGTGGAACAGCTTGCAAACTGTAAAATTCTATTCAGAATTAATAAAAGAAGCAATGTTTGCTGGTAAAGTTATCTTTGTTCTTATAGCTAGCATTTGCTTTCATTTCAACTCTTAGATTGTTTTGATTTAGCACAATGGTTGGCATCTTAAAAATTACTATACGTTCTAAATTTTATTACAACTTATTTAAATAATAAAAAAAAACACCTAAATTGTTAGGGTGACTAGAGGTTTAAAATGTAATATGTTAAATCCATATCATCCTTATAATCAGGAATCAAGTAAAACAAAAGGAAGATAAGGTATCACATTAATCTCAATTTTTAACATTTTATATTTATATATAAGAATTAACAAAATAATAAATCAACAGAAACAGAAAAAATCAATAGAATGAAAACTGAATTTGTTAAGTTCAATAAATTTGATAAACCCTTGATAGAATTATATAAAAAAAAAAGAGAAAGTCATAGAATACCAACATCAAAAATGAAAGAAGGGATATCATTACAGATCCTGCAAATATTAAAAAGATAAAGAAACATCATAATCAACTTTATGCTAACACACTTTACAACTTACAAGAAATAGACAAATTCCTTGAAAGATACAAACTATCTGAGCTTATTCAAGAAAAAAGAAAGATAACCTGAAGAGTCTTATATTTATTAAAGAAAAAAATTATATTATAAAATCTTTTGACAAAAACTCCAGGCTTAGATGATTTCACTGGTGAGTTCTACTAAATATTTAAGGATTAAAAAAATACCATACTCCACAAGCTCTTCCAAAAAATAGAAGAGAAGAGACCACTTCCCAATTCACTTTGTAAGATCCGGATTATCCTGATAACAAAGCCAATGAAGACATTAGAAAAATAGTCTACAGCCAAGCCACCCTGAACAAGCCCTATCCCGTCTAATCCTGGAAGCTAAGCAGGGTCCAGCCTGGTTAGTACTTGGATGGGAGACCAACTAGGAAGACCAGATGCTATAGGCATAAAAAATAAAAAAAATAAGAGATTGTAAACTGACAAGGACAAGGTCCTTGCAATGTGTGAGGTCAACCAAGGGTTGCCTCGCCTAAAAAAATAAATAAAAATTAAAAAAGAAAAGAATATGTTAGGCTGATGATATTCAAAAGATCCTTCACAAATGAAGATTTAAAAAAAGATTCATAAAGCATTTTAGCAAATCAGATACAACATATGTATGGAACTAAATACAAAAACAAAGACTATAAAGCCACTAGAAGAAATTATAAGAGAAAATCTTTGTGACATTTGGTTAGGCAAAAATTCCTTAGATAGGACATAAAAAGCACAAACCATAAAAGAAAAATTGATAAATTTTCCCAAATTAAATATTTTTTTCTTCAAAGCACATTTTTAAGAAAAAGAAAAGGTAAGCCAGATTTGGGGGAAAATATCAGCCAAATATATAGCTAATAAAAGACTTGCATCCAAAATTTATAAATAAATCTTATTAAGCTAATAATAAGACAAACCACATTATAAAAATAAGCAAAATATTTGAATATTTACATCACCAAAGATATTTATAAAAGTCAAATAAATGCATGAGATATTTTCCATATCATTAGTCATTATGGAAATGTGAAGTAAAACAATAATGAACTATTAATACATACTAGTGGCCAATTTTTTTTAAATGGCAATTCCAAGTGTTGGTGAAGAAACAGAATTCTCATGCATTTATGTTGGGGATAAAAAATGGTACAGCCACTTACACATGTCATATGGGCCAGGAATCTCACTCCTAAATATTTATTTAAGAGAAATAAAAAACATGGTCACATGAAAACTTGTATACAAATGTGCATGATAGTTTTATTCATTTTACCCCAAAACTCAAAACCACCCACATGTAACTGATAAATAGATAAACAAATTGAGGTATAGCCATACAATATAATATTATTTAGCCATAAAAAGGAATAGATTACTGAAATGAAATGAAATAGATTAATGTCAAAAGTATTATGTTAAGTGAAAGAAGATAGACACAAATGTCAGTATACCATATGATTCCATTTATATGAAATGTTCAAAAAGACAAAGTTATAGGTCAGAAAACAGGTCTATAACTGCAGGGACCGGTTTGGAGAGAGGGGATTGATTGTAGGGGGCAGCAGGCAAGTTTCTGGGTTGATGAAAATGTTCTAAATCTTAACTGGTGATTACAAAGGTACATACATTTGTCAAAACTCATCATATTATACATTTTAAGCTGTTAAACTTTATGTAAATTACTCCTCAATAGAAATGACTTTTAGAAGAATAAAAGTATTATCTAAAGGTCTCTTGAGGTTTCTAAGATTTAATCTTAAGCTGATGGTATTTAAAATAATGTTAATAGGCCTCCAAAAAACTTGGAGAAATCATAAAGACAGACCATAAACATATAAGACAAAGGGAAATTGAAAAGAATTGAAAAGTTACAATTAGAAAATTAAATCAGTGGGGATTTTGGCAGTAGGACAATTGAAAAATGAGGAAGATAGGACGGGGAGTAAGACTAAGCAATAGAAATGGGAAAAACAAGGGATAGGAAGAAAAATAAATATGAGGGATCTCAACATTGACACATAGTTATAGTAAGGTTTGCAAAGCTTCTAAATCCACTTTCTTGAACAATTGTTATGTATAGATGCCAGAGACAGGATATTGATTCCTTGATCTAGGCAGTTCTTGTGTTCCTTGAAACAACCGTGCAAATTTCAGAAGACACCTATTCTCACTGCTTGTGACAGAAACGGGCAAGATTCGGACAATGTTTAATTGTTTTACAGCTGAATGGGTTTGGGGAAATGTTTCAGAATTAAAGGCTAGAACTACTCCTTGAAAGGCAAGCTTCAAATTCCACCTGCCCATGCTGAAAGATTGGAGGAATGGAATACTTTGCTGAAGACAAAATATGTTCAAAAATGAAAATACGCAATTTGAAAAATAGCATGTGGTGAAGGAAATGTTAGAATGGCAGGCATCAATGAGTCTAAAAAGCAAAACAGGAAAATATTTTGTCAAGCAATATCAAAAAAGTTCTACATTTTCAAAATAAAAATAATTAGTCTTGAGGATGAGCTCATTAAAAAGATCCTTAACTAGCTTCTGGAAATAGAAACCTCAAGACAAAGTAGGGAAGTCATAAGGACTGTCTCACAAATTAGGCAGTTGGTGAGAGATGACCTAAACTTAGGGACAGAGGTGAGAGAAGAACCTGGACAAAGGATGGGAGCAGGTAGAGCGTAGGGAAGGAATGTAGGAGGTGGGGTGTCAATATTTATTCTCCTAATGATCATAGTAAAAGGCTTTTGGAATTATCTGTCACAAATAATAGGTGGCAGTTTGAGGTAGGGAAGGGGTGTAGAAGACAACTGTAGTTATAAAGAAACGGCTATAGTTATAGAGCTATAATTATAAAGAATAAGGTCATAAATTTAAATTATTTACTATGGCATATAAATGCCATGTGCTGCCCCACTGAGTGTTTTTATGCTCACATCTTGCCAGTTTCCTCCGTAGCCATGCCTTCTGTGGCCAGTGAAACCCAAACTCACGTTCGTTTGTCCCTTCCTATATGCCACTTTGCCTTGAATATATTTCCCTTTCAACTGTCAACTTTTGGGGAAAATTTTTCCAAATGTACCTTTACTCCAAACGGAATTATTTTTAATTACTGGAATTCTTTCTATAAATGTAATAAACAACAACACTTCTATTGAGCTTGTATCATATTCTGAAACCGTAGTTGTTGCTTTATACATGTTCTTCCTAATCTCCACTTAAAAAACCAATAAAGTAGATACAACAATCTTTAAAGCAATCTGGGACACATGGAGCTTTTGTAAAGTGCCTGAGGTCACACACCTGTAATTGTTGAGATTTGAGCCCAGATCCATCTGGCTCTAGAGATCACATTTGTTCCCATTTCACTAGGCTACTTTTGCACTAATCTTACATAGTATAATTTTTTTTACTTACATCTCTATATCTCTGTGAGCTCTTGCTGGTTAGGACCTGATATTCATCTTTGTCTCTCCAATACCAAAAAGAGTACTCAGTGTTTAATAAATGTTTGATAGTATATGAATGAATAAATGAATGATATGTGAATGAATAAGTGAATGAGAAGTTTTCCATGGTAAGTGTGAAAACAAAGCAGATGTCAGTTATATAATTAAAATATGTAATGGTATCAAGCCCTAAAAAACTAATTTATCTTTAGCTCTTTTTAAAAATGTATTTAAAGTAGAATACAGAAATGTGTTATATATGAAAATCTAAGACAATGTAAACCACTTTTGTATAAACATATGCTGCCAGTCTGATTTGTTTTGATTCAGACCTTGGCAGAAAATTTATCCTGCCACGTCTGTGCCTTTGTTTAAACATTAAATGTGTCATTGGTTCTGAAGATGATTGCTTGGCATATTGACTTGATATTTCTACTTCCATGAAAATCCTGATTGCTTACATAGTTCCGAATGACAGTGTAAGTAGAATGAATCACTGGGGTAATGAATCAGCAGTTTGGGAAAATATAGCAACATGAGTTAGCCAGATGAACTAGCATAATTTTTCACTTTATCATATGGATAAACAGCCGCATGCAGTAGGTTATATTACTGTTTGCAATATTTATCTCCCCTTTCTCTCGAAGACTCTCGAGAAGATTCTGTGTCCTAGCCCATTGCCATCCTCCTTGTAGTTGTTATCTTTCCCTGCCTTTTTTGACATTAGGCCTAGCCAGTAGACTTACTTTGACCTGTGAGAAGACATACTGTTTGCCGCACCTGAACAGAAGCTTTAGGAGACATCGCTTGTCTCCACCAGCTTTCTTGTTCTTCCTAAGCTGCGAAAATGGCATGCCCCATAGTGGGGTTGGGATAAGAAGACAAATGGAGCTGAGTCAGGCGGAGCCAAATAGAACAACAGGAGCTGCAGTTGACCCACTAATACCGACATGTAACTTGAGCAAGCAATAAATACTTGTTTTTGTGAACCACTGAAATTTGGGGATTGTTTGTAACCACAGCAAAGTTGACTAATAGATAGCAATTTAATGAAAATGGAAAAAAACAAAACAAAAAACCAGTGTTATTTTCTTACGAAAGTGGGAAGATTGGCCATCTTAATTCTGTATAGAATTTTGTCCTTTGCCCCAAAAGAGCACTGCTTATACCTGGAGTTTCAAATTAATCACTGAAATCCTTCTCATTATCAGGATATGCCAATTCAGGGAGACATTGGCTTTCAGATTATTCTTTGTTCTCAAAAGACAGAGCTCAAAAATCACGACTAAAACAAACTACAAAAAATATCCTTCTTTACCACTTACCAGAAAATACCAATGCATATCAATTTAAGTAAATAGAAAACAGTAATCACCAACCCACTAGTCCTGCAACCAGCCAAATTCTGAAACCCATCCAGAGACAGTCTAAGGTACCCTGCTCTATCCCTTTTTTACAGATGAGGAAACTGATTCTTAGGGTAGATACATTTTCAAGGTCACTGTTATGGGATGAATTATGTCCCCCCCCCCCAACACCTTGATCTTGGAGTTCTAGCCTCCAGAACTGTAAGAAAATAAATTTCTGTTGTTTTAGCCACCTAGTCTATAGTTTTTTTGTTATGGCAGCCCTGGTAAACTAATACAGTCACAGAGTTAATAAGGAGCTGAGGTATATTTCAAATTTGATCTGTAAAATTCCAGTTTTGCTCTTTCCACACTAGTAATTTCCTCTTCTTACCCAATAGTAATTTATTACTTGTTTATATCGATATAGAGATAAGAGTCTACTGATAATAATAGCTAAATCAGCCCTTATTGAGCGCTTACTAAGTTTTACTGTGTGAATACAATTGTATGCAAATGGACTGGATCATACTATGAGAAGCAAGTAAACTGCTAAGTAAGGGAGATCAATTGTCTTCAAAGTCCTGCTTACCACTTCAGACTCAGTTAAACTCAACTTCTTTTTGGAAAGATATAGATTGTACTCTAACATAAATACTCCTTCAAAGATTTCCTATGAAGTCTTGCATTTATTTCTATCATGATTCTTACTGATTTTTTTAAATGGCTTATCTGTCCCCATACTGGCACTGATTTCTTAAATATCAAAAACTGTTTTAATTTCTTTATTCTCACTACCTTGCATAGTATCTGCATATCATAAACACTAGTATTTTTACTTGTTTATTTGTTTTTGAATGGAAGCTTTAAAGCTATTACCATTTACCAAAGAAAACTGACTTGATAAAAGATGGCATAACTGACTTGAAATAGTTCTTCTTAAATGTGTCATCCCAGAGTGAGCAAAATTCTCTTTCCTTGGAAGGAACAGGTCCATCTCAATATGTACCAAACATTTTAGAGCAGTTCAAAAATTTTACAGAAATACAAAATGCTATGAGTCAGACCTATAACAGTGATCTTATTTTCATCACATTTTTACCACCTGTATGGATTTTCCTTACACTGTTATTATTTTAATTTAAAGATATGCCATCACCAATCCTGGTTGAGAATCCAAGAATGATAATAGTAGATTTGTAAAAAATCTTTCAAGAGCTAAGATAGTTTAGCACATAGGCATCCTTTGATAAATATTTGACAAATGAATGATCAGAGGTAAACATCAGATATTCTTTGCTTCTCCTTTGGTACCATAATGCCCTCTAGCAAATGCTTTATTTTTTTCCTTCTCTTCACCTAAGGTCTTCTTAAGTAAGCTGTTGCCTTCACTGTCTCCACCTGACCACCTTTAATTTAGTCTTTTTCACACTCCATATAGACTTCCAGTCTCACCACTGCTTTAATGTATCTCATCAGGGTTATCAATGACTGTATGTTGCCAAATTCAATGAATACTTTTCATCTTCTTCAGCTTTCAATGGCTTTTCAAACAGTTGACTACTTCATCCTTTTTGAAACACCTCCTCTCATAGGCTTCTATAATACTCATGCCCCTTCTGGTTACAAGTAATAGAACACAATTCAAACCAATGTGTTTAAACACAAAAGGAATGTATCAACTTTTTTTTTTTTTTTTTTTATCCAGGCAGTTCAAGAAATGAGGATAACTTTAGGCACATTGGATTGAGAGGTTCAAACAATACCATCAGAAATCTATTTATTTTTGTCAATCTCTCAGCTTACATTTCCACTGTTATCTTGTTAGGCAGGTTCACCTCACATGGCAACAAAGAAGGCTATTAGCAATTCTAGACTTATACAATCATTTTTCTATTTATTACTCTTAATTGGGGGAAGGGAGCATTACTCTTTCCCATGTTAGCAGGGAAATTCAAAATCTATTTGAGTGAGTAAAGGTTCCCATTTATTTCTTTCATAGGCTTCATTTCACTTCCTTTCTTGTTTACTTATTTGCTTGTTTAATGACTATCTTTTCCACTTCATAAAGACATGGTGATTTCACAGTATCTACAGTATCTTGTGCTTAGTAGACACTTAATATATACTTGCTGGATGGATAATTAGAATCAGTGCTTACTAGTGATTGCTTCCTGAACTTAGGCAGAGACAACCACTAATAAAGCATTTATCTTGGCTCTTCCATCTGAAAAAAAATTATGCTAATAATGATTTAAAAGGGATACCTCTGTCTCTGCCAATATTTGCCATTTTGAATTAGGAACTAGAAGTGTTCATCATTAAGACTAAATTAGAATATGGTTAGGTGCAAATTTTGTAAAAAGGCTTACAGGATCTTTATAGCCAGATTCCTACTTTCTTGGTCTCTACATTCCTGTAGATACCCTATACATACCAATAATACCAATCTCTTAGTATTCCTCGACCTTTCATAACCCAATGCCTTTTTGCATTTTGTTCCCCCATTCCTGTAGTATCACTCTCCTTCTATTTGCTTTCAGCATAAATGTCTATTCTATGGAAGCCCTCCTTAAATTTTTGCTCTTCCCTTCTCTACTTTCACAATATTTTTACATATTGTTATGATAAAATTTATTAAATTATATTTTCATACATACACATATATGCAAGTGTGTGTGCATGTGAGTGTTGTCCTTTAATTTCTATTATCTTTCTCCCCTCCTAGACTCTCAGACCTCAAGTTCTGGGCCTCTGACTCACTCATCTTTTTATTAAAACTTCAATAGCTACTGTGTTACTGACATGTAGTTGGTAACAACAAACATAGGTGAAAATAGAATTGATAAGGCTATTAAATGTTATGCAAAACCAGCCAATGATATTTGTTGTAGTCAACCAATTAAGAGGCAAAAATAATATCAACTGATATTTTTATTTAATTTCTAATTTTTCTTCCATACACTTCCATGTCCATTCTCTCATTTTACTCTCCTGATAGCTATAATAATAAATTATTCTCATATTATACTGAGGTGTATGACTTAATCAGGTTAAGTCATTGGTCTATGGTCAATAGCTAATCATTTGCATTAAAGGAAAAACACCCATCAACTGACTCCTGGCCACATACTCTTCCAACTGCACCAGGCATTTATTTTCAACTTTAGCTCCGGACAGAATCACTAGCACTTGTGCTAATACTATAGTGACTCTAAAAAAGACAACTGGTTAGCAAACAGGAAAAATAATTCAATTTGAATAATAATCAAAGAAAAAAGATACAGTTTTTACTTATTAAATCAGTATTAAAATAAAACTGTTGCGGAGGAAAGTTGGTAAAATGAGCCCTCATTTTTATTGGTAGTAATGAAAATTGATTTAAAAAATATCCTTGGAAAGTAATTTGGCTGTATTTCGTAAGAATCTTAAACCATTTAAAGACCTCATAAACCCACTTTTTGGAACATATATTATGATAATAATATGAGACATAGCTTTATGTATAATAATGTTTATTATGCAAAATGCAGCATTATTTATAATAGTGAAAACTGAAGCAACCTAAATACACAGCAACAAGGAATGACTAACTGATTTGAAATACAACTGACTGTTATGATGGCAAAAATTACATTTTAGAAATTAATTTAGTAACAAGAAAATCATTATTTTACAATGTTATGTTTAATGAGATACTATAAAATAATGTTTATATAACCTTATACTTATAAAAATATTCATTGAATAAAAATAAAAACAGACTAAAATGCAAATAATATTTTTCTTTTGCTGGGACAAATGAGATTTTTAATTATTTATGTGTATAATAGGAAAAGCAAAGTAAAAATAAATACATTCATGATTTCCAATACATAACAAGCTCTAAAACAACACAGCAACATACTCACTACAAGAAGGTTTGAAGAAAAAGAAAATTTTAATTTCCTTATTGTCTAACAAATTTGATTGTTCATTTAAAACTGTGGTTGTTTCCATGGGAGAAAGAAAAGCAATGGTGTAGCTAGCAAGGGAAGTCAGGGGTGTTACTGCAACACAGGTGGTATGAGGCTATAGAAAAACAGATTAAAAAGAGATTTCCAAGCTTTAGTTGAGGCAAGCACCCATCTCCCCAGTAAGATCAGATGACATTCAGAACAAAATATTCCACCTGAATTTTATAGCATACTGGGCCTCTTTTCTTATTACATTCCACCTTCTCTTATCCTGATTGGTGTTCCTATGAAACCTCCTATCTAGTGGCCATGTAATGTGATCTTCATAATTCCTCAGTGCCCAAATATTTGGTGCTTATCACTAAATAAATTGAGAGTTTCTGAAATTGAATCAGATAAGCATTTCAATTAGGTTTCAAAGAAGGGAAGACTGATAATGAAAGCAGATTTTTAGGAAGGCGTATGTGGTAGTGATGCATAAAATAACTCAAATTAGAATAGACTGGATCTAGGAAGTGTAGGTGAGTCACGGCTATAGTAATTTGGGTATAAAGGTCCTTTTAGGGTAAGTTACTAAATGAAGTAAAGCAAGAGTGATAACCAATATATTTAACCACCTGTGCAAATAGCATAGTGACCAACTGGAAGAGATGCTTGCTAAATAGGGGTTCTTGAGGGCCTCTGAAAGAGGGTCAGGTGTAAACCTTTAGGTTGCTGGGTGGTGCAAGGTTTGGGAGGAGGTCCAGGAGAAAGAACAGTGTGGCCAGGTGGTGGTGAGCACTTAGGGGGCTCAGGCAGAAGTAAAGGAAAAAATTTCAACATTTCACACTTAGAACAGCCATTAAAATGCACACTACCTGACATTTGCCTTATATATACTAAGTGATTGCAAAGATCATTTGAGAAATGAATAATTTAGGAGAACAACAACTGGTTAGAAAACAATGATGTGAAAAAGAAGCTTCTGGCAGTTGATGGGGAGAATATTGTTCTTTTTTACAAAAAAGAATGGAGACAATTTTGATGGTAAAAAATGAGATTGGTTTTTGATATGTTTAAGTTTGAGATGATAGCAAGACATCTAAGTGGGACTAGTCAAAGGAAAGTTGGAGATACATGACTTAAAGAAAGAACTAACATTTGAACATACTAAAATGGCAAGTAACTTCCACCCAGAGATGTTAACCAGAGAAGCCCAAGGAGGGAAATCCACTAGGGTTTACAGAGAGAGAGAGAGAGAGAGAGAGAGAGAGAGAGAGAGAGAGAGAGAGAGAGAGAGAGAGAGAGAGAAGGAGAGATTTTAGCAGACCCTGTCACAAATGGCTCAAATTAGGGTTATTTGAAAAGTTGTTTTTTTCTCTTTTTCTGAAGTTTCCATATTTTCTACAACAATCATGTCATTCCTTTTATAAGTGGTGAAAATATTTACTGCTAAATCTAATTTTATTTTCACCAAATACATTATCTAGAGTAGTATACTTGAAGTAGGATCTAATTCACAGGGCTAGCTAATTAAAATCATTTTTTTTTTTTTCTGATTTGAGTCCTAATGAATCACCATCTTAGTGGATGGTGCCTAGGAATACACGTTTGCAACAAGTTTCCCAGGGGATTCTTATGCACACTGAACTTTGAGAATCAATGACCCAGAGCATAGCAGAACAACACTAGGGACATTTCCTTATCTTTTTTTAGCATTGATGCTAATCAGTGTGCATTGCTTCCATCTGGATTTGGGGCCTGGCTCAGCTTCACTGAGCACAGAGCTTTCCTGAGCTCCCAAATGCTTTTCAGAATTTGTGCTGTGTTTCTACCTGAGAAAGATTACTCAGTAAACCGTTTTAGTTAATGTGTTCCAGGTAGACTTAGATAAATCAACTGGCTCATTAAAATTGTTCACCCTCTTTTAAGGGATAGAGTTTTGAGATTTTTTTATCTTGACCTATTGTCATTTTACTTAAGTCTCATCTTGGTACAAAGTGACTTCTTCTTTGATTTTCTCCATTAATAATGACCTTAAAAAGTGCAAAAACAAGCCTGGTTTACAGAAACATTCTTCATCACAAACAATGAGATCACCTCACAGTTAAATCAGGTTTGCTGACCTTCGAAGAAAAAATAAACAATCAGTGTTTAATGACTTCATTTATACACATATATACACATATATGCACACGCTGCACACAGCCTTTGTCCATGACCTATTATCCTTCATACTAAATTAATAAATATATTATTAAAAAGGTTATTTCTTTCTAAAAGTTGTGGTAAATCATTGAAAGGTATGTAATTTATGCTTGGAAAAATTTTTAATTTGCAATTTTTGAGAGGGTCATTAAAATGTGTAAAATCATTCTTACTGGAAAAAGACATTTTTTAAAACCAGGTTTTCCTTTATTCTCTACTGAAATGTAGATATTCTCTTGAAGATTAAAACCTTTTTTTGAAATCGTGCAGGAGGGAACCAAAGGCAGTGTTGAAATCCCACATTGAGCTATACCTGCAAATAGCAGTAAGGGTTATTTTTCACATCAATGCCCTCTAGCAAGATCAGAGACAAGGTTATAAATTCCCCAAAGGGACCGGTTAGCTGCGGTGTCCAGTGTGTGATACTAATGAGGCTAGGGTCAGGGTTCAATTCTAAAACATGCTGGTTAGTGTGACAAGAGTGATGGCCTCCCCAGCCTGGCTGTGCAAAGCGTTAGTCACTTTGGGGTTTTTTCTTATGTGTATTATGAATTTTGGGGCCTTATTCCAGACGAATCAAATTAAATTTTTCTGAGAGTTAAACAAGGAACCTGTACTTTTAAAGAAATCCCCAGTTAATTCTTATGCCAGACAGGATTTTGAAATCAATAACCCGAGAGGGATCAACGCAGGCAGGAAGTAACCCGACGTGACTGCTCGGTGGTCTTTGCAACACAAAACTCTTCTAAAACCGTATAAATTAAGATCCTTCAAAATCTCCAGTGAGTTTGTCCTTCTGCACTCATAGATTGGATTTCTCTGCAGAAGCCCTGAAGATTTCAGGTCTTAATGGCAAAAGGGACAGGCCTGGCATCTAAAAAATAGCCTTTCTACATGATTCTTTTCGGGTACACATCACTGAGCTTTTAAATGCCAATTGGCAGAACGCACCCTTCCTCACACAACCTAACATATGCAGGAGAAACCTCCTTCTGCTCTGGGAAACGGACACTGATTACAAATTCAACCCTATGAAATTCTCTGAGAGCAGTGATCAGTCCCCCTGAACTTCCCCAGATATGCTTCTGGAGGAAAGAGAGCAAAAGGATATCTTCTCTGGAGAGTTCGGAAGGTTTTTCACAGCTGGAGTATTTCCAAACGCAAAAATCACTCCGTGGCCAAGGCCAAGACAAACCAGGGTGGTCCTGAAGGCAAACTTGTGAAATTAAACCAAAAGATAAATCCACATCTCTATTGAGAATTTGTGTTGGAACAGAGGGAAGGGGCTCTGAGGCAGCGTGTACTGAAAAGGGCAACAGCAGGTGGGCAAAATGAAAAGCTAGAAAAAATGGTAAATGGAGCAGAAAACAAAACACCATCAAAGGACATAAATTTTTCATATTCTGGCCAGCTGAGCTGGGGTAAAGTATATATGATGTGACTGTATTTGTTATATTTTTCAAGTCAAATTGATAACAAATAGCTCTCAGTTGTACACGAATGCACTGAGATGGAGAATTCAATTTATCTTAAGGCACAGAATAAAATTCGTCTCTTTTCTTTCAGTTTTAAGGCATTTTTTTTAAGTTAAGTTTGAAAAGCTCAATTTTAAAAGGTTTCTTCTATCTTTGAAGCTGGTATGAACCTCATTCCTGTCTGAAACTGAACAGAAACTTCAGACCTAACCCAGCTGGCTCAGCAAATATTTCCTTACATGCAAATAACGCACCCATTTCCATAGTTATCTAGCATACGAAATCTAAAGCCAACGAGATCTGCCTTTGCAAATTTTGGCAATCGTAGTTGACATTTATCCACCATCCTGACTTACATATATGAATATTTTGTTTTTAAAGATATACTTTCTCAAAATGCCTCCTGTTCTAAGTATGCTCAAAAGCTGGAAGAGGACTTCTGGAGGAAGCTGGCACACTGCACTACACACTCTGAAAGTTGCCAGGCATGTAGGCTTCTCGAGAGTCAATATTTCTAATACAATGTCCTTCTCTAGAGAATCTTAACATTAAAGGAGTTTCCACTCTGTCATTAGAGCGAAAGATGCATAAGATCACCTCTTCTGAATTCCGCAGGATCCTTGAGCCAACAGGCTACAAAAAGAAAATCTCAATTGGTGTCATTTTGATAGCCAGCCAAATAGTTTTACAAAAAAGAGGAAACTGTGGGTAGATGAAAGTTCTGCTTATAAAGTAGATGTTGCTACAGCGCATTGTGGTTATATTATGTGTGCCCAAAGATAAAGAATTCAGGTGTGAAGTGGTGTGGCAAGAGTTGCAAATTAAATAAGCTGTGCTTTGGGGGTTTTTCCTTTAGTGTGCTGCAGAAACATGCCCGTGGCTCCAGGGAACTTTATGATTAAGTTGAAAGGAAGCACTCATGCCTCATATTAAATGTAGCAGAGGAGAGGTTATTAAATATTTCTCGGCAATTAATTACCCGAGATACGCCCTTTTTTCACAGCTTTGGTTTCAGGTATGTGGGAGAGTTGGAAATATTTAATTGTATCTAATTTGTTGTAGTTTAATTAATGCCCCAGCATTGTACTGGAGTCTGCAACCTGTGTGAAGAATTTGTAAGGGGCTTCATTCTGACACCTCCAGAGGAAGGGACTTCTTTTTTTATTTCCCACTTTTGTTTAATAATCATACCTGACCTTTGATCTTTCTTTGAAATTAAGAAAATTCTGAAAACCTGGCAAATGTGTAATAGGTTAAATACAATCTGGAAGAGAAATCCTTCCTACCACTTCTGCAGCCGCTCCTTAATTTTCTTCATGCCCACCAAGCTATTCACCCAGATCCTGAGAAAGCCCTTCCCAGATAGAAGGTAAAAGAGAGACTGTATGAAAGCATTCCATTGATCTGGCCCCTTCCATTGTATTCTGCTGGCCACGCTGTTTTCAATCACCTGAGATTTGATTAGTCCTCCCAATCTTGCTGACTTCCTGTTTTTCAGATTTAACCACAGCATTCAAGCATTTTTATCTCCTGGCTGCAAGACAGTCTTCTGGTTTTCAGACCCTCTCTGCTTTTCTTTATAGCATTAAGTGATACCTAAACTCATATTATTTATTTATTTAATGTCAAATATTTTTTGTCAATCTTCTTGCTAGGAACTCCACGAGAGAAGGGAATTTGTCAGTCTTGTTCACGGTGAAATCCCCAGCATCTGTTCCAGGGCCTAGGGCAGTTAGTGTTCAGTTAATATTGGATAGACAAATAGATGGAAGCAGGATAACCTGACATTTTCTAGGCTCTGTTCAGGACCGGTTCATATCCCTGATCAACACCAAGAGACTACTCTCCACGGAACCTAGACCTCATGGCATATTTTAGACACTTGCCAAAGTCTTTGTACATACATTGCAGAACTCAAAAAAAAAAAAAAAAAAGGCAAAATAATTTAAAATTTGTTAAGAAAGCTCAGGGTAAAACTAACATGAGAATAATGTCTGAGTGACAGTTGACCAGAAAGAAAAACAATATGGCTACTGATGAAACTGATTTTGGACCTTGAGTTTTAGAAAAGCAGACTGACCATTAGAACTCCTGTTGGTGCTTTTGTGCTAGAAGCAACGGATAAAATGGAGTAACTGGATAAAATGGAGAAAATGAGTAACTGTTTTCCAGATCAAGCTGAATCAATCTCTCTCACTCAGCAGTACTCCCAAATGCAAGGACCAAGCATAAATCAGAGCAAAGTAACAACAGTAAGCATTTTAATCTAAAAACTTTAACTGGATATAAGCAAATGTAGAGAGATTATAAAGATCTATTGCAGCCAGGATACGATTTCATTTACTCTTCATTAGAAAGCTATCAAGAAGGCAGTGTCCAATTTTATAGGAACCTCAGGCCCAGCTAGGTTTGTTCACTTGTTTCAGGTCACACAATGATGGATATGTGATTTAAACCCATATATGTTATGTGCTCTTTATATTACCAGGAAAGGTCAGTGGGTATTATTTTACCTTCGATTCTGACTGGTAGCAACAGCTTCAACACCAGAGTTAAGAAGCACTCTCATATGACAGCAGGATTGTGGGAAACCTGTGGTGAGGTTGGTGAGGTTGGCCATGTCTGCTAACAGCATGGCAAGGAGCAGTGGCAGTGCCCATGTGGTTTGCCAACTCTGCACATGTTGCCTCATCATAAGAGCTTCCAGATAGCATTTCTAAGGTGTTGGGTAAATTGGAAAAATAAGATACTATATAAAGGACTATGAAAAGGCTTAGTATAGGTAGTAAACACGTTGAGATATTTCTTCTATCTAAACAGACAAATTTATGCTTTATGACACAAGTAATAGAGACCACACTCTGGAAATCAAATGAAGTATTTATGTAAAATTGTCTTTATTTTTATTAATTATAAAGAAGTACATACTTGTAACAAGTTAAAAGTTACTAAGATCTATAAAGAGTTTAAATAATCTCCCTCTTCCACACCAATCTGTCCTTCTCCCTCCTTAATGAAATGGTGCACTTCCTTCTACATCTTCCTCTACATTCCTCCATGTTTGCCATGTTCCACTATAGACACATAAAGTTTGTTTTTGTAATTATATCATTCCATCTATATCAATCTATAATTTTTTTTATTTTCCTCAGTATTTCTCACCTAATATTATATACTATGTCAGAGTATAAATATATCATAATTTATTAGACCATTTCACTATCAATGAGCATTCAAGTTGCTTCCAGTGCTTTGCTATTTCATATAAAGCTATAGTAAACATCTTTGTACATGTATCTTTATGCACTAGTGCTGCCATTTTTATAGAATAGATTATTAAAAGTGGAATTACTGGGTCAAAAGATATGTTCATTTTTAATTTAATACTCTTTGCCATATTACTTTCCAAAAGTCTGTAGCAATTTATACTCCTATTAGCAATGTGTAAAAGTAACATTCCTTGTATCCTCTTCAGCACTTATACATTACAACCTTTCTTTTTTTTTATTTTTTTGCAATTTGAAGAGAAAGCAATGATATTTGATTGTTGTTTTACTATGTTTTTTTCCTGACAGCTAATAAAATTGAGCAGCTGTTTATGTTTATTGATTAGTTGGGTGTCTTCTGTGAATTGATGTTTTGCCAGTGTTTTAACTATATGCATATATATGTATATGTATATACAAATACACACACACATATACACATATAATGTATAATTTAATCATTTTTCTCATCAATCTGTAGGTAATTTATATATTCAGGAAGAATCCTCCTTTATCTGTCAGATATACTGCAAAACTTTTTCTGTCATTTGTTTTTATTTACTTGCAATATTTTGCAATATTTTGCCATAAAAATATTTTTTACTTTTATGTAGTTAAATCTCCCTCCTTTTCTCTCTCCTTTCTCCCTCTCTTCCTCTCACCTTCTCCCTCTTTCCATCTCTCCCCTACCCACTTCCCCTTCTCCTTCTCCCTTCCTTTCCCCTGCACATGCACTTCAGTGTTCAGGTCTTGGAAGTAAGATTTCTTCTTTGCCAAAACTACTCCCCCATAAATAATCTCTAAAATTTCTAATATGTCTAAAGTTTTATTTTTTACATTTAAATTTCAATTCATTTCTAATTTTTTAGCTTAGTTTTCTTTTAGAGGAGGTTCCCAAAGGGAACACTATTTATTAAATAATCCAGAAGGGGAATACACATAAACAGATCATTATAAAACAATGTAGAAGGAGGAGGTTGGCATAAGGGATGCTCATAGAGGAAATACATTGAACTAAACTAGTTTATGAAATGTGCCCAAGGTGGATCTTAAAAGATATTGCAAAGCATGTGCAAATCATATCAACATACTCTCTCTTTTTTTTTTTTTTTGACTAATCCATCATTTATAAGTATAATGCTACTCTCTTGCTCAGTCCTTATTTCAGCAGTCTTGCTTATAGTGGAGGAATCTGTCTTGGTGCCTAAAACATCAGGCAGCTAACATACATAAGTGAATCTAGTTATTAAGAATATGCCCTGTCTAAATTAGTCAGCTTCCCATCACCCTCTTCTGATTCCTGTTACATGGGAACACATGCTCTGAGTTACCAGATTATCAAATTTTTAAAGAGAATTTTAAAATAAATTTTTATGTAAACTTAATTTTTTAACATTAGCAACTAATTTTATTTACACACACACACACACACACACACACACACACACACACACACTATAACACCAACATGTGAGCCAAACAAAAAATATCTGTAGGCTTTATTATTTCCAGGAGCTATCACTTTGCTACTCCAAGCTCTGCTAACTTTAATGTGTTCTACACACTCTGCCAGACTTGTCATCTCACACTCTTAAATTAATGAAAAGCTGTCTGTTGTACTACCCTGTCTAATGATGAAATCTCAAACTCCTAGCCTGACTTTCAACATTGCCAGTGCTTTGGCCTCCATAGATATCTCCCACACAGCCTGTCAAAGTTACTCTATCCATCTAACAAAATGTCTTACACATGACATGCCTAACAAACATTCATATAATGGCTGAATGAATGACTCTTTCAGGAATAATGTGTTGACAAGTTTGCGTATGAAAATTAGAAGATTGGCATGATAGGTCTTAAATTGGGCAAAGCCTAAAATAAAGATAAAAGAGCTTGAACATTATTCTACAGGCTGGATGTACAGTAGAAAGCATGTAAAATTAAAAAATCAGGAAGCCTGGGTTTAAATCTCTCTTTAATTTTTAAATTGTGTCATTCTAAGTAATTTACTATTAATCAGCTTAAATCTCCTTACTTATAAAGTAAGATGATGGAAGGTTTTAGTTTTCATTAAGTGAAGAGGAATTTAAGAGAAGATGGTGTTCTCTGAGTAGGGTCTTGGAAAGGTGAATTTGATGATAAAAGGGAATGGAAAGCAAAGAGTCTCAGGATGGCAAAATCATTTTGGAGATCATTATACTAGTCAAACTATGATGTGATGGAATTAAGGACTACAGAAGTGACATTAAAAGTAAAACAAAAGAGGATGCAAACAACTCTATGAAGAAGGAATTATAGGATTTAATATCTAATTAGTAAGATATAGAGAGAAAAAACTCAGGGAGCCTTGTGGTTTTGAGTTTAGGAGACAGAAAATACCTTTAAGACAGGACTAGTAGGTGGTTAATTAACAGCAAGACATTTATTAATAACCATACATAGTTAAATGGAAGAAGCAGTAAATGAAAAGTAAGCAGAAAACTTTTAACCTTTTCCCGTCCTTCCGGTCCTCACACAGAACATCTCTAAGCAAAATGACTGAATGGTCAGATGTTTTCTCATGGCTTCCCTTTCCACCTACTTGAGTTAGAAGAATGCTATTATATAAATGTTCTTTAGATCTTAGACTGGAGATCTGAGCCACAGCACACTTGGGTAAACACATCATTCCTATAAATATATCACCTCTGTAAACATGTCTGTCAAATACATTTGGGACTTTTCAGACTATGTGCGCCAAAGCAAAGGGCTATAATTGCAGCATTAATCTTTTTCCTGGTTGCATTCCTCCTCAGCAGTGTTATTGACCTGCCCCAAACCACCATCTGCCTTCCAATCAATTGGATTTAAATAGTAGTTATTGGGGGATGCAAACAATGGAAGGAGACAGGAATTTAGTTATTTTGTAACTTATAAAATCTTCGTAAAAGACTTTCTAGAATAACATCATTCAACATAATAGTCACTAGTCATATGTGGCTATTAAGCAGTTCACGAAATATACTATTAAAATTAATTTTACCTATTTCTTTACTTTTCTTAATATGGCTGTGAACAAGTGGAAAATTACACATGTGGTTTATTTTGTGGCTCACATTTCATATCTAAGGTTTATTCAGAGTTGAAGGCTAATTATCATGGCATGGGAGCTTCTATGTGCCAAAATATTCTAAAATTCTGTCATCTAAAAAATCCCTATTTTCTTTTTTCTTATTTAATTAACTCCCATATTCAAGAGTCTAACACTATAATAAGAAAATGGATATTGATATCATACATATTGATATCATATAGAAAGAAGTAGCAAATGCAAAGTAAACAGAAAGATAAGGAATTCTATTTTGATAATGTTTGTGGTAGCACATTCAAGGAGAATGTAAAAAAAGGAACTGGAGACATGGAATTTGGGGCAGGAGTAAAGGTAGGGCCTGAGATGTCAAATGAAGTGAACTGAAGCAAAAAAAAAAAAGGCAAAGGACTCATCTATGCCTGTGTTTAAATGTCTGCATCTCCCAGGTTTCAATGTTTGGTCATAAATAAATTCATTTTTGATTTCTGAGACTCAGTTTTTCAGTGATGAAGTAGGAATAATAATCTTTAGTCTCAGATCAAAACATTCCTGAGCCCCAACCAGTTGCCAGTCGCCAGACACAATGATGAACAACACCCATCTTTGACTCCCAGCAGCTCTTGATCTAGACAAGGAAGCAATAGGGAAACAGGCAATAATTAACCAGCCTGTATCAGCATTGTCACCATCTGGGAAAATACTGAGGAGCAGCGAATTCAGTCTCGAGTCAAACCTCTTCACTCTGATAATTCGTATCCAGATTTATTTCTATATTCAGCACAGCTATCCCTCTTCTGGAAAACCTTCACAGTTGCCTCTCTATATCCTCGGTATTCACATTTTATCCCCTGTGCATACCTCTATTAACATCTAGATCTGAGAGCCATTACTGGTTTTTTATTTTTTCCTCTCTCTCTCTCTAATTAGACTGTGAAGTTCTTGGAGGAAGGATCTGTGTTTTCTATCTCTAGATCCTAGAACACTTTATGCACCAAGTAAATATTTTTTCTTGCTCCTTTGTTCCTTTTCTTCAATTAGAAGTAAGAGTTAAAGACCTAATTGCAGAGAGGGCTGAAAGAGATGACAAAGAATCCAAAATGTAAAGAGCTCAGTACTAACCTTTAGGAAAATGTCCACTTAAAAAAAAGAGTTCTATGTCGTGGAATTTAAGAGAATTTCTCAAAAACAGGGTGGTAAACAACACACTTAAATGCGGCAGAGATTATCAAAAAGAATGAGATTACAAAACGGCCACTGGATTTGGCAGCTGTGTTATATCTATTATCTGAATTTAAATCAAAGTATTATAGAATAAATTTCCCAATGACTTCTTTGGTTTAAGCAATGATAAATCTTTGTTCTATTTTCCTTTGTTTTTATTTGTTTGCTTTTTGGTGTTTGTTTTTGTTTTTGTGAGCATTACAAAGAACAAGGCTCTTTTGCCAGGTGGAAACAAAACGTTCGGAGTCTGGCAGATGACTACAGCGAACACACAGCGAACTCCAACAACGAAGGAGGCCAGGCAGCTGTCGCGTTAGTGTGCGCCCAGGCATGACTCTGAGCATCGTTAAGTGAAAACAGCTTCGATTTCTTCTTTCACATATCTCTGGCAGGGGGGTGAAGCAAAGATTCAAGCACATGAGAACCTTGATGAATCATACATCCTCTCTTCTTCTTCACAGATGACCCGAGGATCATCGCCTATCAAAGTTTCCCTGGCAGAAAAAGAGGCCTGACCTCCCAGAGGCCTGATTTTGAGTCCTGGCTTTGTTACTTACTGTCTAACCAAGGGCAAGTCATTTCTGAGAGTCTCCATTTCCTGATCTGTAAAACATGTCTTCCTGACAGATTATAATTCCTTGAGAGGAAGCACTGAGTTTCATTTCTTTTTATCTCCATCCCTTTGCATAATATTTTACATAAAGTAGATATAGAATAAGGAATTTAAGAATGAGTTTAGACTCCTGGTTTTAATGTTCACTATCTGAAGTTCTGACATTTATTTAAAATTTTAAAGTGCTTTCAGACCTCAAATAATAGCCAGATATATTTGTTTAATGCTACAGCATCAACAAACTATGGCCCAGGAGCCAATTCAGACCTCTTCCTGTTTTTATAAAGTTTTACTAGAACACAGTCATGCCTGTTCATTTCATTATAATCTATAACTGCCTTCAAGCTATAAAACAACATTGAGTAGTTTCAATAGAGACTGTTCAGCCTGAAAAACCTTAAATATTTACTATCTGTCCCTCACAGAAAGTTTTTCAACCCCTTACAGAGATGATTGTTGACTATGAATACAAAGAAAGCATGTTGGATAAGGTCCAGGAGAGTCCTGAAGATGGTGATAATCCTTGGCCGTTCTTCCTTTCAGAGAATACTGAGTCTACCTCTCAATAGAATGAACCGCAGTGGTTGGTAAATATAATTTTACTTAAGGACCTCTGCTATGTAAAGGGTCTGTATGCCCATGGAAGCTGCCAGAAGAAAATCTGAGAAGTAAAAATCTACTCTTTCTCTTAAATATTGGCAATTCAATGTCTGAAAAGTAAGCCAAATAGCACACATGGCAAAAAGTATTTTTGCCTGGCTAACTCCTCTTCACATTCAAAAACAAACTGTAGCCTTAGCAACTCTAGGGAGCACTACTAGAGGCATATCTGGCATATTTAGATGGTATATTTTCATGATTGGCTAGTAAGACTATGGGATCCTCAAGGGGTCATCTTTCTATTCCTAGTGTGCAGCACAGTTCTTGGCATGATATCTGACAGATGCTCAGTAATGCTTTTGAACCAAGTTGAAATGAACATACAGGGTTCAGGACGGACAGACAGTACCTTTGTCTGAATTGCTGCACTCATACCAACTGGACTAAGGTCTTTCTTTCCAAAATCAGGGAATAAATGTTAACTATTCCAGACCCTCCCCCACCCCCACTGCTCCTTACCACTTTCCAATACAATAACAAAATAATAATAAAAGCATGCACAAGATCAAATATTTGTTGAGCATCTTCTCTGTGGAAGATAAATGGAAGTAGACATAATATCTTTTGGTTTCATAATATAACTTTTTCCTCCTAGATTCCCTTGAGGTCAATTAAGGCCTCCCTTTATTAGAAGGCATACAAATCTGCCATTACCCACATGGCAAGATGAATGTGTAAGCTGGGTAGCAGTAAGGGGAAGACGGCTCCAGGGTCCACATGCAGTCTTCAACTGAGGAATCAGAGTAAAATGGCAGTTGCCTTAAGTTGGCTAGGTAAAATGCACCAATTAACCGGTTCAGAAAAAAAATTCTCATTAATGAATCACTAAGGTGTACACTTTAGGAACATGGGAAAATCTTGAGCCACGCAGCATGCCCAGAAGCAATCTTCCAGTTATGTGCTGTGCTTAAATGCAATGCTAATTTCTGATGGCCTCCCATTTTATAAATAGCACTGAAAATGAATCATGGTGGATTTATGAATTGTGATTTTGCATCGCCCATTACCCGAACCCTCACCCGGGAAAGGGAGCCATCTTGAAGGCAACTCCTAAGCAAATATTAAGTGTTACTGTCTTTGCCACCAGGAAGGAAAAAAAAAAAAAATGTATGTCTGGGAAGGGGAGGAAAGGGAGGTATATAATTTGGTTGTACGTAGTGAGAAGGAAGAGACATGCATTCATTTTCAGCTTTTGTGGCCTGGGGAACCACACTCCCTGTGCTCAAAGCCAGGAACAGATCTTACACAATAAATAATCCAGAAATCCCACAGCAATGCCTGTTGAGGAGGCCTGCTTCCTGCAAGCTACCTCCTCGGCTAATCTTAGAAAAGCAATGGACGATCCTGTAGCTCAGACAGAATTCCTGCTTTCCACCTCAGGATTCTGACCAAGGCCCTCAGCCAGGGTTTGTCAGGAGGAAACCGACACAATACTCTCATTGTCTGCATTATTTATAGCTATTGTTTTAAAAAATGGAAGTAACTGAACTCCTTATGGCAAACTTAGGACTTCGTACATGAACTTGGCAGGCACTTTTACTGGAGCAAATTTAAAAAACAAATTCAATATTGTGTACACTGTTCAAAGGAAATGGCACACCAGTAACCCCTCCTTTTTGATATTCTGTTTTCCCTTCTATCTCTCCAGTGTCTTCTGACATTAACTTTGATGAAAGGCCAATTGACTTTCATTTTTCAAATAACCCCCAGTTTTTCTGTGCAAAACCCAAGGAAGCAAATGCTCAAATACCTCCTATTTGATTAATCTCTGATTTTAGCTTGATTTCTGTAGTGCTAAGATATGTATATTAAAGATTAATGAGACATGGTCAATACATAAGGTACAAAATACAACAATGTGTAAACTATAAAATGTCATCAAATGCTACTTATAACTTTAGAACAAGATACCCATTCCTTCAAGTCAACCAAAGCTACAATTTTGAGTGAGTGGAGTATTTTGTGTTTGTTTCCCAGATCTCAGGACCCTCAAAAGTCTTATCTTGTCTCTAATCAGAAAAGAGCATTGGTAAAGGTGATGAGAAAGATGGACACATTGGGATTTCTCCAAGAACTTAAAGTCAGTACCAATACATGTATTTTAGTGTGAAGGATGATTTTTGCAAGTTCTTTAAACTCTTCAAGGTCACGACACACACAGTTGCATACCAAGGTGCTATTACTCTATTTGTTGTAGGATAGAAGTGAGATCAAATTCCTTTGGGCCTTGAAAACATAAGTTTCGCCTGAAAGGGCCCTATAAATCTGCCATATATACAGCAGGTGTTCTCACCCTTGCCCTGACTTTTCTAAACACCTGAAAAAGAACAAGTGAGAAATGTCCTTTAACACTTATATTTACTGGTTCTACCAAATGCTTATTTGCCTCTAGGGGGCATTTTTAAAGATTTCAAAGGCAAGTATTTCAGCTCTAATTGCTGTCAAATCAGATGGCTCAGGAATAGGAATAGAGAGGAAATAGTAACAGAAACGGAAAAAAGTCACTTTAATCAAGGCAGCTTTTATTACCATGAGGAGAAAAATGTCATATAGGTTTCTTAATTGAATTGGGGAATGAAAAATATTAACTTTTTAAAAATGTATGTAAAATCTTTTATCTAGTTAATTTTCCTGGTTACACAGTTTCTGACCTTAGACCTAGAACAAATGGCATAAAAAGAAAATAAGTATCATTAGAATGACACTCTCAATATCAAGGGTTAGTATTACAAAGGTCATATTAATTCACAGAAGAGTGAATGGGAAAGACAACCTTGATTGAGATAAGCATCTCACATTTTTAAGGTCAGCATTCATTTGGAAAAAAAGGAAGATGTTGCAATACTCAGAAATTATTACAAACCAAATGAGATATTCTTCTGAATGAGCTCTTTAAAATCAGAGCATCAATATTATGATTTAGTGCTGTGCTAACATTATTATTTTCCAGGTTCTGCTGCCCAATCCATCAGTTCTATTACCCTCAGTCACTGTCAATATCTCACTTTCTTCTTCAATATACTTTATATTTCCATAATGACTTGTATCTCCCACTCATTGCAAACATCAATAAACTAAGCTACTCAATATCCCTATGTGAGTAGAGGAATCCTATTATCCTCATGCTGAAGCTGGAAAAAGCAGGTTTGGTGAAGTAAAGTGCCTTGTGTAGCCAGCCAGTAGCAGAGGCAGAAATGGCCTCTCAGTCTATGATGCATGGTTATTTGCTTTAACTGGGAAACATAACCTCTAACCTCTAATCTTCTAAACATGACTGCATATTATGTGGTATGTGGATATCAATACTGAGGTCCATTAGGGGAACCAGCCAAATTAGTCCAATATGCAACCACTTCTGCTTCTAACACACACAAAGTGTTGATTTTGATTAAGAAATTTTGAGAGCCCCTTCCAACTATATCAGTCTTGGCTTTTAAGTCTCAATGGGCAACATGGCACCAAAAAGTGGTTTGGTGAGGACAAAACTGATTTTATTCAAACCTCTTAACAGATCAAAAAAATGAATTTTTACAAAGAAAGATCAAATGAAATAGAAAGTAATCTTTGCTAATAATAATAAACTAGCATTTTTTGAGCTCTTGAGCTGGTTCCTATGTGTATTTTCTTATTTAATGCTGACAACTCTATGAGGAAGAACTATTCTTGTTCATATTTGAGAGATGAGAAAATTAAAGCACATCGAAAGGTTAAGGTGACTCATTCAAGGCCAGACAGCTAGTAAGCAAGGAAGTCTGGACTCGAATTCAGGCATTCTGTTCCCAGAGTTCATGCTTTTAACTATTTTGCTGTAATTATCTCATTGTCTGGGTGTGATTACATTTATTCTTCCTTCACATTAAAAACTGTACATTTTCTCTGACTACACAGTAATGTTAGTGAGCATCGTGTCTACATTATATATCATTCCAAGAACTCTAAGAAACATAAGAGTAAAGTGCATCTTTTCTTCTCCACTTTAGTAGATGAGGAATAATTTTTTTTTCAAATCATTACTCCCAATTACAGTTTTGAAGGAAGTGACAGGTCTTTCCCCCTGTCCCTAATTTCCCAAGAGATCCCCACAGTGTATTAGATACAGAATGGGCATTTTAAAAATTTGATTAGATTCAATGATTTTTTTTTGTTATTTTCTATGAATGCTCCTTTGGATGTTCTTGAAATTCTCAGTGGTCCTCCTCCCCCTGCCCTGCCTTCATTTTAGTGACATTGGCGAATAGGAGGACCTGTGCCTAATCTCTTCATATTAGAATTTCTGTGCCTCTTGGGATCACTTGTGCATCCTCCTGAACAGCTGTGGTGAGTACCAAGACAGATGACACAGGCATGGACATCGCAGCTGAGGATGAGTACTTGAAACCAGTAGGATTCATGTAGTTGATTGACAGCACACCTCTTCCCTTTCTACTCCCCTGTTCCAATGGCCAAAATAATCACCATTTCTATTGAGTGTTTATATTGAGTTTGACATTGTGGATGAAAAAAAGACCACATATTAAACCTGAGAAGCTCAGGGGAGGTCCTCATGGCTGGCCTTACAAACCCGGAGACCAAAGTAACCACACGGGATGGCTTGAACATAAAAATTTCTAACTAAATGCAGGTCATGTAAGTAGTCACATCATAGGCCTGTAGCTTTCTTGACAAGGTCAACTTTTAACTTTAAAAATTTATTATCAAAGATAGTCTTTCCAGACCACATGAAGGTACAACCACCAGCACCAGAGCATGACCACATTGTTATCTTTTTGCCCACATACAATCTCTCTGTGCTATGAATGTTAACTATCCTGTACCACAGAGATTTCCTTGCTTTGTTTTCTCCCGCCTCCATAATCTACCATCAATGAATTTCATGTAACCTTCCCAACGTCCTCCTATGATTCTAATGCTTAAAATCAGCTACAAAACTGCCACTCTCCGTAGCATTTTCTCAAGCCCTGGAGACTGCTTCTCAGTAATTGTCAGTTTGGCTCAAATAAACTCTTATAAGACTTTTTCTTAGCTGGACATTCTTTTATCAACAATACTATGCTCGGAAATTTACATACCTTATCTTATTTATTTCTCCTCCAAACTACTAGTTCCCTCTACAACATGGAACTATTATTCTCATTTAAGAATGAGACAAATGAACCACAGAAGCGTTGAATATTTTTCTGTGGGAAAGGAACAAACTTTCCTCTACCCTGCTCTGGTCTAATAATCAAATAGACATGAAACCGATTAGCAAGAGAAAATAGTCAAATTTAATACATACATATGTATGAAAAACTCACATACATGCAGAGACGCACCCCCCCCCGCACCCCATGCTTGAGCGGTTCAGAGATAGAAGGGGAACATGGGTATATATGATATCCTGAGCTGGGGATGAGATAAGGTGCCTTGAGGGCTTCAAAAGGTTATTGCAGATGATAAGAAGAGAACTTCACTACAAGAAAGTTAGCCCTGCCCTACAGATACATCAAAAGAAGTTATCTCTGCTAATCTCTCATGAACAAGGCCTCTAATTTAAATTCTTCTAGGTAGTTAAGGGAGGAGGGGCAGAAGTTTCTCTTGAGTTTACAACTGAAGTTGCCTTTAGATCAAAACAATCCTCATACCACAGAGCCACATCTTGGGGTGACTCGTTCTGTACTCCCACATTTCCAAGGATGGCATTGCTGCTGTAAGTGTTGGTACAGGCATTTGACCTGGGCAAACTGACTCCAGAACCCAAGAATATAATCCATATAGTATTGCCTTTCCATTTTTAGATTCCTGGAAAACACCCTACCATTTAAGACACTTGTACACCAAGATACTTTTTATAATATCTTAAAATAATTAAAGGCATTTTACAACTAGTAACTAAAGCAAAACATACACACGCACACGCATGCACACACACACACACACACACACACACACACACATGCACGCACACACGCACACAGAGAAAGAGAGCTTTTTAAAAAGCACCAGGTTTTCTTTTACAAAAAAGGTCACCGGGCTGCATTGATTGTATCTGTAGCTATGGAGTGAAAGTGGCCATACAGAAATGCCTGGAAAGAAGGGGAGGGAATTAGGTCACATTCACTGGTATCTCAAGAATGACCACAAGCAAGAAAAAGCTGATTTCCTATATTTCCAAAATTAACCCTAAACTCTTCAGAGGTGAAACTCATGCTGTGAAACACAAGGAAAAAAGGGGAGGGAGGGGAGCTGATTAAAATCTATATATCTAAGATTCCTGGGTTCAGCTGTTTAGCAACTGAGAGATGGCCTTTAAGACCCCAGGGGAGGTTGAGCTAAAGCTTGGTTATAATTTCCTTCTGAACAGCAGTGTAAACTGCCAGGGAGAGGAAAGCTGGTACTGCAAGACAATAGCACAGGAGTTGCTTCTTATCTTTATCCGATGGAAGAAGAGGAACTCTAGGAATCCTTATAGTTAACTATTAAAATTGGTTTTTCCTTCTTGCCTTTTTTAACTTCTTTAACCTCAATCTCTAAGAGCAATCAAGCAGTAAAACTTCTCCCTAGGTGGGCGGGAAACAGCAAGGTTGCTCATCTCATTCTTCTCTCTTCTAAACGCAGGATCCAGAACAAAGGCTTAAAAGAAAACGAGCTTGCATTTACTAGGCAAAAAGGATCTAAGGATTGGGTTATGATTTCAGCTTTGGTGTTGACCCCAAAATGCGAGGAATTCTTCAGGGTATGAAAGAGGGTTCAGAGTAAAAAGAGGTAAGAGACGTATGAACAGCTTTAATTCCTTTCCAAAGACTGTACCTAGTGCTAGATCCCTGCAGCTTAGAGGGGAATTACCTGGGGCAAAAAAAAGGAGATCAAGGGGTAGGAGAAATATGTGTGGGGGAAGGTAGAACCAAAAGAAAACAAAAGTGTAAAGAGGGGACCAGACAGAAAAAAGAGATGCATGAAAATCATTTCAGTAGAGTAATACGCATGGAAAAGGCAGGAAGAAGAGAAAAGAGAAATCAAATATCTTGGATAACATTTCACTAGTGCTAACAATTTATTCAGCTAATTAGCCAAAAAGATCATAATTTGGGAAATGGGCTAAGCATTAGAAGTTCAAAGATGAGTGGGACGGACATATACCTAACCCTAAAGAATTCATAGTTTAGGTAGGAAGATAAACATGTGAATAAATAGTGGCTATACATTCATTTATGTTGTTCTTAGTTGCCTCTTTTTCTTTCTGTCCTTTAAATGCAGTGACCTTGATGCTACGAAGGGGCATTTGCACTTGCTGGTCCTTGTGTTTGAAATGCTCTCCACACTTATCTTTACCTGGCTGGCTACCTTTTATTATTCAAGTCTTATTTCCAACCAAACTAGTTAAAGCAGCACACCCAGTCTCTTTCCACACTAACCCATGGTATCTTCTCCAGAAGTCATTTTTAACACCTGAAATTATCTTAATTTTAAAAATCTTTCCACAGTTTTAATGTCTATCATCTCCCTTTAGGATATAATGTCCTTGAGGAAAAGGACTCAATGATAGGTTGGTAAACTTATAAATATTCATTTATTATTTGACTATCAGATCGACATACTATAAGAATGTTATAAGCACAGATAAACATAGGATTCAGCAGTGTGTCAGGGGAAGATGCGAAAGTTCCCTTAAGGAAGGCTTTTCAGAGTAGATGATTTTGTTATTAATTGAACATTTAGGGTTGAATCGATGTTCAACAAGTGGGCGCAGGAAGCATAGCGTTCCAGGCAAAGAGCTCATGTAATGACATGTATAAAAGAGCCCTGCTCCTTCTGAGGACTACATTTCTTTCAGTGTGTCTGGAGTACAGACAATGTTAGAAGAATGTGACAGCTATGGCAGAGCAGTTGAAAGCATGAGGGTGGAAGCTAGAGACTTTCTTAAAGTAAATCTTGCTTCTTCTATTAGTAATTAGGCAATGCTAACATTATTCTGTGTGCCTCAATTCCTTTATCTGTAAAATGACAATTCATTTGATTTATGTCATGTCTATCTCATGGGATTATGGAAGAATTAATGTTACTGAAACCCAAGTTCATGTGCTTGATGTTTTGAAAAGCCAAAATGAAGAACATTGGAGTTTGGAGTAAGGTTTATTGATTGAGAAGGTACCAGCTGAGAAGGTGGGAGACCTAATAGTGCCTCAAATCCATCTTGCTCACTTAACTAGGTTAAGGGTTTTTAAGAGACTGAGGGGGACAGGTATGCGGAAGTGCTGGTGGGGCATGTTTTAACTGGGGCTATTGAAATATGGCCATTTACGGTAAAGAGCCGTCAGCTCTGAATCTTCCTGGACAATGGACTCTTGGCTTCTGAAAGGGTTCCAGGTTCCAGTTATGGTTATGTTCTGGTCCTTTGGGTCTTGGAAAAGGTGAGGGAGGATGAGACTTTGCTGCCAAGTGCAGCTGGAGGTCAAAGTTCCCTCCTCTGCAAATGCTTCAGCTGTGTGACTTGCGGCTTTGTTACTGGAACAAGGAGGTCCATCTGCCTGAGCGTGTCTAAGTCCAATGAGATATGTACAGGTTTTGCAGCTAAGAGAGTAAAGGTTTATTTTAGAGAGTTGCAAGTACCGGAAATGCAGATGAGCTACTACTCAAAGATGTGGTCCCCAGGTGTCTCGAGAGGAAAGATTATGTAAGGGAAAAATCATTAGTCATGGAGACTAAGGCAGTTGGGGTCATGGTGCTACTGATTGATCATCGAGTCCAGTTCTGGAATCAGCCATAGCATCATCCCCTCTGGTCCTGTGGTTGAAGGAGCTATTCCATCTTGATGGGTCTGGAGTTGAAATACACCTAAGGCCAAGATGTTATTCTTAGTTTAATGGAAATATATTGTCCTCATGATCAATAGACCTGAAGTTTTATTCTTAAAAGATTTGGCACTGGCCAAAACCTTATGTCCTAGGGCTTAATGATTAAGGGAGTAGGCTTATAAAGGTGGAAGGATAAGGACAAAAAAGCAAGTGAGTCACAATGTTGTTTTACTAGGCAAAGCCTGTTTGAATCAGAGAAAAACCTATCTTAAAGAAATGAAGTCTGTGTGCAGTTACAGGTTTTTTTGTGCTTTTCTCTAAAAAGGAACTCACTATTTTGTTAAATAGGATAGGACTATTTTGAGCTGGTTCTGCAGTTACATTAGGTCAGTTAACATATGTAAAATATTTAAAAGAGAATAACAGCTCAAAAATGTGCATATTATCATTTTTGGCAAGGGTGATGGGAAAAGTAATGATAACATTATATGACAGCCTTATTTCATTCTAAACACTTTATACAAATTAACTAATTTAATTCATGCATACTTATTAGAAGGTACTATTATCACCATCTTACAGATAAAGAAACAGAGACAGAGAGTTCAGTAATTTGTCCAATATCACACAACATTTAGTAGCAGAGCTGGGATCTAAATCTAGGAGGGCAGGCTTTTGAATTTTTTCTTTCCCCATTATACTATACCACCTCTTTGAATACTTAATTCATAGAGAGTCTGAAAAGAAAAATGAAATAAAGTATATAAGCAGTTCATCATGGAGCCTGGTGGGTGTGAGCCACTCAATATGGCACACACACCCATATACACATATAATATATACTAAATATCTACAGAACAATAGAGCTATAACTAGAATAAGACAATAATTAGAAAATATGGTTATCTGTAGATTTATTGGAAGACACAATAGAACCCGAAGAAGACAATTAAGGACTATCTTAGCAATAATTGGCTCATTGAATTATTGCTGAACAGACAGTTGAAAGGTAGAATAGTCATAATCACTGGCTTGACCTTGATTTCTTATGGGAGTACCAAAGGCTCCTTGCACATCAATCTCTGCCCAGGTGTACTTCTTAACTAATTAACTTAAAAAAGATCTACGTCAATTAATTATAAAGTAATGGGTCATCACTTCCAGCTGCCAATCTATCTACATTGCAAATTGTAGCTAATTGGTTAGCTTATTCTATCCCTTTCTAAGAAACATACTATTTGCTTACTTATGTTAATATATGTACATAAGTTATGTGAATAACAAGTTATACATTATTCTGTAATAAGTTGTAAAGCTAGTCCTTTGTGGACATTTACCATAAAAACACCAGAATGACCGAGAGAAAACACCTTTAACATACCTAACAAAGTTAACAAAAAAATCAGATGAGCAAATTTGATAAGAATTCCACAATGGAACATGATAAATACCTTTAAAATGTTATGTAAAGCTAGCCAAAACCCAGTGATTTGGTGCTGTCAAGAGACTCTTCACCTTGAACAAGATGGAATAAAAGCAGAAGTAAAGGTGAAATTTCATGAAAAGAGCTGGACAGCCTTAACACAAATGTGAAGAGGTGTATTTTAACAAAGATGCAATCTTTCGCTCTGTCCCATTCTTCTTTTCTTTCCATCTTAGAAGAAAATGTGTCTCTCTTATCCAAGGCTAAAACCTTCATCAAAGCTCTGAAACTCATTCTCTCCCACCTCTTCTGAGATTCTGCTGCATAAACAACTCCCTGCTTTCTTTTGTATTATCAACTGCTGTCTCTCTTGACCTCTTCTCCACCTACAAATATGCTTATATCCTTCTGTTACTGAAAATGACTTCCCCAAGGTCTAGCACTGCCACTGCCAACACTGCCACAAACTACTTTCCTAGACTTACCTCGCTCCCAGGGTAGTCTCAACTCTTGTGTCTTTTTCTTTATCTCTGTAAAGCCTTCCTAAGAAAAACTGCTATACTTCAGGTAGATGTAGCATTTTGCTCATAATCCACAGAAAGTTCTTTGCACAGTAAGTATCCCATGAGAATTAGCTATTGCAGTTGTTGCTGTCTTTATAAGCCATGGTATATCCTAGTGCTTCAGAGTGCAGGCTCCAAAATCAGACATTGCACCTCAAATCCTGGCTCCACCTCCTTGTAACTGTGTGCCCTAAGACAGGCTACCTAAGTTTCGAAACTCTGACTTCACAAAATGTAAATTATAGTTGTGACCACCTCATAAAGTTGATGTTAGAAGCAAATTAAATGAGGCGAAGCATGTAAGTGCTTAGCACAATGTCTAGAACACAGTAAGTACTCAAATATGCCTTTTAAATACCCACTATAACACTGTAAGTGTATATTTTTTATTCATTTATCTCTCTTCTGGTAAGTACTATGAATTTCCTTTGGAGAATAACTTCCCCAGTGCTTGGTGCAGGAGGTTGACTTCTACCCCTAATATCAGAGGTGAAATCTGTGACTCAGGTCTGGCCAAGTCAAAGCACTGAATTCCTTTTATGGGAAAGTTACCCAGTCCTGTTCATCAGAGCACTGAATGTTTTTTCTGGGCATGTAACCTAGGCCTGACCAGTCAGAACTCTTAATGTCGTTCATTAGTCATGTGACCCAGCCTCACCAATCAACGTAATTCCACTACTTTGTTCCCCTTGTTCAGTTTACAAAAGGAATTTGGCCAAGTCGTTTCCATTAGAGGAAACTGCCAGATTTTTGCAGGAATTATGGATAAGAGATGCCTCCTTTCTACACAAGAAGACGTAATATGGAGAGTTTCTGGAATCATCTTGCCATCCTGTTAATTTGAGAAAGAGTTAACCCACATGAGGAGCAGAGCTAATAATCTAATAAATCTAGCATTATTTATTAATCTATCCATGGTTGAGGCCAGCCCTGTCCATGTATTTTTCATTTATTTATCAATATATTTATTTCTAGTATGTTAGGCTGTATTTTCTGTGACTTATAGATGAAACTGATATAAATGCTAACCATATTTTAGCATAGCTAATTGTTGAAGGTAAAAATCTTTTTTACTTATTATTCTGGGACCTCAGTAGAGGTCAGTGGATACTTAATAAGTAGCTATTGCACAGAGGTGAGAATATTCTTTTGATGGTGATAGCAAGGTACATTCTGCACCAAAAATGTACCTCTTTATCTTACTCACCTTTTAGGCAAGGCATAAACTATAAGATTGCTCAGATTGATGTAAGGACCAGCCTAAAGTGATAGTAACCACAAAAAGCCACATGAAAATAATATTTATTCACAAGTCCATAACTTCATAACTTCATTGGGGCCCAGAAAATCGACTGCATTTGATATGCCATCTCTTCTGTTACAGAAAAAAATAAATAGCTGTTTTAATAAAATACTTAATTGAGCAGACTAGATGACTATGTCAACAAAAATTTCCTCTTGTGACAATGAAGAATCACATGAGCTGGTTTTAAAATTGTCCCTTTTTGACTTTTTAAAAAATTATCTTTCAGGACTGATTATTTTCTTCAAAAGCAAGATTTTCCAAAGTTTATAATGGGAATCTGTGGGGTGCAAGGAACAATAAAAAACTTCACTTTTCAATCAGTTTTTCAAATTTCATAGTTATGGTAATAGGGAGACACTACAAGGTGGTCCAGTCCAGCTAAACTATGTTTAAAAATAATTTAATGATTTCATAATTCTTAAAAATTATTTCTATTTCTTTTTCTAGACATAAGAATGAGGAGTGAAGGAGGCAGGCACATGGATAAGTGAAAAGATTTAAAGAGAATATGTATTTAGTTGAAAAACATGGAGTAGCTAGGGAGAGGTGAAAGAAAAGGACATTAAACAATTTATGTGAATTATTTATGTGAACTAAAGGCACTCAAATCTAATATAAAAAAGCATGCAGATGGTAACAGAAATAAGTTTCAAAAAAAAACCCTCATCACATGTCATCAAAAGCCCTGCAGGCATATTCCCATTCCTTCTGTTGCTTTGCAGCATGGGAACACAACAAAGAGACCTGGAACCAGTTAGAAAATCATGGTAACCAGTATAACTGCCATGGCAAGTCCTGTCCCTTCCTTTGTCACACTTTCCAGATGTGAAGAGTTTTCATTTGTGAAGGGCTGGTGCTGAATAATAACCCTGCTCCTCAAGATGAGAAAGTTTGTCTCTTCAAATTGGCATCTGCATCTGCTTGTCCTGTGAGTGCTTGCTAGTCACGGCCCCTGCTCTTTTAAAAGCTGGCATCATTTTAATTATTTTTGTCAGTTTTGCCCTCCATTAGCTCTACCATGCTGAGATACAGAGGGGGAAAAATCTCTAATTTGAGGATTCATTAAGCATCTGTTGTCACTTATTTGGTGCAGTAGATGCCTAAAATCTGGCAGTTTCTGGATTTGTATAAGAAACTGTAATATCCCAGCCAGACTGGTTTTTATTTGTTTCACTCTGAAGTCAATCCACGAGGGAGCATAAACATCCAGCTAGAGATTACATTGATATTTGTTTCTTTTTAAAATGGTGTCATTCATTCAACAAATATTGACTATCTACTCTGTGAGAAAGCTCTTATGATATAGCACAGTTGCCAGTTCGTGGAGAAAACATTGCAGTAAAAAGAAAAAAAAAAATCTTTTTTTTCCCTAGCATAAGTGAAAAAGGCTAGAAGCTGGTCCCTGTTAAGCTATTGTTCTTTATTTATAATCCACATGCACATATACCGTCTCTCTTCTTTTTACTTCCCAGATTTTAGCAAGGAGAAGGCAAATCATTCTTCTGAACTACACAGCTTCATAGTGCTGTATCTACTCTGTGTGCAGTGCAGAAAGTCAAACATGAGCAGAGAGACCTTGTGGGAAGTCTAAAATCAGACATCCCTTCGACACTGCTCCCAGTTCTATGTTTAAGATAAGTACCTGCAATCCCACCATGGCCAACCTTCTCCATCATCCTCTACCCCATTAAAGAGCAGGAGAATTCTTCAGGAAAAAAAAAAAAATCATTACCATTCTAACCCAACTCAATCTCTTCAAATCAAGGAAAAGTTGAGTAGACTGTCTGGTCAATTTCAATTTTTTAAAGGACAAATATAAGATTTTGTTTAAAAAGAAATAAAGCTCCTTTCTGATTTTTAAATATTTGAAAAAGCATCTTTAGATTATATGATGAGCCCTAAATTTCTACGTCCTAAAATGATACAACTTAGATTCTTTAGTGAAGAAAAAACAATGTTATTAAGGAGCTGCCCAAATAAGACTGAGCACCACTCAGGGCACAACATTTTCTCCCAGCATCATGTGATCATCCCCACAAAGGACGCTGAAATGAGGATTCAACCCGGGAGTCAGAATTGTCTCCATTGGTGAGAAATTGGCACCAAATACAAGCTGAAAAAATTCTACAGTTCCTATACCCAAAGGTCACTCTTGGCCACGTTTTGTCTCTGAAGACAGAGAACTGAAATACTTGTTCTTGTGAATTATTTTTTGTTCCTTTATTGAAACTCTATAGGGTAAAAATAACTGCTGCCCATTATCCCTTGCCCGTCATCTCTACCTGGGCTGAGGTGGTGGGAAAAGACAGGAAGAGCTCTTACAGATGTTGAATAGAAGAAAGGCCTTTTTGGAATGTGTTTGCATGACTCATAAAGAACAGTTATTCTTAGATTTCCCGTCACAAGGGATAAAGCTCTTTGTTCCACAATACAGGCTTTTACTTAAAAGGAAAACCCAAGGTCCATTCAAAACTAGAGCCCAATAATAAGCTCTCATTATAGTACCTGTCCCTGGAGTTACATTGTATCGCTCTTTACAAGCCTAGAATGTAAAGCAAAATTTTATTGTTTGCTTTTTTCATTTGTTAGGGTTGTGCCACCTGGAAAAATAGGAATTGCTTAATATAGTAAATGATTTTAATTCAGTTATAGGAATCATAAATTTAGCAGTATAATTTAACAGAATTCAATATATAGAAAATTCATCACCTTTTTGGATCACCTCTGTAGAATCAGATCTTATAATCAAATTTTGATCTACAATTAATTATGTTTTAGATAAGCCAGTCTTGATTCCCAGAATTAATAAACCAAATAGCATTTAGAAGCTATTTTCTAAAGGAGAGCACTACTCTTTGATGGATTACATAGCAAGAGGTCAATGAAGACTAAAAGAACTTGGTTGGAATTCAAATGTATTGCCTCTCCAGTTTGCTTCTGAACTGGTTTCTTACACATTCTTAGATTTCTCTCCTTTTGGATACAGTCAGCTCATCAATGCACCTTTTTCTCTTGAACATTTCATCCTGTTTTTTTTTTTCCTTCACTATTCATTAAACATTTTTTTTTTTTTTTAATATTCTCCTAGTGCCAAGCTCTATGTTGGGCATTATGGGCAAAGCGATAAAAGCACTCATGGAGCTCTTAATTTAGAAGGGAAGACAAAATAAGAAAAATGTTATAATCCATAATAATCAGAGCTGTGAGGGTGGGAAGCTCACAGGGGCTGTGTGCAGGAGAGAATAGGTGGCCAGAGCTCTTTTGGGTCAGAATATGCCTTTAGTAAAGGATTACCACTCTAATTCACAGAGGAGTAGGATGTCATTTATATCTATCAGTTAATTATCCACAGGGTCAGTGGAAGATGAGAAGAGAATGGTCTTCATACGTGTTCCTTCTGACTAGGAAACTTCCCTGACTAAATTCTCCTCATCATTTAGGTCTCACTTTATTAACTCTCTCAGGAAGTCTTCCCTGACCACTTCTTTCTCAAGTCTGTATTAGGGACAGTTTCCTTATGTGCTGCAACATCATCTTGAACTTACCTCTGAGGTAATTTTAATGGGATTGAACCCGATTATACCTGATGACTGATAAGTCTATCATCTCATTAGGTCACACATGCTGGTGTCCCCTAAGGTGTGGCAAATTCTTCTATGCCATGTATTCTTTATTGTTGTTTTATAACGGAATACTGAGTGGATACAAAATATTTAAATATACACTAATATAAGAAACAGAAACAACTCCCATTTTAAGAAAAGAATTCTACCTTTTGCCAATTTTGTGTCTCAGGCACATTTCATCTTGCCTATTTTTCTCCCTATTCAGGAGGATCATGTTGTTAAATTTGTTTTATCATTCACTGCCTTGCTTCTTTTTATAGTTTTACTAAATTAGCTCCTTAAATTTATTTCTCTATTAAACATTATGCTCTTAAATTCATCCAATTGTTACATATAACTGTAATTTATTAATTTTTCTCAAATACATAGTATTATGTTATATAAAGATATTAAAATTTATCAATTTTAATAATAATGGGCATTTAGTTAATTTCTAGGGATGGGTTTTTTGTTTGCTTGTTTGTTTGGTTGTTTGTTGTTACAAACAGTACCATCTAGTGATTATGTGCAAGAATTTGTTAAAAATATATATCAAAGAGTAAAATTGTTCATCTTAATAGAAAATGTTAACGTTTTTTTCCAAGTGTTACACCCATGAATACTCTCACTATCAGTGCATAAGTGTTTCAGGTGTTCCACAGACTCACCAATACCTGAGAAAGTCAAACTGTTTTTCCTAATTGATGGAAATGAAAATATATCTCATTTTGGATTTTATTTGCATATCCCTGATTTCTAATGAGGCTGACCATTATTTCTTAAGTTCCTGGTCATTCATGATTCCTCTTTTGTAAAATCGAGTCATTTCAATTCCTTTGTACATTTTTCTTTTCTTCAGGATTGTTTTCTTGGGGTGCAGGGTGGATAAGAGTTTTTAATCCTTTTGGTATACAACCATTTTGAATTTTTTTGTTTTGTAAATACATTTTCACATCTTTGGTTTTTTATTTCTTTTACACTTTATTTTAATGAGAATAAGTTCTCATTATAATATAGTCCACTTTGTCTATAATTTAATAGGGTCATTTTAATATTTAATATATATTTCTTAAGACAGAGAGAGTGTCTTATGTAGTCTTCTCAGTGTTTATTGCTTTGACTTTCACATTTAAATCTTTAATTCATCCAGCATTAAGTGAACTCACCTTATTCATTTTATTCCTATTTGGAAGAAGATGATTTTACATAAACTGTAGAGTAAGGAATCCAGTTTCTTTTTTTCTGAATGAAAACTAATAGTCCAACTCTAGTTAGTAAAAAATATACACTTTCCATAAGGATCTCAATACTATCCCTGTTTTAAACCAGTTTTCTAAGCTGTCAGAGGTATGTTTCTTTACACTTCTTTCTGTTCCAATGGTCCGTTTATCTGTTTCTGAACAAATATATACCATCTTTATCAGTCTTGATAACTGATATTTAATCTTAAATTATTAATCTTTTTCTTCAGAATTCTGGCCATTCTCAGGCTTTTCTTCTCAATATAAAATTTTTAATTAATTTTCCAAGTTATATCAAAACACTCATTGGGATCTTGAAATTTATATATTTATAATATTGAGGTTTGAATTTATAATATTGATGTATCTCTCTATACAATTTTCTTTAATATCTTTCAGTAAAATCATATTATTTTTTCTATTACAATCTGACAAATCTTATGTTATACCTATTCTTGAGTACCTAATATTTCTTAGAGATATTATAAAGTGCATATTATTACTATTATTACATTTTCTATTTCCTTGTTGTCTGTGCTTAGAAAAGTAATTGGTTTTTATATTTGATTTTGCATCCAGAAACATTGCTAAATGTTATGCTCCACATATATGTTTTTTTTGCAATCCTTATGCCTGTCACTCATTTTTCTTGTCTCATTGCCTAAGACACAAAATAGAATAAAAGCGGTGCTAGAAGTCAGCCTCATCTTCTATGATCTGAAAGGAAACATCTAAAATGTTTCGCTATGAAAATATTTTTAAGAATTTTGCTTAGATCTTATTTATTAAAGAGTTATTTTTTATTCCTAACTTACTAGGGTTTTTTTTTTTTTTTTTTTTTTGCCAATGTTGAATTTCATCGAGAGCTTTTGTGACTATTGAGATAATATAGTTTTTCTCATTTAAATTTTTTATATTAAAAACTAATATAACAGACTTTCTAATGTTAAACAAAACTTGCATTGCTGGAATAAACCCAAATTATTTAAGATATATTAACCTTTTGATATATTCCCAGTATTTTCTGCTAGTATCATATATAGAATTTTTGCATTCTTGCTCATGAATAAGATGTTCTATACATTTCTTTCCCTTTCTGTCCTCATCTGGTTTTGCTATGCAAGATTAACAGTCTTCTAGAATTTGGGGGGAGATGTTTTCTCTTTCTGTTTAGTATTCTCTAAGTTTTTTGAGTAAGATCAAAGCATTGCCTTCTTGGATGTTTGATAAAACTTGTCTATAAGATTGTCTGGATTTGGGGTTTGATTTAGGAAAAGTTTTTAATTATTCATTCAATTTCTTTGTGTTAGCATAATTCAGTTGTTTACATTCCATACAAATAGTTGTGATTAGTCACAAATAACTATAAATTTTTCTGTGTTTTCTAACCTTTCCAATTACCTTGGTCATATGATTCTCTTATTTCTTCGTAATCTTTGCAACATCTCTAGTTATAACTTCGCTTTCATTTTTTAGTCTCATTTTACTTGACCAAGCCCGCCAGAGATTTTTGTTTTATTAGATTTTTTAAAACAAGAATTTAGTTTAGTAAATTTATTTCTGCTTAGATTTGTTTTTGTTTTCTGTGGTTTCTTCTCATTTTTTATGGGAGTGGCTTACTCTGTTCTCTTTCAAATCCTTTAAGATGGGATCGCGTGGTGAATTTTATTATTTGTAATCATTCACGTCACCCTTTTATATGAAAAGAATTACTTCTCTGCCCACTGATTTTGATCTAAATTCTTTAACTTGCTGTGGCAAATGGAATATGAACAGAACGCCAGTGCTTTTACTGCTGATTCTGAGTGGAAGCTTTAAGAGGCATGTGAATAACTGGCACAGAGGCTGGACTTCTAGCACCAGAACGGGAAAGCATCGGAGCCCAGCCCAGCTTATTTAAAGCCTCTGGTGAACTGTAGCTGACCTGAGATTCTGTGTAATATGAGCAAGAAATCAATTTTTATTGTCAGGAGTGCTAAGCTTTTGAGCCTATTTGTTACTGTAGCAAAGTTGACTGAAAGAGATAGTATTTTAACATGAGGTGATCCTACAACATAACATTGCAAGTCTGTATTGACCTTAGGGCCAAGAGACATATTATAAAAAAAAAAAGAAAGAAAGAAAGAAAGAAAACAACAACAACAACAAAACTACTATTTATTGGAGGCTGGAAAAATGGTGACCCATAGCATGCAGTGACAAAGCATTTGGCAAAGTTGCAATAACTTAGCAGATACTTTACCTAATGAATGAGTAGCTTTGGCAGAAGAGATGTCAAAACAGAATGTTACTACTGTGGCTTGGTTATTTTTTCCCCCAGAATTGTCAGATGAACTCAGAAAGGAATTGGGCTGCTTCGCCAACAGGGGAGAAGGAAAAATGAAAGCGACCAGGAATTGTAGGGATTACAGAGTTAAGAAACAGAACTGTTTTAATTATTAAAAGATAAATTGAAGTGCTTTGAGCAACAGACGCATCATTGAGGTTCAGATAGATACATGCCCAAATAATGGGTATTGCCATTCATCATCTTTGTTAAAAACACTGGCTGGTTCTGCACATTGTTAAAGCTTGGCCAATGAACTCACAATTGTAGGTAGTATGCTACATGAAGGGCAAGTTCTTCACTAACAACACAAGCGTCTCTGGCCTAATGAGTGGAGGTTGACAGTAATCCTTGAACAAGGGAAAAACAAAATAAAACAAGAAGAAATTCTGAATAGCTAAGGTGACCCCTGGAAAATTATGTTAATTGGATTAAATGGCTTAGCAATAAGTGGTGCCCACAGTCTCCTTGAAGCCTGGTGGCTGAAGTTATCTGTAAGTCTAGAGAGAAAGACATATCCCAAAAACAAACAAACAAACAAACAAACAACAACAACAAACATAAGGGTGGGCAGGGAGGGCTGTTTGCACATGTTTCTGACTGAAATCAAATAATTTCCTAAAAACCACATTTATGAGAGTGTTTTTTGTCAAAAGTTTCAATTAAACAAGATTAACTGGATTAAAGAGAATAACTATTAAGACATAAAACATCATCTTCTACAAGAACAGAGCAGGCTTAGCAAGCTGCTCAGCTCCCAACGCTGCATATTATCTAATGCTATGATGAGAGGTGGCCAAAGAGTATAATAGAAAAAGACTCAGGCTTTTCCAGAAAAAGAAACCTGAAGAAACAATGAACTGAGCAAAATACAGGCCTAATCAAGTAACATTTCTTATCCTCTTTCCAATGAGAGTGTTGTTAATTCCAGTCATCACTCACTGTCCCATGGATGTACATTTGAGGAAAATGACCTTTTATTTGATCTCCAGATATTCACCTGATGGAAAGATTATCATGAGACCCTAGGTTTTGAGCTTTGTGATGAGATGGGGTGAGATATTCAAGGTTTTGTTATTAGAGGTGGGGGTGAACATCTGTGAATGCAGAAGGAAGTGAAAAGAATATTTTTGATCAAGATAGCACACAGTAGTGTATTTCCTTGTAACATATCTCAACCTGTTGACTCCGGGCTTGGGCCTGGACTTAACATTATTAACAGCGATGAAAAGAACACTTACTTAATGAAAGACACAGTGAATTAGGGAACAAATGAGAAATCAGCCAGAATACCCCAAATAGAGGAAGGATAGTAAGTATTTCCAAGTTTGGAACCAGAATTTGTCTCAGCTTTTAAGAAAATGATCACTTTAGTTTCACTGATTGAAATGTGTATAAATCAGGAATACAACTAAGATTACTAATGAGCACATCGGTTCTGTAGGGGAAGGAATGGCTGGATACTTCAGTGTTTTGACACCTGCCAATGCTGTAAGGTTTCCTCCAGGTGATTACACAAGTTTTCTTTCCTTTTAGTCAAGATAAAGATTTTAACAATTATGCAGGCCCTGTTAGTCAGACAATAATCACTCATACACATCATTTTCAAAGCTGTTAGAATTTCCTCATAATTTCTGATGTCATAAAGTGGAAATGAGAAATTTAACTGTTATAATCCAATAGGTTTTCAGGGGCTAACTTCCTGATGTTTTTCAAGTTTCCTTCTTCATTAAGAGAAAGACAAGGTTATGTTAGAAGTAAATAAGATTCAGGTATAATTCAAACATTTTTTAGGTACAAGTTACAAAATCTCTCTCTCATATTTTCATTTAATGTTGTGATGAGAGATTTAGATATTTCCCCTTGGTGTATCACTCTAGAAAACTTCAGTGGGAACCTGCATCACACTTCTAATCTAGAACAAGTGTCAAAAATAATTTTCAGAAAGTGAACAGCTTACTCACTTCTATAGAAGAGCGTGTTTAATTATTTTACTAGATAAAACAAATTATATTTAGAAATGCTCTTGAAATAAAAATGGCTGACAGGTTAATTGTTTAATGCTTCTGACATATTTTACCTCTTTTGAAGAATTACTACATTTACTTATCATAGCCCCCCTCACCCTATTTCACAGAGCATGTTCCAAGACCCAGTGGGTGTCTGAAACAAAGGAGAGTACCAACTCTACATATACTACATTTTTTCCCTGTAATATATATCTATGATAAAATTTAATTGATAAGGTAAGCAAAGTAAGAGATTAACAATAATAACATAATAAAATAGAAAAAGTATAACCATATACTGTAATAAAAGTTATGTGATCGCGGTCTCTCTCTCTCTAATAACTAACTGATAACCAAGAAGGCTACTAAGTGACTAACAGGCGGATAGTGTGTATACAGCATGGATACACTGGATGAAAAGATGATTCACATCCTGGGCTGGATGAAGTAGCATAGTGTGAGATTTCATCATGCTAGTCAGAACTGTGCATAATTTAAAACTTACGAATTGTTCATTTCTGGAAATTTCCATGCAATATTTTCAGATCTTAGTTGACTATGAGTAACTGATAACACAGAAAATGAAACCACAGATAAGGGGGGAACTACCATAGTTATTAATGCCCTAAGAGACATTTACTGAACACTCAATAGGTAAAAGCTACTGTGATGATAAAAAAAAAAAATCACTGTGTCTTTAAGGAATGTACAAGCTATAGACTTATTGTTTTTTTGCCCTAGAAACTATTGATACACTTGTCATTGAATTAAAGATTATTTTGCTTAAATCTCTGCTTCAGATATCACATATCATTAATAATGATCTATATTATTTATAAATGCCCTTTCCAATAGAAATATGAGCCACATATTTAATTTAAAATCTTCTAGTAGTAACATTTTAAAAAGTAAAAAGAAACAATGGAAATTAACACATTTTATTTGATAAAATATGCTCAAATATTATTATTTAAATATGTAATCAATATAAAAATATTAATGAGATACTTTATATTTTTTGTTGTACTACATCTGAAATTCAATGTGTATTTTACACTTAAAGTACATCTCAGGTTGAACTAGTCACATTCAAGTATTCAGTAGCTACATATAGCTAATGGCTAGCATATTGGATAGCTCAGATTAAAACATAAATCAATTGTTAAATATTTATATTGTTTATAACATAGGTAGGAAGGAAGAAAATATAGTGATCAAGACAACAGTTTATTAAAGTTAGAGAGGTTTATACATTTAAGGTCTAAATAAACTTGAGAACAACAATAACAAAAGTAAAGACTGTGTATAAAATTCAAGTTCAAGTTCACAAATAAACAAAGATCCCATTAAGAAACTGTTTGATAAATTGTTCCTCCTATTTATCTATGGGACTACATTTGTTTTTAATTTACGTCAATGTGTTTTAAATTGTCTTGTTTACAGGGTGGGGAGCCCTTAATAATAAGTCACCACAATAGCAAATGCAATGACTTTTTGGCCTTGCAGAGAGGAAATCCTATATTATATGGGGCTACTGGACTTCAGGGTGGGCTCTGTTATTCTGCAGAACAAGCCAGTCAAATGAATCAAGGCTTAATTCAGAGCCAAAATGAAAATAACTACTATTTGGGTTGAACTTCATGAGTTCTGAGAATGGAGCACACATTTCATCAATTCACAAACTCCATATGTTGAGCACTTGACATATTCAATGCATTTTGTAATTCTGAGATTCGTAGTTTCATAAACTAATTATGCAAATCAGTATGTAATCCTTAATTAATCCAAGTATTCCAGAACCTTGTCAGGTTTGTTGTTGTTGTTGTTGTTGTTGTTGTTGTTGTTGTTGTGTTGTTGTTTTTTAGGGCTAACTCAAGAATAAATCAAGTCCCTTTGTGGTAATGAGCACATCAGCTTGCAATGAATGCAGAATTATTGGGAAAGGAGTATAGAGCAGTAAAGAAAATGTAATTCTCTGATCTCCGTGCTGTGAATTTTTAAGCAAGTCAGACTGATAAAAATATAAGAGAAAATACTAGAAGGCACGACAGAGGGGTAGGACCCAGGGACATTGATTTATGTGAGCCATGTAAAAAAGGAAGATTTAAAATAGATTGTTTGAGCTTTGACCCAACAGTCACAGAGCACCCTTGGGCACCCTTACCCACATCTTGAAGTTGAGCCAGTCTTTTTGTGCTCAAAATACTGTCATCATTACTTTGTTATCATTATTCTATACTTTATGCATTCAGTGTAAGATTTAATATTCAATCTTATAAAAACAAAACAAAATAAAACAAACAAAAAATAGTGCCCAAACTACATCTAGGTAGTTTGAAATACAACCTAAAAATTCATTTACCAACTGTTCTTCAGGGTCTAGCTGCTCATAGATTCAAGAATGTCCTTTGGAGATCAAGAATTCCATTTGCTCTTATTTTGCAATAACAGTAAGTCAAACTCTGTGATAGGATCATGGTATGACAGTGCCAAATTCTACTGCGTCCTGAATAGAGCTGAGTGTGGGATAATCAACTATGTGGTCCTCAGAGAGCCCTAAATTAATGCCAAAACACAGAAGTTATGTGCTGAGTAGGTATAAGATAAAGGTTATCATCTCACCCATGCAGTAGCCTCCCAGGTTTCTATGACACATTAGGAGTGTTTGGATCGTTGTCATTAATGATATGAAAACAAACAAACTAACCACTAAAACTGCACAGTACATGGTGTCCTTTCAAATTCCATGCAGTTTGCAAAGTGAGCCCAGCTTTACATGTACCTGCTAGCCCCTCTTACTAATTATTCATTAAGTTTATTTCCCAATCGACTTCTCATTTCCATAACCTATTTTCCTTTTCACCTTTCTACCACTCTGTTCTAGTTTTCAATATTTTTTCCTTTCTTACTCTCTAATGCAAAAGTACATTATGTCCCTAGATAGCACATTTTTTATATTAAGGTTAATATTATTAGACTAAAACTTTCCTCCACACCACCATTGGTCCCTGAAGCAATCCTGAAATAGCATTCCATTTAAAGCAGACCTCCAGTCTGGATGCAAAGGCACAGATCCCTCAGTTATAAAAGGGGTACAGATTTTATTATAAATCCTATTCATATTATTCATTCAGTGGCTATGAAGACCCTTGCTTAAGTATATCTATCATTTCAGAGAACATATTACCAAAAAAAGTAACCTCTTCCTTTACATTTATAGTAAATTAAGTACTGGAAGGAGGTTGCAGTCCAGGACAGGGAATCTTGTTCTCAGGTACAAGCCTCTCCAACTTAATATTGGCTGTGGGATCATCAGCAATTTTTCAACTTTCTAAGCCTCTATTTCTTCCTCTGTAAAGTGGAAATAATAAAGTACCTACTTAGTGTCACCGGGAGAGTAAATGAAATAATACGCAATTCCTCACACATGAAGAGGACTCAAATAGTTGTTATTATTATCACCATCATTATTATCCAAAATAAATTAGCATCATTACAATGAGGTTTCATCAATTGGAGACCAAATTTCCATGGAGTCCAGTCAATGTCCAAAATACAGATTGAAAAAGGGTGTCTGGGGACTGAGAGAGAAAGTCTGCTTCGTGGATTTTCCCAGTTTAAATAGGAAATATAAGGTGAATTCTTGATTCTGTCACTTTATTTACCATTTTAGCACATTAAATTTGGTGATGAATCTCTTAAGTCTTTTTAGTTGATAAGCTCTTCCATATTATTCTCTTGGCATTTGTTTGTTGGTAAAACTGAACCACTTCATCTTCAGAGAAATGAATTTCCCTCAGTTTAAATTTTGCTAATTGCATCACCATGGTGTAATTGGTAGGTTTTTGTGTTCTCTGTTTTTCTTGCCAGTTGTTAGATTTAAGGCTGGATCAGATTCAGATTTGATTCTCTATGGATAATATATTGTTCCATCAGAAAGAAGGCTGCCTCTCTTTTAGTTTTATGTTCAGTGATTTTACCTCTAATGGGAATCGATGGGGGCAAGGGACAGTGAAAAGATAATATGCAATCCTATGATTTCTTCATTTATTTCCTAGACTAATTCTGTAAAGAGAAACTTCCCTTCATCTAACACTTCGTTGCCCAATGGTATAGTATGGGAAAGAGGGGTAAGTGCTTGATTCCTTTCTCCTCATTTACTTTTTACCAATTTTGAAAATAATGAGTTGGTTCCCTAGCTTTGAGAACCTATGCATTATATTGATGGTGATTTATGTTTGTGATTATTATGAACCCATTGATTTAAACATATTTAGTATAAAAGTCATGTAGTTTGCATCTTTATTGATGATCAAATTGTTCCTTCTTTTTCTAATAAAGTTGATTTTACTGTGATGCATGAATGCTTGCCCAGTAACTAAAAAATAATTTTAAAAAATTGGTAAATACAAAGAAATTTTAAAATGGCTGAGTTTGCATAGTTGTATACATAAAGCATTGCTCAAACAACTATAGAAAGTGTTTTTTTCTGGTACAATTAGAGCTATTCCATCTTTTGCCAGTGGGATCCTCCTTAGGTTGATTCCTGAATTATTTTAGCATGACACTAGTAGTGTTAGATAGCTTTCTTGGTAACTAGTATGATAAAATGTTCCCAACTCATCTGGCACATTACTCTGACAGAACTTCAGTTTGTTTAAGTGGAAAATAGTATGTCAAGACAAAAATCTGAGTGCCAAGGGATTTATTACTCTTTGGTTAATCATGGTTTTTAGGTCTTTTTATTAGACTAAGTAAAAGTTCAGCACCAAATTCTACCGTGGGGGTGGGGAGTTCCCCCACACATCCAAAGAGCAATTCACAGACATCAGCTGGGTCTGCTACGATCTACCTCTATTCCTACACTATCTACCCAAATATAGCATCAGATTCCATGTGTTAAGATTTCAATCCTACAAGTCAAGTCTGCCCCCCAACACACACACTTCAGATGCCAGTCACAAGCCCCAGTTGTCACCTGTGCGTCCTACCAAGCTTCTACAGTTTGGAGGTTGCCGCAGTCCCCTCCTCAGGCCTGATTAATCTGGTAGACCCACTAACAGAATACAGGGAAACATTTTACTTACCAGATAACTGGATAATTTTAAAAGAATATAACTCGGGGACAGCCAGATGGAAGAGGCGAAGTATGGGAAAAGGGTGCAGTTTCAAAGCCCTCTTCATGTTTGCCACTCTCCCCAATTCTCCATGTGTTCACCATCCCAGAAGCTCTCTGAATCCCGTCCTTTTGGGTTTTTATGGAGGCTTCATTACATAGGCGTAGTTTATCAATTATTGGCCACTGGCAAGTGATTCAATCTCCATCTCTCTCCCCTCCCCAGAGGTCAGGGGAGTGGAACTGAAAGTTCAAACTCTCCAGTTGCAATCGGCCTCATCCTTAGGTGAGATGCAAGTGTCATCACCTCATTATAACATAACAAATGACATCTTTATTGTTCTCATCACTTGGAAATGCCAAGGGTTTTAGGAGCAAAGACCAAATATGTATTTGTTATTACAAATCACAATATCGCACTAAGCTAGTATTTATTTTTAAGATGAATTACATCAAAATTCCTACTGTTATGGACTGAATGTTAAATTCCACCCTCTAATGTGATGCTATTAGATGATGTAGCCTTTAATTAGATCATGAGAATGGGATTAGTTCCCCCTATAAAAGAGACTCCAGAGAGTTCTCTAGCTCACTCTCTGCCATGTGAAACTACAACTGAGAAGACAGCCGTCTGCAAATCAGGAAGTGTGCTCTCACCAGATACCAAATCTGCCACCACCTTGATCTTGGAATTCCCAGCTTCCAGAACTATAAGAAATAAATTTTTGTTGTTTAAACTGTACAGTTTGTGGTATTTTGTTATGGCAACCTAAACGAACTAAGACACTTACTGTATCTTCCAATTTAAATTCAAGACTATAAGATTTTTACTTAAGCTCTACTATCTTATATCTGTATCTTCTGTCTCTTTAAGATGACAATCCTGGCTCTCAAAGACACAGGGATAATTTAATTAAATTATCAAATGACTACTCATTTGTCTATTTCCAGATTAACACATAACACTCAAGATAAAGCAGCAACACTGTGACCAACATGATTACTGATAACAGTTTAAGATTTTTCTTAAGTTTTGATTGATTGATAGATTGATTACAGTTCCTTTTGTCCTTAGGATATATACCACAAGGTACATACAGTCAAATTACTGGGTTTTAAAGTCATGGGGAATAAAATTTTCTTCACTGGGTGGCTATCCCACAAATTGAACATACTTTTAAAAAATGAACAAAAATTTTAAAAATTGAATTGAATTTTTTAATTACGTAAAATATTTATGTGGTTTCAAAATTAAATCTACCAATGAGGTATATTTAAAGAATCCTAGCTTTTACACTTATCTTCTCTACCTTATTATTTCCTTCTCACTTGAGGTAACCATAGTTTTAATGTTATGGTTGAAGGAGTTCACAACAGACCACCCCAAGATGTACACCTTTGTAATGTAAATTATTTTGAGCTGAAAGCAATTGAGACTCTGTAGGCTCAAAAGAAACTTTTACCTCTTCCTTAAAGAATTTAAATTAGGGACCTTGCCCGTAATAAGAGTTATCACCAGAAGTCACTTTTTACAACCTATCTCTAGGGCAAGGCAAACTTTTAATCACTGAACACCTGCTCTTCTTATTGCCCTGCAAATGACCTTCCTCTCCTCTGATGCCCTAATGTGCCTTAGCTCATTTTCCCTTTCTGTCTCTGAATCTCTCATGTATGTGGGGTTCCCATTCTTATGTATGAAATCAATTGGTTATTTCTCCTGTTAATCTGTCTCATGTTGACTTGATTGATTATTAGACCACCCAGGAGAATCTAGAAGGGTAGAGAAAAGTTTCTTCCTCCTCCACACAATTTTTTCTTTATTGTTTTATTTTTACATAGCATTCTATAATTAGTTAAATGTAACCCACCATGCACATTTTCTCTACCTTGCTTTTTTCATTTCACAATATATACTGGACATATCCATAGCAGTACATGAAGATTTTTTCCCCATTCTTTTTTGTTGCTGCATAGTACCCTTGTTGGATGGTTATGTCATAGTCTACTTAACCACTCTCTTACTGATGTACTTTTAGGGTGGCTCTAGTATTCTGGTAGAATAAAAAGTCTTTCAATAAATAGTCTTGAGCAAACGTCTTTTTTTTAATTCAAGCTAGTGTAACTTTGGTATTGAGTTCTAAAAATGGAATTGGTGGGTCAAAGGGTAAATGCATATGCAATATCTAAATGTTTCCAAACTCCCTGCCATAGACATAATACCATTGTGCATTCACATTGGCAGTGTATGATGGTAGCTATTTTGCCACAGCCATGCCAAAAAAGCAGGTTGCCAAATTTTTGGATATTGCCCATTAAATAAATGAGAAATTTTATCCTGACAAGTTTCAATTTGCATTTCTATTATTATGAGCAAGTTTTATCATCATTCCATATGTTTAAAAACCACTCGAATTTCTTTTTTTAAACTATCCATTTTCCTAGCTCATTGTTTTATAAAGTTACGGTCTTTTTCTTCTCTAGTTATTTAAATTTTAGGACTGTTTGTGAGACAACTTGAAAATATTTTCCTGTTTGTCATTTTTCTTGTTTCCTGAGAAAATTTCATACATATCTATATGTATGTATGTATGTATAGATAGATAGATAGATAGATAGATAGATAGATAGATAGATAGATAGATAGATACATGGTACGGGGATACATATAGACATATATACATACATATGTACAACACACAAATACACCTTTATCTACCCTTATTAATTTTGAATTTAGAGTCATATTTAGGCAAGTTTTATACAAAAATTTACCCATGTTTCCTCTAGTACTTGTATGGCTTCATAATTTTATATTTAAATCTCGTACATGAGGAATTTATCCTTGTATATGGTTTGAGGAGTAAATCCACTTTTATCTTTTTTCATAAACTATCTTAGCATCATTTATTCTGTAAATTCACCTTTCTCACCGTTTGAGATGCCATCTGTGGTAGGTAGAATAATGCACCACCCCCACCCCTTACCAAAGATTTTCATGTCTTACTCTCCAGAACCTGTGAATATGTTTACATGGCAAGAGGAGATTAAGGTAGCAAAGAGAATTAAGTTTTCTAATTAGCTGACCTAAAATAAGGTGATTACTCTTAGCCAGCTGGGCTCAAGGTAATCACAGTGTCCTTTAAAGTGGAAGAGGGAGGCAGAAGAAGAAGTTGGAGTCAAGGAAAGACTTGGAGATGAAACACTGCTAGGTATGAAGATAAAGGAAGGAGTTGTGAGACATGAAAAATGTAAGAAGCTTGAGAAAGAAAAAAAAAACAAAACGGATTCTTTCCTAAAGGAATGCATCCCTGCCGACACCTTGAGAACTATTTTAGTCTTCACACCTACAGAGCAGTAAGATTACTAAATTTGTCTTTTTTAAGTCACTGCGTTTGTGGTAATTTGTTACAGCGGCAATATAAAAATTGCATATCATCTTTATCATAAGTTAAATTTAGGAATCAATTTGGGTTTATTTCTGAATTTTCTATTCTATTCTATGAATCACTCTGCTTTTCCATGTGCCAATATAACAATTTTAATTATAAAAGACTTTATAATAATTTGAATATCTGCTAAAGATGTTATCCTTCTCCTTTCTTCCCAGGGTTTTTCCTGGCTATTCTCACTTGTTTATTTTTTCCAAAGAAAGTTTACAATCATCAAATCTTGTCTAACTCCGGGAAAATCCTTGATGGTATTCTTTGTACTAATTGTCTTTTAACTTTGGGAGGTCATATAGTTGCTGTATGATGGAGGTTCAGTGATTCGTGCAATAAAAATTGAGACATAAGTACCTGGTATAATATGCCAAGAGCCATAGTTGAAAAATAATAAAACTGTTATTAATAATTACTTAGAAATCAGATGTGTAAATAAACAATCCCTTTATGTTATCAAGACTTTTTAAATGCCAAGTGACAGAAACCACATTCAAACTAGCTTAAGGGAAACAAAAAGGAATTGATTCACAGAGTTGAAAATCCCAAATGAGGTTGAGTACAGATACTCTAATGACATCAGAAACAGGTCTTCAGCTCTCACTGCTTTGTTCCTTCCTTACTGTCATCTTCCTACTCAATCAGGAAAGAATTGTAGCCAGAATTGTCCAGCACTTACATCCAGTCTTGCCAAGTCCCAACTGTGGAATATCTGACTTCTCCAGTAACTCTGACCATTATTCCAAAGTGAGTAGAGATTTTTCTGTTCTTCTCTTCCTTGGTTTAGCCATGATATTTAATAGAATTAACTATTTTCTTCAAAGAAACATCCTCCTCTGGTCTTCTTGATATTATACTTTCCTGATTTTCTTTCTAACTCTTTGTCAATCTTTCTCTATTTCCTTTTGGAAAGAGCTGGTATCATGAAAACTTCAGGAGATAAGTCTGGAGAGAAATAGAAAAGTCAGGTTATAAAGGATCTTTTATATCATACTAAAGCATTTAGACTTTATTCCTTCAGTTATTTTTTACATGTGGATGTTATTTTTGGTCTTATTCTAAGCCTTTATCTTTCCTCACTCCCCATCTTCCCCATGGATTATCTCAGCCACTCCACTAGAATGCACACTGTATGAAAGGCAAGATTTTTAGTCTGTTTTTCTCTGCTGAATCTCCAGTGTCTAGATCAGTACTCAACACAGACTAGGCACTCAAATACTTATTGAGTGAATAAATGGATCCACTTATCATCTATATGCTGATGACTTCCAAATCTAAACTCCAGCTTAAGCACTCACTAAGCTCCAGATCAGTATGTTCTGCTACCCACAACATATTTCCATTTGGATGATTGATAGAAACTTCTAATCAAACCAAAATTAAGCTCTTCATGTCCTTACCCTTCTCCTGCTCCTGTGTTCTTGTTTTCAATGATTGGCATTGCCATCACCTCCCAAAGAAGAAACTTGACCATCCTTGCTCCTCCTTTCTTTCTCATTATCTATATTCAATTATTCACCAAATCTTATTGATTCGACTTCCAAAAATATCTTTCAAACTGTCCTTTTCTCTTTAACCACATTCCCACCCCATTATGGTGATATTTTTCCTGATGCTTGTAGTAGTCTCCTACTACCTAACCACTTTGTATTCCTCTCATCCATTTCCTACTCTACAGCTAAAATAATAATAAAAATGCAAATCTGATCATGTAACTCTTCTACTTAAAAGCATCAATGGCTTTTTAATGTAAATCAGGATAGGATAGGCTACTGCTTCTGTATCAAAGACCAAATCTTAGTGACCTAAGACAGAAACTTTATCTCTCACTTATGTTGTTTCATTTCTGTTACTCATTCTATCAGACTTCTAGCCACTGAGTTCCCAGATATTGAGTTAACCCTGACTGTTACCACTTCCTCATGTCCATCTCAGTCATAAGATACAGTTTTCTACTACCTCTTCCCTTATAAACTGGTGCCTCCTGCTCTAGCTCTAATCTTATGAACTTTTAGTCTGCTACAGTAACTTTCCAACTTTCCTCCCTACTCTCATGATTCTTCATTATCCTTCCCCCCCAATTTCTTCTGCAGATAAATCCAAGATTAGTCATATTAAGTTTAGCCAGTTCAACATTTGAGGCCATGTGTGTTCTTGCCCCAAATAAATTCCCAATTTGGCAATTGCTTGCTTTGCAGAGTCCCTACCCATGTCTATTTATCGGCCCTTACCTGCTTCTACCACTGCCACCATGTAACCTCAAATTAAATATAGTAAATTTTTTTAAAAAAGAGTACTTGTTATACAAATGAAATATCAAGATAAGACCCTCAGCAACTCCTTCACGAGATTTCCAACTTAGACCCTCTTCATGTAGAAATTCTGTAGCTTTCCTTTCTTTCCATTTTTTTGTTTTTTTCTATACTACATTTTAACTAATCTGGGTTCTTCAGGGTACACTGAGTTCAGTTCCTTATCATCATACCTAGAATCATTTTTTCACATTGACTTACATACAGTGATGTGGTTAAGAGCGTGGGTGCACTATTCACACTACAAGGGATCAAAAGCCTTGTGGCCTTAGGTGAGTTAATTAACGTCTTTATACCTCTGTTTCCTCATTTGTAAAAAGGGGATGATAATAAACTTAGCTTATAGAATTTTTTCTAGGATTAACTGAGAGAAATACATGTGAAGCATTAGTACATGGGTTGTTAATAAGAAATGCCTAATTTCATTGGTTATTATTATAAGGGATTTTCTTCTTCCTTCTCTGTTCCTGAACTGCATCTTTAAAAAATCTTTTTTATCTTTTAATGTTCAGTTTAAAAACCTATCATCTTGATGAAAATATATTCTTAACTAGATCCTTTCTCCTGTACATGCACACACCTGCACATGCACACACACACTATTTTCAGTGCTATTCAAATAAATATAGCAGCTTAGTAAAGTCTAGGAAAAACTAAGCAGTCACAGTCCACAAGATGGGGTGATATCAAAGATGCAAGGAATGCTCTCAAGATTTTTGATTAGCTAGAATCAATCCAGTGCGAATGAAAGATAGCTACAGCAAAAGATCTACTTCGTAATGCTTAAGAAAGAATTCATACAGTTGTATTTGTCCAATTTTAATGGACGTATGAATCTTCTAAGCATCATATTAAGGTGCAGATTCTGATTTGGTGAGTCTGGAAAGAGACCTGAAATGCTGCAATTCTAACAAGTTCCCAGGTGATGACATGGTGCTGGTCTTCCAATCTCCTTTGAGTAGCAGAGCCTTAAGGAAGAAGGTAGGATGCAATCCGTGGAACTCAAGAAAACCATCACTGAAACCTATGGGTCAATAAGACAAAGAGTGGATGTATTTAAAGTGACATCAGCATCTTGACTAATTAAAACAGTCCTCATTTATGTACATCCCCTCAACAATTTGGCATTTATCCATGGACAAAAGTGTCTTTGGGAGTGCTATAGAATCCAATACCATATACTAAAGGACCCAAAAGGAATCTCCCCCACCTGTGTTTCTGGTAATAGGCATATAGACCTTGGTCCTGGCTGTGGACCCGACAATGGATCATAAACTGGCTCCATCTTCTCTAGACCCCTGAAAATACTGTCTTAGATAGTCACGCATGGACAAGGGAGCCATTGTGGAAGTCCAGGTTTCCAGCAGAGAGGTTCCAGAATGACACTGGAGGGAAAAAAAGTTTGGATGTATCAGAGAGGCTAAGTGGGACAGTTTTTCTTTACCTGCATTATCTTTCTCCAAGGTGGTAAAATTTAGGGCCAAGAGATGTCTCTTAGCTTGTGGTTTCTCCTGTGGGGAAAGTGTGAGCATGTGAGTGAGCACCGTTTTTTCAGTCACATGAGATCCTGCCAAATAGGCTTATTTCTCTCTTGCCCCGGCCAGAGTACTGAATCATGAACTGTTTGACCGGGAGCTAGAAGAGGCTGGAAGAGAGATAGCTAGGACTCTTGGAGGGCATTAAAAAAACACAGATCTTACTAACCATTGTAGACTCATCAAGAAGCCTGTCCATGAGCTGCTGGGAACATTGTCATCTGTGGATCCCCCTAAATAGCCCACAGTCACCTCCAACACTAAGTGCTCCTCACTCAGACATCCTCCCACCCTCCGTCCATCTCCCTGTGTGCACTTTTAATGGTGGTAGCAGGAGCAAGCTTTAGAAGATAGCTAGTGAGCATGCATAGAAAGTCAGCTTGAATCTGTAAGCTAGAGAGAAACCACAAACTTGAGCTTTAGTGCCACCTTTTGAAAAACAAAAAGGCTATCATCATTCAGCCTGGTGTGTTGTGGGAATGACTGAAGGTGTACATACTTAAGAATTCTGGAGCAAGAATCATGCAGGAAGCATACCTATAGGTTTGAGAAGTTCTAAGAAAGCCTCAGAATCCCAAGCAAGGCTGATGAAAGGTATTTCTCTTTTGAAGGCACTGAAGATTGGAGGAAGTGAATGTAACTTTGAATGTTAAGATAGCAACACAAAACTTCAAGGAAAATGAAAAATCGAGAAAACATGGTACCTCCAAAGGGCAAAAATAATCTTCCAATAATGATCCCAAAAATATGGCAATGCAGGATTTACCCAATAAAAATTTCAAAAAAATATCTATTTTAGGGAAACTCAGGGAGCTACAAGAAAACAAAGACAATTCAACAAAATCAGGGAAACAGTCCATGAACAAACTGAGTTTAACAAAAAGATGAAAATCATAAAAAAAGAATCAAACTGAAATTCTGGAACTGAAGATTACAATGAATGAAATAAAACTATAATAGAGAATATCAACATCAGGATACATTAAGCAGAAGAAAGAATTTGTGAGTTAGAATACAGAAACTTTGAAATTATCCAGTCAGTAAAACAAGGAAAAAGAATAAAAGTAAATAAAGTAAGCCTATGTGATCTATGGGATACAAGCAAAAGAAACATTTGTAGATTATAGAGTTCCAGAAGGAGAAAAGAGGGAGATGGGAAAAGAAAGCTCATTTTGAAAAATAATGGCTGAGAACATCCCAAATCGGGAGAGAGATTTAAATGTCCAAGTTTCTGAAGTGCATAGATCACCAAACAAACCCAAAGAGATTCTCTCCAAGACACATTATAATAAAAAGAAAAGAAAAGAAAAAGAGAGTCTTAAAAGCAGCAAGGAAAAAGAAACATAACTTACAAGGGAACACCCACAAGGTTATCAGTGGATTTCTCAGCAGAAACCTCACAGGCTAGCAGAGAATGGGGTGACATATTCAAAGTTCTGAAAGAAAAATAACTGCCAACAAAGAATATGCTATCAGGAAAGGTTAGCCTTCAGAAATGGAGAGATGTAGACTTTCCCAGAAAAACAAAAGCTGAAAGAATTCATCATTACCTGCTGAAAGAAGTTCCTCAAGCTGAAATGAAAGGATGCTCATTAATAATATGAAAATATATAACACATTGGCAAAGGTAAGTATATAATCAAATTCAGAATACTCCAATGCTATAATATGGTGGTTTGTTAACCACTTATTTCCAGTTAAGGTTAAAGGATAATAGTATTAAAAATAGCTATGCCTGCAATAATTTGTTAATAAACACACAAAATAAAAAATAGAGAAAACAACCTTAAAATTCACACAAAATCCCAAAAGACCAAGTAGCTAAAGCAATCTTGAGAAAGAAGAACAAAGCTAGAGATATCACACTTTCTGTTTTCAAATTATATTACAAAACTATAATAATTCAAACAGTATGATACTGGCATAAAATAAACATGTAGATCAATGGAACAAAATAGGGAACTCCAAAATAAGCCCTCACGTATACAGTCAACTAATACGTGACGAGGGAGCCAAGAATTCTGGATAAGCACATATAAAAGAATAAACTTGGACCCCTATCTTAGACCACTCAAAAAGTTAACTTGAAATGAACTAAAAACTTAAACATAGGACACGATATTGTATGACTCCTTAGAAGAAAACATAAGGAAGATATTGATATTGGTGTTGGCTAAGTGAAATTAGACCCAGAAAGCAAATAGTATATGATGTCAATTTTATGTGGAATCTATAAAAACTAAACTCATAGAAACAGAGTAAAATGATTGTTGTCAGGGGCTAGGGGTAGGGGTGGGGAATGGAGAGATATTGGTCAAAGGGTGTAATCTTCCAGTTATAAATTTAAAATGTCCTGGAGAATCTATTATAATTAACAATGTCATATTATATACTTAAAAGTTACTAAGAAAGTAAATCTTAAATATTTTTACCACAAAAAAGAAATGTTAATTATGTGAGGGGATAGAGGTGTTAACTAATGTTACTGTGGTAGTCATCTCATGATATATATATGTATATGTATATATATATATCTCAATATATATATATAAATATATATATATATATCTCAAATCAACACGTTGTACATCTTAAACCTACACAGTGTTGTATGTTAATTAACTCTCAATAAAGTTGGAAAAGTGAATGAAATATCTATATTAAATAATTAAATATTTAAAGATAAAAAATAAAAAATATATTAAAAAATATTTTTAAAAAGTGGGATATATAATGAACAAACTGAAAAATAACAGTAGCAACAAAGAAACATAAGCCAGCAGGTCACAGTCTAAATCAAGGGTAGGCACAATGGTTTTTGAACCAGTGACAAAGAGGACCCAGAAGTATGCCTGCAGTCAAAGTCGGGGACAGGAAAGCAAGGCCCAGAGAACAGAGCAAAGATACATACTGGCTGTTGTCAAACTTTCCCATCGACTACAGAAGAAGCCTCCTTTCTTGTGGAGAAGCAGCAGAGTGTGTTTGAAAGAGCTCCAGACTTGAAACAAATGCCCATGAGGTAGAGCCTGGCTCTGCCACTTACTAGCTGTGTGATCTCTCTGAGGTCCTGTTTTCTCATCCAAGAAGGGGGTAATAATACCTTCTTCAAAAGTTTGTTGTAAAGATTAAATAGGATAATTCTTCCTTGAGAGGGATCTCTAAATTCCGTTCCAAGGCTCAGATTATACATCTATGATTACCACAGCCCTATTTTTTTTTTTTAATCACCATCTGCCTACCTATAATAAAATTCAGAAGTCTTGTCTAGGTTGTTGGGCACAAAATTATTTCAGTGAATCCATTATTATGTAAGCAATGGGAGTAACCTAAAATGAGGGTTTGCAAAATGCAGTCGGGTATTCTCCAAGAGTGTTGTGAATCAAATGGAATCAGAGACATTTAGAGGGTGCGGCCCTTTTACAAGATTATTACCAAGGGAGAGAGTCAACCGGATTTCAACACAAAAAAGATATTTGCTTGAAAATCTCTTAATTCTTAAATATTGGCAATAATTCAAATATTTAAACACTAGTTAAGGCCACATAAAGCTATCTGCAGGCTCAATTTCTGCCCCAGGCCAACAGTTTCCTCCTTCCATCTTTGCCTTAATCCTTCTAGGAATTCATGCATTTTAGAAGAGGAAAAGATATCTTCAAAAAGACTGAACGGTAGACTTTCAGGCACTCTTACTGTAAAGAATATGAGACATTTAGAGCACAGCACATTTTTAGCACCCTTAAATCAGGTCACACAGACTTTCTCTTACTTTGCCTATTTGTATATATGGAGGAACTATTTTAAACTGGGAGGCCAAGGTCTCACTGAGGAAGTGACATTTAAAATGAGACTGAAGGATATCGGGAAACCATTGTGTAAAATTTGGAGGAAGGTCACTCCAGGAAGCAGAGACCTAAGGTGGAAGAAGCATGGATTGTTCCAGGAATAGGAGGAAGGCTGGTGAGGCGAGGCACAGTGAGCCAGAGGGAAGGAACGACTGAGCTGAAGAGAGAGAGACAGACGTCAGGCCCCTCATGTGTAGGGCCTGGCGGGAAGGAGACTGAATTTTAGTATGAGTGCACTGGGAAGCCAGTGGAAAGTTTTAAAAACAGGGTGGCGGGGGGGGGGGTATGATTTTATTTTTGAAAGGTCACATAGGGCATTGTATAAAAATGAGCTGGCAATAAACATGACAGAAACTCATGTGGATTAGTGGTTACCAGAGGGAAGGCAGGGAGGGGGAGATAAGTCAGGGTAAAAGGGGTCAAATATTTGGTGATGGAAAGAAATCTAACTCTGGGTGGTGAACACACAATGCAACATATATATGACTTATTGTTGAATGATCACTTGAAATATATTTGATTTTTTAATCAATGTCACCCCAATAATTTTTAATAAATTTTTAAAAATGGGTTGGAGACCAGCAGGAGTAGAAGCATAGTACCCATGTTTCAAACTATTGTTAGTTAAATGCAGTCAAGAGATAATGACTCAAACTAGAGTGATGTCAGCAAAGCTGGAGAAAAGTAAATGAAATCAGCATGCACTTTGGAGAAAAAGCCAATAGGTTGTAATATACATAGTAACCAAAGAGAGGAAAATGAAAGAAAGGAGAGGGCTGCCAATGTCAGGTAGGGTTAGGAAATACAGGGTGTGATGTGTTTGTTATGTTAATGAGGTGACTTTTGTACTTCACCTAAGGATGAGACTGGTTGCCAGGAGTACAAACCATTTGATTAGAGGGTTGGAACTTTTGGTCTCACCCCTGACCTCGGGCAGGGTGAAGGGACTGGAGGTTGAATCCGTTGTCAATGGCCAATAATTTAATCAGTCATGCTTAGGTAATGAAGCCTCTATAGAAACCCAAGAGAACAGGGTTTAGGGGAGCTTCCAGGTTAGTGAACGCATGGAGGTGCTGGCAGAATGGAGCCCCTAAAAGGGCATGGAAGCTCCATGACCTTTCCCCATACTTTTCCCTATTCACCTCTTCCATCTGTCTGTTCCTGAGTTAAGTCCTCTTATAATAAACCAGTGATTGAGTAAGCAAAATGTTTCCCTGAATTCTGTGAGCCAGACTAGCAAATTAATCAAACCCGAGGAGAGAGGAGGGGATTGTGGGAACCTTCCATTTTTAGTCAAAGGCTCAGAGTACAGGTAACAACCTGGACATGTGATTGGTGTCTGAAGTGTGTGTGGGGTTTGGGGGTTGTAATTTTGTGGTACTGGGTCTTTAACTTGTAGGATCTGACACTATCCCTGTTAGGCAGTGTCAGAACTGAGTTAAATTGAATTGTAGGACACCGAACTGGTATCCCAGAAAATTGCTCCTCGTTGCTGTGGGAGAAACCCCTTCATCATTGGAATTGGGTCCAGAACCCAAAATACAGGGATAAATGAAAGTAAATTGTGTGTGTGTGTGTGTGTGTGTGTGTGTGTGTGTGTGTGTGTGTGAGAGAGAGAGAGAGAGAGAGAGAGAGAGAGAGAGGAGAGAGAGAGAGAGAGGGAGTGAGAGAGAGAGAGAGAGAGAGAGAGAGAGAGAGAGAGAGAGAGAGAGAATGGAAAATCTCAATAATAATAATTTAGGTATAAAAGATATATTGGGTCCCCCCCACTGCCCCACCCTGAATTTAGGGTCTGATTTTGGAAGGCAAAAACAAAAGAGTTATTAAAATAGATTTGATCATCTGATTAAGATAGGGTCATGAATACCTAAGAAGAATGTCATGGAATATTGGCTATTTATCAAGCAGAATACAGCAATATATTTTAAATACACAATTGTAAAAAAATGTTAACTCTTTTAAATAAAGAGTTTTTCTCTTTTTTTGGTTGTTTTTCAATAATAGTGAGATATAGAATATCTGCTACCTGAGTAAACTGCATAAAAGGTAAAAGAATCTTTTATTACATCTGAAAGACACTTATTTTTAAAGAGAGAAAACCAAATTCTATTGTTGCATGTATACAATATTTAGCAGTAAAGGATATATAAGCTCCTTTATAAATCATCTTTTGAATAACTTCCTCAAAACCAAGTTAATCTTACCACAATTTAACATATTTTATTACTTCTTCTCAGATTCATTATTTTCAGATATTATAAATTAAGGAAGTAAAATTTACTTTCTACAAGCCTTTTACAACTTTCTTCATTCATAAAATTTTGTCTTTTGCTATCATCTTTCATATTCTGAACAACCTGACTCTTTGCTTTGAGTCAAAATTACACTCTTTCACCCTTGATAAACGAAGGTGCATCCATTATATTGGTACATAGTTATATTCCTTTGTCAATATCGTTCCTCACATAGTCTCAATAGCTATAAAATAATTATATATTATTAAATGTATTGTTAAATATCATGTTAATTAAAATAATAATTTTGTGTATGTGTGTGTGTGTGTGTGTGTGTGTGTGTGTGTGTGTATTTCTCTGCCACTGGTTCTTGTCACAAAGCTCCTAAAATCTTGTAATTTCCTAAATGATAGGCATCTTTTGTTCTAATATTTGGTTGTTGATACTGGTTCCTGACAGAGATCATAAATTCCTCAGAATTTCCTGAGTGATAGATATTTTATTATAATGAGGTGACTTCTGGTGGGCTCCTGGATGGGGACTGGTCACCTAAAAGATCAAGCCATGATTAGAAACTTGACACTTCCAGTCCCATCCACCACTTTCCAGAGAGAGGCTAGAAATTGAGTTAATGATCCATTTGCCCTTGTGACAAAGTCTCCATAAAAATCTCCAAAGTACAGAGTTTGGGAAACTTCCTAGCTAGTGAATACATCCATGTAACAGGAGGGTGGTCCACCCCAACTCTATGGGGCAGTAGTCATTGCTAATGAGGTGACTTCTGGTGGGCTCCTGGATTGGGATTCTTCTAGAAATTGCTCTCTATATCTCTTCATTTGGTTGTTTTGTCTGTATCTTTTATCATATCCTTTACTATATAACAAACTAGTAAACATAAATAAGTGTTCCCCTGAGTTCTATGAGCTACTTCAGCAAAAAATTGAATCCAAGGGTGAGGTGGTCATGGGAACCTCTGATTTGTAGCAAACTCGCACAGAAGTTATGGGTAACCTGGGCACCTACTAATTGCAACTGATGGACAGTCTCATGAGACTGAGCCCTTAAATTGTCTTAACCCTAGTTAGTATCAGAATTGAATTGAATTATAAGACACCCAACTGGCATTGTACAGAATGTCTTGCTGTGGGGAAGAAAACCTTACCATCTGGTAACAGAAGCATTGTGAATGTGGTAATAGTGTGAGAATAAAGAAGAAACACAGGAGGAAGAGAAAGGATTTCCTTTACAATTGCCCATATCAATTATAATTTTTAGTCAGATTAAATACTTTTTCCACAGAGAGAATTGGGAAATACATCATGGATAACTGTCTCATTATCAAACTACCAAAGCTCATGAGTGAAGAAGAATAATATTTTCTGTTGAGATAGCATAAAATCATTCCCTATGACCACACCAATTTCTCTTAGATCTTCTTAATAAATGTAATCATTGGGTTATATGGCCACCCCATAACAGATAATATAAAAATAAGAGGCAAAATAATACAAGTGTTAAGACAACATTGGTGATCAACATTTTAGCATTCTATCTTACTTGAAAATTATCTGTTTCTAAAATAATTCATAATTACTTTGATATGATAGTACTTTAAAAATTTTAAATAATTACAAATTTTGGAAATATTGTTTAAGCTTGAAACTACAGAACATAATTAAAATTTATACAAAAACATTTTTCAAATGTATAACTTAATTTAGTTGAACACATGATTTTACTTTTCTTAATTTTAAATGTTATGTGGAATAGAAGTTGGAAGTGATGTTGGTTTATCTGAAGGGTGAAACAGTATTAGAATGTTAAAGAATCAGATTAAGTAGTTTCTTCAATTAAAAAAAACTGTGAATATTAGATAATATATGCTGTATTATACTCTACATTAATAAAGTAAGGACAAAGATATATAATTTTTTTAAGCAAAATGATTAACCAGCTTATTTTGTCCTAAATTCACCTTACTTATATAAACTTGGATTATTAATTGAAATGCAAGAAAAGAGAATATAAAAATATGGAATCTTGAGCAATATAAGATTTACATAGGTATTCACGAATTTCTATTAACCAATCAGGACAGAGCTCCTGTATTTTGTGAGACTTCAGGATTTAATTTATTACTATTCTCTAGAGATAAAAAAAATATTTTACATTCATGCGATAAGAAAGGTGTCAGTTACCTATTGCTGCTTAACAACATACTGCCAAACTTAGTAGCTAGAGACAACAACTATCAGTTATTGGGATCACAAATCCACAGCTTGGGCAGAACTTGGCAGACAAGGCTTCAAGCAGTATCAGTTTGGGTGACTTGGCTGGGGGATGGAGGATCCACTTCCAACAGGTTTCACTCACATACCTGGCAAGTGGGTGCTGGTTATTGGCTGTGTGCTCAACGAGAGCTGAGGGCTGGGGACTCAGTTCTTCTTATGTGGATCTTTCTACATGAGTAGCTTGAGTTTCCTCGCAGCATAGTGGTGGGTCCCAAGCATAACAAACTGTATTACCTTTTATGACCTAACTTCAGGAGTCAGACAGTATCATACCATAGTGTAAAATCTGCTCAAATTTAAGAGTACAGAACATATATAGCTCCTTCCTCTCAATAGAAGGAATGCCAAAGTCATATTGTAATAAAACACGTTGGATGGGAGAAATTGTTATGCCATTTTTGAAAAATATAATTTGTTAAAAGAGGTAAAGGCTTTTCTCAAATACAGTCACATAGACACACAGACAGCTTATTCTACGACCTTAGCCATGGTTCAAAAGTAAAAAAGAGCACAAAAACACACTTGTCAGATCTCAATGTGTTTTTCTCCTCTCCAAGAGCACTAAAATATTTCTTAAATAATTTGAGATCAAACTGAAAAGCAGACAACCAATCAAACAAACAAAGAAAAATGCTAACAAACCAAATTATCTGTCCTCTCTTAGCACCTGACTGAGATCTTTGAATCATTAGACCATAAAACCAGATTCTCCATCATTGCCACCACCAGTGGAGAATAACCTAGTAGCCATGTGCCTCTGACCTGCTAAGAGTAATTGTTAGCTTGCATGAGAAAAACTTCCCTTAAGTGCATCCTCAGGAAAAGTTCAAATTCCACAATTCTGCCTGATTTTCACAAATGATATTTTCTAACAAGAATCCAATCTTAGCAAACATGATTTCTAAACTAAAACTTCTAACTAATGCAACACAAATAACTAGCCAATAAAATGCTAAACATAAATAATATTGATTCATGTAAAAATTATTTTTCTATCTTTGTAGCCATTAATAAACCTTTGTTCTTTAGCAATAAAGTAGAGTGAGTAGTTGGAGTGAGGGTATGAATTCAAGTACTGAATTCAAGTACTTCTTACTAGCTATGGGTTCTTTGGTTCCTTCCCAGTCCTTGGGTTCCTCGTGGGCAAAAAGGGAATAAAATTTGTACTCTACAGGCTCATATAAATAGTAAATAAATCAATTTAGGTAAAACACTAAGCATGGTGCCTGGCACAGAGTAATCTTAGTAAATGCTAGAGATTATTACTATAGCAATACTACAAGATAGTAACATAATAGTATAAGCATTAATAGTTATATTATCATTCCTATAGTAATATAACTATTACTATAACTCCTTTTCTTCATACAAGAATATACATTAATGTGACATTAAGAGGACTGCCTGTTAATTTAACTCGATTTTGTGTTGAATGATCTATTAAAGGTGATAATAATTACTCTCTACAAACTTCCATTATTTCAACCATAAACTCTAGAGAAGCACATGTCATCCAACACCTTTCTTTTATCCAAGCATACATATGGTAAATTTAAGTTGTGCTGTTGTGTAAAATGGAATTGCTTTTGGTTTGAAATGACTTCAAAAACAGCAAGTCATTTTTGCTCCTGGGGGTTGAGAAAGCCTTACCACTTGAAAACAGACACCTGGCTACAGCCCCTTACTGCCACATCATTCATTGGTTCCGGAAGCCATTTTGGAAGGTTGAAATTTGTAGCCACAATCCCCTGCCCCTATGGACAGCTATACATACAAGTAGAATCTTTTAAATCTTGCTCCTTGAGGTTTTCTCTTGCGCTTACGCCCAGAGGGGGAACACATGCATTCTCAAGTAAAGGAGCATTTTTTCCAACTTATCTGTTTAGAAAATGCAGACTTCCATATATTCAATTCCTATCAAGGACCCCGTGGTCATTCAGGTGGAGAATAATGAAAACTCTCCTCTGAGGAAATAGCTGAATATACTGCAACCATATCACTAGCTTATCCTCAAATACACTTCTTTATAATACAGAGCATTGGATCTGTATACAAAAACTCCTAAAAGAAACATGTAATAATAAAACGAAAAGCAAGCACTTTGAAGATACAGTGTCCTTTATTTTTTTAATAAATGATGGACCAACTAAACCAAAAGCAGTTCAATCCAGCATCCTCATTTTCTGCACAAGTAGGACGACTAGTGGTCAAAAGATGTACTTGTCACATGATTTTTCTCATGCCTTGAATTCATGGATCCAAATATTAGAATGAAATTTACAAATTATTTAGTTTAGGTTTATTATTGAGGAAAAACAAAGCCGCGAAAAATAGAAGTGAATTAGTTGCTCAAGAGCCTCTGTCTATTAGGTACCAAATCTAGGTCTCTTTCTAATATATTGCCACTCTTAGGTCAAATTTTCGTTGGCTGTGAATATGCAGCGCAAAATAATTAGCTTAGATTTCCTTGGTTTAGTTCAGAAAAATGTGGTTCTTTGTGTAAAGACAAGCTGTAACCAGAATGCTCAAAAAAATGGGAACCTTACACCTGAAGAATTTCAATAGAGATTTGTCTTGGTTTCCTATTGATTTTGAACCTTCTGAAAAAGAGTAGGTGTTACGTATTTATTTTGGTCCACATGTGTGCATTGAAACATCTCCAATGAAGTTATCGTTGAGCAAGTAGACGGAAACTTGGAATGCTGTACTGGGACTAAGCTCTCCATTCTTCTAGCCACATATCTAAACATCTCAAGAGCCCAATCACCAGAGCCCTGCATTCCTCAGACCAGAACTGAATGTAGACACTCTTACCTGATTGTGTGTGTCTAGGAACAAATGTGTACCAACAAGTTCATAATTTTTAACTAAAGTTAATTGTGGTTTGGAAACTTGGAACAGCAGGTAGATAATGAATATGTCTAGAATTAATTGTTTTAAATTCAGATCTTAAACAAAGATCACACAAATTGTCTAGGCATTTGCTTTTCATCACTCAATCAAAGTATTTCTTAATTTTAATTCAAAATTGTCCTGTGGGCAAAAGTCTCCCACGTAAGAGAAAAAAAATCTTTTTAGAGGTGACTAATACAAAAGCAATACAGAAAGAACAAAAAAGGACTAAGGAATATTTTCTTGAAGGTAAATTAACTGTGCTAAATCTGTAGCCAAAAATGTGTGGGGATGAAATAATTCTAGCATTTCTGATCTCCTACTCAAAGATTCTCCACATTTCACATGTTTTCGTGTGCATGCATGCATCTCAACACTGCTCGCCACAGTGACCACATTCTCTGGTGTGACCAACAAACACAGAAGTTCTGGAGGATGAGCTATTCATGATGGACTTTGAAAAGTGTAGAATATCACAGAAGATTAAGTAGATAATGAGGAAAAATAACCTCCTTAGAAAAGACAATCATATGAGTAAAGGTTAATGGTGGTAAATACCATGGTTCATACTTTCTTTTCTTTGAAAGTATTTTCTTATACACACCACTGAAAATGCTCTTTTTCTTATTCGAATCATTAATCTCTACCAATTCTCTCCCATACATAAAGGGTGAATGCTCAATCTGAGGTAATAAGTAGTAGCATATGCTTGTTTATTTACTCAACATTTATAAAGCACTTCGTGTGCCATGAACTATGGATACTTAAGTTGTTAAGTAATTAAAAGTCTAATAAGGGAATCAGATTTTTTTTAATGTCAATGTAATGGTATATATATTCTTATAATATATACATACCAATCCAATGGTATGTATATATTAACCAAACATTTATTGATAGGAAGATCATATATTCCAGTTTGCCCCCTTACACCCATTATCCCAATGAAATGACTAACATCATACTAGTTCTAAAGGCAAATTATATGGTTACCCTATTTATTAAGCAATTCTTGCATGCTAAGCACTAGAGACGTGAGAAAATCTCTGCCCTTAAGGAGTTAAGTAGCAGAGGAGGTAGGCAATTAAATCGGCAGCTTTAACACATGTGTTAAGTTTTGTATATTATGGATATATACATAGAGTATCTTCCAAGTTTATCCATAACATACCTGGTTCATACCCAGTGTCGAGAATACTCTTCAGGATACAGTAGGCAGACTTACAAGAAAAATAAGTTACCTAAATGAAGAAGAAAATGATCCAAACAGAGGGAGGTGTCATTGACAAGGCAGAGAAACAAGAAAAAAAACAGAGCAATTTTCACGAAAATCATTTGATCTGTCTGGAGAATCTCTTGCAAGTAGGGAGGAACAGGAGATGGAGCCAGAGAGGATAATAACCAGATCATGAAGGAACTCATGTGTAGATATAAGGTCTGAACTGAATCTTAAGAGGTGAAAAGTTACTGATGCATAAAATACTGGATTGCTCTGGCTACAGCATAAAATAGAGCATTAAAAAAGAGAGGGGAGAGACTATAGGGAGAGATAAGCAAAAGTTTTGCATGGGATTTACCTAAAATCTCTCCAGGTGAGCTTAATTTGGCATGAACCCCTTTTTCCCTTTCCCCCTTTCTAATTGCTTTCTGCTTCAAATAAGAACGTGATGGCTAGATTCAGCAAACATCTTGAGACTTTGAGGAAGGAAGTGACACATAGTGAGTGAGCAAAGCAGAAATAATGTCTGGAATCCTATGACTGTGGATTCATTTTGCTGTGCACTAGTCCATCCTTCTGCTCTCTCCTTCCCCAGAGTTAACCATTGTCCTAAAGCTGGTGTGTATATCATCTCACAAATAGTTTATACTTTATTGCATGTTTTTAAAAATAAATGTATTATTTAGTGTCACAGTCATTAGAATATATATCAAGCTACTATAACAGAGTGTTGAAACAATTTCAAGTCAATTTCATCATGTGGGAAATTACCTTAGTACAATGGTAGCCCTCCAAGTACACCACCAGGAAAGAGATCCCAGAGACTATGGAACAGAAAGCTTCGCAAAGTTAAAATGCTCAAATCACATGGTTCATTAAATCAATATAAAACATACAGTGAGAAGCAAGGGCAAAGAGATAAGGTGGGTTAGTATAGTCAGGATGGAATACAGGCAGGATGGAAGGACCACACAACTTTTTTTTTTTTTTTTAATCTAAAATACTCGATGCCTCTTAATTTCCATTTTCCCTTTGTGCTGCATGCTTCTGGCATCCTAGTGCTGCTCTCAGGCTGGGCTCTGCTTAGCGAAGATACTCTCAGTCTTGAGAGTGAACACATTCATTCCAGTGCCCTCAATGGCTTTTTCCATTGCCACTTGGAGTAGAATTGCTTAGGTTTGTGACATCAACACCCTAAGGAAGATTTCCCCCCACTCTAAATTTAATCATCCGGGGAATCTGCCTGCAGCAGATTCTTTATTTTATTTATTCATTCATTCATTTAAAAAATAAATTTGGTGCATATTTAAGGTGTACAATACGATTTGACTACACGTATGTAGTAAAATGATTATTATGGTCAAACTAAAAAACACATCTTCTCACATAGTTACTTTGTGTGTGTGATGAGAGTACTTGAAGTCTACTCTCGTAGCAAACTTCCTGTGTTCAGTACACTATCATGAACTATAGTCACCATGCTATGCGTCAGATCTCTCCACTTACCCATTCCGTACACCATGAACATTGCACCTTTTGACCAATATCTCTTCATTTCTCCCACCTCCCAACCCCTGATCACCACTGTTCTCTATGCTTCTATACATTCGAAATTTTAGATTCTGCAAGTGAGATCATGCAGTTTTTTTCTTTTCACAACAGATTCTTAAAGTGAAGCTGTAGTTGGCTATTCTAAAGTCTGTGCCCCTAGTGACATAGCAAGGTCCAGTAACTTATATGCTTCTTAGGGGCCTGTCTATTCTGCTTTTAAACATTCTAGTCGCAGGTGGTATTTCTTTTCATTGTGTGTGTTTGCGGAGTGGGGGGCGGGGAATGAATTGCAACAGCAGAATAATCCTCTAATACTTCATTTCATTCTACTTTTCTTCTATATTTTTGAGAAAGATTCTTGAGGGTTTAAAAACAATTTATCCTGATTTTCAAAGTACTCTCTTTTCTTTTCTATCTCATAAATGACTATAATTTGCTAGCCCTAAAAGTCTCCTTTCCTTAAATTTAGTTTGATTTCTGATGCAGACATAAAATTTTCTAACATATTTCTCCATGTTTTGTTTGGTATTTATTTCTTAATAAGAGATATGAAGGCAGCTTGTTTTGAACCTGCCAAAAGTGATCTGCTGCTCAGACAAACCTACACTGTCATTTCTTGGTTGAATAATCTCAACCAGAAGATGTCTCGACCTTAAACCAGGGCTGAACTCAACCTATCATTGCACTGCATATTGCTCCTTATAATAAAATAACTTATTATTTGTTGTACTTCCCTTTAGAGTTTTAATTCTCTAATTTTCTCAGACATGTTCCTTCTTAAGGCAAACAATTACTATGTCTTCACATGCAGAAACTAGCACCTTGAAATTCACCCAATAATTCTTTGAGAATAATGCTAATCTTCCTCATTTCCACTGAAATCTGTCCAGATTTGTCTGTTACTACTCTGGAAAGTTGTTTCAATCTGCAAGGGGCTCCATTCTTTAAACCTGGCTATGTCTCAAATGCCTCTGTCTAAGGGACAAGGCCATAGCAAGTTGTTCTTCTTATATTACATTAAAAAGTGGCCTTGCCTGGAACAACCATTCTAGTTTGCTCTGTAAGATTCTGTCTTCCAATGGCCCCCCCATCATTGCTTTTGACAGGGCTACAATGAAGGTAGTGCCTCCCCACGCCTTGTAATGTCCTCCAAGAGACTTAGTCTGAGGTGCATCTCCATGTTCTCTTAATGCTTTTTATATGCTTCACACCTAAAATGTTCATGTCCCTTTTATAAAAGTCTTCCCTATTCTCTAGGGTCTTTACTGTTTTCCTAAAGAAATCTCTCCTCTCTTATTTTAATCAGCCTATCTTTCAGTTTATTGTTGTGCTTTTATTTTTTACTATACTATGCGTGTCAAACCTCTCCAATTTACCCTTGAATTCCTAAGCAGACTAGATTTTGAGAGACAGATTATTCCAGGCATGGAATTCTTTCATTGTCTTCCTAATTATTGGGTCTGCAACATTTCATTGGGTTCTCTCTCTCAATTCTCCCCCAAATGGCATAGCTCTTTATAATTTATGCCCTGATCCTTTTTTTGTTGTTGTTCATTTGTTTAAAAACAATAATATCTATCATAGATTGGGTCTCCATTCAGGTTTGAGCTTATGTAATTTTCAAGCCTCAAGTGCATATTAAAGCATGTGATGGAAATTTTTAAAAATTGGCCGGGGTGAGGGTGAAGTGAAGGAAAAGCTTGATGGATAGAGTTTACCAATTTTGCTAGTACAAATGTTCCCACCTAGCCAATTTCAAACTACCCATGTGACATCAACCGCATCACAGAATCACTGAAAATTTAACAATCAGCTCTCACTAGTTAATACAAACTGTCTTTAGCTCATCACTGGAGCACCCACCCCATTGCCTGTGAACAAGCCACATGAATATAAAATATTCAAGATTAGTTCCTCTGAAGTTCTCTGTAATCTTGGAAGAAAAACAGAATTTGAAACAGTGACCTGGGACTACCGAGTGAGGCCGAGTTTTAAAAGGTTAAAGCTGGAACCCCTGAATTCATGTGGAATTCAGTTCTGCCTCACAGTTTAAAATCAGCAAATACTATTCTGTTCAACAATGGCTTAGAAGATTTAATCCTGCCTCAGCATGACCTCCAGTACCTGTGCCAGGTGTAATTGCATTTTCCAGTCTCCACAATTTGATTAAGATGTCACCTTGGCCTGTGCTCCTGCTGAAGCTTACAGACTGCTGAGCAGTTGCTTTTGCTAAATGAAGGGCAGAACTAAATGATATTTGCTTAAGGCCTAATATATGTATTCTTGCCTTTCTAAACTGAAGTGGGGAATATGGCTTATATCTGTGGACAAATAGGTTTCCCGATTCTGAACTCCAGAACTTAAGTCAGGCAGCAGTCACCTAGGGCAGCCCTCCCCACACCAACGGATCAGGACTATAAAACTTCTGGAATGAAGTAGAGCACAGTGTGTGCATTTTGCACAGTGGCAGACTTCCAAGAAAAGAGAGAAAGGAGCCAAGCCATGCAAGTACATTTCCTTATGTCAAACTCACCAAAAATTTACTCCTCATCATAAGGGTATAAGATTTTTAACTTAATAAGTAATGTATTGCTTTCCACTTTTCCCACCGTTAAAAACAATGCCGCAGTGCAGATCTTTATGCCTATATCTTCATACAATGTACAAGAGAGCATACTTGGAATATATGTAGGAGATTTGCTGGGTCACATTATACTATGTGTTATACACTATCACGTTGATCTCCACAGTATAGTTAAATTGCTCCCACAGTCTACATTTTCACCATTGGAATATAAGATCCAATTGATATGAATCCTTGCCGAGGCTTGAAGTTATTTTTTTTAAAAGCCAGCCTATTAGGTACAAAATGGTACCTCATTACAACCTAAAAATGGTATCTTAATATGGTTTTAATTTGTATTTTTATTTTCCTAATGAAGTTAAATTTTCTTTCATGCATACTTGCCATCTATATTTCTTTTCATATGATTTGCCCATTCTTATTTTTACTCATACTTTTATTATTTAGTGTGATCTATAAAAGGCTTTTGTTTTCCTTTTTAGATTCTGAACACAAATTTAAGGTCAGTTATATGTGTTATAAGTCCCTCTCTCTCTTTTTTTTTTTTTCTGTTTGTTTCCCTACCCTATATTTTAGGTTTATTGGGGTGGGTGGAGCATGCACAGGTCTCGAGTTTCCTGGCGACTCATTTTCTCTTTTCCTGTAGCTAATCTTCTGTTTAAATCATCAATCAAATTTTAAATATCAGTAGAATAGGAAGAAAAGAGAGAAAGCTCATATTAAATGAACTGAATAACAAACAACTTTATAAACATTCCTCTTTGACTTAAGTTCTTCAACTTTCTTTCTTGGCCAAAAGTCTATTCCTTTCTTTGAATTCTTCCCCCATTTAGCCTTTCCTAATTAATTGCCTTTAATTCCCCAAGAAATTCATCTCTGCCCCTAACTCATACCGTCCATTCTATAAAACAAAAATCTTGACGTTAACTAAATCCAAACGTCTTATAAGGCAAATTGATGACCGTATTTCCCACATTTCCACTCAGTATCTCAAAAAAATCCACTCAGCAAAAGAGAGGGTTCTGCCGTATGATGGTCAACAGGAAGTTTGTTAGGACTTGCCTGGTACTGTGAGAATTACAGTGATAAACAGGGGAAAGGCCCCTCCCCAGCAAGTCAGGTTAAGCACATGATTCTACTGTCAAGAAAAATTATACATATTTTTTCCATAATAATTCTACTTGTTATTTTTCTAGGATAAATTTCTACATATGGAATGACTAGGTCAAAGTGCTTAAGGATTTTTACAAGTACTGGAAAAAATAGTCTTCTAATAGAACTGAAATTATTTTCAATCCCACAGGCAGAAACAATGATTTTTAGAGCTTTGGATGGGCCAGAACATAATCTTCAGCCTTGGAGAGTCACAGTACATTAGCGACTATTCACCTGAGCAGACAGGAAAACTAAACAAGACTGTTCCCACATTTGCATGATATTTAGCACCTCTGGTGCATGGGAAAACCACTTTTACACACACACATGCACACGCACACACACACACACACACACATGCATCACTGGGACTATCCCACAAATGTCTCTGAAGGGTTAGTGACGACACCTGCCTTATAGTACCATCTCCAGCAATTCAAAGCCATTTATTTAACAGTTTTTCTATGCTAGTTATTCTGTACTAGGCATTGTGTTAGATTCTATAGATCTCAAATTAATTACAAAAACTCTCACTGTCTTCATATCTCACCTATTTGGGGGAGACAAGCATATAAACAATATTTAAAATATCTATTATCTAAACTTTAACTTCTCCAAAACAATTATATAGAAAGCAGATTTGAGTACATTTCACTTTTTAAACTAGCCAACACATATATCTCTGGAGGTCTCACACACATTTACCCAGAAATTGCCAACATAGATTTAAAAAAGAAAAAAGAAAAAAGAGAGATAGCCCCACAAAGAAATAATAACACAGTGGTTAAATAAATAAATAAATGAATAAATGAATGAATGTATGAATAAATAAATAAATAAAGCCGTATGAGTAAGTGGTGCACACACCTTCACACTGTTTTAGCATTAGATATATGTGTGCGTCTATGTGTGCATTTCTTTTTTTTTTTTTTTTTTTTACCACCATTGGGCCTTTTTTCCCCCTTAGACTGAAACCTCCTAGAAGGCAGGGTTTTCTCAATTCTCCTAGAACCTCAAATCTGTGAACATTGGGTGGGGAGGAGGGGGTAGATGTCAGTCGAATATTCTAACTAGGATCTCTGATATTTTCATCTCAACCCTTGTAGTTGGCACTAATTCTAAAGACAGCTACTCCTTTCCTGTGAGGAAAAACAGCCTTTCTGAGTACAATTGAATCTTTCTTTGGTGATTGTGAAGATTGGTGCCTCAAGGACATCCTTTTTTCTTTTCCTAAAACCATACTTGTCCAAGGTGTGGGAGGTTGACCTTCTGAAATTTAATATTTTATACCAGATAGTTTTCTTAAGGTTACTTCTTTCTTCCAAAAGAGAAGCACAAAAAACAACGTGTCTAGAGGCATTAAATCATAGTGGATTTAAAGTAAACATTTCGTAGGACCCCAAATGGTAAATACTTATAATCTACTATTCTCGGTTCTATTTTTCAGCCTGCATTAGGGAATTAGAGTCACAGACATCACCTTTGTAAAAGGATTATTTTGTCTATTCTCAGCCATCAGCTTCTCTCCTAATATGGCCAGATGCTTAGCAAAGGCATGGACTAGACTCAGCTATGGATGGATTCACGTACATTCATCTTTCCTGAAAAAAACTAATAGCTCAATGAGCATGCACTTCTATTGCTTTTTTAATATATGAAAGATTCTACTAAATATTTTGCCATCTACTTGGCACCGAGCCATTAAGTAAACAATTCAGTTCAACTGGCATTTATCAAATACTAACCTACCACAGAAAGTACCTACCATTTGCTCTACAGTCTTAACTAGCTGTGCACCTCAGGCAGAAGCAAGGACATGGTTCTAGTGTCATTAGTGAAGAACAGGGCCAGCCTCCATTGGGAGCTCTGAGTGATCCTCCAAGGTCTCTCCAGAGCTACCTCCTCCCTAACCTAGTATGAAATGCCTACTAACAAAGTTCACTCTCCTGGGACAATTAATAACATGTACCCAATTTATTTGTTTATCTGTCTTTCTTATGATAGATTGTAAGCTGCCTAATAGCTGCAGAAAGCCTACCCATTTATGTTTGCTTAATTAATTGAATGTATTTGAATTACATTATCTCTGGAAGGCTCCCTTCAATGTCACCTGGAGAATGAGGAAAACTTGAAGCCTCCTAGTTTCTCTTTCTCTCACTGCACCTCTTGAACTTTTGATACTTCATAGCCTGAGAGTCTCAGGACATTTCTTGTTTGAATCCACATCTTCCCTGAGCCTCCAGGACTGACAGATCAGCTATTTCCAAAAACATGAATGGCACAGACAAAAGCTGTGATATACATAATGTGTGTCAAGGGCAACAATTTTCTTCCCCATCCACCTCTTTTATCTTCTAGAGTTCCAACAAAGGTTTACAGAATTCTTTAAAATTACGAACAAACAGCCAACCTATATAAGCAAGACCTACTGGATGAGTAACTACTATGTAGACAGCTCTGTGACAAATGTTCTATTGATTTTACCATGAATCTTAATGACAACTTAGGAGGGAAGTTGTTATTAGTCTCATCCTGCACATGTGAAATGCAGAGGTCCAGAGAGACTTTGACTTGTTTCCCCAAGGCCACAAAAGCAGACAAGTGACAGAGCCAGGCTTTGAATTTAAGACCGTCTACATTCAAAGTTCTTTGTACCGTTTTTTGTTTGTATTTGGCCAGTGTCTTTCCCAGGCCTCAGTTTCATCTGTATCTTGAGGGTTTTTTTATTAGATAATCTCGAGTTTTCTTTATGAGTGAATCCTTTAGGATTTGTGTTCCATTTTCAGCATTTAATATCTACTTGACCCATGTGTAAATTGAAACACAGAGAGGTGAATCGACTTTTTTAAGGCCAACAGATGACTCATTGTAGCCCCAGGAGCAGAGCCCAAGTTTCTACTGTTTATCCCCTGTGTTTAACATTTAACATCCTTAACCCAGCCTACATACCATGAAATATTATTCAATCTTAAGAAAAGGAAATCTTACCATTTCAACAACATAAATAAACCTAGAGGACATTATGTTAAATGAATTAAGCCAGTCATAGAACAAATATTACATGATTCTCCTGCGATGAGGGGTCTGAAACAGTCAAACTCATAGAAACGAATTAGAATGTTGGTTGCCAGGAGTTAGAGGGAGAGTGGAATGGGGAGTTGCTAGTCAATGGGTATAAAGTTTCAGTTATACAAAATGGATAAGTCCTAAAGATCTGCTGTACAACTTGTGCCTATAGTCAACAATACTGTATAGTGTACTTAAAAAGTTGTTAAAAGGGTAGATCTTACATTGTGTTCTTACCACAATAAAGGAAGGAAGAGTACCATGAGCTTCTCCTTAATAATACTTAATAAAATTGTACTTAAAGAATTTTTTTATGATGCTTTGTTTACAAATATTCTCTATGTCACTCTATACCCTACACTCTGAGACACTGTGTCTGTTTTGTTAACCATTATTTTCCCTGCACTTAACACAGTGTCTACTGTTTAACATCCTTAACTTAGCCTACTAATCCATGACTATTATAAGTCAATATTCAATAAATGTTTGTTATATAAAAGAACAACCAATGAAAGAAGGAAAGAAAGGGAAAAAATAAATAAAGGAAGATGAAGAAAGAAAGAAAAAACAGTTATCTCAGTTTTCTCCTTGGATAAAGGGAGTTCACATTAATACTGTGTAAAGTCATAATTGCAATAAATTATTAGAACAATCATTTAGGGCTAATTAAACTAGGACCCAGGTAAGCACATATATACAATATCTTAATTTCTTCCTCATTTGCTCTTTTCCTGCTTTCTTACTTTACCTCCCAGGGTCTATTTATATGTATTAATGTGCTTGGAAACTTCTCCCAAAGAGGGAAATCTGGGCATGACAAGATATAGCAAGTTTTTAAAAGCCACCTCCACTCAGCTTCATGGGCAGAGGATGTGGACAAATGGGAGGCAGATCAGAAGAGGAAGACTTGAACAGGCAAATGAGGTGACTCCAGCTGACTGACTTACTTGTGTGAACTTGAGGTGCACATACTTGGGGTACCCAGAAATGACTGAGATCTTTTTGAGTGGCACTAATGTAAGGTAAGTGATCTCGAAATCTTGAAAGATTGAAACAACATAATTTAAGTTTTAAAAAAAGAAAAGTAACCCTTTATATCTATAGAATAATGAAGAATTCTTCTAGTTGAGTTATTGGTGGAAATAATATTATCAGCATTTTCCAGATGTTTCTTCTTACCATCATCAAGCTTATTCTGCTAAGGTTTGTTTAATTACTAAAAATAGCTTTCTCTTTACACCCAAAGATTTCCAGGAGGTTGGATCATATAATGTGATCTCTGTATATCCTCTGAAGTTTACAAAACTGACCAAACCCTACAAAACCAGACCCTGCGAATCTATCCACTACTCTCTCACACTCTCACATTTTAAACACCCTCCTTCCTCAAACCTCAGAATTTTTCTGCCAAGTTTATTCTATATAATGTCTAGTCCTTCGGCTTCCCAATTCCCTCACCCCTCCACTCTTCCTCAGGCATAAATTATGACAGGTTTGCTTAAACAAACGCAGTTACTATTATTGTCTTACACAACCAAACCAAACCAAGCTGCATCATGAGACACTGAGCTCTGACTTACATTGGGAAACACACATTCCAGGCAGAAACAATAATAGCAGAGGAAGGAGAAAGCACTAAAATCGAACATTAATGTTCCAAATTACAAGCTGGGCTGGTGGTTCCCTTCTGTGTGCCCTGAGACTGAGCACAGTCACTTAATTCCTCACTTGTTTCCCTCAGGCCCAGCCCCAGCTTGCCTTTAGACATGAATTGGTTCTGTGGCAAAAACGAAAACAAAGCCTGAGGAAGATTTTGCAAAGCTAAACCCAAGAGAAGCTGAGCCAAGAAAACACCAGATATTTATTTGCAAAAGCATTTTATTCTGGTCATTGTGGTTTCCTGTGTACATATTGCAGGGATAATGATCTTTATACCTTTTTCAAATTTCCAAATACCCTCATTGGGCACCATTACAGAAAAGCCTTATGTCTTATAAACCCAAAACTCTGTTCTACAGAGCATTAACATCTACAGAAAGATGTTACTGTATGGTCCGTGAAAAAAGGATCTTCTGATAAAATACGCAGAGAAATGCCAATATATATGAGATTCACGATATACCTTAGCTCAGTAAAAGATCTTAAAAAAAAAAACTTTGAAGAAAAAAATGTATAACTTTACATAGTATCCTCATACTATTAGATATAAAGAACTATCTTCAATTTCACAAGAATATATTTTGAAAAATTTTACCACAATTTAGTTTCTTTGTGTTGCTGTAACCAATTATCACCAACTTAAACAATAGACATTTATTCTCTCATGATTTCTGGAGGCAGCAAGTTTGAAATTAAGGTGCTGGCAGGGCCACACTCCCTTCTGAAGCTCTAGGGGAGAATGTTCCCTGCCTCTTCCAGCTTCTGATGACTCCAGGTGCACTTGGCTGTGACAGCAGCCCTGCAATTTCTGCCTCCACAGTCACGTGGCTTCCTCCTCTTCTCTATGCCACTCTTCATTTATCAGGATATGAATGATTGTATTTAGGACCCTTCCAGACAATCCTGGATAAGTTCTTTTTATCGAGATTTATACAAATTCATATTAACTCTTGCCACACAAACTCATAGTAACAAAGAGTAGGATGTTGGTTGCCAGGGGTTAGAGGGAGGGCAAAATGGAGGAGTTGCTGTTCAGTGTTTATATTCAAAGGTCTCAGGGATTAGGACATGGAGTATTTTGGGGGGACCACCAATCAAATCACCATAGATGTTACCTGATAAATGCTGATTAATATAAAATTGTCACCTTTAACTCAATTCTATTTAATTCTACTCAATAATCACCTAATGTGCCTTTAATACATATCAGCCACAGTTCTAGGCCTGATCATGAAATGACTCAAGTCCTGGTCACCATCCTTAATCAATTCACAGTCTGGTGGATGTAGACGTGACAATGGGATGATGCTATGCATAGTGATGGGTGCTGTGGGAGAGTTATAATCAGACAGAACTGAGGAAGTGATTAGCTCTTTCTGGGGAAGTAAGGAGGGCTTCTTAAAGGAAGAGATTCTTTAGCTGGGATTTGAAGAATGAGAAGCAATTTGCCAGATAAAGCAGGAAGGGAAGAGCAGAAGTGTGAAATGCTGAGGTTATTTGGGAAATTTTGTGAAGACTGAGAAAATTCATGTAAAACATTCACACAGTACCTGGTACTTGGTAATGTAACTGTTTTTTCTGGAGCAAATAGAGTGGACTCAGGAGATGAGGCAGACAATATAAGCACGGACCAGACCACACTAGACTTACTGCACCATCTGATCAGCTTGGAATTCGCCTCAAACGCAATAGAAAACTATTGGAAAATTTTCTTTTTAATTTTTCAATCATAGTTGATATATATTAAATTATTACAATTTAGTTTCAAGTGTACAACATAGTGATTAAACATTTATATAACTTACAAAGTGATCACTCTGATAAGTCTAGTACCCATATGACAACATACATAGTTATTGCAACATTGTTGACTATGTTTCCTATGCTGTACTTATATCCCCATGACCTTTTTTATTAGTTTCAGATATACAGTACATTTGTTAGACATTTATGTGGTTTATAAAATGATCCTCCCAATTACTCTATCATCCATCTGGTTCTAAACATAGCCTTTACATTACTGCTGACTATATTCCCTATGCTGTGCTTCCCAACCCCGTGACCATCTCTCAACTACTAATTTGTTCCTCTTTAACCCTTTCTACTAGCCCCCCAAGCCCTCTTCCCCTGTGGCAGTCAATAGATTTTTCTCTATATTTGCGGATCTGTTTTCAATCAGTTTGTTCTTTTTGTTCCTTATATTCTGCATATAAGTGAAATCATATGATATTATCTTTCTCTGTCTGATTATTTCATTCAGCATAATCTCTGGATTCACTCATGTCATTGCAAACGGTAAGATTTCATTTTTTTTATGGTTGAGTAACATTCCACTGTATATATGGACTATAATTTCTTTATCCAGTCATCTGCTGATAGGCATTAAGGTTGCTTCTATATCTTGGCTATTGTAAATTGTGCTGCCATGAACATAGTGGTGCATAGACCTTTACAAATTATTGTTTTGATTTTCTTTGGATAAACACCCAGAAATGCAATTGTTGGGTCAAAAGATAGATCCATTTTTAATTTTTTGAGGAGTTTCTAGTCTGTTTTCCATAGCGGCTGAACCAATTTGCAATCCCATCAACAGTGCATGAGGGATACTTTTTCTCCACACCCTGGTCGACACTTTCTGTTTTTTGATTTATTGATGATAGTCATTCTGACAAGTGTGAAGTGATATCTCATTGTGGTTGTGGTTTTAATTTGCGTTTTCTGATGCTTAGTAACCTTGAGAATTTTTTTCATATGTCTTTTGGCCATCTGTATGCTTTCTTTAGAGGAATGCCTATTTAGGCCCATTTTTAAATTGGATTGTTTGTTTTGTTGTTGTTGAGTTGTATGAGTTCTTTATAAATTTTGGATATTAACCCTTTGTCAGTTGCATCATAGGCAAATATCTTCTCCCATTCAGTAGGTTGTCTTTCATTTTGTTGATGATTTCCTTTACTATGAAACAACTTTTTAGTTTGATGTAGTCCCATTTATTTTTTTCCTTTTGTTTCCCTTGTCTGAGGATTTATATCAGAAAAGAAATTACTAGTAGCAATATCAGAGAGTTTACTGACTATGTTTTCTTCTATAAGTTTCATGATTTCAGTTCTTACATTTAAATCTTTAATCCATTTTGAGTTAATTCTTGTGCGTGGTGTAGAAAGGTGGTCCAGTTTCTTTTTTTTTGCATGTCTCTGTCCAGTTTTGCCAACACAATTTATTGAAGAGACTGTCTTTAGCCTATTATATGTTCTTACTTTTTTTGTCATATATTATATGAGACATGGATTTATTTCTGGGCTCTCTATTCTGTTCCATTGATCAATGAATCTGTTTTTACGCCAGTACCACGCTGTTTTGATTACTGTAGCCTTGTAGTATAGTTTGATATTAGGTGTTGTGATATCTCCAACTTGTACTTTTTTCTCGAGATTACTGTGGCCCTTTGTATCTTCTTCAATTCTTTTTTCAGTGACTTATAATTGTCTGAGAACAGATCTTTTACCTCCTTGGTTAATTTGATTCCTAGATATTTTATTGTTTTAGATGCAGTTGTAAATGGGATTGTTTTCTTAATTTCTTTCTGAAAGTTCACCATTGGTGTGTAGAAATGCAACTGACTTCTGGATCCTAATTTTGTAACCTGCTACTGTATTGAATTCATTAATAAGTTCTAACAGTTTTTTGGTGGAATCTTTAGGGTTCTCTATATTTAGTATCATCTCACCTATAAATAATGACAGTTTTGCTTCTTCCTTTCCAACTTGGATACTCTTTATTTCTTTCTTTTCTTATTGCTGTAGCTAAGACTTCCAGTACAATGTTGAACAGAAATGGTGAAAGCAGGCATCATTGTCTTGTTCCTGATTTTAAGGAAAACGCTTTTAAATTTTCCTCATTGAGTATGATGTTAGCTGAGGGTTTGCATATATGGCTTTTATTATGTTGAGGTATGTTCTCTCTATTCCCACTTTTCTGAGAGTTTTATCATAAATGGATGCTGGATCTTATCAAACATTTTTCTACATCTATTAATATGATCATGTGATTTTTATCTTTCAATTTGTTAATGTAGTATATCACATTGATCTGTGGATACTGTACCAACCTTGCATCTCAAAAATAAGTCCAACTTTATCATGATGTATGATATATTTAATGTATTACTGAATTCAATTTGTTAATTTTTTCTTGAGGATTTTTGCATCAATGTTCGTGAGGAATATCAGTTTATGGTTTTCTTTTTTGGAGTGTCTTTGTCTAGTTTTGGAATCAGGATAATGGTGGCCTCATAAAAAAAAAAACTAGGTGTTAATTCTTCTGTGAATGTTTGATAAAATTTACTTGTGAAGCTATAGGTCCAGAACTTTTATTTGTTGGGAATTTTTTAATTACTGATTTGATTTCATTGGTGGTAATTGGTTGGTTCAGATTTTCTGTTTCTTCTTGACTCTGTCTTGGAAGCTCATATATTTCTAGGAATGTGTCCATTTCTTCCAGATTGTCCAATTTGTTGGCATATAATTGCTCATAGTATTTTCTTATGATCCTTTGTATTTCTGTGGAGTTCATGGTTATTTCTCCTCTTTCATTTTTGATTTTATATATTTGAGTCCTCTCTTTTTTTTTCTTGATGAGTCTGGTTAAAACTTTATCAATTTTGTTTTTACTTACAAAGAACCAGCGCTTGGTTTCATTGATCTTTTGTACTGTTTTTCTACATTCTATTTGTTTTTGTTGTTGTTGTTGTTCTGATCTTTATTATTTCCTTCCTTCTACTCACTTTGGGCTTTTTTAGCTGTTCTTTGCCTAATTCTTTTAAGTGTAAGGTTAGATAGTTTATTTGAGCTTTTTTGTTGTTCTTTTGAGGTAGGCCTGTATTGCTATGTCCCTCTTAGGGCTGCTTTCGCTGTGTTTCAGTTTGAGTTGCTGTGTTGTCATTTTCATTTGTCTTTAGGTATCTTTTAATTTCTTCCCCGATCTCATTGTTAACCCATTCATTGTTTAGTAGCCTGTTATTCGGCCTCCATGTGTTTGTGTATTTTCCAGGTTTTGGGTTTTTTTATGGCTGAGTTCTAGTTTCATACCATTATTGTCAGAAAAGATGCTTAACATGATTTCAATCTTCTTAAATCTATTAATACTTGTTTTGTGTCCTAATATGTGGATATCCTGGAAAACGTTCCATGTGTACTTGAAAAGAATATATATTCTGCTGCTTTAGGGTGAAATGCTCTGAAAATATCGATTAAATCCATCTGGTCTAGTGTGTTATTAAGTCTGCTATTTCCTTGTTGATATTCTGTCTGGAAGATCTGTCCATTAGTGTCAATGAGGTGTTAAAGTCCCCTATAATGAGTATATTACTACCAATCTCTCCTTTTATGTTGGTCAATAATTGCTGTATATATGTAGGTGCTCCTATGTTGGGTGTGTATATGTTTACTAGAGTTATGTCCTCTTGTTGTATTGATCCCTTTATCATTATGTAATGCCCTCCTTTGTCTCTTATCATAGCCTTTGTTTTAAAGTCGATTTTGTCTTATATAAATATTGCTACCCTGGCTTTTTTTTCATTTTCATTTGCAAGGAAAATCTTTTCCTATTTTTTTACTTTCAGTCTGTGAATGTCATTTGATCTGAAGTGGGTACCTTGTAGACAGCCTATGCCTGCGTCTTGTTTTCTTATCCATTTAGCTATCCTATGTCTTTTGGCTGGAGAATTTAATTCATTTACATTTAAAGTGATTATCGATAGGCACATGGTTATTGCCATTTTATTATTCATATTTATGGGAGGAAGGTTGCCTCCTCTTCTTTTTACAGGAGTCCCCTTAACAGTTCTTATAATACTGGCTTGTTGGTGATGAATTCCTTAAGCTTTTCCCTATCTGGGAAGCTCTTTATCTCACCTTCCATTTTAAATGATAGCTTTGTTCGGTAGAGTTCTTGGTTGTAAATTCTTATTTTTCATTACTTTGAATACTTCTTGCCAGTCCTTCTGGCTTGCAAATTTTAAGATGAAAAATAAGCAAATGTTCTTATGGGAGTGCCCCTGTAAGTAACTAGCTGTCTTCTCTTGCTGCTTTTAAAATTCTCTGGTTTTAACCTTTGGCATTTTAATTATGATGTGTCTTGGTGTGGGTCTGTTTGAGTTTCTCTTGCTTAGGAATCTTTGTGCTTCCTGGAATTGTATGTCTAATTCTTCTGCCAGGTTAAGGAAGTTTTCTATCATTATTTCTTGAAGTAGATTCTCTATCCTTTGCTCTTTTCTTTTTCTGATACTCCTGTGATGTGGATATTGGGACACTTGATGTTGTCCCAGAGGTCTCTTAAACCATCAGTCTCCATTCTTATTGGCACCAGCGACTGGTACTCCTATGAGAATCTAATGCCCGATGATCTGAGGTATAGCTGAGGATGTGATGCTAGCTAGCACTGGGGAACAGCTGCAAATGCAGATGAAGGTGTGCTCGCTCACCTGCCTCTCACCTCCTGCTGTGCAGCCCAGTTCTTAACAGGCCTTGGACCAGTACTGGTCCATGGTCCTGGAGGTTATAGACCCTTGTCTTAAAATATCCTCAAGTTTCTTCTTCTTCTTCTTCTTCTTCTTCTTCTTCTTCTTCTTCTTCTTCTTCTTCTTCTTCTTCTTCTTCTTCTTCTTCTTCTTCTTCTTCTTCGTCGTCGTCATCGTCTTCTTCTTCTTCGTCGTCCTTTTTTTTTTTTTTTTCCTGTTCTGATTGGGTGTTTTGCTACTTTGTCTTCCAATTTGCTGATTGGACCTTCTGCTTCATCCAGTCTACTGTTGATTCCTTTTAGTGTGTTCTTCATTTCAGCTATTGTATTCTTCATTTCTGACTGTTTTTTTTTTTTCATGATTTCTATGTTCCTTTTTATGCTTACTATCTTCTGTTGAAGTTTTCACCGAAATCTTCTTTCTCCCTCTTCTCTTCTCCCTCTAAGTTCACTGAGCATCCCTATAGAACTGTTTCCAGTAGGTTTTTTGCCTCCATTTTATATAGATTATTTTCTGGAATATTCTCCTGTTGTTTAATTATTGGCATGTTTCTTTGTTTCCTCATTTCAGTTGCCTCTCTATGTTCGTTTTTATGTGTTGGGAAGATTTGTCTCATCTCTCAGTCTTGGTCCGCTGGCCTTATGTAGGTGTCCTGTGTGGCCCAGGGACACAGTCTCCTTAATCAATACTAGGGGCTCTGGATGTGTTCTTTATGTGTATTGTGTGTGTTCTTCTGTGGTAGCTAAGACTTTATTGCTGTAAGCACATCAGTGGATGAGATTGACTCTCAGACTCACTAACTGGGAATTAGCTACATCCACAGGGTATGAGTTGCTGTGTGGGGGCTGACTCCACAGAGCGGGATTTTTCCTAGCAGCCTGGTGTGCCTATTGCAACCACCCTTTGGATGAACCACTTATGAGGCTAGTCAGGAGTTGTTCTGCTGTGGCCTGGTGCCAGCTTCTGAATTAATTAGTGTTGTCTTCCCTTGGGAGGGGTTCCCCAGTAGGCCAAGATCAGCTTTTGATTGCTCAGGGCTACCTGGCAGGAGCTACAAAGTGACCCGCATACAGTTGCTGCCTATAGGATCTACAAGAAGAGACAATGCTGTGAGCCACAGTCCAGTTACCCCCAGTACTGAGTGTGAGGCAGTTTAGTAGACGGACCAGTGCACCTCAGTGCCTGAGGCTGCCTGTCAGTTGCTTGTAAGACTCCACAACTGGAAGGGCCTTTGGGTGATATGTGAGTTGGGTGGTGTGGGACACAGGTAATCACTGGGATAGACTGCAGTGTCAGTTTTCATGCCAGCGCTATCTCTGGGACTTCCTACAAAAGTCTGAGTTTGCAGCAAGGCCAGCCACTGCCCGCCTCAGGCCTACAAACGCCCAAGATCTGTTCAAGAAATACTGTAGCTCAGGGGCAGGAGAGTGGCTCACCACCAAAAGTCGCTCCCAAGATGCACGAGATTTACGTGGACCGTGTGAACTGAGTGTTGTTTGCTATTGAATTCGTGTCCCTGAAAAAGCACAGGCTGGGGCTGGCTGCTTGGGAAAGGCTTGCCATTGGTAATTTGTGGGTTGGCTAGGGTGGGATCTCAGGGAGACACGGAGCTGTCAGTCTGCTATAGCATCAGATTTGCTGCCAGATCTGCGTCTGCAGGTTCCTGGAAAAGTCACAGATCACAAGAAGACCAGCTGCCATCTTCGACAGGTTCACAGATGCCCAAAATTCACCCAATCAATATAGCAGTTCGTGCTCACAACAATGATCCATCAACAACTATTTTCTCCAAAATGCGTGCACAGCACTAGCCAAAGTCTGACATCCGTGTGGAATGTGTGGCCAGAAAGGGGCAGGCAGAGGTGGCTGTCTAACAACAGGCCCACCCAGGCAATTTTTGGGTCGGGTGTGGAGGGCCGATGTCTCTGGGCCAATGCAGCTTTGAAATTGGGTGTGCATGGGGAGAGAGTTCTACATGGGCATGATTGTTCCCATCTGTAGCCTGCCCCAAAGCAGGGACTGACAAAGCCACAGTGGCGCTGTCCCTCCAACCCTCACTCTGGTGACACGCTATGCAGTCTTTCCCCATAGGTCTCTTTTGCTTCCCAAGTCACCGATCCTCCACTGGCACCCAGGGTGCATGTCCATGAGTGAGTCTGTGCGTGGACCCTTTAAGGGGAGTGTCTGGGATTTCATTTCCTCTCTCTCCCCTAGATGGCCAGAATCCCCACTGAAATTTACTGTCAGATTTTGTGTTAACTCCTCTTCCATGGGCTGGGACCCTGAACTAAGAAGCCCCCGTATCAGGGTAGGGCCCCACTCTCTTTCAATAGCACCTCTGCAGCTCTGCTTTCGCAGTGCTATACCACCCCTCAAGGTTATGGGACAAGTCTATGTCATGTGTCCACCCCTCCTATTGGCCTCAATGTGGTTCCGTGTTTATATCATCAAATCTATGTGTTTCATCAGATAGATTTCAGATTATTCTCCAAGCTGATTATTTTATAATTTGGTTGTAATTTTAATGCGGTCTTAAAAGGAGGCGAACCCGCTTTTACCTCGTCTGCCATCTTGACTGAAAATTCTGTGACCATTTTTATAACTGGCAATTTATACATCTTAATTCCCTCCCCTTTTTCACTCATCCCCCCAACGCCCTTCCTACCTGGCAACCATCACAATGTTTTCTGTATTTATGAGTTTGTTTCTGTTTTGTTTGTTCATCTATTTTGTTAATCAGGGAATAACACGATCAGAATTTTGTGAACATTTTTATGCTTTATTAGATACATATTAGATATGTAAGTGTAAAGCCTTGAAATTTATACTGTAAAAATATATCTAAAATTTATATTTCAATGGCAAGATTTGAGATTGCAAAGTGAAAGGGATCAAGAGAAAAAGAATATTGCAGAATATCCTCCAAGAAGACAGTTATGCAGGTGGCTACTTAAAAAAAATTGCACTATATACAGGATCTTCCAAGCATCTGGAGCTCTGGTCACCACCTATCACGAATTCTCTTATTGAAGAACTTGAGGCCCACATTTCTTTCAGGTTCATAAGCCTTAAATGAGAGTACCCAGTAGCCTTGCATTTGTGTGAACACTAATATACGTTTCAATTTGACACATACCATATAGATACATTCGAGATATATAGCTATTAGCATAAATTTTTCATCAAGTACTCTTCTTTTCATGGTATGTGTTTTTGCCTTTATGTACATTTACATGAAATGAAACAAGGCTAGCATAGAGAAAACTAAAGAAGATTCTAAAGAATGTTCTTTAGGACATTATGTACACAAATATTTAGAAATAAACCAGCTTACTTCAGCCAAATAGGTAGTTATTATAGAAGAAAAAGAATAAATTTAAGCAATACCTATATGTTGGCTGACTGAATTTGTTCATCAACACACACACATACACACACACACACACACACATACACATACACATAATAGTTAGTCTTCAGATAATCCCATAATAATTGGAGAGCAACTAGACCAATTAAATGGAACTTAATTTTTTGGTCATGCCTCAGTACACACTGTCAAAAGCCTCTGTGAGCAGCGTTATTTCGTTTTGAGAGTCTGGCTCTTGAAATAGAACTTTAGAATGTTTTTTTTCTTTTAATAGCCTCCTCCTTGACAAATGGCCTCAGTTTAATGATATTGGCATATTGGCTGGTGCTAAACTGGGGCTCAGCCTGTCAATCCCTGTTGTCAAAAAAAAAAAAAAAATCTCATATGGACATTGTCATTTGCAAGGGGTTAGAGTTCACAAAGCTGAATGTTGATGAAAAAGATTGAGTTTTCACATGGCTCCTAGGTTTATCTTTTAGATCTCAGGTCAAATTTCATTTCCTCATAAAGGTCTTCCCTGACCACTCCACTTCAAATAAGTCACCCTCACCTTGGTTCACCTTTATCACTGCACTCTTTGTTTTGCCTAAGCAACTCTTATCAGAGTCTCTAACATCTTGTTCACTTATGTGCCCATGTGTAAACTCCTAAAGGTTGGCATCTTCTCTGTTTTGTTCAGCTTTGTATTTCCAACACATAGAACAGTACCTGGCATGGTGCTGATCAATAAATATTTTTTGAATGAATGAATTAGTAAATGAAGAATATAGTGAGAGAACAAACTGGTAGAGGGGCCAGAATTGATGCTACCAAGAAGTAAAAAGAAATGACATATTCTCTTTTGAGAAATGAATCAATCACTTCAGAATAAATAACTTACCACAGGAAAATATCAGCCCTAAAAGGGAACTTGTAAATGGGTTCTCATTTGGACTTTTTGAAGGAATTCTTCCAATAACTTTTACTTTTGACATTTAACAAATGTCCATATATACTGGCCATGAGAAATGTTTTGTGTAGGAAGAGCCAGAGTGGATCTCCCAAGATCTGATCTTCATAATCCAAATGAACTTTTGTGGCAGGGATGGGGCACTTTTCTAAAGAAAAGAGAGGTCCTCTTATATGCAAATGACAGAGATTAAACAGAAATTGCTTAACTCCCAGAAATCAATGCTTATCATACTTCTTTATTGAAACTAGAAAAGAGTAAATTCTGAATTGAGAGGATTGATAAGATAATAAAAGAACACTGAGTTCTTCAAAAGCATCCAAGTTTCTGACCCAGGGGAATTAGTCTCTGGGAGACTTAGCTTTTGTGAGTGACTGCTTTAGCATTGGCAATGACAGGTGAGGATCATGGAGCTGCATACATGGAGAAGGAAAGAAATGGCAAATCTTGTCCTGGGAAAGTAATTTATTCCAAGGACAATTCTGGAAAATTTTGCTCAAAATATGGTTTATGGATATTCCAAATATGAAATAATGAGTAGCTGCAGGTACTACAGACTGATCAAAAATAAGGTCATGGGAGTTGGACTTCATTTCTATTTTTAAAAGAGCTATTAGTGCCTCTCTTGATGCTGTACCTTTGAGCCTGTGAACTTGACTCTACTTTCTTGGCTTGGGCCAATGATTGGATCCATGACTAAGCAAGGAATCCTTGAGACAGTCACACCAGGTGGTCAAGCCTCTTTCTCATAGGAATTTCAGCAAGGCATCTAGCTACTACTCGTGAACAGTTTTAGGCAATATTACAACATGTGGACTGTGGGTGCTCATTTGGGTTGATTTTTATTGAATAAACTCACCCAGAAAAATGTTAAGTAAAGCAATAGGGATCAAAACATGGGGAATTCTCTAGTAGTTGGCATTCTGAACATGACCCTCTTCTAGCCAATATTTTTAATGAACATTTCAACGAAGACATAGAAGTTATGGTTATCAATTTTTCAGATACAAAAAAATTGGAATGATTTCTTGGGTGATAATCAGAATTCAAAAAGCTGACAGAAGGGTCAAAACTATAAAATTTAATGCTTCATGTCAAGGGGAATGTTTAACTACAGATTTAAAGAATAAAAGGGACCTGACTAGGCGACAATTGTAAAAAGATGAAACATTTTAATCACCTGCAAATTGTATATGAACAATCCCCATGGAGTTTTCAGAAAGAATAACATAATAATTGTTATCTAGAACTTTAATTGCAAGGCTGAATAAGACGAAGACTGAATTAATATTTTTGAATGAATGAACAAAGGAAAAAAACAGCTTGATGAATAAAACAGCTAACAAAACTTGTTAACAAAAATTACAGGGCAAAACTGAACATTGAAAGAGTTGTATAAAGTATTTCCTCACAATTAATTGTTGCTGCAAACATTTGATAGATTTATTGCTTTATAAAGGCGTAAACTCCCTAAATCTGGCCTAAATGAAGGGCATGGCAGCCTCCTTTACAGAGAAGCTGTGAATTGCCCGAGGGAATTGATCTACAGGACTTCCAAGGCTCTCTCACCTCTAGGATTCCTTTGAATAAATTTCGCATTGAGGATGAGTGTGGATGACGACCACAAGAGGGATCTTTTTTCCAGACCAGAAGGGAGATTAGTGAGCTGTTGTTTCCTTTGCACTTGAAAGAAAAAAGAGAACATATTGGTTAAGAGTCAAAATGACCTTGATTGATAAAACACCAGTTTTTCCACCAAAGAATTATTGTCTTTAGGCACATTAATTAATCTCTCTTAGTTTTTAGTCTTCTCATATGTAAATTGGGGATAATATAATATTATCTACTTGATAAGGTGGTACCTTAACTAAAGAAGATAAAGTGGCTGGCATTCACTAAATGTGTATCACATTGTGGTTTGCATTCAGGGTAGAGCATATACGTTCAAGCATATGCCAAGGCTGTGTCCCTGGGGCAGTCACTTGTCTCATGCCCTGACCCTCCAGAAAAATACATTCAATTCCACTTAATTATTCTGTGTTCTTCATAGAACATATACCACTCTCTTTCTCTTTACACTAATTCTTTAGCCTTTTTCATTTGCCACTTGTAAAGGTACCGATCTTTAATACATAAATTATACATAGAGAAACACACATAGATATTTTTATGAAAACCTGAAGTTAATTTTATTTTGGAAACAGGTATGTTCAAGCTAAGCAAGTCACAAATGAGCACTTCCCTCAATGATTTGCAAATAAAAATTTCTCAAACTAGAATTTAGACTATATTTCCAAACCTGTAGCAATATGATTTCTCATGGACACACAGATCTTGTACTATAGGAAGAATTCACAGGAATATTTAAAATTAAAAACTTTTTACATATAATTTTGTACTTCTTTTGCATGAACATCACATGTTTAAAAACAGTGATCTGCAAATTTGATATATAAAAGACAAAAATAATTTGGTTTTTTAACAGCTTCTCCCAAACATTTCATATGAGCTCCTGAGATCACCATCAGAGTGATGGGAAGTCCCCTGCTCTTCCCTAGGCAGAAAACAGCCATCTTTCCAGAGAGGCATTACTAAATTCTGTGCACGTCATGCTTGGCAACTGTGTAGATCGACACTCCATTCAACGCCTCTCTCATTACTCAGAGACTATTTTTCGTTGTGAGAGTGCACGCAATTCTGAAATCCCAGGTGAATGGTACTAGCTCTCCTGAGAAAAACAAAAGAGAAGACTGGCATTTATTGAGCACTTGACATTTGCCGGCACTATGCAAAGCATTGTTTTCCAAACCTATATAATGGGTGCTGACAATGCAGCAGAAGCTGCATTTTGAAACGAGCACTTCAGGTAATTTTAACATGGTTAAATTAATCACTGTGGTGGGTAAGTTAAATTAATCACTGTGGTGGGTAAATTTGTTTGAAAATAAACAAACAAAAAACATTAAAAAATCATTTTTAGATCCTTTAATAATTTTTTTTGTTGAAATAATTTGTTCTACTTTGCAACAAATAACAGCTTTAGCTCTATTGTCAAGAACTTCTTAACTGCATCTTCATCTTAAAATCAGAGCTAATATAATTCCGTTCCTAGGTGTTTGCCCCCCAAGATGAAAATAGTTACTCAAACAAGTATACATGTACACTCATGTTAATAGCAGCATGCTTCATAATTGCCAAAAGTTGGAAACAGCCCAAATGTTCATCAATGGATGAATGGATAAACAACAAATTGTAGTATATACATAAAATAGAATATTATTCAACCATAAAGAGGAATGAAGTACTGTTACATGCTACAACATGGATGAATCTACAAAACATGCTAAATAAAGAAGACAAACACAAAATGTCCTGTAGTCTATGATTGCATGTATATGGGATATCCAGAATAGATAAATCCATAGAGACAGAACACAAGTTGGGGGTTTCCAAGGGTTGTGGGGAAGTGGGTATCAGGGAAAGCTGCTTAAGGAGTAATGGGTTGTGCTCAGGAGTGATGAAAATGTTTTGGAACTAGATAGAGGAAGTGGTTGTACAACATTGTGAATGTACAAAATGCCACCAAATTATTCACGTTGAATTGGTTAATTTTATATTACACGAATTCCATCTCAATAAATTATTATTTTTTTAAATCAGAGCTAATACTATTATCATTTCAATTTTCCTAACATTTGGTCTAAGATTGCTGCTGAGAGTATTTTCTTTGTTGGGGAAAGCAATACTGATGATAATTTTTTAAATTTCCCCTGATTAAGTTCCTAGAATTTTATGGCCAACAGATGGCGATCTAATTTCAGTTGTCACAGAGGTTCTATGCCACCCATGCAAAGGATTCAGTTTCCACTAATGAAAGAGAATAAACACTGTATGTGCTTAAACTGTTATGTAGTTAGAAAAATTGACTGACGTTTCTTAATTTCTTTTAGATATTACTTTCACCTTGATCATGAAGTGAATATAAAGCATTGTCTTTGAGTACAGAAGTTACACATGAAAATTCCATGTGTGACAAAACAACAAAGATGGACAGAAAAGCAGCAGTTTTACAAGCAGAGAGACCTGGATTCTGATTCAAATCCAACTATTTGATGGCCATATATCTTTGAGCAAGTTTTTTATTCTCTTTGAATCTCAGTTCTTCTGCAAAATCTTGATAATACCTACTTCTGAAGGTAATTGTAACAATTAGAAATACTATATTTGTCAAGTACTTTGCAAAGCTTGTAGTATATAATAGGTATTCAATAAAATTTAGCTAGTCTAATTAGTGACAGATAAAATAAACACACAGATAGGATTTCTCTGCCTCGGATCATATTTATTTAAGTGCAGTCCATTAATATTACTGGTTATATTAAAGTCATAGATTTTTTGAACTGCCAGAGTCAGTTAAAAGTCTTAAACGCTTATGCTTTCTCCAAATTAAACACTGAAGTGATACTATATTGATAGAGCAGAAAGTTTATAACATATTTTAAAGTGTAGGAATAAAACAGCTCACAAAACAGCATTATACTATAGCTACAATTTTGTTTAAAAAACTATATAACTGGGAAGATATATGCTAACATGTTAATTAATGTTGGTTATCCCTGGGTCATGAAACTGTAACTGATTTCAATGTCCTTGATACTTCTCTTCACTTTTTATATTTTCTATAATGAATATGTATTAATTCCTATTCACAAAAACCTTTTATCATGTAATGCTATGAAGCTGGGCATATGTCAAATATGAACACTGCAAGGCTTCCTCTGTGAACCAGTAGAATTGATAGACTGTTCTCATAGCTCAGACACAGTGCTCTAGGCCCTCTCTCCTACTGAGAATTCTCAATAGGGGAAAAAAGGAAAAGAAAAGACAAGCCCAGCAGTGCTTCTCTTGGCCAGTTTTTCGGGCCAGCACATGGAAACAGTGTCTATGAGATGTTCAAACAATTGATTGGAAAACAGAAAATTCAGTCGGCTTTGTAATTTGAAATGATGTCAAATATTTCTCAGAATTAAAAAAAAAAAGTACCAATTTCAACATTTCTTACTAAACTTATTTATGAGATAAGAGTTTTGTATTCGTAATAAATTTAGCAATATTTATCCAAAAACTTAAACACACACATACATTTGATTCAGAAACCCTGTTTCTAGGACTCCGGCCTATAGAAGCGTGTACACATACACTGAGATTCACGATCAAGGATTATGCAGGGCAGCATTGTTTGTAAGAACAAAAATTTCCACTAATAAGGAAATGAGTTTAACATTACAAGACATTCATACTATGGAATGCATGCAGCTGCTAAATAGAATGCTACAAATTTCTAAATATGGACATGAATGATATCCTACACACACTAAGTAGGGGGAAAAAGAGTAAGAGTTCTATAACAAAAAATAAGATCCAGTTTATGTTTTTAAAAATTATACACATGTATGTGTGCATATATATGTTTCTGTATATATATTTGTGTATATTTATACATGTAAATACATAGAAATATTGAAAAGTTCTAGAAAGGTAAACATTTAATTATTAACAATGACTATGTTAAAAATTTAGGGAAGTAGGTTTTTTTTAGGTTTATATTTTCTGAATTGTTTTAATTCTTGTATCTCACACACACACATACTTTTTATTTATAAACCTAAATTCAATTAAACTCTTGACTGAGAACAAAAACAATCTCCATCTAGTCACACAGACAATAACTAATGCCTCTGATTTGTAAGGAAACAAATTTATTTGTTTATTCAACAAACATTTATTGAATATTTATAAGGTGGCAAGCCTATGCTAGTAACTTTGGCACAACAATAAAAATATGGCACAGTCTCTTTCCTCAAAAAGTTTCCAGGAGGGTAAATATAGACTATCAAGAAAAAATTCTGATTTTTTCACTCATTCTTTACCTTAAATACTTGTGATAAATTTATTGGAAATGATTTGTTGTTGGTCTTGTAGAAAATAGGTAATTGTGAATCATTAACAATAAATCAACAATGACTTAAAGAAACACCTTTTATTATTTCATGCAAAGCAAGTACCCTGTTGAGCTACATTTCCTTGGGCACCTTTATGATTTCAAACCCTAAGGTTTAAAGAGTTGATTTCATCCCCACCTGCCAACATACACCAGTTACTTATTCTACCCCTAAGCCCATAATTGAAGCTGGAAATCTCTTTATTATGAAATACAGGAGACAGAAGGAGTGACACCAGTTATGCCAAGTCTCAATCCAAAATTACCATCTGGGTAAGCCTGCATAATTGCAGCAACAGGAAAGACCATAAGATGGCAGAATGAAGACAGGTCCTGGAGACTACAGTATTCTACCAGGAGCTACAGCAAATGGAATCACTGTAGCTGTGCCAGAAAAACTGGGGTGGGCTTCCACAGTTCTGTTATATGGTGGGCTCAGAGCTAACAATTTTGGCACCACTCTTCTGCTTGTCCTCATCTTTTAAGTTAGTAATATATTCAGTAGTTTTCACCATCTAAAGAAAAAAATAAGTTCATCCCTTCTTCCTGCTCCAGACATACATGTATACTCATCAATCATATTTTAATGTTTTGCTATGATTTAGTAGTAAAATTTTGTAAATTGGACAAAATCTCAACAGATTTGATGATGGGGTGCTTCTTTGCGCATGAAGGGAGCAGAAGGCAGATGAAAAGAGGTCTGGTGGGACAAAGAAGCACTGATATACGTTGCCATGGAGGAAAGACTTATTTAATGGTATAAGGGGACCAGGGTTGAGAAATCGTTTTGTGTGTGTGTGTGTGTGGGGTGGGGGTGGGGGGGCGGGTGTTGGACTGGTTTTGCAGAAATAGTTTTATGATTACGATTATAAAAAAAGGAACACTCATCAAAAAACATTTTAGAAATTATGTGAAGAAGAAAAGGCTACATGTAAAGGCAAAACCATAATTGCCCAGACATAGCATGTAGAAGTGTCAATTGGTACAGCTGTTCTAGAAACAAACCTGCCAGTATTTAAGCAGATAAAATATCTGTCTAACCTATGACTCATCAATTTCATTCTCGGGTGCATATCTCAAATCCTCATAAGACTATAAGATTAATAAGTATGTATACACAAAGACAGCAGCATGGTTTGTAGTACCTGGTGGATGGAGGCAACTTGAGTGTCCATCATTGGCAGAGTAGATAAGTAAATTGTGGCAGACTTACAGGGTTATGCACAAAAAGGCAAATGACCAAATGGCACATACATCTGACTTGCTGGAGCAGTGCTGACTGAGGGAATTCATGGTGGCAGAAGCAGCAGGCCTCTGGGACCTCCAGTATTACCCTATCGTACTTGGGAATACTGCACAGAAATCTGGAAGGGCCAGGTATCTGACTCTAGGAGAATGGCCTTAAACCTTGGGCTGTGATCAAAGCAGCATCACCTTAATTTTGCCTTAGGAAAGCAAAATTCCAACTGCATATTTTGAGGAAATTAAGTTGTTTCTAATTTATAATTTATATAGAAGGTCAAAGGCTCAAGAACAGACAAAATGCTCTTAAATTTTAAAAAAGTGAGATCTGTTCAATCAATTATCAAGATTCATTATAAAGGCAGAGTAATTAATACTGTGTAGTATAGGCACAGAAATAAGCTTATGACCAACAGAACAGAATAGAGACCAGAAAGAGAGCACACCTAATAAAAGAGTGTGGAAATAAAGATGACTGGGACAGAAATGCTATCAAATAAATGATGGTGCACAATTGCTTAGTCATACAGAAAAAAATTTTAGTTCGGTGTCTTTCCCACAACATATATAAAAACCAATTTTGGATAAATTTAACCTTGGGCTAGAAATAAAATTTAGAAATATTTAGAAGAAAATACAAAATATTCTATTCAGTGAATTTTTCTTTAAAAATACCAAAAAAATCACAAAGAAAAATATTGATAAATTTGACTCTTAGAACCTTAAATACTTATTCTTAAAAGTCAAAGGAAAGTATCATAAACTCAAAAGAAACTTTTGCAACACACAGAATCAATAAGAAAATAGGATACAGAATGTGTTTTAAAGATACAAGTCAATAAGGAAAAGACAAATAGCTCAAAAAAAGTCATAAATAGGTATTTCACAGGTGGGAATCAAAAATGCTGAATATACACCGAAAAGATGTTCAACTTCATTAGTAATCACAGAAATGCAAATTAAGACCACAATGAAATACTATGTTATAGCACTAAATGTACAAAAATATAGGTCTGACATTGCCAAATATTGTTAATGACTTGAATCGATAACTATTCATATACTGTCAGTGAGAATGTAATCACTTTGGAAAAGAATTTGACATCTTCATGTCAAGTTAAATGTTCTAGATCCAAAGACCAAGCAATTCTACTAATAGGTAGAATTCTACTATTAGGTATACCCTAGAAAAATTATTATACATGTACATTAAGAGAAATAAAAACATTTATCACATTATAATTCATATAGGCAAAAAAAATGGAAGAAACCTCAAATAATCAATAACAGGAGAGTGACTAAATAAATTATAGAATACTCACACAATGAAATATTATGCAGACTAAAATGAATGAACTACAGCTACTAGCAAGCATGTGAATATATTTTAGAAACATGTGGACTGAAGTAAGCATGTCACAGAAGACTATAGCACAATACAAATATTATAATGCTCAAACCCAAGCAAACCATACAATATATTGTCAGGAAAACCTATAATAAAAAACTAAACTACTTTTAAAAATGTAAGAGAATGAACTCAGACATGCAGTAAACCTGTAAGAAGGGAGGCACAAAGATGAGTTAGGGAAGAGTCCCTCTGTTGTAAGGACAGATCATAAGGTTGTTCACAAGGTTGGTGATAGATTAATAGGTATTTATTTTCTTACTATGCTATATATAGTTTATATAAATGTTACTGTGATTTTTGTTTGTGAATTATTACATCTTTAAGAATTTTTATAACAGATTTACTCTAAGAGAAAAATAAAATAAAATCCAAAGATAATTGCAGTATGTATTCAGGCATGTTTAGCAGTTTACTTTTCTCCTGTATTCAATTTTCTTTTCCTTAGTACTTACTAAAATACACAAATTTTTAACATCATGCTTTTCAGATTCTGTTTTATAGGACTGCATTTCGTCAAAGGACAGGAGTAGATTAGGAATAGAAGAGGAACATCAGAGGACACTTTCAGGTACAAAGCAGCCCTGAAGGGACCATTTTTACTCTGTCACTGGATGGTACGGTAAATTTTATTTCGGCTGATTAGAAAATACCATAATCACAGGTTCTGGCTTTCCAAACTAACCTAACATTTTCAGAGTAGTTTATAAAGTTCTGCCATTTCTAAAACTTTAACTTGAAATAAGCTACCTTTACTAATTTACGAAGTAGAACATTATGGTATAGTTTGTGTCTGTAACTTACTACTCCCCATGATTAAACAAAACTCACTTAAAATGGTGAAGGACTCCTGAAAGAAATGTGCTTGTCTTTGGGTAATAAAGAAGTTTAAATTCTAATTTTGTTTTTGGTACTTAGTCTGTAGATACTTTTTTTTTTCTTTTTAAGGTTCGACACCTTAGAGTCTTCCAAATTAGGCAAAGACCTATGAAAATTTGGATTAAAAGCACTTTAGTTAACTCTATTTTGATATAATATTCCCCTCAATCAGTGACATTTGATCTACATCTTATATTACATTTATCCTCTGTGTGTAAGACCTCCTCAGAAGATGCAAGCATGAGAGTACAGTAAAAAGAACACAGGATTTAGAGCGTTAGAACATGAGTTCATCTATGACTTACTTAACAGTTCTGGGCTTTGACTTACTCATCTGAAAAATGGAGAAATAATTGTATTAGTCAGGACATTTTTATTTGCGATTATATTCAATTTGTTTCCAAATCAGTTCAAGATAACTCAAAGAACAAATTCAAGAACTTTACATTGCTGGAAGTTTAAGAGTAAAAACGGGATTAGATTTAGAAGGTCTTAAGTCTCTTTTCCTATTCCTCTTCTCTGCCTCTCTTCAAATACTCACTTTCTCATGCAAACAAAATTTCATCATTTGGTGAGAAAAATTACATCCAATTAACTCAGAGTCACATTTGTCCCCTTTAGGAAGCACAGGAGATTTGAAAAAGGACGATTCTCTTATCCATCATCTGATTGGTCTTTCCTAGGGTCCATACTCACTCCTAAGCCAATCACTGCTCCTGAAAGTATGGGCTGCTATAATTGGCCCATTTTTGGATCAACTGATAGCCCCTGAGAACAGAGGAGAGAACACAGTGATTGACAGACTCATCGGGCACCACGTGTTTTGGACAATAGCAGATTCTCACAGCACATAGTGGTAGTGTAGTGTCCAGACAAAAATATCAACTTTCTACTACAATAATAATTACTCCAGGTAGGGGCTTATGAAGGCTAAAATTTAGGACAGAATGCTTTGAATATTGTAACCTACTTTAAATCTTAGGTTAAAAATATATTTATTAAAAAATTAATATAAAGGCATTAAAAGAGGAACATAAGAGCATATTAGAATAAGGCATCTGTTCAAAAGAAACAAAACAAGTCCTTTCTTGTGTAAACTGAGTAAATTGTATATTCTTTACAAAACAAAATATCTACAAAATGAAGGAAATTAATATTAATTTTATGTGTGATAAAGATTTTTTTTTTGAGAAATGAAAGCCACAATAAAATCCCCAGTGTTTTTCTGTGCCCAGAATAAGCTAAATGTCTTTTTTTTTTTTTTTTTTTTTTTTATCAAGAGCTAAATGTGCTCAGGGGTGTGAATGTGTCACAATCACTTAGCTTAATGTGTGTGAAGTAAAAGCACTCTTTTCTAGAGGGAAAATCTTTTCTAAAGATCATTGCAACATTTTCAAAACTGGGCACATTTTTATAAAATTGGACACTTGGAAGTGACCGGCAAAGTTCATCAAATCTCTGCCATGGCTTTAGAATGGCAATCAAAACACTCCAGGGAATTAACTATCTTGAAAAAGAGATTTCTTACATGTCTTCTAGGAAGACTCTCTCTGGGAAATCTATGTTTCACACAGTAAATTAAGATCCATCTTCACCTCTTTCCTGAAGGCTAGCAGAAAATAACTAGATTATACTAGAGCTCCTAGGGTAATGAGTCATCAGAACGACTAGTAAAACTGTAAAATATGAATTTCGGGGCCCCATTCCAGACTTACTGAATTAAGGCTTGGAATCAGGATGTTTTTGTTTTGTTTTGTTTTGTTTTGTTTTGTTTTGTTTTGTTTTAATAGCTTCTCCTAGGTACCTTTATTCAGCCACTTTGATCCAGGCAATGGCTTTCGGGAATTACGGATTTCAGACTAAGGAGATATTTAATCATGACTCTAAGAAGCCATTGCCAAGAGAAATGTGTCTACTCTGGTATCAGGCACTGAAGAAGAAACAAGAAGGTGTTTTAACTTTTGAAGCTTGAATTGCATGAAAGAAGTTTGTGACTCTCCACAATTTCTAATTTTATTTTAATGATATTTATGCTAAAACTCTGAATGTTGACCTTTAGATCAAGTTCTAAAACCCCTCCAGAGACAGTAGGTTCCTTATTACATGTTCTGGATGTTGAAAAGTGCTAGAAAAAGAGATTACAATAAGGAGGAGAAAGAATAAGTAGGTAGGTGTCCATCATTTTGTATTAGAGAGAATTTTCTGAATTTATTAAGACTGACTCCATTCTTTTTGAAAAGGTTATGAGTTCACATCTAAATGACGAACTATCATGCAGTCAAGGCATGCTTGTGAAGAATTTTAATGAGAGCAGACTATATGAAACATTTTGCATCCTGATCTTTTCTTACTGCTTTACATCATAAGCATTTTCTGCAGTTATAATTCTTCACATATACATCGGCACACACATGGTATGTATGCACATGCATACATATCCTGTATGTAAATGGATCAAAGTATTAGCATATTAACAATAGATAACTTTAACTATTTTTGTGTTTTCAACTTTTCTACAAATATAGATATAAATTAAATATTTTTTAAATATACACTTTAGAAAGTTTTATGCTTTTTGCATTTTTCTCAACATCATTGAAGCAAAGAAAGCATACAGTAATTTATACTTAGAAAAATAAAGTGTGAACATCCAACTAACAGGGAAAGTTTCCAGGAGGAATTAAGAAGGATCATTCATTAATTGATTTGTAATTGTAATTTATCTGAGTTAAATCAATCTCCTCATTACTCTCTTTTAGGAATTTTCTAATATTTCTAAAAGGATGCATTACTTTTATAAACAAGGAAGACTATTATAACACCTTTAAAGCATTAAAACTCTGTATTAGAAGGAACTGTTTTACACTGGATGTTCTGTTACTAGAGATGCAAAATAAAATTGCCTTTGCTCTGACTCTGTTATTGTATCTTTTGGTATGGTTTTACAATTTGCTTTTCCTTTATATGGATTCCTCTCTTTAGGCTGTGGACACAATTTACTAGGGTACAAATCTGTGTCCTACATTCAATATTATACATCCTCATCAACACTAACCAGTCGATCTCCTAAGAGCTCCTACTTCAGTAAGCCCAAATTCATGCTGAGTGCTACAGGTAAGACACAACTGATGGGAAGGTTTTTTGTTGTGTGGTTGTTGTTGTTTTGTTGTTGTTGTTGTTGTTGTTGTTGTTTGGAAGGGGGAGGAACTGGGGGAAGGTTTATTACTACACTCAGTGGACCAGATGTGGTTTCTTCATCAACACCACAACCATCGACATCATCTGTTTTGCATAGTGCTACATTCAAGGGCCAAGAATGGTACCTGGCCATAAGAGGCACTCAAAAATATTTGTTAAGTGAATGAATGAGTGGTGAACCACATAGAAATGTGAAACTGAAACTAGAGAAACATGTTTTTTTACAAAGTGTGTTTACATGATTTCATGCAATGATTCACCTGGCAAGTCAGATTCACTAATAAGAACCACTTCTCACCTATTTCCATGAAAGCAATTGATATAGATTAAGATTTGAAGATCTAGTTTTCTAAAGTCCTTCATTTTTTTTTCCAACAAATACTTAAGTGGCTACGCTGGCACTTACAAATTAATTGGGGAGAAAAAGGACATCAGGAAGAAGATGAATAACCAAAATAGACAGATTGGGATAGAAGAACAGGCAGTCAAAGAAATTTCAGCTATTTAGAAGAGAAAGTGATTAGTTGAGGAATAGGGATATTTAGTATGATTTTCTGTAGGAGATGAAATTAAAATGAGTCACACACACACACACACAAAATGTGTGATTCAGACAAGCAAAAAAAAAAACAATTATGCAGGGGCATGGAATAAGTAAAGATTTAAAATAAGAAATCTGTACGTTCTGTTCAGGCAGTTGTAAGAGAAGTATAAGGAGAAGAGTTTGGATTTATAGAGAACAGTGAGACTGTATAGGTTTCATTTTATTTTCATTTGGTTTGTGTTTTATAAATATGAAGGATTTTAAACTTATTTAAAAAGTACAGAAAGTTATATAACAGACATCTATTTGTGTCTGCTGCAGACTTTAAACAGATGTTAAAGTTTGCCATGCGTTTTTGATTTTTGGACATTTTTTAATGGCATAATTTTGAATTTGGATTCCATAGGCCTGGTCTGGGCTTTTCAAGCTGGAAGTAGGCAGCAGGTTTAAGGGATAATGCAACACCATGGAATCAACATGAGGTGTTTTCTTCACCTCATGAAATTTCAGAGATTGAGGAAGTAGGAAAAACAGCATACAGAAATTTTTTCAGTAAATAATTTTAAACATTTTAACACTCTTGAATACATATGTATTATACAGGTAAATGAAAGGCTGATGTAAACTTTTAATTAAAATTTAAAAAGATCAAAGAAAAATTTCACCTACTGCTTCACCCAAGAGCTACGTTCCCAGAATCTATGCCAACTGTGAGCTCCTCTGTCCCACAAGAATACACATTTTCCTCTCTTTGCTTTAGAAATGCTTCTATGAAGAAAATATAAGACATTCTTTCCCAAGCCATAGGGGTCTGCTGAAGTTTTACCTAATATGGGACTTGATATTCTAAATACTGAAATTATATTGTTTGTAACTGAAATTGACCATCGTCAATTAATCCACTAAGGAAGAATTCGTGGAATTCATGGGGCCCTCTGGAGTTTTTATCCAAAGGCAAATAAAGATTGCCTCCACTGAATAAAATACAAAAGAATGGCAGAAGATAAAAAAAAAAAATGTACCTTTTTTTATTTTGTCATGAGTCATGAGTCATGTGTGTTCAGTTTATCAGTTGCTTACATGAAATTTCAGGTAAGCAATGATGATGTCTGGTCTTCTCCCTCCTGTAAGAGGCCTCAACTGTCCAGGATTATGTGAGGAAAAGGAGAGAAATCTAAGCAAATAGGCTGCTCAGATGGATACAATTCTGGGTTAGCTTGCACAAGTGAGCTTGAGTTTCTGGACTTCTCCCTGTCCACAATGTCCTCCTTGCCCTGGTGTTAACCATGTAAAATTGATTATACAATGAGAAAATACGATCACATAATTTATTACTAATGATGTCCTCACCAGAGTCAATGGGAAAACAAGAACTCTAGAAGTTATCCAACTCTCATATTTGGATTTACAGTGATTGTAGTGTATTGCTTCAGATTATAAAATGTGGAGTCTGAGTTCAGAGCGCTAGCTCTGCCACTTACTCTGTGCTTCAATATCTCTTTTGTAACTTGGATATACTTTATCCCTTAGAGGATTGATAAGGATTAAATAACTTAATATATAGAATGTATTCAGAACAGTGCTTGACACTATGTGCTTAATTAATGCTCTTTTTGTTATATAGTCATATAAAACCAAGAACCTTTCCCTCAGTCTATATTTTTTATTTTGAACCCTCTCAGATTCCTGTCCAGTACCACCCTGGGGCAGTCTCACCACATTATCTACGTCCATGCCTAAACTAGGTCTCTACTTCCAAGTCCTTGTAACATGTTGGAGTGGTCCAACGGCCTAGGTAATCTTGTTTGGTGCCTTTGCTGTTCTCTCTTGCAATAACTCTAGTAGTAGTAATTGGTTGCCTCCTAAGTATGTAAAACATATGTGGAATATTTATACCTTGAACTATTAACCTTATTCTTCTGTGCATTTTCTCTTAGTCAACACTTGAATAGACACAGGATATAAATAAATTGTTAACCGCAGAGCCAGATGCAGTTCCCTTTGAAAAGACATTCTTTCAGGGTTGTCTTTTTAAATTTTATTTATTTATTTAACTTCTGAGGTGATCCAGTAGAGAGGAGAGAGAGAAGGTGAAGGAGCAATTTTAAAAGAACTAAAGAAGTCGCATGGCCTGCATGGACAAGGGAAAAGAGCTGCCGCCACACACTGTGAAAGGAACGTGGAGGCTGGCCTGTCTTAGAACATGGCTCACACTCATTTCTTACAGACCTCCTATCTGGTAACAATCCTTGATACTTATAAGTACTCATGCTCCTTGATAGAGAAGACCAAATATATGTGTTCTTAAAGGGAAAAGCTGCATCTCACTAAAGGCGATACTAAACTGAATTAGTAGAGAATGTTCCTATGAGAAGGAGACACATATTAAGCTTCTGTGACTAAATTTATAGGAGTGAAAGAGCCTAAAAATTTATCATCTATTATATCTCATGGAAACCTATTTTTATTGAACTAATCTCTGTAAATTTTACCATTGTACACATTTTGAGGTACAGCAGAGTTTTCCCAGAGATCAGATCTTTTTGTTCAAATCTAAACTTTAGTTATGTTTTATATATCGTTATTTGCTCCCAAACAGAAAGTTCCTACATAGGGCCGAAAGAAACAGAAAAGTCAGGCCTGATGACACAGACTTTGAAACAAATACTTGAAGCAACGAGAGTAAGTGAAATTTTGAAGAGAGTAAAAGGGAGAAAAGCAGATAATCAAGGACAAAGTCTTAGGAAGTGCCAAGTTTACTTGCATAAGAACAAGAAAGAGAAGCTCTCCTAGGAGACAGAGGAGTTAACCAAAGATGTAGAGAACAAGAAAGCTTTGAAAGGAGGATATCAAATAAAGAGAGATTGGCCAATTGAGTTAATTGTTTGAAGTAGGAAGAAAAATGAGGGCTGAGAAAAAGCTTCTAGATTTAACTACCAGGAATTTGCTAGTGGTATTCAAAGAAGGCAGTTTTAATAAAAGGCTGGCAGCAAATATCTGATTATGAGAAGCTGAGGAGGGTAAAACTGTTCTGGTTCCAGGGAACAATGAGACAGTTCTGGGCATAAGATCCATGAAACTCTTTTCAAACGATCCTGCCTTCCCCATCTGCTAACCTGCAGGTACTGAGGCCATTTGCGCAGAATTATTCAGTCCAGATTCTCTACTGAGCCAGCCTTCACCAGGAAAATAAGTACATTAGGATTTCCTGAAGAGGGTTTTGACATTGGTTGTGGGGCCATAAAATCAGGTTTCTGCAGAGTGTTTGCACTGAGCTATGGCTTCCCTGAACGTCCATCTTTTAGCTTTCACTCTATTACTATGATTGAGCTTTGACTTGGGGATTGGTATTCTCATTTACCTGATGGCATTAAAGCTGCCCTGAAACCTAGCACCGTCTGTCTGGGAAACTGGTATTCAGACTAAACTTTGCAGCACCTTTGTCAAGGGTCTAGATTCTGTTCCAAGCCTTGGAAGGGGTCATGGTCCAAAAGGGCTGGCTATCTAGAAGAAAGATGCTGCCACCCGCCTGACTTTAATTTTTATCATCATTTCCTAGAATTTCTAGAATTGATCCTACTTGGAGATTAATCATCATTTCTGTTGCATACAACATATTAACATTAAAAAATCTTCCTGTTCCCCGCCTACTCCCTCTTGACTAACACGATCTGTCCCCTGTATTCCTACCACTCTGATAGACTGCAATCCCTTGGCTTGTGTTCCAGACATCATATGTGTTTCTGAAGCTTTTCTTTTTCTGGAGATTGTTTGGATACTCTTCTCTGGCTTACAAACCCCTCCTTACTTCCAAGGCACAAAAAAATATGCTATACAAGCAAACACTAGTACACATACATACACACAACATCTGATTTTAAGTGATCTTTTCATTCCCGTGGTTCCCATAGTTTGAGACAGTATTGGGCTACCAAAAGTACACCATCTGTACCAAACCCCACCATAATCTCCTCTCCTAACACCCCAAGTTGAAAAGAGGGTGTCAGACACCCTCTTTGTTACAATAATAGAAACATACTACCCAGAGGAAGGAAAGCAAGAATCTCAATGTCATGGGTACCTGGGAAAGGTACAATTTACCAGTGAATTCAACTTTGAGTGCGTTAATTCAACCTTGGTATTAATTCTCGCTAAGTTCTGGTAATAATTACTAAATGAGAAATCTGACAAACCCAATGTCTTAATTAGAAATAAATATTACAAATATTCATTCTATAAGATTATTTTTTAACTCTGAAGTCTGATTGAAAAGGGGCTGTGGCAAGACATATTAAAAGAGCAATTGAGATCAACCGATCTCTAATATTCCTTCTAGGTCTTAAAGTTTGAAAGTTCAAAAATATTAAACTCACCCTCAGGTCCTAATCACTTTTCACACATTTTTTTTTATCTCCCACATATATTTATAAAAGAAAAATATATAAACCATTTCATCTTCCAAATTCAGGAGGTCTACATCTAATACTTGGAGTGGCTTCTCCACGACACAGTCTGCATAGCATTGACAGCTGTTTATTAAATTCCTTCCAATCTCACTTCTGAGAGTCACACAATTCTTTCCTCAAATCATGGTTCTACCGTTTACTGATGGCGCGACTTAGGGCAAGTTGTTAAGACTCTGAGTCTCGACTTTCTCATTTGTGAAATAAGCATTCCAATGTCTACTGACATTCATTCATCCGACCAGTACTTTCCCATGGAGGATGACTGAAGGAACTAAGACATATTACTGGAATAAGGAAACAGGTATGGAGTGCACTTTGTGGTCTCTTCAATAAGTAGCAGAAGGATCAAGGATCAACAGGTAGAAATAACAGGAAGAATGACTCTAGGGCAAGAAAAACGACATGCTAGCTGAAGCTACCTTGCAGTGAGCAGGTTGTCCTTTCCCAGAATATGTTCCAAAAGGAGCCACTTGACTATAGGCGAGAATTTGTGCCCAAAAGTTTCCTGCACTAGCAAGTAGGTTAGAGGGAAAAAGACCTCCTTCCAATTCTTTCAATTATTGCATAAGATATGAATCCACCCATTGAGAAATGAGGTTGTTCTAATATTATTTAGAAGTTTCTAGTTCTAGTTTTCCTGCATTGGTCTTCTTTCTTATGGTTTATGCTTCTGCCAGTGGTTCTGAGGATCTCTTTTCTGCAACAGAGAAATATCTTTTGGAAAGCAGTAAATGACTAAATTAGTGAGATGATGGGTTAATGAGGTAATAGTCTCATGCAAATAATTTATGTGGCAGATTAAATGGGATGAGGATTTAACAACATTAAATCAAATTCCAATCAGGGGTCAAATGCTGGGTGATTTAGAAAAAGAAAACACTTTCAGTAACTGTGTAACTAGTACTTCCATTTTGTTACACTTTGTGGTAGGCAGAATGATAGCTCCTCCACAGAACTCATGAATATGTTACTTTACATAACAAAAGGGAGTTGCAGATGTGATTAAGGTTATGGTCTTTGAATGAGGGAGTAGACCACATTAGATTGGATGGGATCAATGTAATCACATAAACCCATAAAATTAAAAAAACTGTTCCTTGCTATGGTCAGAGAGATGCAACAGTACTAGTTTTGGAGACAGAAGGAAGGGACCATAAGCCAAGGAATGCAGGTGGTTTCTAAAGGTTGGAAAAGGCAAATAAATCAGTTTTTTCCTAGATCTTCCAGAAAGGAACACAGTCCTGGTGATGCCTTGATTTTAGCCCAGTGAGACCCGTGTTGCCTTCTGACCATCTGCAACTTAACTTAATAATTTTCTATTGTTTAAGCCACTAAATTTGTGGTAATTTGTCATAGTAGCAAGAGAAAACTGATGCACATATTGAGATATTTCTTACTTATGCTCTGCTCTTCAGTACAAGTTCTGCTCAGAGGAACAATACCTTATAAACCCTGTTTATAAATGGTTTTTAAATTTTATTAACAATATATATCATTTGAAAGTACTTTGTAACATGTAACATAAAACAGGCAGTCCGTGGGTCAATATTCCCATTTAATAGAAATGGAAACAGAGATTGTGTTGGAAAGTGCCTTGCTCAAGAGCTGATAAGACAGTGGTTGGGTTGGAATATGAATTCTTGCTTCTAACTCCTCCAGTCTTTTTCCATGACACCAACGTTGTCTTAAGCACTATTGCACAATACCCTCATACCACAGTTAGAGGCAGAAAAACACTCTGATGTCTTTATCTTTATTTTATAGATGCAAAAACTCTTGTTGCAGGGGAGTTACCAATAGTAAAGCCAGGACAGGAACTTCTCACTTTTGCTTGTAATCCAGTGCTCTTGCTGATTTTTATATCCACTTATGATATATGGTATATATACCCAGGTACAGAATATGCAGGATTTTTTATAAGAGGTGAGAACATAGGGTTTGGATAAAAATAAACTTGGTTTATAACAGTAGAGACTTGTAACAAGTTACTAATCTCCTTGTGTCAGTTTTCTCATTTGCAAAATATAAATAGTAACACTTACATGACCAAATGGTTGAAAGAATGTAATGGCACTATTGCCCTTAATGAAGCCCCTGGCCTATATGCATACGTAGGCATGTCAGTATGTCACATCAATTTTGTGACTACTTTCTACTTTGTGTCCTCTTCATAAACAAACAGTATCTGAATTTTTTATCTGGCAAAAGTTGCTGAATCTCAGCTCCAATCAAATTAATGAATTCAAGTTGAAAAAGAGTTAAGGGGTAAACTTATGTTCCCCTCACTACCATGGATGAATAAATTTGTAGTGATTGTTTTTCCCTTCCTGAGCGCCCCCCCCCCAAAAAAACCCAACAAACCAAAAAAAGAAAAAAAAAAAACCCCAGGTGAATATAAAAATTGCATTTACACTTCCAGAATTCCATTTATTGAGACACACAAAAAAGATAAACTTCAACCTCAATGAACTTTCAAATATGTGTTTTATAAAAATTATGTTAATATTATATAAAATATTATATAAAAAGTACAGAATTTTTAAGAAAATGACTTTATTTAATTGGAAATGAGACTGAATATTGTGTTTTTATTGGAGTATAAAGATCTAATTATTTGGAATATCTTTTGTATTCTCATAGTGAGGAATTATAATATATTATTTACATCAATTTTGAAGAAAAAAATATATTTCTTTACCAAAAGGTATTCTTCAAAGACATTGTCATTTCAAACGAGAAGTGGAGAAAGCATTTTATGAAGAATCCACAAAAGCAGCGGTCCCCAGCCTTTTTGGTACCAGGACTAGTGCTCCTATGGGAATCTAATGCCTATGATCTGAGGTGGAGCTGAGGTGGTGATGCTAGCTAGCACTGGGATGCGGCTACAGATGAAGCTGCGCTTGCTGGCCCACCACTCAACCTTTTGCTGTGAGGCCCAGTTCCTAACAGGCCAAGGACTGGTCTGTAGTCTGGGAGTTGGGAGACCCTGATCAAAGGATTTCTTCTTTCTTCCTCCATGATTTTCTCTATGATAGAAATTAAAGAGAAATGAGGAATATATGAATTGTTTTATTTCTTTTGATGTATGAATCATAAAATGCAGCTGGTGTTTCCCCACTTAACGCTGAGAATAGTCGATTAAAATAGATACACTGATCATATCTACTAAGCACTTATCAAGTCCTTATATCCTTATGACATATACTGTTACATCCCCACAAGTAGATTTTTAAAAAGCCCAAAAAGCTACTTGAGTGAATTAAACCTAACATAAACTCAAGAACTCTCAGAGTTAGACAGAAGCTTTGGCCCTCATGGACTTCTCTACCTGAGCATCCGAAAAGCTATTTTAATTCATTATGCTCCAAAGTGAACTCAACATCCCCTCCACCTCTTCCCAACCTACTCCTCCTCCTCTGTTTTTTTTTCCAGTTCTGAATGGTCGCAGCCACATTTCTTTATCCTGGTTCGAAGCCTGAGATTTGGTGCTTTCTCTTGCTCCTCTCTCCTCACAATCAGCAAATCAGTATGTTCTGACAAGTCATGCACTGAATATCCCTTAACTCCAGACATACATCACCTCACAAGTCCAGGCATGCAATTTCTGTCACTTGGATACTAGAAATAATTTTCCAACCAATCTCCTGCTCTGTTCTCACTTTCTTCTTCCTTACTGACATCTAGTTTCTTAAATATCATTCATGAGACTCCCCTGCTTAAAACTGTTCTATTGCACCCCACTCTCCAGAGGATGAAGACCACATTCCTTAGCATGATATAAAGTACACTTCTTGCTCAGATCCTCAACAGAAACCTTATTTTTTGCTCGTTGTCCATAAGAGTCCTGCATTTGGCCCTTTCGAACCCTTGAAGTTTGCCTCAGATCTGACAGACTGTCCACAACTCTACACCTTTACATCTATTATCCTTACCAACTGAATGAGCTCCCTCAATCTCCTTGCCACTAAAATTACGCTTGTCCTTTAAAGTGCTCTCTTCAGATGTCCTTCCCTAAGAAGTCTCCTCTGTGCTCAGGTAGGCACTGTTTTCTCTCTTTGTACTGCAGCGATTAGACATGGTGTAGCTTCATCTGTCTGTCTCCCTTATTAAATAGATTATAACCTCCTTAAGTACTTCTTGTTCATCACATGGTGTGGCATATGGTTAAAAATGTGATAATTGCCTTCTGGGTGAATGAATGAATCTAGGCTAACATTTTCCCTTGTCAAATGAGATAATTGAGCTCCAGAGTGGTTAAGCAACTTGTCTAAGTTCACATAGCTGAATAATAGAAAGGACAATAAAGATGGAAGCCAGATGCTTGCAGATAGCAGCCTAATAATTACTGTGTGCATCTAGTCACTTTCATATCTGACACAATCATCTCCTACAGCAACATCTTTCCATGAGTTTCTATCTGTATTAGACTTTTATTTTGGAGCTTGGTTTGCTCCAAAATAAAACCAATACCTTGATTTTCTCTTGAGGGATAACTTGTCATGTATTCCCAATGCTGTAGTGAGAATAGAGCAGGCTTCATACTCTGACTTCAGGAGAAGTCATGTGACTCAGGGCTACCCAGTGAGAGAGCTGTGTGTTCCCTCAGGGGAATCAGACAAGGAGTGTCAGCTCAGGGATTGATAGAACTATTGAACAAGAGGAGCTCACTTTCCACTGGGCTTATGAAGCTAAGTGAGAGATGAGGCTCTTTGAGAACAAAATCTAGAGAGAAGAAACAGAGCTGAGAGATTTCAAAGGACTTTGTTTGAACACCTCCAGCCAGCCATCCCTCAAGGGGGTGGGGAGTGGCTTTGTAATTCTTCAACTTGGCTAAGCTGAACTACATCTCCCAGAATCCCCTTTGCTATATATTTCTGGTTAGAGTGCAACACAAAAGACATTCTGCATGGGATTCAGAAGGTAAAAGTGAAGGCAGCCATATTGTTTTTACTGCGGAAAGGGGCAGGCAAAGGCACCAGATAGTTCTGCAGCACAAGCACATTGTCACTCATCTATGGACTTGCCTTTGTTTTTGTGGAGCAGCAGCCAGGTTTACATCTCCTTTATCTTCCCTCAAATTCTCTTACAGCATCACAGACTTCTGGAGCACACGTATATTTAGCTTCATGACAAAGAGCACCAGCTACCCTCTGTGGGACCCTCACAGGAGTCCGATGCGATCTGGAAGTAGTGAAAGACTGACACAGGTTCTAGTCCATCCTCATAGATTTCAGCTCATAGTCACAGTGTCACTTTGTCCTTGTCTTTCCCACTTTACATCCAGCTTCCCTACTTGACAACTAGCCCTGAGGTCTTTAAACTCCAGCAAAGTCTTAGAGAAACTGGCTAGCCAGCCTCTACAATTGTGTAGATCAAATTCTTGTAATAAATCCCTTAGTATATGTTTGCATGTGTGCACTCTTTTTTTAATACTGTTCAAGATTTAGCTGATGTTTTAGTTGCAATGACACTTGAATAGTTTGCTGCATTATTTATATGTAGACTTGTCTTTCTACATTAGATGCAATGTACACTACTCTGATACATATAGTACACAAAATAAGACCCTTTAGAACAGTTATGCAGAAGAAATGCAATATTGGATTTATACATTGGATACCAGGATGTGATCTATTGGAGAAAAAAAAGAAGTTGAACTAGGTATGGTGGATGAAGGAATGGAAATTACATAACATAGAGTAAACGCACATCTAGTTTGAGGGGCAACTGTAGCATGTGCAACCTTGGAAGTGGTGGTGCCTTTGAGGAGGTGAAACTATTTCACACTAACCAGTCTAGGATTATATAACATAAGTAACATCTGGTATGAGGAGATGGCTGCAGGGTTTTATGAATCATTCCTATTTCTAACTTTAGGAAATTGATATTTTTCCTAGGCTGTCTTAATATTTCTGGTTAGTCCCAGATCAGATAAGAAGGACAATATGCACAACCTCTGACTAAATCCTGTTGTAGTCTAGATAGTGAAGTGATGCGATTTTAGAAGACTTTAAAACTTCAGCTCTTTTTTGATCTCCCCAAATGTATCTGCACTCTTCTTCAAATGAGCCTTTTCCTTAGGTGGCATAGTCACCTGCACAACATCTGGGATTCCATTCTGTCCCAAGATGCAAGGAATGCTAAGGAAAACATCATCATTCCTTTCACAGAGACCCTTAATCATGGTGGAAATTGGGTGAGCTCACCCAAGATTCTTCATTACACTTTCTGCCAAACTTATCACAAATAGGCCAATAGCCTAGGATGTGCAGCATTTCAGTTTGATCACTCATAACCACTATCGACTGCCTGTTTGTGAACTTCTTTCCACTGTTCCTCATCTGCATCAGTGCCTAAATCATAGTGAAGGTTCTTTAGGGAGACACGAGCAACATTCACTCAATGCTATACAGGCACGCTAGAGTCTCCATGCTCCCCAAGAACCCACCCATGACAGCTTAATAGGTGAACTCCCAGGCTTTCCCCCAACCCCCCACAGAACCAGGCTAAATCCAATTTGCAACCACTTCTGATAACATGGCTTTTGTGAAAGCTACTTATCTTCCAAGCCACATAGGTCAAGGTATTCACTGGATTGGGAACAGTAAGCAAATTGCAGTTGGGGCTGTATTTTATAACATTAGTAACGATGAATTTAAAGATGTTAGCATTACGCTGGACCAAATTAAGATGACTTTCTCCCTTTTGTTGATGTGTCCCAGCTGTGATAATAACTAGTTTGGAGTTTGCAGTCACAGTATAGTCTTTGCCAGAGAAAATTTTGGGTGTTCTAAGAACAAGGCTGCCATGTCAGAGATCCATCATCTTTTCCTTTGGTTTGCCTTCCACAACCTCAGCAAGAGCAAGTTCATTTGCCATGTTTTTCATTAAGATACTGATGTCACAGCCGTGCCAACAGCACCAGCCTCAATGACTGTAATCGCATTCGGGGACACTTCGTTATTCCTTAAGAAGATTCAGAATCAGTTGAATTGTCAATTGAAAGTTGCCTCACTGTATTTAGAACCAAAAGGAATTGGGAGTGCACGGCAAGCAGTCAGTTGGGCCTTGGTGGCACACAGTGTTGGATGTGGACTTGGTGGTAGCTGTTTTGGTACCATGCTTCTGATTAATTGAACTTCTCTCTGTGTGAATGCTAACTGGACTGCGCCATTATTATAGATCAATACGTTCTCTTTAATGTTTAAGTCAGTATGAATTTGGTTTCCGTCACTTGCCCCTAAAAAGACTAAAATGCAGAATTATCATATCTTAACTAAACAACTTGATATCCCGAGGACAGAATCTGTGCCTTACTCATCTTTAAATCCCCAGCATTGAGCAAACTTCCAGGTCCCTAGCAGGCACTTGACAAAATATGTGTTGAATGAACCCACAACAAATGGCTACAGAATAAAACTGCTCTCCTGGGAACCTAGACTTAAAAGCTCACACAATGTGAATCATGTGGAAGATGAAAAGCAAGATGAGAGGGAACTCCAGGCCTCTGGACAAAGCCATGAAGATCCTGGGTCTGAGGAGCAGCTGAGTCTTCCACCTGGCAGCCAGCGGGGCGGGGGGGGGGGGCACACACATGTTAGACATCTCATGTTCACTACTAGTACAACAGGTGTTCCGGGGCCTGCCAGCCCTCGCACGGAAATGAGCTTCCTGTCACTCCTGACCAGGATTTGCTACATGTGCATAACAGAAGTGGTGCAGGAAGATATTTTTTAAATAAAAAAATTGAAAGCATATCAGGTTCCTAGAAAAGGAAGCTTCTAAGAAAGGTGATTTCACAGTAAGAAACCGCATGAATCATCTAAAGAATTTATATCTGAGGTAAAACATGAACGTTAACCATTCTTTGTGCCTGCTTAGAACACTTTAAGAGATTCTGAGAAGTAAGAAATTTCTGAGCAAGTATTTTCTAAATGGTTTGACTGATATTTAGCATAAGTGAATTAGGCAATGAACCGGTTTATTTCCAAGTACAAATCTTCACAGGGAAAAATCCACATGTACACATATTGAATCAACTATGGAGGGGCAATCGTTTCATTAAATTGGTTGAGGGGCAATTGTTTTATCAAATTATTTCTATAATTGCTTTATTGAAATCAGGATCCAAAAAGTTCCATCATTACAGTTGGCTGATGTGTCTCAGGTCTCACAATCTACATTCAGCCCTCTCTTTCTTTTCTTTTGTTTTTGTAATTTATTTATTGAAGACACCAGGTTACTTACCTGCAGAGTTTTCCACTGTCTGAGTTTTGCTAATTTTACTTCCATATATTGTATAAAATGTTCCTCTTCCCCCTTATTTTTTGTAAACTGAAGGTTGGATCTAAAGGTGTCATTGAAGTCGGGTTCCCTTTTTTTTTATTATTGTTGCGAATACTTTACAGACAGTGTTGCGTAGTCTTCAGGAGGTAAAGCATTATCATCTCTCTTTTTGTAATGTCAGCAGCCATCATTTATTCTTAAAAACTCTTTACACTAAATCTTTTGGGAGTGATGTTATAGACATTTTTAAGTAGTCATTAAAATACCTGCAAGTTTTTTTTTTTTTTTAACGGTGGAGGGGTATAGTATGCTTATAATGGCCCCCAAAGATTTGTAGGTCCTAATACTGGAAACTGTGACTGTTATTGTATATGAAGAAGGGGTCTTTTTAGAGATGATTTCATTCAGGATCTTGAGGTGGGAAGAGTATTCTGGTTTATATAGGGTGGGCCCTAGTTGCAATCATAGATGTCCTTATAAGAGGGAGGCAGAAGGAGATTTGACTGTGGAGAAGGTAATAAGAAACAGAGAGAGATATTTGAAGATTCTGGTCTTGAAGCTGGAGCAAAGGGCCGTGAGCCAAGGAATGAATGCACGAGATGCAAGGTAGAAAAAGTAAGGAAAGAGATTCTCCTTAGAGCTTCCATGAAGAAAATGTTGATTTTAGCATCCTAAAACCCATATTGGCCTGTATATTGCTTTGCGCCACCAAGTTTGTTATTATTTTACCTAAGATATCTCCACTTAGGCATCTTGAACACAACTCTTTCTCCACTAGGGGGAGCCCACACTATATATCAATGAGTCATAACAGAAGCAAAAATCTAATTTGGGTTTCTTGTCTGACCACCTGAATGGATTAGAAGAATAGATTGTGAAGCCAGATGTCCTGGATTCAAATATATATATATATTTTTTTTTTCATGGAATAATTGTTTGAAATAGTGAAAAATTAGAATCAGTTGAGATGTTTATTGTTAAGAGGAAAAATATTAGGATACTTCTATACTATGAAGTGCCTCAGATGGCTCGGCATAGAAAAATATCTAAATCATTCAAAGGGAAAACTGCAGAACAACATATAATTTTTAAATTAAAAAAATGTTTATAAACTACATAGAATATCATCTGGAAGGATTCATGCCAAAAGATTAATTGTGATTACCCTAGAGAAGAATTACAGAGAAATGAGAAAGAGGAAGAAGAAGAGAAAAAAGGGGATGACATTTTACTTCTTCCCATTTATATTTCTGATTTGCTTGAATCTTTCACCATGAGCTTGTATCACTTGATAACTTTTAAAAACTTCAAAGTATTGGATTACCTGAGAATCAGGTACGGAGTCAGTGTTGTTGCTTACCTTGGTATTTACTCCATCTTTCTATGTATCTGTTTCCCCAACTGTAAAATGATAACTGTTACTACTTCATGGCATGGTAGCAGAAGATGATCTATGTAAAACTTTTAGCCCACCGCCTGGTACTAAAAAAAAAAAAAAAAATTGATTTGTGTAGGTTAACTATGCTGCGTGATAAAGCATGACTAAAATCAGTGGTTTAAAATAATAACCATTTATTATAACTCGAACAAATGTAGCTTTGCCGGGGGTCAGCTGATATAAGCTAGGCTTGTCTGGGCTGCTCTGCTAAGTTCAGCTGTGCTCCACACACCCCTTATCCTCCTTAACCAAAGGGATAATGAGGACATGTTCTTCTCATGGTGATGGCTGAAGCATAGACAGCACAAACATGTAAAAGTTATCAATGCCTTAGGCTCAGAACTGACATACTACCATTCTTACTTCATTCTATTGGTCAAGAAAGTCATATGACTAAGTCCAAAGTGATGGGATGTAAAAATATACTTCACTAAGAGTGACCAACAATCTCAAGTTGCTTGAGCCTAAGGGGCCTTCTAGAATGCAGAAATTTTCATTCTAGAATCAGAAAGTCCTGGGTAAATCAAGACCAATTGGTTACTCAATGTCTTCCTACCTCTTTAGTCTGATGAACTTCAAAGTCACACAGCAAAGAGTATGGCATAGAGATGGGGTGAAGAATTGGGGCCAATGATGCATTTATCACATTTTTAATAATGTTACCATCCTTGACAACTAGGAAAACAGGCAAATAGTAGGTGGTCAAAATTATCTTTGGTAGGTTGGTTTTAGGTTAACCAAACAAATAAGATCTTCTCAAAGTCTCCAGCAAGTTTATTTCCCAGAATATTCTCCTCAAATAAAATTGAATATGCTTCAGTAAAAAGGGGTTATAGCATCAAATAGGTGATTAGGCTAGATTCTCAAAAAAGGTTAAGGCTCTTTCAACCCAATTCTAACTTTATTTGACAGAGAATGAGATGAGACTCGTAAGAACAATGAGATCCCCCAATGTCAACCTACTTTCCTTCTAGGGAGACTGTTTTGCTTAAAGCAGACTCTTAATAAGGACAGGTTGTTTGACTTTTAATCATGTGTTTGTATGTGATCATTAACATTTATTTAGCTCCCTCAGCTTTACTAATCCCTTTCAAATGCCAAGACCTACAGTGTGTGGCTGTGCAGAGGTTAAGTCCATAGAGCCACAGGGAGGTCTGCTCTGCCTGTGGTTTCCTGAGACCTGCCATTCCCTCTTCCTGTCTAGACTGTATATTTCTTATCTGAAGACAAGCCCTTACTGGATAAGATCGATGCACAGGCACAAATCACAAAGAATGATTGCTCTCTCTTCAGAAACATTTTCTTTATCTAAAACATGCCAACAAGGAAAGCCTATTAAAGTCTACAGATGTTTGGGTTTTTTAAAGTCTTTTTCATTAAATATGTTACTCTGTTTCTTTTCAGAACAGATTGAGTAAGAGGTAAGGAAGAAGAGTTCATTGACTATCGCGCAGTGGCTTCTAAATTTTACCTTTAACTAACCAGTGAAATTTTAAGAGAAATATTAGGGACCAACATGCCTTAGGTAACTTTTAATTTTTCCAGACAAATTTAACAAACTAAAAGTACCTTCAAAATTCACGATCATTTCATAAAATAAGAAATATTTTATACCAAAGGAGTAAGATTCATATTACTGTGAAGCATGGTCCTCTAAATTGAAAATATTCTTAGAAAATATTATTACGCTGTCTTGATTTTCTTAATTTGTACAGATCTACAAACCAGACTTTAGGAGTGACTAACAATCTTCTTTTGAGAAGCTCAAATTAGAAGGTTAGAAAATAAATAAATTGTTAACCGAGGGAGTGAGAATGGTCTTGATTAAATAAATGAAATAAAGTCTACTATTACCAAAATATATATAAACATTATATATATATTTAAAGGAACCAACAGAACTCTAGATACTCTAAATGGGCTGTTAAAATACCTCAGAGTTCATTTTCATATGAATTTGCAGAATAAAACAAAGAAATATTAATATGCGAACTAAAACAGTTAACCAAGACAGTCTCCTGGGAGATGACAGTCAAAAGTGTTGGAAGATCAGCACTTCAGGTTGTTTTGCAACTTTGGGGGAAATCAATTAGACTCAAGGTGACCTTTAGAGCAAATATCCAGCTACTAATCTCTTCACAGATTCCAAACTAGGTGCCAATACAAGTGATTTAAACTGCTTAATCACTTTTAATGATCAAGAATGTGTAGTGTAGATAGATTACCTTAAATTACATTAATAATTTTAAAGGGACCAAATCATCAGCTTTATTACTTCTACACAAATTAATGAGCTCAGCTGAAGAACAACAGCCTTTATAGTCACCTACTCTCTCTCACAAATGGACACTTTCCTCCTCTCTGACATTTACACTGTAGTTCTGAACAGGCCACTGGCTCTGAAATACCTAGAAGTAATTTAGCCTAAAGATTTAAGATGCCATTAGTAATTGCCAGGGCCTGATAGAAAATGACAGCGTCTTTGCCTTGCTCGAGATTCCAGCACAGCTGAGCACCAGGCCATCCCCAGTTTACAAACAGTGAGGGCAAAGAGCAAGCCGATCCCTGAGATGGACTTCCTCTTAGTCCTTTTGATCTGCTGGCTCTCCATCCCATCTATTCTCACTCTTGTTTTAATTTTATGAGGCAGATGGTCAAGAAGCACATCATTCCAGGAAGCTAGAAAAAGGCATGGGCTCCTACCTTCAGCCTTTCTCTAAATAACCTCATTTGGCATTATGACTGTAATGGTAAACGTGGATACTGAGCTTATCAGTTACCCAGGAAATTCTCTGAGAAGGGTGGATCAATCAACATTTTATTAGAGCAGGCTAATAAACAGGGAGGAGATAAGACAAAGTGATACAATTCCCGTCAGTCTCAATATCAACAAAGGAATTTTTAAAAAAAATACGAGACAAAATCTAACTTGAATTAAAAGCTCCTCAAGGGATAGAGAATAAGGAACAATCTATTATGCCATAGAATAAATCTCCAGAGACCTGGGGCAATTTCATGTTTCCTTAATATGAGTCCATTGATTAATAACTTGGGAAAAGGAACGTTTAGGAGTTAGAGACTTGATATTTTATTTTCCTTCTGAAAGTAGAAAGTACAGAAAGAGAGAAGGCTGCCTGAATAATTAGAATAGAAAGATTTGAGTTTGAGAAAAACAAAGGAAATAAAATTAATTTAAAGAATCTTATAAAAAGAAATGGAGGCATGTAAGATAAAGTCTTCATAGAGATGTGAATGATAACTAACAGTTACTGAGAGCTTACTGTGTGCTGGGAACTTCCCATATTAATTCTAATTCTATAGGCAGGTATTACCACCTATTCCAACAATTCTAAACACACACACACATGCAGAAAAATTTTATATATATTTAAATTTAATGCACATATAAATAATACATATATGTCACATATATAAACACGTACATATGACATATAGATAGATCACACTCACACACACATAAAATGTTTTAACACAAGATTGATGTCACCTTACAATCACCATAAACCAGAGGGCAGACGTGATGTAATTCTATCATTGTCTGTGAATGTATAAACTCATATTACTGTCATTTCAGTTGACTTATGGACCTCACTGGCACAGCATATGTTGGGTTTAATTGCTATTTAAAAATCTTTTACACCATCATCTAGTATTTAAAGATATTTTACAATCAGAAAGGCATAAAAACTGAGCAAAGAAGTGGATTAAATTTAGCATTAGTAAAGCAAATAGTTATCACAGGAAGGAAAGACTCTGATTCTATATATTTTTTTAAAAAGCAACAACCAAATGCCTCATGGAACCTGAAGAAATAAGCTGTCAACAAATAGATGAAATTATGCATCATTTCATTACTGAAATTCATGCAAAATAATTGCCTATCACATGTCAAGCAATGCAAATGAAGGCAGGGCAAATAACCAAATCCCCCAAATAGTTTAAAGACATTTCCAAACTTGGACAGCCTGGTTTGACTGATTCTTGCATGATTACAGGATTAGCAGTGTTTGTTTGTTTGTTTGTTTGTTTGTTTTTACTAGCATATAAAATCATGGTACACCTTACATCTTTGTGTCTAAAGGCACTTAAATTTTTTTTAACTAGGATATTACCACATTTTTTACAGATAAGAATACAGAGGCCGGATAAGTTAAATGGCTAGCCCCAAAGCCCAGGAGGAGTTCTCCGAGACATTCTTTAAAATGAAGTCAGTTTATTTCCCAGAAGTTAGTGGTGTTAGCCATTATGATAAACTACTTCCCTAAAAACAAAGATTGGCAAATCCTTTGAAAAATTGAATCAGATCATGGGACTTCTCTTTTCAATAAATTTTCATCTCACTTAGAGTAAAAGCCAAGAAGTCCTTACAAAGACCTACTAGATATGACAGAATCTTCGGCCATCCCCACCAGTACCTCTGTCTCATCTTCTACTCCCCCTCACTCACTCAGCTTCAACTCCAATGACTCCTTGCTTTTCCCTTACCACACTAGAAAGCTTGCTGCCACGTCTAGTATGCTCCTACCTGGGGCCTCTGCATTAGCTGTTCTCACCAACTGTAACATACCCCCACTGCTCCTCCACTTGGCTCACTTTCCTTCCCTTGTTGTCTGCTCAGATGACACTATATTGGAGAGGCCCTCACCAACCACCCTTCCTATATAAAATAACACTGCCTCAACTCAGGCCCTCTCTATCCCCTTAATGTTTAAAAAATTTTCCCCATAGCATATTACCACATGAAATATTAGATAACTTTTTATTTATTTGCTTATTGCTTACAGAAATGTAAGTAAGCTTCAGTGGGCAGAGACGTTGTTTTATGTATATCGATATCTGTACAGATGGTGGGGACTCAATAAAAATCAATCAATCAATCATCAATCAATCTTCTGACAATATCAGTACACTATATTTCCCCTCTGTTCTGTCTATTCAGAAAATTACCATACATTGGTATCTGTGGATTAGTATTACTTGTAAATCAAGAATTCTGTTTCATTCCATTTGGGGGCTTAATAAAGAATAATACTTTTGTAGTAGAGTGTTATCAAATGCAGAGTCTAGAGCCAGACCACATGGATTTCAGTGCTGGCTTCTACCACTTGCCTATGTGATGTCATGAAAGCTACTCAACTCCTCTAAGTCTTAGTTCCTTCATCTGTAAAATAAGGATAATAAATAGTACATAACTTACTGTGAGGGTTCATATGGGAATACATTAAATAATACCGGTTCAGGGCCTAACACATGCTAAGTGTTCGATAAAATACTTTGATTGGCAAACTATTTCCAACTTACCTAATAGAAACCATTAGGATGGTTTTCATTGGGGGAAATACACAAACAAACCTCCAACCCCCAACATTTGGCATGCTGAAGATGTTTTTGGTTATCACAATTGGGGATGATGGTGGGGAAGGTGCTACTAGCACCTAACAGGTAAAAAGCTAGGGACACTACTAAACATCTTACAGTGAAGGGGAGGGTGGGATACAACAAAGTATTATGAAGCCCAAAATGTCCATAATGTCACTGATAAAAAACCCTGACAGATAGCATTCATTTCAATATGCAACTCCAATATCCCAGGGGAAGAAATTTAAAGGGGATGTTGTTTGTTGTTGTTGTTGTTGTTGTTGTTGTTGTTGTTGTTGTTGTTGTTAAGTCACTACCAATTCCTCCGTCATGCCTGTAAAATCAGCTTAATGATGAAAATCTGTGCTCAACATTGCCCCTCTCGAGTGGCCTGGCCATTGCCTTTGTAACTAATGTCTAAAGAGATGCTGGTGTTCCCGTCCAGCCCTCAGGATTCCCAGACCCTTGTCCCTGGAGGTTCTTGTTGGCAATTTCAGTTCTGCATCAGACCACTAGAGGGTACAGAAACACCATCGATCATTCAGCATTTGGGTGCCATACTCCTAGTTTTCAATAATGTAAATCTTAACAAAATGCTAAATTATTCCTGACCCCTAAAATAAAACTACCAGATATATATTTATTAAATACCTTTGTAGGTACACAGTTTAAAAAACTGATTCAAGCATTTTACTCTAATTGTCATCACCACAAACTATAAAGTAACGTAGTAATTTCATTTAATGTCATGTTAAATGAAAATCTAATAAATAACCATTGATGCTATTTGAAAAGTATAAGAATATTATGATAATATTATAATATTTTATTTCTATATTGATAAAACATTTTTGATTAAGGTTCGATTATGCTTTGAGTCAAATCATATCAAATAGATATGTGACTTTACAAACCAGGAATTAAGCAAAAATTAAACAGGAATTAGAAATTAAATATGAACTTCAAATTGGATAAATAGCATTATTTTTGCTCAGCCCTGAACCAAAAACAAACCAAAGTATTAATATCATTGTCCTAAAAAACATGCATTAGGAAGAACCTGAATGACTAAAAAATTGTTATGGTATCATGAAATATTTAGCTATATTTCAATATCACACACTTGGGTTTGGAATAGAGTCACTAAGAAAAGGTTATAAGAAATTTTGAAGGGAAAACATTAAAGAATTATTTTAAAAAGCAGTTTTGTCAGCTGCTTTTCCTTTCAACTAAAAGTTAAGAAAAGTGCAGATACAAAAATTATGTGATCCCTAAACTTGTTCTTGTGGCATTCCAAGTTGTTCATCATTATCTCTAACGAAACTGTAAGATTCCGTTTAAAATATTTTAAATTTTCTTTAATTTACACACACATGCACACACGCAAACATACATATACAAAAAAAAAAGCTGTGTATTTTGAAATGAAGCGGAGGAGGTAAATGGTGCTGTAAAATCTAGTAAATTAGAATAGAAATCAATGATTCAGAAATATTTAAATGTCACACTAGAAAACATGAGGCCTTAGGAGACCGCATAGAATACTGGTTAACTACAAAAGTCTGATAACAGACTATCTGTGTTTGAAAACGGCCTCTACCAGTTAATAGTTTTGAAGCTCTGGGAGAAATTATTCTACATCTCTATATATCAACTGTAAAATAGCTGTAAATATCATAGTGTAGTTAGTCCTTCATTTATGTGGAGATTACACGAGTAAATATAAGTATAGCACTTAGAATAGTGTCCGGCACATACTAAATCTAGAGAAGCGTTTTCTATTGTAATTATTTCCTTTAATAGGTAGATTAAAATTGAAAATTCTATTTTCAATTGAATATATCTCATCTTTCTAAAGCATCGCCAAATTATTTTTTCTTTAAGAAGAGTAACAGACTGAACATACTAGCTTCATGGACCTTAAGAAATATGAAGAAGTTAGCTCAGTTTCAGTTATCCCGTCGCAAATATTACATAGAGGCAGCTCCTCATTCTTTTCCTTTCCTTTCTTTTCCTCCATTATATGTCCATTCTACCTTTTTTTTTTTTTTTTTTTTGGCATGGACCTAAGCAAAAGATGCAAATGAGAAAGATATAAGAATTTACTATTCTATTTATTTATATTTTTTTATTGAGCCATCCAAACATAAGGATAACTATAATTTATAACAGAAAAGCCTCATAAAACCTTGTGGCACCCTTTGGAAAGGTCAAGTGAATCAGTGGGGAAAAAGTATTTTTCTTTTACTAAGTTCTAGAAAGATTCACTGGATGCTGAAAATTTTTTGCCTCCTGTGACAACTGGTTATCATTAACTTGTGGTAAGACTGGATGCAATAGAGAGTATATCCAAGTTGTGGAGAATCCAAGGAAGGGAAGAATGTACAGCAAACCCAGAATCAAAATTTTGTCATGTCAGCCTTGTAACAGTTAATGCCCTGACTCGTTGCCATGGAAACAAGATCTCTATGTCAAAGTACCGTGGGTTCCAGAGGCATAGACATACCTCACTTTGCATTTCATTCAACTTCAATCAATTTCATTTCATTCAGAAAAACCTTCTTTGGGGAGGTCAGTCTCAAACCTAAGAGGCCAAATCTCAGTTGCTCAATATGTTGAGGTATAATTCCACTAAAGAAAATTCACTAACTCATGTCATGATCAGCCTTACATCACATCAATGTATTATTTCATCATAGTAAGACTGAGCTGCCCCCAAAATAAAAGAATTTAAACATGCATAAAACGAAAATAGGTACCACAATGTTTATGTAATATTATTCCCTTTAGATTTCTTTCTCTTAAAATCTAGCTCAAAGAGCCTCTTGAGTTGAAAAATGACTTTAAATATTTCTTTACATCATAGAGCATAATTGTGCAGCAACCAGACTCTAGAAACTGGGTTTGGATCCTGGCCTGCCACTTATTCTAGAACCTTAGTCTAAATCCCTAATTCTCTATGCCTCAGTTCTCTCATTTGTAAAAATAAGGACAACAAAAATCTATACCTCATAGGACTATTGTGAGAATCAAAAGAGTTAATATACACAAAATACTCAGTGTGCACATTACAAGCACTAGATAGGTATTCGTTATATAAAAATAATTTTATTATAAATTATAATTATTTGATGAGAGAAAGAACATTTCATATTTTTTTTAGATTTTCACTTTTCATTTTAATTATTTTTGAAAAATCCTATTTGCAGTGCTTTAAGCACTAAAAAATTTTTACTTTCATTATATATAACAGCTAAATGAGTAAACAGAGCATTAAAAGAAAGGAAAAATGAATTCACTTAGGAGGATTTTCAATTTTCCTTTATTTCTTGTTTCTTGAGCTCTGTGCAAGAATCTTGCTACATCCAATCACAGTTCAGGATGACCTCAAATGAATGAGTGAATACATGAATGAATGAATGATGAACAGAACAGTTTTCTGACCAACCAGCAGCCAGGCCCATTTATTCTATTTGTGGGACTGGATAGGAAATTACTTAGCAACCACTGAGTAAATGATGAGGAAGACTCTGCAGAGCACTTTCATAATTGTAATCAAGCAAACATCATTAAGATTTTCTCCTGACATATCCTGAGCTCTGCTTATCTGTAAGTCATCAGAATAAACAGTCAACAAAACAAAACAAAACAAAACAAAAAACAAGGACACCACTCCCCAGATCATAGATGCTGAGAAACACGTAGTCTCAAAGCCCTTGGCAGAATGATTGACAGACCCTTTGGCTCATATGAAGTCCAGTACGATACTACATAATGTAATGTTCTGGATTGCAAATCTTTACCAAGATATAGAGTTAGTGCCTCGTACAAGCATATCTAATGCCTAGTGGGACTGCCACTTGAATATTTTTCTCTGCGCCACCCTATGACATGACTCTGGATCAGTTCTAGCATTGCCATCTAACCTGCTAAGAGCCTATAGTCAGAAAGATCTGAAAAGTTGAGTTCAGCCTCTCAGTGGTTTTTCTTATACATAGTCACAGGCTGCAGCAAGAACATTTCCAGGGGTAAATTTCAACTCCTCTTGAGGCAGCTCATTTACTCCATCTACATTTATAGAGCACCTGTTATGTTATATATATTGGGCTTCGTGTCAGGAATACAAAATTAAACAAAATTAAGACCTTGCTTGCAAGAAGTACAGTATCTGTTGGAAGATAATGGTGAAAACATATAATGACAAAATGTGTGGAATATTTCTATAGGAGTAAATACAGTCTACTATGTGAGTGTATCAAAATAGTTACAATAGTTTACAACATTTATTTCTAATCAAGCACTGTTCTAAAATTCTACATATATTGACTTTTTCATCTTCATAAGTCTTAGAAGTAAATTGAAGTACTGAGAGATTAAGTCAGTTAGTCAGAGTCACACAGTGTTACAGCTAATTTAAAAGAAACACATAACACAGCTTGAGAGAATTAAGGATTCTTCTTGGAGGAAGGAAGTAGAATACGAGATGATACTTGAAAGATGAATGAGTCAATTAGGTAATGTAGGAGGAAGGGCATCCTGCACAGAGGGGAAAATGTGTGACAGCACCATCCTTAGACTGAGAAATAGGACCTCTGCTCTAGTGCCTCTCCCCATGAGTGTGGATTCTGTAGTGCCAAGGGTCACGCTCACTGAGAACCCATTCCCACTTCTTCCATTCTAGGCCATGCTCTAGAAGCCAGGACCACTTTGCCCCAGTGGCTCCAGGACCTTTTGGCTTCTTTCATCCGCCCAAGGATGAGCCTAGCTACTTGTGTGCTTGCTGTCAGACAATGGCCATTTGCAGGGGGTGTGGATTAGTGCCTGGATATGCAGCCTGGGGTGTCCATATACCCACGTCATACAGGACAGATCAATGGATGGGAAGAGAAGGCAGGTGGGCTGGGTGCTGGGAGTGCTCCCTATGCTGTGACATTGTAATATGGAATTCAGAAGAGTCAGAAATGTTAAAATCTATACTTGGGTCTTTAGAGAGTTATAAAGATATATTTGTCACAAGAGAAAAATAGAACACATTTTACGTAACAATGTGTTAGCTTAATGTATACATCTCAAGAATTTAGAAGTGTGGCCTTTGGCTCCATTTTTTTCTCAAGCCCTGGGCCCTACAACTAACTATTAGAGGTGGACCTGCTGTGTGTGAAGAATAAAGATATGAGAAAGCACAGCTTGCTTGGGAAACTAAAAGTAGATCCGCAAAGAATATGAGGCAAAGGGTTCACGAAAGTGCTTGACTCCCTAGTGATCTGAACTTAATTCTGAAGGCGGCAGAGATCATTAAGGACTTTTAAGCTGCAGAGTGAGCCAGCATTGGGTTTGGAGAGCTCACATCACATGTGTCAATCAGCTCTGTCCCCAAAAGAAACATACAATGATATTTTTATTCTCTCTTCTTCCCTTTGCCTCTATCCAGAAGCAGGAAAGAAAAAGAGTGGCATTATTTGTTATAGCTATAGGAGACCAAATAACAAAGCTTAGTGCAGTTAGAAGAGCAAACATCTGGGAGAAAAAAAATAGAATTCTTATGTTCTTATCTGGCCTGTTCAGCTTGAAAGAGCCTGAAATAATAGACCCAGGGAACCAGGCAGCTAAGCCCAAGCCCAAGAGCCCACAGACCTGAGGAACAGGACATCTGAAAATGAATGGGTCAAGGGAATGGACCAGTGCTATGTACGTAATCAAAGAGCTAACTTAGACCTAGTACGCAAGAGACACGTGTGTTTGGAATGAAGCTTGCTTCATCTCCAAGTCTTATAACCCCCTCAGGCATAGCATAAGACTCTCAGTTATTGGTTGACTTCCCAGAACAAAGCCAGTTGGACTGGACATTCATATCTACAAGGCAGGCATCTCATAGCATTGACCACACATGACTACATCTAACCATAGTTGATGGACATCGGACAAACAGAATCCCTTTCAGTAAGTCGCTGTAGTAGAGATATATCAAATTTTTCTGCTAAGAATCACCTGACTTCTTCATGGGGAATTATCCCTTCACTATCCGATGTGATTTTGAGAAAAAAACAACAAAGTCCAATCAACTTCCCATTGAAAGCACAGATCTTTTGATTACTGTCCCCAACCCCCCTTATAACCAGATGGTAGTAATGTGACCTAAGCTCAACCTACCAAACACTCACCCCAAGACTTTAAATGTGAGCCAGTGAGGTGAGACTATGAGAACAATTGGGGTGTCAATTATTGCAGCAGCAGCCTCTGGGGTGTTAAGAAACAGTGCTGTGATGGCAGCTACTGCTCCAGGAGAATGACGTTCGAGTGAGAAATGCTGCCCACTCTATTCCCAAGCCTCCTGTGAGCTCCTTCATCCTGTTAATAAATCCCCAAGTGCTCCCATAAAATCAACCAGCTTTTCTTTTATGACATGAGCAGCTCTTGCCCCGAGACCATCAAGTTAGTTTGAAGCCCTGGAACTTGCGGCCTAGAATTATTTGCGAAGACACAGATTTTCACATAACTGCAATTTAAACTGGCAAACCAGTGGCCTATCTTTAGCGCAGTGCACCTAACATGACAGTATGTTGTTTTTACACTCTCTTCCTCAAATTCTAAGTGTGCTAATTGTTAAAGACCCACTGGGCTACTCTGGGACAGTGGTCCCCAAAAGGAAGAGGAGTTATTTGTATTTCCCTGGAGTTCCATGATTACTGATACTATGGTGAAAAGCGAGGGCAAGGAAGTTGATTTGCTGAGGCCGAGGGGCAATGCTGCACTGGCCCTGCTCTCTGCAAGGGGAATACTGACAAGCTTCAGCCAGGGCTACAAAGGAAGGGAGAGGACTCACTGCATGGGGGCCCGGGCCTTAGCTACTGGCTCTGATCACATTTGGGCAGATAGATTTTCATTAAAATTGTCATTTGAAAATTAGAAAAACATACACACATATGCGGCTAAACAGATGTTCGTATTCCTCCTCCTCTTCCTTCTACAGCACTCACAGGAAACACATGTCTGTGTTGTCCTAAGTCCAGTTACTAATTAGCACGTTTCAGTAGCGCATTTCGTGGAGGATAGGGAGGATTTCAAAGGGATTCCTTCCTTTTAAGTTGAGACAGCTGGTGCTAATTACCAAGCAGGAAAAGAATGTGCAAACAGATCATTGAGAAGCCACCGGTGGAACAGAAGGCTGAGGGTCTTTCTGTCCTGTTGTGGAACTGTTCTCCAGTGGTTGGAAGGGGCTGCACACTATCTACATCTTAACCTTACCCCCAGGAAACAGCTGTCGGTTTCATCACCCTGCGAGTAGATGGGAAACACAGTCCAAAAACATGAACTCAAAGGTCATTTCATCTCATGCATGTAAATTTCGCAGAGATATTTCTCCCTTGGTCAAAGATGCACAGCATAATAAAAGCTAAGCATGGCCTTTTCCATTTTAAACAAATCCAAGGGATTATCGATTTAAAGTTCATCTTTATAATTAATTGTTGCTATGATGTGAGGGCAATCCAGATACCCCAGATGATGCTTGGTAAGGAAAAAAAATATCTTGGCTCTACTTCAGTCATATTTTTAATGGAAAGAACATTAGACCAGAAGTCAAGTGATTTCTGATACATACTAATTAAGAGACTTTCAGAAAGTTATTTAGTTTTTCTGAGCCTCAGGTTTTCAACTATAAATGGGAACAATAGGACCTTCCACAAAGGGCAGTTTGTAAAAGTTTTGAAATATTACAGCACTATGATACATATTTAATGTAAATCTCTAGATAAAGGTAAAATTATTGGACCTCTCTGGAATGTGATTTCCAGCAAAAAGCCATCGAAGTCATGCCAGCCCATTGGAAGTAAATGAGCACCTAGTATAAGGAGTTTATTGTGCTGAGTTCTCAGAACAACAGAGACTATAAAAGTTTGCAGGATGCTTAATTGGATTTTAAGAACCAGCCTCACAATTAGGAACAAGTATACAAAGACAGTGCAACCAAGTGACTAAAGGGAAAAGTTCTGACATCACACTGCCTTGTTTCATATTCTGCATTACTTATCACTCCCCTCCTTTATGACCCTAGGCAAATCACTTGACCCAACTGCAAGATAAAGGGTAACAGTAATGACACCAACTCATGCATAGCTTCATTGTGAGGACTGAATAAAATGTAATATCTACATGATGCTTAACAGATTATAGCTTTCATCTAAAAAAAATCAGCCTTCGTATTACAAAGACAGTGTTAATATTATTATAATTACAGAGCTGAGGACCCAGGTCATTTTACTTTGTTTTTATTTTAATTATTGTTCTTACCTAACAAGTATATAGTACTTACATTATGCAGCTTTTATGGATATTGATTCACTAAATCTCATAATGATCCTCTGAGACATGCTAGTGAGTAGCAGAGTTAAGATAAACCCAAGCAGAAGTCTTGCTCTTAATCACTGCACAAAACTAATGTGGGCCAGTGATTAAGGCTGAGGAAAGTTTTGGGGTGAATTACCTGCTTCAGTGATAGTTTCTACAGCTATATTTGAATATGAAAATGATATCCATGCTTGCTGGGCTGAATGCCCCCCCCCATTACACACATCATAAGGGCAGATATATTCAGTTGCTTTGGCATTATAAAGTAGTCATGCCTTGAATTATCCAAAGCATTGTCATTTGTTCTTTTGCTCTTCTTCATTATTTCTATTTTCAGAAAACTTAAAACATTATGAAAAATAAAGGAAGTGTTCCCTCATTCCAAATCTTCTACTTTTAAAGACAAAAATAATAACTCAGAATAATTGCAAGATAAATTTGATGAATCAAATACCATTGAAAACCTACTTACCACCCACATTCACTGTCTGTCTAAAAAGTTCCAAGTTCTATCATTTTTAACAAAGCTCAAAGATTCCACTCTGTTCTTTTTATATGGAAAAAAAATTTTTCTGAATCACTGTGAATGCTTTTTATAAAACACCTCAATTTTAGGAGCAGTGCTCATATCCAGACCCTACACATCAAAGAACTCAGTGAAAGCTGGTTGACTGCTTAAGTGCCGATGAACATCGTCTAGCTGATAATATGTGGTATTTCCCTGAGGAGTATAGCAATTTTTGTGCCTAGGCTCCTTCGAACCTGGGAAGGTATACCTAGAAGATAATTATTTAGTGGCTGGCAATAAAGGCTGTCGATTAAATATAAGCCAGTGGTATGAGACCAGAGAAGGAAAATGTCATATTTTAGAACACATAAAGAAAGGCTGAGGAGTGACACTAAGAGACAGTGACAAGAAAAGATCACCCAAACAATTCCTGAGGTCATTTAAAGAACGAGTTCCCCTGAGCACTCTGAGGTCATGCCAACTTGTCCAAAAACCTGCTCTCTTCCTTTTGCTGGCTTCCCATCACAGATTCCGGTTCTAGTCATGCCTATTGCTTGCCAACCAAGTTGCTACATCCTGCATCTGTGCTCTTATTTACGCTTGGCTTCCTCTCCAACTTTTCTTCCGTCTCTAATAATCTGTATCTTACAATTTTCAGACACCTGATCAAAACTCATGTGCCAGCTCCTGGAGTATTGTGTTTTTGCGCTCAGCAGACCTTTACACATTAAACCGGTACTATGCTCCTTTGAAATTAAGTTCTCAGAATTTAATTATTCACTGGCTCTTCCACATTTACATGATTTTCTCACTAAACTGCTTTAGAAAAGGGTCCATGATTCCCACAACTTTTCTGTTTGCCAATGAATTACTCCATGCAATGCACCACATCCAGTATGTATAGTCCATTACTGTGGTAAATTATCCATAATCCTGCTGTCTTCAACTTGTCAGTGCCATTGAAATGGCCCTATGGAAGAGGTATAATTAGTTCTTGGTATTGTGACAAGAAGTTGCAGAATCATCAGTATTGACTCTGCCAAAATCTGCAGATAACATCTGCTCAAATTCTAGAAACAGGTGGAAAGCTGCATGACCACAGTTGATGCACGGAAGGCCAGTTAATATGGTGCTTATGACTTTGGGAGTCCAACTCTCTGTCCTACACCCCTCTACAGTTGGTTGAGCTAATTGACCTCTTTAACCTCAGTATTTTTTCCTATAGGATGAAGATAATCATAGTATTCATCTCATAGAGTTTTTATAAAGATAAAGAAGATAATACTGATAGCACAGCACTTGGGACAGAGAAATTCCTCAATAAATACATACTATTAATATCATGATTAAAATTATTAACTAAGAACTCAAAAATGTCGTATAGATACAATGGACTATTGCTAATGATACACAATATATCCAGTTTTGAGGTTTAACTTTTACAAAAACATATTGAGTATTTAGGGTATTTATAATTAAGAGTCCTTAATCTTGAATGCAGTGTGGCATCCAGGTATCATTGCAGCTTTATTGTCATTCACACATGGGTTAGAATTCTAGCTTTCACACTTACCAGTTAAATGGCAAAGGATAAGTTGGCTACATTCTTGAAACTTTAGTTTCCTCATCAGACACAAGGAAAAAAAGTTAATTTCTACTTTGTGAGAAGCTTATAATTGCATGTAAATCCTTAAGTAGTTAACGAATGACGGCTGTCATGATTTCTGAGCCCTCCATCTTCCCAATTATCCTGAGGGACAGAAGCTGTACAATTATGAGATGAATTTGCAGCAGAAAGCTACTTAACAGAGGTTTGCCTCTTTATCTCCCTAGTGACATTCTCTCAAAATTAAGAGGCAAGCATTTCTTTGGGAAAACACTCATGTGGGAGAGCATGAAGTGGGCAATTTGCAGACTCATCTTCTATAGTGTTGGCAGAATGTGGGTTGTCATCATAGGCTGGGTATTGTCTTGCTTCCTGCAGTCTTATAATTGCCATGCTGTGACATGGTATTATTTTCATCTCCATGATGAGCTGATTATAAGGTAAAGCTGTACTGCCTGACCAATGTGCCAGGTGTCTACTCTAATAACTCCAAATAGGGTTGTGGAGGGAAAACAAGGAGCCATCAACCAAGCAAGACTCAAACCACACCGCAAAGAGACCAGATGTTGCTGGACTGTATTTTATTTGGACAAGTTCTGCTTAATCTTCCCTGGGATCAAATGAGGAATTCAACCCATGCCTGCCCAGAGTGATGAAGTTGACAATTATTTAGCAATATCTGGAACCGAGGGCAGTTCCTTTTCCTTCCCTCCACTGAGGGAGCAGTGAGAAGGCAGAGAGGAGGTATACAAAAGCTATGAAAAGATCAAATTAAAATTCTAGGTAATTCAATTCATTTTTCCCTACATAATGTATAGAATCAGACTCATTCATTTAATCCTCCAATCTGTACCAGAAATTGAAAAACTGAGGAGATATAATTCTGACTGGGACAAACATATATAGTCCTTGACCTCAAGAGGCCTGTATTCTAGAGGTTTAACAAACAAATTAACAAAAAGAAAAAAGAAAAAGAAAGAACATAATTACAAATTGAAATAATAGCTCTAAGAAAACAAAAGGTGAGAGAATCACAAGGGAAGGGTACTTATTGCAGACACAGGAAACCAGAGGAGTTGCCTTTAAGCAGAGATCTGAAGGCTGGATAGAGGAATGAATGTTTTGGGCCAAGGGAAAGGATGTGCATGGGCCTGAAGGCAGGAGGGAGCTGAGTGTATGAAGGGCCTGAGCATAGATGTTACTAAAGAAGAGTGAGTAATAGGGAGAGTGGCAAGATGAAGTTGGAGAAATAGTCAAAGGCCAGCTCATACAGGACTTTTAGGTTATGATTCATATTGTCAGTAGAATAGGAGACTATCCAAACAGCTTTCAGAAGCAGAAAAACATGACATGATGTAGAAAATCTAGCATAACCAACCATCAGAGGACAGGCTCATGAGACAGATTACTGAGATTCAAATCTTGGCTCAGTCATGTGATAGCTGGGTGAACTTAAGCAAATTACTTTGTTTCCTAGTCTGCAAAGAGCAATAATAATAGTATTTACTCCATTATTCTGAGGTTTAAATGAATTATTTCATGGGAAACCCATAGAACAGTGACTAAGACATAGTAAGTACTCAATAAATGTTAGTTACATACATAACACTGTTACATATTATGTGTATTCACACACACAATGGATGGAATGTTCACGTCCCCCAAAATTCTAATTGAAATTTGATGTGATGATATTAGGTGGTGGGTACTTTGGGAGCTAGTTAAGTCATGATAGTGGAGCCCTCATGAATGGGACTAGTGCCCTTTTAAGGAACCCCAAGTAGCCCTCTTTCCCTCCCCCTCCTTGGAGGAAGCAATGAGAAGATAACCGTCTGCAACCCAAGAGAGGCTTCTCACCAGAACCCAATCATGCCGACACCCTGATCTCAAACTTCCAGCCTTCAGAGCTGTGAGAAATAAATTTATGTTGTTTTTAAGCCACCCAGTCTATTTATATATTGTATATTAATAAACATATAAATAATTTTCACTTTTTTAAAGTTATTGCTCTTGCTGCTGTGTGAATAAAGAATAGAACACAAGAAGTAGAAGCAGGAGGATACAATGGGAAAGCATATTTAGTAATACAGGCTAGAAATTCTGAAGGCCTGAAATGGGAGGGCAGAAGTGGACATGGAGAGAAGAAGATGGAACAAGATATAGTCTGAGCAGTCTACGGCCACGCTACCCTGAGTAAGCTGGATCCCGTCTGATCTTGGAAGCTAAGCAGGATCGGACCTGGTTAGCACTTGGATGGGAGACCACCTAGGAAGACCGGGTTCTGTAGGGGTAAAAAATAAAAAAAAATAAGCTGACAATGTCAATGTCCTTGCAATCCATGAGGTCAATCACGGGTTGCCTCGCCTAAAAAATAAAAAAAGAAATAGTCTGGGCATGAATAAATTGGATGTCCTAATGTAGTAGATATAAAAGTGAAGAGAAAGTAGATCAAGAATGGATCTTAGACTAGTAAAAATAGCCAAAAGGTGTTAACAACACAAATGTCCATCAATGGATAAATGACCAAACTTGTGGTACATATACACAATAGAATATTGTCTAGTCATAACAAAGAATCAAATACTGAAATATCCTACAACATAGACAAACCTCCAAATATTATGCTAGGTGAAAGAAGTCAGACACACAAAAGATTACATACTGTATGATTCCATTTATGTAAAATATGCAAAATAAATAAATCCATAGAAACAGAGAACATACTGATGGTTTATAAGAGCTCAGAGGAAATATCAGAACTCCATAAAATCTAAAACAGTAGAAATGGATGATGTAAGTAAGGAGAGAATTTAGACAGAAGTCAAGGTAAACATCTAGAACAAGCTCTGAGAAATGCCAACACTGAAGAACAGGACCCAGCAAAGGAGATTGGGAAGTAAAAGGAAATTAAGAAAATAATCCTGGAAGCCAAGAGATTAGTATGCTTCAAACAGGTAGAGTATCAACTCTGACAAATATTGCTGAGAAGCACAGTAAGATGAGTGAGGAAGAAGTCCATCAGATCTGTCAACCTGAAGGTTGCTGCTGGCCTTCCCACAGAAGGTTCCAGGTGGAGGAGGGACAGAAGCGCATTGGACTGGGTTGAACAGTGGCAGCAAGATGAGGAGTTAGAAGCAGGTTATTTGGATACTCAGAAATTCGGTTATAAAGGAGAACAGACAAATGAAGCTGGAACTGAAACAGTATAAATGGTTTTGTGAGAAAATAAGTCTTAGAAGTTGGGAAATACGAGAGCATGTTTGTATGATGATGGAAATGATTACATGGACAGTGAGATGTTACTGCCAAGAAAAAGTATGAACAATTCAAGGAGCTAAGACTCTGATAACCCAAAGGGTAATGGGATACAGAGCAAAATTAAAGAAATTTTTCTTTTTGCAGGAAGAGACACTTTCTTCATTGTGGAGGAAAGAGAATTTGGATGCGGATGCACCAGATTGGCGAGTTTTGTGGTGGAAATATGAGTGAGTTCATTTTTAATGACTCCTATTTTCTCAATAAAGTGTGAGGCTGGGTCATCAGCAGAGGAAGATGTGTGGGAAGTTTGAGGAAAAACGAGACAATATTGTACAGTCATCTCAGAGACACGAAGAAATTTAATAGGAATCCCGAGCAGTCCTGAGTGCCCGCTCAAGGTTTCTGAATTCTGAATTAGTCAGCTTGGCTTTGTGATTTTTCCACAGCAAAGTCATTTCTTGGATTTGAGTAAAGGAAAAGCAGGGAAGAGTCCTGCAGCCTTAGAATAGCCTTCATGATTCACCCCGGACCCATCCTATTCCGCTTCCTGCTTATTGGCTTGCAGAGACTGAAGGAAGTTCAATAAACCCCTCTGTTAAATATAGAAGGGGAGAAGCTTCAACATCAAGGTATCTGTGCCTTCAGAGCTGCCAGCAGTAGTAACGGTACTATGTGCAAATCCTTAGCCCCAACTAGCCCATGAGTCCAGTAAGAAACAATCTTGTAGCTGTACCTGCATTGATGATCGGAAAGGGCTGCTATGAAAATCACCATATTAAAAAGGCCAACGTCATTTCAGGAGCTGGAGTGCAGCCTCACTAACTCAGTGTGATATGTATCTGAATTAAAAGAGGAGGGACAGAAAAATGAAAATAAATGCAGTTGTGTTTCTCTCCAAGTATATCCACCTATCTGAGTCTAAATCATGTCCAAATAAGTTCCAAGTAAGAGGGGTTTAAACTAATTACCTGATAAAGGGAAGTAAGAGAAGGAAAAAAGTTTTAAAAACCTATAGATCCTATTGAAATCACTAAAATAAAAAATAGGATAAGAAAGGATGGGTTTTCATGATGTCAGAAAAGGCTTTCATGCAGGCTAATTAAAGAAGAAAAATGACAACTGATGCTCTCATTATGGACCAGATGAATCCTCTGTGCTGTCTTTTGGAACTTTGTCCTCGTCTTTTGTCACATCATTTAGCAAGGCTCACATGTCCTACCCTGCTTCTTACCATCTGTCCACAACTAGTCCTCCCCCAGGAATCCACTGTCTTTTCCTCATCAAGTTTTGAGTGTCAGTTTAACAAATTCTTCAGGAAGATCTTTCCATATGCCATTCAGCCTGGTTTATGCCCTGCCCATTATGGAGTGTGCTTTCTTGAGAATACTTATTACTATTATAATTATGTCTGGGGAGGTCATTGTTTCACAGCTGTCTATTTCTACTAACCACTGTATTCTCAGTTCTTGGCAAATATCCTGGCACACAGAGATGAGTACATAATTGCAGAAGGAAAGAAAGAAGAAGAAGGAGGAGACGAAGAAATAATAAAAAAAAAAAAAAGAGGAAGAACGACAAGAAGAAAGAGATGTTTCTTAACCCACGAAAGTTTTCTCCTTCTTTTGAATTCACAGGAAATTGTTTCTATGTCCTGAATTTAAAACTTAGATATATACTACTCTGATACTTCTTGTATTTTCTAATGTGCAAATATTGTAACATAATGAATATTTAAATGAGTAAGACTCATACCATTTACATGTAAGAAAATAAGAAATACCATATGCTGAGAGCGATATCAAACATGCTCTCCAACATGCTGCTAATTTATCATGAATCTTTTAGGATTCTATCTGAAATATTCTTGAATGTGGTCTCTTTATGGAGTAATGTAATCCTTAAACGCCTGAATTGCCATGTAACAGTACTTACTTCTTTGTCCTCATTGTCCATCACTCTCTACACTAAATCTTTCCCATCGTTCAGGAAACCCTCCATCCAGCATTCCCACCACCACTTGTGTTTTATCCGAATTACGTATGAGTCTCCAGTTCACTTCAGGACTATGTCTCTGTCATCTTTGCATTCCCAGGTCTTAGCAAATGGATGGAAATCTAGTAGGTGCTTAACAGACACTTGTGTAATTGAGCTATTATTCATTATGAAGTGACAACCTTTACGATTTCATAGACTTCAGTTAGCCTTTCTGAATATTCTTTCTAGGTCAATTGTAATTTTTAACATGGCCACATTATGGGACACATAATACCTACCAGACATAGATTTTTCATATTAAACCATCCTTTTTAATTTTTTAATCTTGTTCACACAAGCCTGTGGCAAGTAATTTATAAAATTATTCATTCCTGTAAATTTTGCATTCAAGAATATCATACCATTTTTATCTATAGAAAGTGGTATCAATTTCTACCACAATAGAACAACAACAAAAAATGGTATTAAGCAGGCACCTTAAACATAAAAATACATGCTTTTAGTACAAGATAAGGTTGACATATTTTCTTACCATATTTCTCTTTCTTCCTCACCCTATTCCTTTTGTCCTGCCATTTGTCCTTCTTTTATTTTCTATTTCCCCTATGTTTTCCAACTGCCAGTGACATATGGACTTGTTTAGACCCACTTAGAGCAATCGTGGCTATTAAGTTTGCTGACTCCTTTTTTCTACCATGAGGATAGGAAGTATAGATTGGGAATGTGAGTTGTGGGTTGTTTTATCAGGTTCTAAATGACACCAAATCGGAAAATAATTGCATTTGTAAAACTAAAGAGAGACTTTCTTTATCTTTTAATAATCCTCTATGCTATCCTTATTACCAACTGCAAAAAAGAATAAGGAAAAGGGCAAGAAATAAAATAATACAAAGAGAATTTTCTGCTGAGACATTACAAGTAGTATGAAGAAAGAGCGAATTAAATTTCAGTTTATAGTTTGAAGATCTAGTAAGAGGGCAGAGATAGTGCAGGTGGGTGTTGGGCAATCTCAGGGAAACTGTCTGTGACTCAGTGACTCTGCCAGCAATGATGTGTGGGCAAAGCAAAGAATTTTTATGAAGAAAGACTACTCAATAAAGCAAGTGACTACCAGAATGTGGCGGTGACAGCAGCACTAACTGGCACCTGTAGTTAGAAAAATTCATTCACTCACCTTTTCAAGTGTTATTTATGAGGTACCTACTCTAAATAAGTCATAATCCTTAAGTAAGCATCCTCTTCCAGATTCTCATAACCTCATATTGAAAGTGTTCCTAAATTGTCTCCTTGTCTCAGTCTCTCCATGTTTCAGTCTATCCTATACATAAAGTCCAGGACATTCTTTCTCCTACACAAAAATAGTTATAAGCCCAAGACTTATTGGATTCAAATCTTGTCTCCACAGTTTTGTAGCCTTGTGATCTTAAGTAAGTTAGCTAAACTCTCTGTATATCAGTCAGCTTGGGCGAACTGGCAGAAATAAATGTCCCCCAAAATCTTCATAGTTTTAACAATAACAATTTGTTTCTTGCCCATGTTCATGTCCATCATAGATCTGAGGCTATGTGTGCTCTGCAACCTCCTCATTCTGTGGCTGAAGCTAAAGGTGCAGCATCTGGATCATGTCAACCAGTGGCAGACGGAAACCATGCAGTGCTATTAAAGCCTTTGCAGTTTGCTCACCTGCAAAATAACTTCTTCGCACTTTGTTCCTTAGTACCATACTCACTTCTCTCTCAAATACAAATGTTCAGTCCAACAAAACCAAAATATCACTTGCCATCTTCTGTCCAATAATTAAGTCTGATATTTCATATATAGTTAGCTCAATTAATACAGGGTAATGGACCCACCCAGAGAAAACAGGGCTTTCTATTAAAGATATTTTTCTTGTAAAATGGAAATAAGACATCAATCCCTCATTGTTACCTTAACTTTGAACAAGTTATCTCCAAAAGAGGAATGATGTGGAGGAAAACTACATAAGGGCCTTCATAGTCTCAATGAATAAGCCCACACATCTTCACAAATTCTCACATATTCAAACATCTTTATAGTACATCAGCTATTCCATAAAACACAGCAAAATATAACGTCATGAAAGTTATTGCATTTGTGAAGATATAAATAAAAAATAGCAATGCTACATAGAAGAATGACAGCTAATAAATTAGTCAGGCTTGACTAACGGTTATAACAAACAAGCCAACAACTCTATGTCTTAACACAGTAGATGTTTATTGCTTGTCCTCATCACAGTCCAGTAGGAGTTGGTGGTAAGGGGTGGGACAAGGAGTCTATCACAGTTTAACAAGGATTGGTGTTGGCAAGGGGTAGGGCTAGGAGTTCTGCTCCACATACTCATTTAGGAACTCTGGGTCCTACCATCTTGCCACTTCACCTTCCTGTACATCCTTGGAGGTCTCTCCACACAACTGTGAGAAGGGGGAAAGATTAGAGGATGCCATCTGGGAGGATTTTACAAGATAGGCCTGGAAAATATATACATGACTTCCACCATGTTTGTTGATCACAACTCAGACATAAGGCTACATACGGGAAAATATAGTCTGACTGTGTACCAAAAGGAAGGCAGTTTGGGAAAAAAACTAGCAACTTGTGCCAGCCAACCACGGAGATGTAGGTTTACTCTCTAGCTAGGTGACTTGATCCAGTACATAAGCCATAAGGCAAAGGATTCAAACACATGAATTTACAAAATCACTAGTTACATTTGGCCTCAGATGCCAAGTATCTTTGGAAATGACAGAGGTTTGTTTTGCTATTATAAAGCGTCGTTCTGATACAAATTGCTGAATTATTATGTGAAACTAAGGAGTCTGATCACTGGATTGGACTACTTACAAGCTAACACGTAGAAAAGAATAGCCATTCAAATACTCACCCAAGGAATAAATACACAGACACAGAGCACCGTCATGCTATGCGTTGTGCAAACACACAAAGTCCTCCCACAGATGTTGACTTAATGGAGAAAAAAAGAAGAGAAAAGATATGTATAAAGGAAACGAACCAAGTCAAATAATTGTTAGAAAATTGTCAGGCCCAAGACGGATGACATCATGCAGGTCAAATGAAGATCATTTCCCTCTACAATTGATTGGTGCTTGGGTTTTGTTTACACCCCAGCTGCCTGGGCCTTGTTGTAAGTAAGTAACCAGATATCTAGGTTTGAAACAGGCTTTCCATTTGCATCACTGGGCAATGAGTGCAGCCAACAGGAAGCCCAGTGATTCAGATAACTTGTTTTAATTGAAATCAATACCAACACAAGAACACTGACTGGAATGGCTGTGCTATGCTCTGATGGAATATTTTCATAGTCCCTGCCAATGGCAACCATTATCAAAAATCAACTATTAACTTTGATGATGACTCATGGCACTTTCTAGAAGGAAAACAGTTTTTGGATCAGTGACAGTTTTTAATTAGAAAAAAAATGAAATTTTACTTCTTCGGGTCTCTATTAGGTTTCAGTCATCAACTCTAGTTCAATTCTCATATGAGTTTCCTTTAAATGGAAAGAGACAATTAGCCACCCTTCTCCATCCCATCTTTTCCACTCTTATCCCAGATTAGGTCTGGTGAAAAAGACAATAACTATGATAACTAATATTATTTGAGTGTCTTCCAGGTTAAGAGCTATATTCTAGTCATCAGCAAATTTTGCCTAAAAAGGTCCAGATAGTAAATATTTTATGCTTTGTGAGCCATACTGTTTTGGTTGTGACTACTCAGTTCTGCTGATATAATGCAGACATGCAGGCAATACATAATGAATAAGTACCCCTGTGTCCCAATAAAATTTTATTTAAAACAAGCAGCAGAACAAATTTGGCCTACAGGCTCTCGTTTTTAAATGTTATTCTAGACTTTACATGTATTATTTATCTTTACTGAAAAGGGGGTTTCTATTCTTATTTTACAGATGAGGTTGACACTCCCCAAAGCTTCTCCTCTAGTAATGGGTGAAGTTATGTCTAACACCAAAGGCAGGTCTAACATCAAAGCAGTCTGTACTTTTCCAGCTTTGCCATCCTACTGTCTGAAAGAAGAAGGCAGCCAAGCAGCTTGGGAACCAGAAGATATACCCCTGGGCCTAATATTTACAAACGCAGCTGATTACTTTGAAGAGTTGTCCCACTTTTCTCTCTTGGTGATCCAGAGTTGACCTGAACAAATTTTTCACAATGCAAGGTATGTAAGGAGTCAGATGCCACCTAAAATAAAAGTACTTTCAGAGCATGTAAACTAAGATAAGTATGCTTCCCATGGCCTCTGGAGCCTCCAATTCAACATAATAGGTTAAGAATTGGGACAAATTTGAAAGGTATTGAGAATTATTTATTTCACAAATATCATATTTATAACATTCATGTATTTAATTCCCACCATAAAGATGAGGAGTGAGAGTGTCTATATCCCAGAACCTTGCACAGCACATAACATATAAGAAAGTTCTCAAGAAATATTTGAACAATGTTTTCAAAGGTTATTGATGAATAAATGTTATTAATTATAAATAAAAATATAATTATAAATTAAAATATAATATAATAGTTCTAAAATTATTTTAATGTCATATTATATATCATTACAATTATGAATATAATATAAATAAAAATTATTTATTATCAATGTAATAAAGGTTAAATATTATTTCTGCTCCCTGAAAGCTTACACTTTAATAGAAAATAAGAGAAATATACACAAATATAGTCAGCCCTGTGCTATTGCTTAGAATCAAAAGAGAATTAAAAAGTGCTACAGTTGTTTAAAGGAGAAGAGAGAGCTTAACTCTCCTTTTTGCAGGTATGTCTTCATAGAAGAGATGGCTTAGAAGCTGACTCTTGAAACATGAGTAGAATTAGGAAGGTGGAGACATTGGAGGAAGGGCATCTTGGGTGAAAGAGACATGATGAGCAGACAGGGATATGAAAGAAGGTAAGGCATCTTTGTAGAACAGAAGCTGCTTGGTTTGACTAGAATGCTCAGCAAGAAAGGAGCATAATGAAAGATTAGGCTAGAAAAGTAGGTTGAGAGAAAGTATGACTTGAATGATAATAGAAAAGCTTAAAAGAAACACTAATGATGGGAAATGCATTGCCAAAGAGAAAATATTTCAAAGTTTTCCATTTTCTCCAAAAAGCAGAGTTATTTTCCAAACTGAAAAGTAAATTGACAGGAAAAAAAAAAAATGATGCCGAATCGTAAAAAAGTAGAAAAATTGTAGTCTTAAGGTAGAGCAAATGATATCACTAAATAATCATTTGTAAAGTTGATTTGCTAGATATGTGAATTTGCACCTATTCTAATTTAATTTACATTTCAGGAGGTACTGCAACTTCATGAGGTAGGAACTGAATCTATTTTTTCTTACTATTATAATCCTAACACCCAGCATGGTGCCTGGTATGTGGCAGATGTCTAAGGAATGTTTAAAGAAGAAGTGAATAAAGTAATACTGCTCTTCACAATTTTGAAAACAAGCGTCTTTTTTGCTTACTTCCTGGTTTGGGTAAATATATGTGAGCTACTTGAAAGGCAACTGGGAATTCCAAACAAAAGTTTGATTTCAACACATAATAAAACAACAAATATTACTTAGGTTAAGACACTTGCCTTAATTTTTAGGTTGATTGATAAAAGAATCAATTATACCTGGGTTCTTAGTTTAAAATTAAAACCTTTCAAAATTAGCCTTATGTGTGTGGTCCATATAGTTCATGCTTAAATAAAAATAATAAACATCAGCTTCTTAATTGTTCTTCCATCTCACCTACATTGCCTACTCCTGTCTGACCTACTCTGCTCTAGAGTTACCTTTTCTAGCATGATCAACTTTTTAGCATTCTTGTGATCCCAGATTAATGGGTCATTTTTAAATTAAAATATTTGCAAAATCTTACTAGCAATATCCTAGCAAAAATATTACAGAAACATAAGGTAAACTATGGTCTGCAGTCTAGAGGGTTTTCATGGGAATGCCTGTCTGGGCTAGTCTTTGGGGTCCAGACTGAAGGTAATCACATCCAACGTTTCCTAATCACTGAAGCTAAAGCAGGATTTCCGTGCCAAGTAGGCAAAGCACAACCCTTAGAGACACTCTTGCCTCAGAGTAAGATGATGAAACCCCCAGATGGTGGTTTGTTATTTCCATATGGCACAGGCAAGTGTCCAATGTCGACCAGGAATGAAACTGAAGCATAAGAATGGTCCACAAGAGTGCAACTTTCACAATAAATGTGTATGTGTGGGAGGGCCTTTTTTCTTTCTTTCTTTCTTTCTTTCTTTCTTTCTTTTCTTTCTTTCTTTCTTTCTTTCTTTCTTTCTTTCTTTCTTTCTTTTGCATAAGCTATTGCTCTGTACTTAACAAAACATTCTTGGTGGTAGCGGTGACAGTGGTAGATGTCATCCCACTGCAATAGCTAGCTCCTGAGGATATTACAGTGGCTCAGTCTGAGCACTGTGGCTTCCAAAAGTGGAGGTGGAAATTAAATGGCATTTACGTAGCAAAGCTGTAAGGATAATTAGTAATTCGACACACAGCCACTCAGGGCAAGATCAACAGGAGGAGTAACACAGCATCATATGACAACCGTTTAATGGGCTGTGTGAAATGAGTGGGTGGTCTAGGCTTGGCTCTGGCCAGGTACTGGTTCCCACACTCCCAGGCCTGGGAGAGGGTCTAGAGTTCAGTGGCACACAAGGAGTTCCTCACACAGCTCTGTCTGGGTAGAGTTAGCCATCAAAGCTCCATTAGGCCAGTGGCTGAAACTCCTTTGGATAAATAAAAGCATTCAATGAAGCTACAAATGTATGACATTTTAAGTGCACTGACCTAACTAAATTATACCAGTTAGGATAATTTTTTAACTTGAATAGTTTTTCCATTTCTTTGCCACAACATTACAGCAAAGGAACTGGGCAGAGTCATGCTAATCCTGGGGAAAATGAATGTTTGTATAGAGGAAGGGCAGGAAGGCTTCCTGTTGAACTTTAACTGCAGGAAATTAAAAATACCCTTTCATTCATGAAAAATGCTTTACAATGGCCTGACACCATGATAATTCACATGATTGTTGGGTAGAGCTCAGTCATCTTTGGTTATGAAATTTTCATCTGTTCTTTACCTCAGCTAGACCTGAAAGGTCATACCAAACCTTTCTTGAACAATATAGATCACTCTTCTGTGATCAGTGCAAATAAATTGAACATACAGAGAAAAGCAAAAATTTATACTGGGTTATGCTAAGAATTGCTAATAACATTTTTCAACACTAAAGCTTTATAGATATTTAATTCAATTGTCACAGGACTACTGTGTGCTATTCTAGAAACTGTTCTCCCAACACTCCAGCCTCCATCTAAAGAGAGCTCAAGCATAGGTCAACACACAGATAATTTTCAAATTCTTCACAACAGAGGTCAACAAACTGGTCTTGTAAAAGGCCAGGTAGTAAATACTTTTGACTTTGCAGGTCATACAGTAGGTCTCTGTCACAACTACAAAGTTCTGCCATCATAGCCTGAAAGCAGCCATGAAACAACATATCAACAAATGGGTATGGCTGTGTGCCAATAATAGATTATTATTTTAAAAAGTAGGCACCAGGCCCGAGGACTTATAATTTGCCAACACTTACTCTAAAACATGTAAGTCTGAGAAGGAAAGAAGGCACAGCCAAAGTTTACTATTTTTTTTTAACCATAAATTTTTGCTTTTCTCTGTTGTTCAATTTATTTGCACTGGTCACAGAAGATCTAACTTCTTTCAGTTCATGGCTATGGAGACATGAATTAATCCCCTTAGCCAGATGCAGAAGCAGCTTCACTGTCAGAGTATTTTATTAATTCATGATTTATGCTTCATCTACTTTTGAAAAGGATCCGAGGTGACTGTTACTGGGAATACAAACGTACAGGCTCACTTATATGGTGTGATTTAAGATATCTCTCCAACCAATGCAATTCTAGGTAAAATTAAAGTCATCACTTAGAAATTTGTTTGAAACAATGATTTGCCTTCCTCTAACCCAGTTAAAATGGGCTGTGCCAAGCTTGAGCAGACACAGTCAAGAAGAAAAGAGGGTCTCCTCAGGAAGTGACCAAAACATACCACAGTCTATGGAATGGGGTATGAACTAAATTCAGAGTTAGTATCAAATCATAGGATTATTCATCATGAAAGAGAGAAAAAGGAGGAAAAAAAGAGCACATAACTTTTTTGTGAAATTACTATATGATGAGCATGGTGTTAACTATTTTTAAAATGGGCTATCCATTGAATCTTTTCAATTCTCCAAAGTAAGTATGTTTAACTTCATATTACAGAAAGAAAGAAAAGAAAACATTTCCTCCAAATTTACATAATAATAGTGGCTTTTGGTGTTAGAATTTGAACGCAACTCTTTCTTGTTTTGAAGTTTATGGCTTTCTGCTATTACAACACTCCCTCTGAACACAAAATACCAACATTTTGCCCATCTCAAGTTAAAAATTCTCTTACTTCTTCTTAATTACTTTGACCTATGACTTGCTCTTATTCTCTGCTTATTGTTAAATCAAATCATAATCAATACAACCTTAAACAAAACCAGTTCTATGATTGGAATATAGTTCCTCAAGTCTGAGGTTACTGGGCCAACAGTAATCTAAGAATAGACCATAAAGCAAAAAATATATACTCTCTCTCCTTTCTCATGCAGTTAACTGGGGCTGGCTTCTGATTAAGAAAACTGAAACTTTAAGTAAACATAATCAGACTAGAAAATCTATGGGAGGAGCTAGAGATTCCAGAAATCCTTGCGTTCTCTGTAATCATGAGAACCCTACAGGAAAATTATATGTTTATAATAAACTCTATGGCTCTAACCCCCCTTTCCATTAACTTCTTTTTCCTTTATATAAATACCCCCATCTTGGCACGCAGGCTAGATTGTACACATAGTTTGCTGCATCTGTATGCTCTAGGTTGCACCTTATTCTTCTTGAATAAATCATTTTGATGACAAAACATCTAGTCAATATTATTTTTCAGTTGACACTTTGAACTAGTCTATAATTCTCATGCATTTAGCTACAAATCAGATCTGATAGTATAATAAGAAGAATAGGTAACATTTACTGCATACTAAGTATAATCCAGTTAGTGACATCATTCAGAATCTTTGATAATCCTATGAGATGTATACTATTATCTCCATTTTATGGAAACTGGCTCTAACTAAGAGTTAGAATAATTTGTTCTGGATCACCCAAATAGTAAGTGGCTGAGCTGGAATAAATCCACAATTTCTTAAATTATTTTAAATTCAGTCCATAGAGAAAAAATTGCAATGATATTCTTCCTGCGCATCAGTTACAAGCCCCCTCCCCTCAGTGAGGTGGCTAACTTCTTTCCTACCACTACCTGAGTGCATGTTTGAGCCCCAGGGAAGGAGTTTGAGGAAGAGTAAATAACTCTCTCATTCCAGTCTACTCACTCTTTTTGCCTTCTCAGGAACCTCTACAGAAATTGGAATTGAAAGTAGTTTTAAAGAGGGTCAGGGGAAAGGACAGACATTTTTTTCAGGAGACATAGGAATAGCTTAGTAATAAAGTCCTTTTAAAATTTTTCTTTGGAGGATTTAAATTTATGTATTTTTTTTTATCCAAAAGTGATCATAAGTGGAATTAAGATACTGTACTTGCCAGAACTCTATATTCTACTCACATTGAGATAGAATTTGTACAAAACATAAAGGAAAGTGAATAAGATTTCTTTCTTCTCTCTTTTTTTTTTTTTTTTGTTTCCCAACAACCAGCTACTCAGAGCACCCAGGTTTTTCAATGTTAGAAACCTAGGATTCATGATTTTTTTAATTAACTATCAGAAAGCCCGCATTCTGTGTGCACTCACCTAAAGCTATGAGTCAAATGTCCAATTGTGCATTTTATTCCCAAGTAGAAACATTCCAGTTTCTCTAACATTGTTACACATAGATTGTCCTTTTAGCCTTTCCTTATAACAGAATATAATAACGAATCTCGTTGCCTATATGGAATCAAGATACGATTCTTAAACAACAAAGACTGTAATTTGTATTACCAGTACAGTGAGTCACCCTATCACTTATATCCTGAATAAATGTGAGATGCATCTGTTGAAATGGAATCCGTGGGCTCCCTTTAATGGGCCAAATGTCTCCAAGGACAGAATAGTGGGAGGAAGTGATCCAGCTGCTCAGACTACAAATCTTTTGTCCTTGAAAGAAAAATCAGGAAAGCATCCTGTAAAAAAATAAATGTACGCACTTTACCTTGGGAAAAGATTAACTAAGCTTAGTTAGAATGCTAATCATCTGACTGCAACATTTCCATTTATTCCTCACAGGAGGTCTGGCAAGAGTGAATTTTCCTCCCTGGTGTGTTTCTCAAACTATGGTTTTCAAACTTTTCCAATACCACTTCAGGTTGGCAAAAGAGCACATAATCTACCACATCCTACCTACTCCCATTGCTACTGCAGAAGAAACCTCACCAAATAAGGAAGGAAGAGTGTTGTTGCTGATAATGCACCAAAATATAGCATAAAAATATGTGTATAAAGTGAGAGCATCTGAGCAATCTAAATCTGCTTAGGGCATCTTTGAATGGCCTCGGGTGATGTGCAAATGCCTTTGGACAAGGGCAAGGCTACTTTGTAAGAGAAAAGAGGATTTTCCTTGTGAGAGAAAGTTGAAAGGGAGCTGGCATGATAGTTGCTCCAAGTCTCCTTGGGTTCAATATTTCTTCCTGGCATTTTCATTACCCCAATCTCACTGATGTAGGGTGAGAGGGCTACCCTCTGGAATCTCTAGGAAGATCATAACATTGCTTGCCTCGGCCCTCCCACGTGTGCCCCAGAGAGGGAACCTCAGAGCATAAAGGATGCATTAGAAAAGCTGTGCCTCACAGATTACTTATCTTCTCACCCTAAGGAGGTCAGGTTTAATTTCTTTTTCCACTCCACTAGTATGGAAAAAGCTGTAAAGAAAAGAGAGCTCCCAACCTTGCTGGGGAAAGGAAATGGGAGGGGAGGCACTGAAGACAACAGACTAGCTCTGGCAAAGGCCATAGCAACTGATGAATGTGCACAGAGGTGCATATTTTGGTGTTAGCAGCAAGAAAAAAAAAATACCAAGCCAACCAAATAGCTCGAAGCAGTGGCAGACAGCAGAGTGGGTAAGAGGGTAAAGCAAACTCTGATCAATGTGTACAGGAGACCTCTGAGGCACCTTGCTCTCCTTACTGTAAATATGTTTGGCGTGGGAAATGTGTAATGGATCAGTTAGGGATTGTGCTGTTGAAATTAGCCACTGAGAAGACTGGGGACCTCTAGGGAGTTTTTTAACAGAAGGAAGTTCATCACCAGCTTCATAATGAATATTTATTGGGCATTTGCTTTGGACCAGGCACTGTGCTAAGCCCTTTGTATGCATTATCTCTTCAATCTCCATAACAACTCTATTTGGTAGATAAATAACTTCCCCAGAGTGGGGTGGCTATATTACAGATGAAGAAAGGGTGTCCCTTGGAAAATTAATAATCTTGCCCAAGATTACACAGTTACATAAGGCAGAGGAAGACTGATCCTCAGGTCTGTCTTACTTCAAAGCATAACTCTTTAAACAATGCTGAAGTTTTCCAGCAGCCCTGTCTTAGATGTCACCTGAGGATTTTCATGTATATTCATATGTGTGCACCATTCATGCAACAAAGATATATGAGAACCTGCTCTGTACCAAGCCCAGTGTTCAGCGTTGGGGAAATATTTGTGGACAAAAATCAGTAGAGTCCAATCTTCTGGAGCTCTCAGGCTAGTGAAGGAGATGGGCATAAATCAAATAGTTGAACAAATAAATGCCAAATTACAACTGTGATAAAGTTGTATGGGATTTTGAAAGCAAATAACAGGGGCATTTGCATAGTCTGAGGATTCCCTGCAAAAGGAATTGACGAAGGAGTTGACAATGAAAAAATTAGCAGAAAATAACTAGTTTAAAGGATAGAGTTGAGAAAAGCATTTTATCTTATACTAAAATCCTGTGAGAGAAAAGGAACAGGACCTGTTGGAAGAAATATTAAAAAAGGAAGCAGGGTATTACTGTGACTACATAGAGAGAGAGATAAAGGGTCTATGGAGGATTTCAAAAAAGAAGAGTCTTGCATATGTTTCAATGTTTATAGGAAGAATTTAGTGATATTAAAAGCCAAAATATATCTTGTTGGTCATATGCAAGACAGTGTTCTAAATGTTTTACATCTATTCACTCATTTAATCTTTCTAATAAGCCTCTGAACACAAGGTACTCTTATCATTCTCATTTTACAGATAAGGAAATGGAAGCACAAAGTTTAAGTAACTGCCCAGTTAGTAAATGTCAGAGCTCCAGGGCCCTTGATCTTAACCAATATGAAATCCTACCTTTATCTCTTTCAGAGAGGGGATAGATACATCAGAAAAAGTAAAATCAATAGGTTAAAATGGTAGTTCTTAAATACAGTACACATGAGAATCAACAAGTGTGCTCATTGAAATTCAACTTTCCATGCCCTATCTATTCCCCGGGTTTCTGAATTAATAGGTCTAGCCTTTTTCAACAGTCAGTGCAGATGATTCTGATGCAAGTGCTCCAGGAACAAAGCTTAAAGAAATGTTGCTTTGCTTTAACAATTGGGAAGCATGGGTGCAGATTCAAGTGGCTTAGTATGTTTGATAGAGGAGCTTGGGGAATTGCCCCTCAATAGCTTCCATTTAATCTGTGATATATAACATAGGACACCCAAATAGTACAAAACAAACCTGGATCTCATCAAAGGACCCTAGTCAACTATGAAAGGATTGAGAGCAACCCATTCCTGGCTTTGAGAACAACTGTCACAATGGATTGCTCCATTACTTGTCCACTCTTGCCCCAAGAGTGTCTTTAAAAGACTCTAGGTCTGTTCCTCAAGCAATTGCCATAATGAGTGTATATCCTAAGAGAGCAATAGAAAGGCCAGGTAATTGAGGAAAGACCAGATGAAGAATGGAGATAAACTAAGCATGCCAAAAATGCTGCAGGTAGAAGTATTATAAGAGGGAACCAATAAAATCCAGATGAGGAAAAGATGTATTTATGTCTGAAAAGGAGGTAAAAGGAAGACTCGATTTATTTAAAATGTCCTTATATTTGCAATGTACATTGTTTAAAACTCCTTTCATCCCAGAATTATTTCCCAGAACTTCCTACCGGGCTCCCAGAACACTGAAATTCACATCTGAAAAATCAACAGGAACAACGGGGAACATCTGTGGTCTTCAGCTTACACAGCTAATAGCCTTTCCTCAACTCTTACATCACCACAGAACACAAGCCAACATATGCTGTAAGGATGTAACCGGCTGCAGGAAAAACATTCATTATCAGGGAGAATTGCCCAACTCCTAACTATTCAGTTATGGAGGGAAAAAAGCATTCTATTTAATGGAAATACCTAAAGTTGACTTTTCTTAGTTCTTTTGTTGCCTTCTCATTGCCTGTTTCAGTTACCCACAAGTAGCAAATCTACAACAGGGATCGGATATGAAGTTCAGGTGACTCTCAACTATCTTTGTATTTAGCAATTTATAATCCACTTATAACCCAAATGTTTCATTTAGCAGTTTCCACTGCTCTCCTCATCAACTGTAAATAACTTCCTTGGAACCTTTAACCAAAGGAAGATGCCTATCCTGAATTGAACCTTATCTCCCTTCAACCTGCTACCATGAACCGAAATAGTCAATATTCAGGTGTTTAGACATAAGATTTCCAGTTTCCAGTTTTGCACGTGAGGAGCTTGAAGTCACCATTCCACCCTGTCATCAAATAAAATACTAAACAGGCTGCAGAATCCTTGGATCCTTGGATCATAAGAAAAAGGAGGACAAAGGGCAAACTGCTGCCCCCAAGGTTGGAGAGACAGGTAAATATAGGGAGTCATTGCTTACAGGAGCCAGAGACTCTGGAACAGAAACCAGTGCCAGGGTAGAAAAACCTAAGCTGCAATTGACAAATTGCCGGAAGCTCAATATGGACAACTCTGAGAGTTAAAAACTCCAGAGAGACCCCCAGTCATAGGGGGGTCTGCCCCATTTTATAGAGAAGTAAAAGATGCACCTCCTGCTCTGTGAACTGGGTGCAAAATATAGCATCCCTATCCCTAACTCCTCATGTGTTCGGGAGAAGAGGGTATATTTCACTTAGTAAATTAACTGGAAACAGAACTCCCCTAGGTAACTGGAGAGAAATGTCCAGGAACTCAGGCCAAGCTGAACCCACCATTCCTGGCCTTGTGGGCAGCCAGCCCCCACTTTTCGGAAGTGCCTCAGACAGGACTCTGCTGTGTTTCTTTCTCCAGTGAGGAAGCTTCCTGTAGGTCACTGTGTCTCCTGCCCTGCTACCACGAGAATAGCCAGAGCTCATCATCTGTGCCCCTCATCCTGTCAAGGGGAAATAATCAAAGAATTCCCATTTAAACCACCGGTGCTGGTGGAGAAACAGGAGGAGAAAGAGGGAAATTACAGGACAGGCCAAAAGGCTGCAGAAAATCATTTAAATATGCATATATATAACTCATAATGCACATATACATATAATATAAATATATACCTAATACATAATATAGGCAATGTATTACAAATATATATGTGAATATGTATATTTATATGATATATATTTTATATAGAGACATACACATGTAAATATATATATATATACATATATATATGTTTATAAAATATTACCCTTTCTTCCACCCAATGCAATATTGGCTCTGATTTCACAGTGCTTCAGAGCATAACCAAAAGATTCAAGAGAATTAAAAAAACAGAGCAGGTTTCTAGTAGGATGGGTGGTTGTTGTTGAAACTTGATTTGCGAGGCCAGGCTTAAAAGCTGATCCAGCCCACAGTAGACGGGTGCCTGAGGAAAGAAATGATTTGGCAATAGCTTCCAACATCTTTCCATCTCCAAACATGTAAGTTCAACAACCTACGCTGTTCCCTTATTCTTCCTCCAAATAGGAAGAAATACTTCTGGTAAGACATCTGTTTTAGCTTCCAAATGCCCTCGGAATACAGTGAACAGCCTAAGACCTGCCTGCTGGGAGGAGGCCAGGGTGGGGAGGGACATGCTTGGGACCACTTGGGTGGCAGGCAGTTCCTTCAGTGCCCAAGGGCACCTTGGCTTTTGAAGTTTGGAAAACTTCATCATGGCATATTGCTTTTCACACACTTTGATTCTTCAGGATGTTAAGAGATATGAAAAGGATAAACTTCCCTCCCTGAAAGAAAAGGGAGAATCGAGGAAGGACATATAGATGTACACATTTTCCTATCACCACAAATAATCCCCTAATGATCAGAGCCAGCCTGTAGCAAAGTACTGTAGGCCTACAGCTAAAGAGAGAAATCTGTGCTTGCTTTATGATAATAACGTTACTAATGAAAGTGTGTTTGTGAAGTGTAAGTCTCCTTAGATGACTGAAAAGTTCTTTTTTTAAACTGCAGAGTGACATTGCCTGTCCTAAAGCAAGCATGAAAGCACACCATGGTTTCCTTCCACCTGTTTTTATTATTTTCTATTTTGGAGGAGCCCAACCTGGCTTCTGTCTTTACCAATTGGACTGTTGTCATACTGTTAGAATGCACATTTCATTAAAGGTAAAAATCACCAATGCAAATCACTGGTATTTAAACAGTTCTAAATAAAAGCTTCTCCCATGGGAGTGTGTGTTAGAAGCTCAATACGACATAACTGAAGGCAGCTGAAAATAGAGAAGTAAAGGCCCTTTGCTCCTAGAATGCTAATAAATGCCTCTGTCTGGCATTTGAGATTTTCAGCAGCCTGCTTCCATTTCTCTTTCCAGGCATGCACTCATTTCTTCAAATCAGGACCTTTTTTTCCAGTCATATCAAGCTTCTTCTTGCTTCCATTCACCATGAATTTGTATCTTCACTAGCTCTTTTTGACCTGTCTCCCTGCCCTTACCATTGTGATTCTAACCAGCATTACAAGAACCTGTGTCCTAGAAAACTTGACACTTTAGACCACTGGATTTTTCCCTTCTCTGACTTCCACTGTACTCCCTCTTGCATACAATTAATTGACCCTTCAAACTATTCTGTTCCCTAGTTATCAGCACTGTGCAAGCAATGTTTCTCAAATATAGTATACCACACTATACAAACAACTGCTTCTTCAAATATATGTAAACAAATGTCAACAAACCAAATATACTGTATGTGGTATTAAACCACACACACACACCACACACACACACACACACACACACACACACACGTTACTGGATAAAGGGAGTCCAGGATGGGAGTGAAATTTTAAATGGTGATCAGGGAAGACATCTTTAAGGAGGATGCATCTGAAATGAAAAAGGGAACCAGCCCTACAAATGGCTGGGAGCGGGAATGTGGAGAAGCCCAGATCACAAATCAAAAAGGCCTGAGAGGAAACTAGCCAGTATCCCTGAGAGGTGCAAAAAAGAAAGCTGATTCATGATGTAGAAAGTGATAATGATGAGTTTAGAAAAGAAGGCAGTGGGAGATCATGTGGGTCCATGTTGGCTGGATAAGGAATGTGGGTTTCATTCTAAAAGCAAAGGCAAATCTCTGGAGGACTTTAATCAAGCAAGTGGTTTAAGCAGATTTATTTTAACAGATCTCACAGTTTGCAGTGTAGAGAATAGACTACAGGAAGGTAAGACCAGAGCCTGGAAGCTGACCTGTTGAAATTCCAGTTAAAGACGAGAGGAGTTTATGCTAGGGTAGTAGCCTTGAAGAAGAGAAGTGGTCCAGTTGGGGCCATATTCTGAAGATAGAGTTGACAAGACTTGGTGATGGATTGAATAAAGGTAATGAGGGAAATAGAGCCATCCAGAATAATTGTTAGATTTTTGGCCTAAGCAACTGGATGTCACGTGCCCCTGGTGGGCCCATGTTTTTATTATATCTCAGTCAATAAACATTATTATTATCTACCAATTATTGAATACCTATTATGCATTGTACATGTTTTAGGCATTATTTATAATCACTACATAAGCTTAGAAGGTAGGTATTGCAATTAGTATTTAACAGATAAGAAAAATGAGCCTTAAGAGGTTAACGTGCTCAAAATCACACAGCTAAAACAGGTTCCAAACAATATCCAACGTACTCCAAAATCTATACTGTCCCCTATTCAGTTATAACTCCTTTACTTATACAATTGACTGCTGGATGTGCCTTTATCACTAAAGTCCTCCTTTGATCACGTAGGCTACGAAAGAGACTGAACAGAAAGACATAGAATGAACTTCATTTCTGTCTAGATTATGAAGATTACATAAGATTTTTTAAAATTTACACATTTCTAGGAAGTATTTTTTGTGTTTATTATTGCTTGTTATTTGTTTTTTTTTTGTTAGAGTTTCTACATGAGAATTTTAGGAATCTAAAGCCAAGTCTGGAGAAAACCAGACTCAAATTCCAGCTCTTAATAGTGTTCTATATCCTTCAGCAAGTTTCTTAGCTGCTAAGAGTGTTAAGACTGATAAGACTTTTCTTGTCTATGAAATGGGTGTAATAATATTTACCTTAGATTAAATGAGAAATATAGGAAGCATTTAGCACAGTATCTGGCAAATAACAAACCCTCAAAAAATAAATAAATGGTATTTATAATTTTAGTGGTTAGCTTTCAAGTATTTTATGCTCTGTAATTTTTTTCTACCTCACTAGATGAGGCAACTCTGACTGCAAAAAAAAATAAAAGCAATTTGCCAGCCCAGACAAGAATTCTCACTTCCCAATTCCCTGAACATATCCACTAAGTCACAAGCGTTAGTGGATAGAAATGCATTTTTTAAACTGCTACTTAATTATTGCTCCTGGATTCTGTAGGCATCCAAACCATAGCTGCTGCAAACGAGCCATTCAAATGAATAAACTATAAAGTCATATAATCATGCTCCAGAAAGATTCCTAAATCAATTTTCTACATAATACACAATGCTGAAAAATCTATTGCTAGCAGGAAAATTGTCAGTGTGATCTTAAGAGATATTTTCATTTGAGAGATCTATAATCTGTTAAATTTACGTATCTTAAAACTATACATTGCCTAATCAACTTTATCAAGTCATCAAGCATAAAAGAATTCTGGAATCCGCAACACAGCCATCACTTCTCCTTAAGGCTAAAATAATTCCCTTTAGGTAATTGCTAGAATGGGAAGCAGTTCTGGTTGGTTATCAAAATCACCTTAATAGATAAGCAAAAATTATAAATTTCTCCAAATCTAAATTCCCGACTTTGATCCCATAGACCTTGGGTGGAATCTAGGAATAAATGTTTTTTTTAAAACAAAAAAAAAATCATTAGCAACCAGGCAAATGGAAATCAAAGTCATAATGAGATACCATGCCACATTAGGAGAGCTATAATCAAAAAGGTAACTGTTGGTGAGGGTATGGAAATTGGAATCCCCATGCACTGCTAGTAGAAATGTAAAATTGTACAGCAGCTTTGGAAAACAGTCTGACAGTTCCTCAAACGTTTAAATAAAGAGTTACCATATGACCCAGTAATTCTAGTCCTAGGTACATATGCAAAAAATAAATAAATAAATAAATAAAAATGAAAACATATGCCTAGACAAAAATTTGTGTATGAATATTCATAGCAGCACTATTCATAATAGCTAAAAAGTGGAAACAATCCAAATGTCCATCAAACAATGAATTCATTAATAAAATGTGGCTTATCCATACAATAGAATATCATTCATCCATAAAAAGTAAGAAGATACTGATACATGTTATCACATAGATAAATCTTGTAAACATTGTGCTAAGTGAAAGAAATCAGTCACCAAAGCCCACTTATTATATGATTCCACTTGTATGAAATCCCCAAAATAGGCAAATATACAGAGACGGAAAGTAGATTAGTGATTGCCTAAAATTTGGGGGTGGGGGTAAGGTAGGAGGAATAGGGGAATGTACTTCTAATGGGTATAAAGTTTTGGGGGAGGATAATTAAAATAGTCTAAAATTGTTTGTGGTAATGGTTGCAGATCTCTGTGCATGTACTAAAGCTATTGAATTGCACAATTTAAATAAGTGGATTGTACAGTATATGAATTAAAATTCGATAAAGCTGTTATGTTTTTTAAAAAGTTGCCTAGGTGATTCTGAGGTGTAGACAGGTGTAAAAACCACTGTTCTACATCCTGGCTACTCTAAGTGTGGTCCATGAACCAGCACCATCTGCATGCCCTCCTGAGAGCTTGTTAGGAATTTAGAATCTCAGTTTTGGGGTAGAACCTGAGATTCTGCATTTTAATGAGAACGCTGGTTAACTGAAGTAGACATTATAGTCTGAGAAACACTGCTCTAAGATTCTCTTTAGAACCTTCTCAAAACTTATCTACTCAATCCTGAATAATCAGGACAAAGGCTTTGACCTCTTTAATGCCTAAACTTGATGAGCAGGCTAACTAACATTGAGAGTTCATTCAATTGTGGGAAAATTCATGAAAACAACCTCAGAGGAAGCTTCAAAGAGAAGACCTTCATAAATAATCTCCTCAGTATGTCATAGGAGCTTTAAGCTGTGTTGCTAGAATCTCACTGGAGAACATAAAAATGTTTCTGATTTTAGTAAAGGGAAGAAGAGGATTATGTTAACCTGATAATCAGTCGGAGCCCAGGCATAAGGGATTTAAGAAGCTAGAGCGGAGAGGAAGATACATGTTTGCATAATTTGACATGTAACTAAGTCACTCATTGTTTTTTGTCTGTCTTTAGTTCTCTTAATGAAAAATTTGTGACTTTTTTACACTGTCACAAAAGAATGGTGACTTTTCTTTCACAATCGGCAGATCATCTCACATATGGTTTATCCAACAGTCAGTGTTCCTTTTTTTTTTTCTCCCCATGTTACTTTCCAGCTTTATTGAGGACATTGTGGTAAGTGAAATAAGCCAGATATACAAAGATAGATACTATATGATCTCACTTATATGTAGAATCTAAAAAAATCAGCTCATAGAACCAGATAGTAGGGTGCCTTTTAAAAAATTTAATTCTACATCACAGAGATGTTACATTGGTCCCTAGGGCAATGCTTTCCAAAACATGTTCATTTGACATTCCAATTAATACTACAGGGTCAACTTAATTCAAATATAGGCTCTCATGTACCCACGTGAAATTGTAAAAGCCATAAAACAGTGCAGTAAGGAATCATTTTTATGTCTTTATTCTATTCATAGTGGCTGTATTCTGCAGTTATTAGATGAACTATGTTGATAGACCAACTTAGTTTGAATCTCAGAAATACTATTTAATAGCTATATGATTTTGTACAAGCTACTTAAGCTTTTCAAGCCTCACTGTCCTTTTCTTTAAATTGATATAATCACTTCATTAAATTGTTATAAGGAAAAAGTGGCATAATGTGAATAAGTATTTAATATTCCTCTTAGAACATGGTAAGCTCTCAGTAATGTTAGCTATTATTATCATCCTCATCAAGATTCCAAAACAAGAATATTAATAATGTTTGACAGTATTCTTGCTTTTAAACCATTTTATAATCTGACTAAAATTTAGTTTAAAAAGATGAAATGCATTTACAGTACAAGTTGACAATCTATAAGGCAAAATGGGTTTAGATATAGAGCTACAGGAGATCAAGGTGAGATACCCGAAAGCCTGAGTTAAATAAAGGTATTTACCAAGAAAGAGAATAGCTGGCCTAGGTCCATCTCCTAAGCCAATCGGACAAGTTAGTTATCAATAAAAGGGATTGATGGGGTTGAATTGTGTCCCCCTCAAAATTCATGTTCAAGTTATAATGACTAGTACCTCAGAAAGTGACCTTATTTGGATACTGCATTATTGTAGATATAATTAATTTAAGATAAGGTTATATTTAGGATGAGCCCCTAATCCCATATAACTGGTGTCTTTATAGCAATGGGAAACTTGGACACAGACACACACTTAAAGAAAACATTATGTGATAATGAAGGTAAATACCTGGGTGATGCTTCTACAAGAGATTCTCTCTCACAGCCTTCAGAAGGAACCAACACTCCAACACCTAATCTAGGGATTCTAGCCTCCAGAACTGTGAGAAAATAAACTTCTGTTGTGTAAGGCATCTAGTTTGTGGTGCTGTGTCATGGCAGCCCTAGGATATAATACAACACCAAATAAGGGGCTTGGTAACAAATAATGCCGGTCAATGGGTCCATACAGTAGGTGTAATTTCAAATTACTTGGAGGGCTCCTTAAAATATACATAGCTGGGCCTCACCCTAAAGTTTCTAAATCAGTATATCTGGGGTGGTGTTGGAAAATTTGTATCTCTCATGAAAATATACCTCAGAAAAAAAGAGATTCCTGAGGGTTGGAGATTGGGGATCAAGAACCTGCTGCGTAGGAGAACACAAGAGTTAGAGTCCTGCCTCCTCACAAAATCTCCAAGTTCCCCAACCTTGCTCTCGCCGTACCCCATTTCTATAACAAATTGAAGAAAATAGTTTATTTTTAATCAATAGAAAATATTGTTTTTGACCTTACTAATAGATTCAGATGCATCAAATCAATCAGGGTTGGGAACTGCTAATCCAGATTGCTGAAAAAGAACTTTCCAGTAATCTCTTAGAACTGAAGTGTAAGAACAGCGTGCATCAGAATTACCTAGATCTAGGATCCGGTCTAGATCTATTGAAGTAAAATTTCTAAGGGTGAGGCCAAAGCAAGTGAGTTTTTAACTGATTTTTCAAGGAATTCTGATGGACACCAAACTCTAAAAAAATATTTAATTAGTCTTAGACCCATCCCTAATTCACTCTACTTTTTTCTCATAGACAAATGAACTTGGTTTTGTGCCGAGGCACAGCTCTGAGACAGTAGTGAAATGGATGTGGGCTTTGAACTCAGTCTGATTTGGGTTTATGTCTTGTCTCTGCCCATAAATAGCTGAATGATTTTGGATAAGTTAAATAAGCTCTCTGAGTCACAGTTTATTCATCTATCAAATAGGGCAGCCATATTCTTTCTCTAATTAGTTGAGAATTAGAATTAATATATATACATGATTTTACAAAATAATTGATATTTATTAGAAATGAAAGTCATTATCTACAATGCTCCTGAGAACTTTATCAATGATCATTACTCTTAAGATAGTATCAATAAATAACAACAAAATCTCTTATTATATTTACAAAGTTTCACAGATACTAATTAGCAGGCTATCCCAGGTGTCTAACAATACCTAGCATTTAGTAGACACAGGTAAATATTTATTTATTGCAATAAAATAATCCCTTATAGGATAGATGTTAAGAACTCAGGATTCAGAGCCTGATTAAGTTCAAACCTTGGCTTTGCTACTTAATCTCTGTATGACTAAATTTCCTCATGTGTAGCATGGTGATAATAGAAACTACAATCATAGAAGTACTAGGTGTATTAAATGAGTTAGTATATGCAATGTAATGGTAAAATGGTACCTAGCACTACATAAGGGCTTGCTCTTTTCTTTTTTCTTATTAATATTATTATTAAGCATGTAACTATTAAGGGAATACTAATAAAAAGTTAGTGGCGAGAAATAGGAAAACCATTTTAGAAAAAAAGTGAGTTTTGAACTATTCTCATAAAGAAAAAGAAAAATCAACTGTGTATTATAACACACTAGAAATATTCAAGTCATTACAGTAACTAGCCAGGGAAAGTGATTAGGAAATTAAACCCTGTCATAAGTCTGATTTATATTGATGATCACCAATGGTAACTTGTGCCCCGAACTTGGATTTTAATATAATTTAAAAAATGAGGGTCAGGGAGCAAGAGAGACTGAGGCAGTCTATCTTGGCCAAGTAATCATGTTTTTTACTATTCATTTAGCTCTGAGCTAGGTCTATGTGATCTGTTGGTGAGTATTCAAGCACAGCAGAGGCTTGTTAATACTATTCATTACAGCATGGTTTGAGACATTTTACAAGTTCTCCCAAATGTTGGGGTCTATTTGGACTTTCCTGGATTAAATAAGAGAATATATGGGAAACATCTTACTATAGCAGGCACGTGAAGAATATTCAATAAAAATGACCAGGTTCTGAAGAAATCATACAACAGGGAAAATTCCTACCTATGTTAAGAAGCAAGTACAAAAACATAAGTAAATGGAGCCACAGGTGCAAAAAAAGAGTTGGTAAGAAGGAAATAGACAGGCGGTTCATGGGTGATGTCATGGATTTTCCAGCTTTGCCTAGAGTGCCCTCTGCAGGGAAGATGGGTTGTGGAAAAATCCCAGATTTTGCTCGATTTATGTTTTTTCAGGAGCTTTACAAGAGCCACGGAAGATGAACTCTGAACCTGAGCTGAGTAAATGAGTGACAATATGTGGGCTTCCCTTGCTCCCTGGCTGAAAATTAGAGTCCTACTGAACTCAGGGTTTGGTTCCTGGTTTTGTCGTTCACTCTACACTCTAGCAATCTGAGCTATCTACACCATTTCCACTACCCTGTCACTGAAATGGGGATAAAATAGTAGCGGCTTCATAGTGTGTTCATTCATTCGACACATACTTTTTGCTTACTTTGTGCCGTGTAATGTTTGTGGCCCTGGGAACACAGTGGTGGACAGAACTGACAAAAATCTATCCCCATGTTAGAACACAACATGGAATTTATGTTCTAGCTGGGGAGATGGTGGCCGAGCAGCTTGCACAGCATTCTGCAGAACCCTTTCTTATCCTGAGGCCCTCTCAAAACTAGCATCTTATGGGTGATATAGCACATCAAATCAGGTATATATTGCTTCCATTACTCCATATGACGTCTTCTTTTTAGTTGTAGGAATGGATAACTTAACCTTAGAAGGGATAACTTGACATGTCTCAGACCATTGCAAATCTAGAAATTTCACGGAGGTGGAAACCCCTGAATTTTTATGGGACTTATTTCCTATAGCCTAGCAGGCAACTGTCTTACCAAGTAGCCAAAATAGTTGCTATCTCCTCTTCACCAGGTACAATTAGTATATCATCAGTATAACAGACCAGTGTGAGGTCTTGAGGAAGAAATCAGACTGTATTGTGACCTTGGGGCGAGTATTTAATGATATGTGTGCAAAAGATGCTTAACATAGTTCGAGGACAGAGCAAATCCTTGACAAATGTTATCATTGTTGCTCTGCTCAAAATCATCGATGCTACAAATCAGGATGCTAGGCAGGGGCCAGTAGCAGCGGCTGAGGAAAGCTGCTCATGGAGTGGGATTCTTTTCTGCAAACCGCTCTGGTGTTTCTTCTCTTTATTTACCATCAAATTGTTTTTGATATGAACGAATGTTTTACGCTACACCTCAATAAATATTTCTCAAATTAAAGCGCCACTTAATTGCATCTCAGCAATGCTCCCTTGTGACCGCCCCATTAGGCTTAATGAATAATTCCTCGGCTTCCTGGGATGCATCCCGCTGATCTTAAAAACTAGAAGAAATAATGCGGTGTTTTCCTTTCAAGCCCTCACTTTTTTCTCTTCGCAAACGCACGCGCAGCTGGCTTGCAGGGCGAGAGATGCTGAAGGAGAACAGGCTTGGGTAGGTGTGGGTGGGTCACCCGCCGGGTTAGGCCGGAGCCCGGACCTGCGCCCAACCCCACCACGTCCTGCCACAGGAAGGTTGTTCTGGGACCTCTTGCTGTTCCCAGGCACTTGAATATCAGCTGCCTCCTAGGCGTTGCAATTTAATTCATGCTTGGGAGAGTGCAAAATAGACCTCGGGCTGCCGGGGAGCTACAGGCGGCGGGGACTTTGTTCAATGAACCACCGCAAAGGGAGAACAGCTTCGATCCACAGGCTTCAGCAGCCGGCGCCACAGGGTCCGGGGGTCGCACTGGCAACCAGAAGACGCCTTTCTCCCAGGGTAACTGTGGGGGTTGGGGAGAGGGAGCAATGGTGAAAGAACCTCCTTTTATCTTTTTGCGTTCTTTCATCGATCTCAGGGCATCACTCATTAGGCACCAGTGCAAGTCAGAGACATATGTCCATATGATTTACTCTTTTTTTTTTTATATAGTTTTTATTAAAGCCTAAAAAAATCTTTTCACTGTGATTTCCTCCCCCAGTTCCGGAAAGGAAGCCCTTAGAACTGGCCTCTAAGACTGTAAATGTATCCCAGATGGAGAAGAGTGCAGGGAGTCTGGCTCTTCTTCACACCAGACCCTGCCTGCTCCCTCAGATTAAAATCCTAATAGCTATCATTTCATACAGAGTCAACTCTGTGTCTATAAAGATCATTTCATCTAATACCCATGAGGTAAATACTGTCAGCATCGCCATTTTACAGATGACAATACTGAGGCCTGTAGAGGTGTGCCAACTTGCCTAAGGCCACATAGCTAGAAAAGCAATGAGTATGGGTTTGAAATTCAGATAATCTTATTCCAGAACCAGAATTTTCAAATTTCCATATTCTCCCCTCCTCACCCAACCCTTCTTTGATATCTTCTCCTTACAATTCTTTTCTTTTCTTTTTAAATTTGATCCCAATTTGAGATTTGACCTACACGAATGACAAGTCTTGTGTCTTTACTTGCTCTGTTTGATGACAAGAATAGGGAATGCATGGGGATCTGTAACCTTAGTTCTTTTATCTTTTTAAGTTTTCTTTGTTTTTTGGAATTTTTCTTGGAGATATTTGCAATACGACAGCACAAAAAACTGATATGGTCTGGATTGCCAACAACTTAGTAAAATCATATGCAAGAACTGGTGCATCTGGGTTAAAGATATAGTGGTTTGGTCCTAGACCACTGCAATAAAGCAAATATCACAATAAAGAGAGAGACATAATATTATTGGTTTCTTAGTGCACATAAACCTATGTTTATACCATAATGTAGATACAGTATTAAGTGTGAAATAGCATGTCTTAAAAAACAATGTGCATACTTCAGTTTAAAAATACTTCACTGTTAAAAAATGGTAGCCATCACCTGAGCCTTCAGGAAGTCATAACCTTTTTTGCCTTTTGAGGCTGAGATGTTGACTAAAAATGGAGTATCTGCGAAGAGAAATAAAGTGAGGTATGCCTGTAGTGGAAACCTCTGGACTTGAAGTCAGATAACTGGGTAATGCTGTTTCTGCTCCCTGATATATACCAGGTGACCCAGGTATGTCACCTAACTCTCTGAGCTTAGTTTCCTTGTCAAGAAAATGAAGGAAAGCTTTATATTTACCCCACAAGCATTATTTTGAGGATTACACATAGTAAGTAAGATGTGTGCAGGCACTCTTTGCTCTGTATGTAACCTTTCCTTCTGTTGCCTTTTATCAGTGCTGTATAACTAAGAGAAGGAGGTGCAGTATGAGGGGTCAGGGGACTAAGACAGACAAAGCTGCTGCTAGGAAGAAAAGCAGAACGGTTTTTCTCCCTTCGCCTGGGATGCTCCTGGGAGGCGCCCTCTCTTCCCAGGACCAGCTCCAGCAGCTCCCAGCTGGCCCTTCCTTCTCAGCTCTCCTAAAGTGTCCAGCTTGGAAGGGAGATCACATTCTGGTTACCACAGTTTCAAAACTCAGAACTGAATCATAACTTATCTTTCTCATTCCCTCAACACAGGCAGCCTACAAACAAGCAACAGAAAATGCCCCTTGTCAGCTCATTGGTGATGTGAAAAAAAAAAAAAAGAAAGAAAGAAAGAAAGAAAATGTGCTCTCTGGTTGAGCAGAAAAGACAGATTGGGGGTTCCCACGCATTCCCCTCAGTACTCTAGAACATAATTACAAAGGAGGCACACAATGAAATTATGCCTTCATGGGTTCTTTGTTGAAGGTAGGTTGAAAAAAAGAAAAAAAAAAAAAAAAAGAAAAAGACAGTTTAAACTTCTGAAAAGGATTATAGCCAAAGAGGATGGATGGCTTTCTTCTCTGTCTCTGTGAACAACTTTGACCTTTGTTTCTTCATTACACTCCTATTTCCTGCAGAAGAGTCGTTGTATTGTCCTGAAAATCAATACTGAGCAGGCTGCCATCTTTCCCCTCCCATCCCGCAGGCATGAACAACTTGTGTGGCAGCCCCTCAAATGCATCTGTCTCATGTGTCAGTCACTCTTCTCCCTTTCTCTATTTTTTTCACTATAGCAAATCTCCCCCATGTTTGATTATACTGTTTGCACATCTGTCTCAAAGAGGAAGACATTTCAAGACTTATCAGCACTCTCCATGCCTACAGCAGGACTTTCTCAGGTTTTTTCTTTTTTGAATATGGATATCTTTTTAAATAAAAGAATGAAGAGAAAAAAGCCAGACAATTTGTGACAATAAACACAGACTGAAACAAGAGAGGGCAGGATAGAGATATGGGAGAGAAAGCCTAAGGCCACCTGTTTGGAATAAATTAGAGAAGTTTAAACAAAAATATTCCTAAGTCTCAACTCAACCTCCAGGAAAATGGTGCATTTCCCAATTCCCTACTCCCACATTTTACTCTGGAAAGAAGGAAAGAGAGAAAGAGAGAATGACAAGAGTAGATGGGGCAGAGAAAGATGGAACTCACAGGGTGGTCCACACTCTTTTGCACAGTTAGAGAGCGGAAGAGGAAGCAACACCTGCAGGAGCTTGCTTCTGCTGAAGAACTGCCCTGATAACCCAGAGCTGGAGATTTCATTTTAAGGGTGGGGCAGCGGCGAGGAGGAGGTGGGGAGTGGTTCCCAACCTTCCTGAGACAGGAGGTTATCTACTCTTTTAGGAGAATAGCCAAACCACAGTGATGGTATTTCCTGAGCAAAGCGCAAAACGAATAAGCTGACCAAAGGCTTTGTAAAATGGTAAATACAGTTATATAAGTAGATTATATAATGCAACTTATATAAATACATTTATCAAGAATTAAATCATTTTATTAGGAAATAATAAAATTAAGACTTTTGTAGAAAAAGCTTAAACATACACGTACTGTACCCATATTTGTAATCACTGCTGCTCCCTTTAGGCATGCACCTGCATGGGTACTCTCTCTCTCTCTCTCTCTCTCTCTCTCTCCTCTCTCTCTCTCTCTCTCTCACTCTCATCACATGCGTGTGCACGCGCGCGCGCACACACACACACACACACACTTATACAAGCACAGGCTTACTATGTAAGTATTTTGAAATCGCTTATCCTGATCATTGAAGTATTTCAGTCATGTCCTCCTGGAGAAAACTCTAGTCCCTAAGAAGGTCCTTATTGGTGAACTTATAATACCTGGCCTTGGGGAAGATGATCATACTAGGTTATGGTTATGCTGATCTTAGACAGATTGCCTTGGCCTTCAAATCCTGCAGTGTAGACCATGGCATTGAGAGTCATTGTTGGCTGAAGTCTAAGTGAACACAAACTATTCGGAGGCAGTTTCTTTATATTATTGAATCCGTTTCTTCGATCCAAAGATTCCACTTTTACACTGAAGATCTTTGTAACAGCACTATTTTAGCATGAAAATTGAAAACAAGCTAAATGTTCATCAATAGGAAATTATTTAATAATTTGTCATTTCCATAAAAAAATTATATAGATACATATGTATTGACATGTAAAGATGTTCACAACATATTGTTTAAGGGGGGATGTAGTGGAGATGACAGGCAATTCATACAACACAATTGAATTTTATTTTATATAAATATTCATTTTACATATGTAAACATATAAAAATCCTTGTTATGCATAGGAAAAATTCTACAACAAAATATTAACAGGGTATATTTGGATGATATTATTATACTTAATATTCTTTTTTATCTAAAACTTATCTACATGTTTTGATTATTTTTTGCAATAATCAGAAAACATAATAAAAATATTTTAACCAAATTACTCTAGGAAGAACTTCCTTACCTACCCAATGTGTAGCCAGTTTCTACTGCTAAGTACATAAGACTAGTTCTGTAAAGATGGTCAGTCCTACCCCAGCATAGCATGAGAACAGCAGACCATCAATGGCTATGAGAGATGTATAAGCAGAAGAACCTACTTCAGCTTCACAGTGAGAGGCCCTGCGAGCCCTAGGGACATGGCAAGCATCCAAGAGCCACACAGATGTGGCACTGGGTTGCAATAGGGTACTAGAAACACTGCACTTGGGATAAGGAGGCATGATATCTGCTCCCTCACGCTTTGACTCCAAAATGTAAATACAAAATCTAGGGAAAAAAACAGGAAGGAGAAAAGAACACATTTATTGAGTTTGCCTTGAATTTACTATACTTCAGTTTCCACCGTTTGGGAGATTTTGCTAGAAATAAGTTAAATTGTAGGAAACTAAAGAAAAATTAATATACAACCTGAGTTTCACCTGAGTATTGTGCCTGATTCACATAAACTAAGGATTACAACTGAGGGATTCTACTCAAGGACTCCCTGGAATCAACCTGGGACACCTCATTGTCATATCTCTTTTTCTGATCAAGCTGGCCAGCCCCACTATACTGTGCTGATCACTCTGACTAGCTACTCACTTATCATCTAGCTTCAGGGAGATACACAGAAAATACACAGGTCACTGTATTTTTCTGGACCCCTCCCTTAGTACATGTGTCTTTGGTAGGCCCTCTTATCATAATGGTATTATTCGATATGAAAAAATGGTTTTGGAATAGAATGTCACTATTCTGAAGGACTTTTCTACTTTACTTTTAAAGACTCTATCCACTCACCTTTGCATGTATTGTTTAACATACATATGTCCCTATAATAACCAGAAACAAATATCTTGATCTTTATTTTCCAAGTGAAACCAAGAAAGGCAAAAACAAAGCAGCCATCTCTGTATCCCAGCACAAATATTGCAGTATTCTTACAACCTCTAATCTTACCATCACATCTAGATGTACTCTTTAAATAAGAAAAAGGGCATTCTCCAATCCATTCTGCGGAACAAGAGAAAGAGGGCTGGTGGAAGCCACTTTAGTGTTCAAGTTAAAAGAGATAAATAGATAGGGATGGCCAGTGATTCTTTTATAAACCTTTAAAATATGTTTGGCTCAGAGAGATTAACCCAACTAGTAAAGCAAAAAAAAAAAAAAAAAAAAAAAGATAGGGTGCAGGCATCAGAAAGGACTACTGTACATAGTCAACACTTGAGCAAATCATTGGAAGCAGCCAAAATAGAATTTAGACAGAAGTAAATTTAACTTGAATAATGCTTTTGAGAATTTCAATTCTTCCGAGTGCTCACAGATTTTTATATCTTTTATATTTGATTAGCAAATTCACCCTGAGAGAGAAACAGACACAAAGGAGTCACATTATGTGAAATGCATCATTTTTATCCTCTTCCTTACTCCAAGGGGTTTCCTGATAGTCTGCAGAAGATTTACACTAATGCCTTACTGGCCTTCAGTTTAACTGTAGCATTCTACAGTCATTCTAGACCACAAGTAAAATTTTTAGTATCTGTTCTACAGGAAATTTCCAAGCAACATGGGAATCTGGGGCTGCACATTTTTTTTGATGGAGTACTAGTTTTTGATTAATTTAGCAGTTATATGCCAAATGAATTTGAGCTAAGAAGGAACACTTAGGACCCTCTGGCACTGATCTCTCTGCAGTGTATTTCTTGTTTACTTGGACACCTGAACACTAGAATATAATCTCCATTTGGCCAAGGACTCTGTTGCTTTGCTATTATACCACCAGCCCTCAACTGCCATTAAATTATGAGAGATTAGTGAATGAGTTTCTTAGAGGGTTCAAGATCCAAAGTGATGGGAAACTGCAGTCAGGGGATAGCAGTGGCAAAAAATAAATATTTCCCATAAGGACCCTTCCAAGTGGATCAGAATGGGATCACCCATGGCATGAAGGCCTTGTAAGAAGTTTTTTGATTCTAGTGCACCTAGCATAGATGAGGACCAGGATCTGCCAAATATTTAATCACATCAGGTATAAAACATAAAGCCAGAAATAGCTTTTTAAAAGGAAAAACACCATTGAATGTGCACCATCAAGATTAACTCTAATGTAAACTATGGACTTAGAAGTGATTATGATGCCTCATATAGGTTCATAGAGTCTAACAAATGTACCACTCTAGTGGGGAGGTTGATAATGGGGAGGATACGTGTATGTCTGTGTATGTGTGGGGAGTGGGGAGTGGTATCTGGAAAATATCTCTGACTTTTGCTCAATTTTAATGTGAACCTAAAACTCCTCAAAAATGTAAAGCTTATTTAAGAAAAAGAAAAAGAAAAAGAAAAGAAAACAAGTTGGAAAGCAGACAAAGATAGAGGAGGCAAAATAGAAGAGAAGAAGAAGAAAGAACATGGGAGGCCACCTACAAATCATTCTACCTCAGTAGTCTTCAGGTCACAGGCTGGCAAACCTGGCCCAAGGACTTCACCTTGTGCATATACAGGCTAAGAGCCCTGATCTGTACCTACAATAGTGTTTTTGTTCATACAGTAAGAGTGTATGGTCACTAATGATCATTTCCTCATGTACAGAGAAAACATAATTTGGAAAAATCTAGTTAATTTAGATTTCCATGTCTATCATGATGAGATGTTTTCTGACCCCAAACTCAAGGTGCATTGACTGATATTTCTCCTGATGCAGTAGAGACAATGGATACTAGGACTATTTTAAATTTAAAATATGTTTAAGGCAGATTTTGGAAGCATGGCAGAGTGCAACCCTTACTAAGAATAATAATAAGAGAATTGTTATAGCAAGATAGTAAGCAACATTCAGCATACATAGGGACAAATTGAGATAACAATGACTGAAAAGGGGAAGATTCAAAGATTCAAATTCATAAAATGGAATGGGGATAAGGCACACAAAGAAGAAAATGGATGAATGTGTGTGTGTGTGTGTGTGTGTGTGTGTGTGTGTGTATCCTTTACATATTGTAATGGTAACCAAAGGTTCAAAACTGAAGTATACAACATAAAACAAAGCAAAACCCACAAAAGCCAACCAAAATAAAGAAAACAGAAACACAAGGAGGAGGAAGCAATGGAAACACCGAGCTACCAGAAAGCAAAAGATAAAATGGATATAAAAATACCACTTATTTCAATAATCACCCTAAGTGTAAATGGACTGAACTCACCAATAAAGAGGCACAGAGTTGCAGAATGGATCAAAAATCAAAACCCAAACATATGCTGTCTCTGGGAGACATATATTGGCTCCAAAGACAAATATTGACTCAAAGTGAAAGGGTGGAAAATGATATTTCAAGCAAATTGCATTCAAAGAAATACAGGAGTAGCAGTACTAATATCAGACAAAATACACTTCAAAATAAAAAGGATAAAGAAAGATACCGAGAGACACTTCATAATGATAAAGGGAATCATGCACCAAGAAGACATAACACTTATTAATATCTATGCTCCCAATCAGGGAGCCCTGAAATATTTAAAGCAACTACTAACAGAACTAAAGGGAGAAACAGGCTAAAACACTTTCAGTAGTATAGGGGACCTAAATACTCCACTGTCAGATTTGGATAGATCATCCAAACAGAAAATCAATAAGGAAATAACATCCTTAAATGACGCTTTAGACAAACTAGACATAATTAACATAACAGAGACTTCCATCCCCAAGCAGCTACTACTTATACATTTTTCTCTAGTGCACATGGAACATTCTCAAGAATCCACCACATACTGAGACACAGATATAATCTCGACAAATATAAGAGGATTGAAATCATACCAACCATATTCTCTGATCATAATCTTTGAAACTAAAGATCAACTGCCAAAAGAAAGCAGGAAGAACCACAAATACATGGAGATTAAACATGATCCTGAAGAATAACTGAGTCAAGGAAGAAATAAGAGAGATCAAGAGGTACATAGCAATGAATGATAATGATATTAAAACATATAAAAACTTTTGGGACATGGCAAAATGGTCATAAGAGGAAAATTCATGTAATTACAAGCCTATCTCCAAAAACAAGAATGAGCCCAAATAAACAACCTAACACTTCATCTTTAAAAACTAGAAAGGAAAAACAAATGAAGCCTAAAGTTAGCAGAAGGAAAAAGTCAAAATTAGAGCAGAAATAATGAAATTGAAAAGAGAAAGGACACAAATAAACAAAATAAGGGATGAAAGAGGGGAAATTATGACTGACATTGCAAAAATACAACAGATCATACAAGAATACTATGAAAAAGTATATAACACCAAATTTAATAACCTAGAAGAAATGGACCAGTACTTAGAAAAATACAATCTTCCTAGACTGAATCAAGGAGAACTGGAAAATCTAAATAGACCTATCAGCAGTATGGAAATTGAAAGAATCATCAAAAACCTACCAAAAAGTAGAAGTCCAGGACCAGATTGCTTTACCAGTGAATTCTACCAAACATTCAAAGAAGATTTAATAACTATTCTCCTCAAATTCTTCCAAAAAATCAAAAGAAGGCAATACATCCCAACTCATTTTATGAGGTCAATATTACTCTGATACCAAAACCTGGTAAATATAACATAAAAAAAAAGAAAACTACAGACTAATATCTCTCATAAACACAGATGCAAAAATCCGAAATAAGATACTAGTGAACCAAATACAGCAACATATTAAAGAGATTGTACACCACGATCAAGTGGGTTTCATCCCAGGGGTACAGCGATGGTTCAATACATGCAAATCAATTAATGTGATATGCTACATAAACAAATTAAAAAATAAGAATCATATGATCATATCCATAGATGCGGGAAAAAACCTTTGACAAGATACAGAATCCATTTATGATCAAAACACTTAACAAAATTGGTATAGAAGGAAGGTACCTTAACATAATAAAGGCCATATACAACAAACCCTCAGCCAACATTATACTTAATGGTGAAAAACTAAAAACCTTCCCTCTAAGACCAGGAACAAGGCAAGGCTGTCACTATTGCCGCTGTTATTCAATATAACATTGGATCCTAGCACGTGCAATCAGGCAAGAGAAAGATATAAAAGGCATCCAAATAGGAAACTAAGAAGTCAAATTGTCACTATTTGCGGATGACATGATTCTCTATATAGAAAACCCTGAAGACTCCACAAGAATACTACTAGAAACACTAAGCAAATACAGTAAAATTTTTGGATACAAAATCAACGTTCAAAAATCTATAGTGTTCCTGTATTCTAATAATGAAGTGTCAGAAAAAGAAGTGTAAAAAATAATTCCTTTTGCAATTGCAACAAAAAGAATAAATACCTAGGAATAAATTTAATAAAACATGTGAAGGACCTATGTAATGAAAACTACAAGACTCTATTAAAAGAAATCAAAGAAGATACAAAGAAGTGGAAAGATATTTGAATGGGAAAATATATTTTCAAGCAATGCCTCTGATAAGAACTCATACAACTCATTAACAACAAGAAAACAAATGATCCAATCAAAAAAATGGACAGAGGACCTGAACAGACACTTCTCCCTAGAAGACATATAAATGTATAAATGGCCAACAAATATATGAAAAGATGCTCAACATCACTAGCTATTAGGAAAATGCAAATCAAAACCACAATAAGATACCATCTCACACCTGTTAGAATAGCTATAATCAACAAGACAAGTAATAACAAATGTTGGAGAGTATGCAGAGAAAAGGAAACACTCATACACTGCTAGTGGGACTGCAAATTGGTACAGCCACTACAGAAACACATGGAGGTTCCTCGAAAGACTTGACCTACCATATGATCCAGCAATCCCTCTATTGGGTATTTACCCCAAAACTTGAAAACCCATCTCCGAAAAGATATTTGCACACCAATGTTCATAGCAGCATTATTCACAGTGGCCAGGACATGGAAACAACCTAAGTGTCCTACAACAGCTGATTGGCTAAAGAAGCTGTGGTACATATATACAATGGAATATTACTCAGCCACAAGAAGAGATGAAATACTGCCATTTGTGACAACATAGATGGACCTCGAGATAATCATGCTAAGCAAAATAAGCCAGACACAAAAAGCTGAAAAGCACGATATCACTTATATGTGGGATAAAAACCTAAAAGCAACAAATGAACAGCACAAACAAACAAGGACTCATGACATGGACTATAGATGGTGGTTATCAGAGGGTAGGGGGTAGGGGAGGAGGGGGGAGTTAGACGGGGTAAAGGGGGTTGAATACACAGGGATGGGGGAGGGTGAAGTAGGTAAAGGGGATCAAATATACGGTAGCTGAAGGAAAGTGGACTTTGGGTGGTAAACACACAATAGAATATACAGATGTCAAATGATAATGTACACCTGAAAATTATATTATTGTATTAACAATGTTACCCCAATAAACTTAATAAAAAATAAATATAATATATGTTTAAAACCAGTTTTACTGAAACTCCAGACAATAAAAAAAATGGAAGTCAAAAGCCATCCTAATATCAATCCTAACCCTTACCCGAATTCTTCAATTCAAAACTCAAAATGGTTTATAAAATTTATAGCCAACCTTCAAATATAAACTATAATTAAATTTTACAAATACAAATGTATAAATCTATGTCCTATTATTTTTATGTCTTCTTGGAACTTAAGTGATTTTGTTAAAAAGCAGTCTTTCATGAAATTTTCATACATTGATTTGATTCCTTAAAAATAATGTTTTTGAATTTTAATTTTAAAAAATATTGAAAAAGGTGCTTTTGTTCAATCAGTTCTTTCATACTGAATACCTACTATATAAATAAAAGCCAGAGCAGCTACCTCTTTTTTCTATCTCTTAGGTTGAATGAGAAATAGACATAGGGGTTGCTTTCTATGATAGATTAAGTAGCATACTCTAAGAAAGATCTGCTCAGCCTGCATCATGGAACCTGTATCTATATCAAGACCAAAACAAAGTCAGCACATGGAGTGGAGTTATGTGTAAATACCTAAGAAATAGATCATACTCTGAGGAGTTAGTATGTTTACAGGTACAAAATCTTGGGTCAGTGGTTGTTGGTAAGGCGATTGAGCATTAATAACAGAATTGAGCAAATTGAGCATTAATAACAGACTGAGAATTGAAAACAGAAAGGATCCATAAATCCTCAGTGCTGGAGAATTTGTTGGGAGTTTGATTTTTATTATTCTAGGTCTTTTCGTAATTTTTTATTTGTCACTTTATTATTTTATTACTATATATTACATATTACTTTTAGGAGTTTTATTTTGTTTTGCTTTGTTTTATAATTGAAGTATATTTTGCATACAGTAAAGTATATGAAATCTTAAGAATTCAGCTCAGTGAATTTGTACATATGTATAACCACTACACCAATAATATTTTGAAACTTTTCACACCCCAGAAGGCTCCCTCATGCTCTTTCCAAGTCAACATCCCCAGCTGCAAAGGCAGCCACAATTCTTACTTCTGTCACCAGGTTAGTTTTGCCTATGGTCAGATCCAACTCTTAGGCCTAAAGAATCCCCTCATCACTACTGTTTGTACTTATGGATTTTCAAAGAATTAGAATATGAGCAGTAAAACAGACTGTTTGCAAAATGATATAGAACATTTTAGGTAGCTTCTTTTGTTTCGGGGTCAAAGTGATGAAGAGCTGGGCATGCATACAGACAACAGAAATTTCCTGAATTCTTTATACCCTCATGCTCTGAACCACAGGTGGGAGGCCTGATTGGCTTAAACTCAAAGAGAGGTAAAGCCTCTGTAGATTTCTAGAGGATTGGAAGAGCTGGGCCTCAAAAAGAGACGCCTAGGGGATCCAGGGGAGGATACTACCCAAGAGCTCTCCATCACATTTGCATCCTGAGAAACTGAAAGCGTGCTACTTTTGGTTACCTGGACTGCATTATTAAGTGTGTAACATCAGAACCCAGGAGTAGGTTTTTCCATAAACTCTAGTGGAGAGCAAAAAAAAAACAAACAAACAAAAAAAAAAAAAAAAAACATACCAAATGTCCCACCATACTATGACCCTATTCTAGACACTTGGGCATGTTCAAGTTGCACCCACTTGAGACATTATCATTCCAACAATAACTAGCATTTACTGAGCATCTGCTCTGTATCAGGTACAGGGAGCTACTTGATACATTATCTCCACTGATCCCCAACAACTACCTCATATTGAAGATATTATTGTCATTATGGTTATGACCCTCATCTTACAGGTGAAGAATCATGAATCAAAAGTTAAGTACTTGCACAAAAATCACATAATATTAAGTGTTGGCTAACACTGGACCCGTCTTCCTAACTCGTTTGTGATTAACTCTTACTGTGATAAATTCATTAGAATAATGACCCTCAATTATTTACCCCCTCCAGGTCTATGTTCTTGCCATGTAAGTCTATAATACCTGCCTATTCTTATTACTTTCAGCCACATGACTTGCACTGACCAATGAAATGGCATAAACAGACTTAAACAGCACATTCGCATTTGGGCTTAGCTGGTCTTAACGCCCATATCATAGCCTAAGACCATGTGTGGATTAAATAACAAAAGAACCAAATCATTTCAGCAGTCCACCAAGGCCATCATAAAACCAGCCAAAGCCAAACAACTCCCAGACTTGAGTGAGCCCAGACCAGATCAGCTGAGCTTTGTAAACTTGTGACCTAAACAAACGCTCCTTGTTGTAGGCCATTGAGACTGTATAATTGTTTATGCAGGATTACTATGATAATAGATAATGTACACTTTATTGCTTCTCTAGTCAGATTTGAATCCTACCTCCAATACCAGCTAGATGACCTTGGGAAGTTACCCAATCTCTGTGCTCAATTTCTTTATCTGTATAATATGATGATAATGGTGTCTATCTCATGGGGGTTTTTCTAAAAGTTTAAAAACTTTTAAATAAAGTATAAATTATATAAAATACATCTCATAAGTCTTAAATGTACATCTTGACAGATGTTTACATATACTTACATACATATATTATATACCTATATCAAAATATTTTCAGACCTCTAAAATGTCCCCTTCTCCCCTCCTAATCAATAACTCCTCAAATGTAGTCACTGGTCTGACTTCTGTCATCATAAATTAGTGCAGCCTGGTTTTGATATTTATTTAAACGGAATTATACAATATACACTCCTATGTACCTACTTCCTTTCACTTAATGTATCCTTGAGAACATCATATTTGTGTGTATAGTAGTGGTTTGTTCTTTATCATTGCTATGTAATATTTTATTATACAAATATAACACAATTTATTATCCATACTGTTAATGGACATTTGATTGATTCCAGTTTGAAGTTTTAAAGCATTATAAATGTTCTTGTACATGTCTTCTAGTGGATATAAGATATCATACACCTAGGAAAAGAACTGCTGGATCATAGGTTCTACATATGTTTAGCTTCATGAATGTTGTCAAATAGTTTCCAAAGTTTTGTACCAATTTACAGACTCACTAGAAATGCATGAGAGTCCCAGTTAATTTACATGTTAACATTAAGAAAGTGAAAAGTCAAGTCACAGATTAGAAGAAAGTTCCGTAATTACATATAATTGACAAAAGATTTTCTGAAAAAAAAAATTGCAAATCAATCTTACAATAAAAAGCCTTCTATAAAAGAAATACAGACCATTCAATTTAAAAAATGGGCAGATGACTTGAGCAGTTCTTCAAAACAGAAGATATTCAAGTGGCCTAATGAGAGATATCGAGACAATACCACCAAATGTTAAAATGAAAAGGACTGACAATGACAAGTGTATTCTTTTGTTTTTAATAAACGCATCCTGTTTTACACATCATTCAGCAACTTGGTCATTTGCTTAACATACTGACTTAGAGATCTGAATGTGTTGCTACAAATGTAAATAACTCATTATCCCTTTTTAATCTCTTGGAATTCTATAGTATGAAAATACCACACTTCATTTCAACATTTCTATTCCAATGAGAATTTAGGTTGTTCCATTTTTCTCACTATTACAAACAACTCAACAGTGACCATTCTTCATTCTTATATGCTCCTCTTTCAGCATATGTGCAGATATTTCTCCAGGGTAGACAATAAAAGGTAAAATTTGGGTGTCACAGTAAATGTGCATGTTTAGCTTCAATGCTGCTGACAAATCACCTTCTTTATCAGCTATACTAATTATCATTCTATCAGTATGTATAAGAAATTGTTGTACTACCTCCCCTCACACAGTATTTAACATCATCAAATATTTCATTTTATTTTTCAAATTGATGTTTGAAATGGTATATCTTAATTTTTATTTCCTTGATTACTAATGAGGTCAAACATCTTTTCTTGACTTTATTGTCCCATTTGTTGTCTACTTCTATGAAATGGCTTTACATAGCTTTGCACTGTTTTTCCATCATTTATTTTTCTTACTAGCATATATTCCTAATATGAATATGTTGCACATATTTTTTCTAATCTACTAGTTTTTTTCTAAGCTTTTATTGAACTTTGTTGTAAAGGGGTTTATATGTTATTATTAATGAAATTTATCAGTATTTTTCTTTGTGGATTCTGCTTTATGTTCCATTTACGAACATTTTCCCTATACTAAAGAATTTTTTACTACATAGGTTAGTATTTATATTTTTAATACACATGAGTTTGTGGTGTGTAACAGTGTCTGATTATTTTTCAAATGGAGTTTGAAAATTTTTCAAATTTCCAACAATTTTTCAAAATTTATTGAATAACCCATCTTTACAACTCTGATCTAAATACTAGATCCATAATACAGCAAATTTGTATGTAAGATTTTATTTATATACACACACAAACACATATACACACACCTCTATTCTGTTTCATTGGCCTACTTATTTATCCCTGCACCAACAAGATATGTTTCAGCTAACACAACTTTATCTTGTTTTCAGAAGATGCCGTAGGCAAGCCTTCGTTCTGTAATTCTTTGTCAAAATTGCTTTAGCTACTTTTGCACATTTACCCTCATAAAACTTTTAGAATCATCTGTTAAATCCATTTAAAAATACTTTATGTTTTGATTAGAATTGTATTGAGTCAGTAGATTATTAGGGGGAAAAATTGACATTTTAAAATATTGAGTATTTCTTAATGCCTTCAATGGTCAACTTGTGTTTATTTATTTATTTATCTATCTATCTATTTTTATTTAATAGATTTCAGTAATAGTTTGCAGTTTTCTTCACAGAAGTCTTATGGAGACATTTTATGTTACTTTAATTTTGAATGAGATCTTTTTTACTATTATATTTTCTAGTGGGATATTTTTAGTATATGGGTAAATTTTTTTACATTGGATAGTCTAGTAAGTGTCTTAATATACTTTTTCTATTCTCCTGATATTGCCAGTACTAATGGAAAATTGAAGGAAATAAGACAATTAATAGTATTCCTCAAAATTAATTACTTATGGAGAAGTTAAAAAAACATCTTAAAATAAGTGTTACATAACAATTCAGCATAAAACGAATCTCTATTATAGCTTTCCTACCCCCCCACCAAATTATATCTCAACTGCATGAATCACTGTACCTTTTGCCTGTCCCTTCTATTCATGATCTCTTCTCTCTTTGCCTAGATCAGTTGTCATATTATTCCAGTAAGGAACTGTTCATTTTTTCAGATATGCAAAACAAAAGAGAAAGGATACATTGTCATTTCTCATCCTAACAACATCTTAGTGCTGGCTGCATCTTTTGTGGAATTTTTTAAAAGAGGGAGGGAAGAAAATCAGAGATATAGAGACGTTTAAGGGTCTGTTCCTGATTTCTTCTGTTGTTTTTTTTTTTCAGAGTAATCAAATCAACCATGATGAGTAGCATGTATTGAGCACTTACTAAGTGCCAGGCCCTGCGCATGGCATTTAGTATGTTTTATGCATAAATCTCCAACAAGCTTGTGAGGTAGGGACTATGATTATCCCCACTATGGAGAGAAGGCAACATGAGGCCCTTGTAGGACAAAATAACGCTCCAAGTTACATAACTAGTAAGTTTGGCTAGGAATTAATTTCAGCAGTCTGCAGCCCTTGTTCTTAACCCTTACTCTAAGCCAATAACAATGTGGGAAGTGAGCATGGTATAAAATAACAGTAATTATTCTATCTAACACATATATATCTCTATTTATGACACTAAAGACTAAAAGGTTTTACTTATTTTTCTCCTCAGCACAGTGTCACTGCCTTAGCCGTGAAGTATGCCCATAGTTTAGGCTAACTGTAGGATAGAAAATACAGCCTCTTAGCAACATGGAAGCACAAATTTGGAGTTACGGTCCCCAAAAACGCTCCTGGTCCCCTGACTGCAAAGAACTAAAAGCATATGGGATCATGATATTTTACCACATCCGTGTTTTGCAGGATTCTCTGAACTTCATGTGTGTGATCTGGGCATATCATTTGATTTCTCTATATCTCAGTTACCTCAATGGTAAAATAGTGATAATAATAGGACTGGTAGGGTTGTTGAAAGGATTAAATGAGCACACATATGGTGCTGAGAAAAGCTGCCGGCACATTTTAAGCAGCACATGAAAGCTCCCATTGTCCTTAGATCTTTCATAATTCACGGTAACAAGCTCAAATTTCCTTTATTCCACCATCTTAAACTGGTTTCTAGTTGGGGGAATGGTATAGAAATCAAAATAGTTGGATTTTTAAAAAGTATTTAGAAGTTTTTGGACCTTTATATTCAGACCTATACACTTTTCAAAGATAGTATGATGTCCGTATTTCTGACTCACCTAAAAGGATTTTTGCTTTGCTTCATTTTTTGTTCCCTTCTCCACTTACTATTTGTCTACTATGAATCTTTTCAAGAAATTGACACTTTTTAAGGCTTTTCCTTTGAAAGTGGAACATGGTGGTTTTGCCAAATACAATGTTCGGCAGCATTAGCATTGATGCTCTGAGTCTGGGACTTTGCTATCATCTCTTATTCTTTCTGCAACTTCCTCACTGAATGCTGGGCTAACCTTCATGGCAGCATGCCTCATGTCAACCAGTAAATTCATTGTTGGTTCTCACCTGTGCAGTCTAGACCAGCCCTGCTGTGACTGACTCCTGCTAAATCATTGCTGAAGAAAGCCTTGGAAGTAGTAACAGGAAGCTTATTCAGGGATCAAGTTTCCCTGATACAGATCTGTCCTTCTCTGTTGACCTGCTTGATCCCAAACCCACCTTTTATTCTCTCACTGCTGTGGCCTATCTTGACCCTGACTCTTTGACTTTGGGTGCCCTTGAGCTGAGCCTCTCTCGCAAAAGTAGATTTCTGGTTTTCCAAGGCCCAGCCTGTGCTATGACTAACACCAGCCTCCCCCACCTGCCTGCCACTTGAGCTTTGGACAGTTATTCTTGGCTCCAAACCCTAGGTAGTGACTTAAGTTACCTGTGCTCCAGAGCTGACATATACCAACCTTTTCTCTTTATGTCCCTGTGGTATGCTTTGACATTCTAGTTTAGGAAGCTCACTAAATAAGGAGGCTTGGAAAGATTTGTAATCAATACCAGGATGTGAGTGATGTGTTGTGGCATTGCCAAGCCAGAGAAAACACATTCAGAAGCCCTGTTTATTCTTTTTCTACATAATCTTAGTATGTTAGAGTTTCTAAAATCAAAGAATGTAATTTTCTAATATTATTTTGAGGAAAGGAACTCAGATATTCCGTGCCCATTAGTGAGTGGTTTTATCTAGTTTTAGAACCACTGTTTTGTGATGAAAGGACTGAAACCTATATCTAATCCAGAGATTGGAGTTTATAACATTCTTGTAACATCAGCTCTGTGACTTTGAGCAAGTTCTTTGATTCTTGCAAACCTCGATTTCCACTTATATAATATTGAGACAAAAAGTCCACTAAACTTTACTCTCTGAGATTATGAAATGTGCCCTATTTTTATAAAACTCTTCCTCCACAACTGACCCAGAGAAAGTGCTCCAAAATATTGATTTTATAAGGCTGACAAAGGAATTAAATAAATTATGTACACATAATCCCTGAAAATTACAAAGCAAAAGAATAAATGTTTTTGTGATTATGAACTAGTTGTATGACAAAAGTTCTTATGAAATTCAGAACATATTTCCCCAAAAATCCAAGCTGTAATTCCCCTTATCCCTCAGTTCTCAAACCAAACATGACTTAAATTCCTTTAGTTCCCTTCCTTTGTGCCTTCGCCAGGCTTGTCCTGACCCAACTCTAGTATCTCCTCGGTCTAAACTCCAGGAGGACTGAGCCATGTGGTCCATGTGCAGATCATTGTACTTATAATAATATAAAAAGCACTTAGTATAATCAAGGCTTTATCATTACAGGCTTTACATATAGCAACTCATTTACTCCTCACAAAATCCTGAGATAGAAACTACTATCACATTCACTTAATAAATGTGGAAACTGAGGCATGGAGAGGTTAAGTGATCTTCCCAAGCACACACAGCCAGAGCTGGGATTTGAACCCAGATACATGAGTCCAGATCCACACTGTTAATTACAACATCACATTGCCTTGGTTGGATGGGTAGGTTATTATGTTTATACTGTCCTTTCATTCTCTCTAGTCATAGACAACAATATAAAAAGCATAAGAATTATAATTAAATACTCATGAGGTATCAGAGTAGAGTTCTTTACTCAATATATAAATGTTTTCAGTGGGAATCAAACCTGGATAATTATCTAACCCCCAAAATTAAAGAATTTAATTTTTTATATATAAACAGCAATTATTGGCTACATTTTAAGTGTACTTTTTTCCTGTTTTAAAATAGTGTTAAATTTGCCATGAAAAATATATTTTAAATCATTTATATGATATGTATAGTGATGGTAAAGGGGAATACAGCAAGGATTATATTTCTCTCTCCCAAGTTATCTAAGAACTGTACCCAAGGTCTAGGTCTTTGAAGGCAGAGGCTTACAACTCTGCCCTAAATAAGCTACCCAAGGGATTTCTGATTGAGCATGGAAACTATGGCTTTAAAGCAGAACTGACTCCTGTCAGCAAAGACACATTCACCCCTCCACACTATGAAACTTACACGCCCCCTGTCCCCCCATACATGTTACCTATACTTCAGATACACTGTCATTCTAGTCTAGCTGGTTTTCTGGGTCTTCTCCTTCATCCACTCCTGTCTCAATATTCTCTAAAAAACATCAGCCCTCATACATAGTTCAGATCTATGTATGGAACTGGTTTCTTATCAGACATTTTTACGTCATTTAAAGGCATTTCAAAGTCAGTATATCCAAGGCCAGAACAAAGGACTTTCCCCTTCGAATGTGTTTCTTCTAAGAGTAAATGCAGCAGCACTACCAGGTACTCTAAACAGAAACGTGGAAACCACGTAAATAATCCACATCCTTACATCTCATACCTACTCCAATGAGTCACAAAAACACAAGGATTCCATCTGTTAAAACTCCATTCCTACAGCCTCCTCCTTTGTAACCTGACACTCTATCTCCTTTAGACAATTCTAGGAGCCTCCGAATAGATATCTTTCTTCTATTCTTTCATTTCTCCAATCAATTCTAAGCCACAGATTAAAAACAAACAAACAACAAACAAACAAATCTGACTTAAATCCTTTCAAAGCCTTCCAAATGCTTTTGGGAGAAAGGACAACATTTCTTATTGTAGCCATCACAACCCTAGGTGGTTTCTGCTCCCACCCACTTCTGCTGCAGCTTTATTTCATGACCCTCTCTCCCTGGCTTCCTAACCTCTGAACGTATGGGCTTTCATTGAATTCCTTGAATGTGCCAAGTTCTTTCCTAGCTTTTAGGCCTTTATACAAGTTACTCCCTCTGTCTGGAACTCTCTTCCCCATTTACTATCCAGTTAATTCCATGTTCATCTTTTAGACCTCAGCTTAAATGTCACTTCAGAGGAGAAGCCCATGCTGACTACCCACCCCTTCAAGTTAGGTCAGGTTTCCCCATTATACACATTCACGGGCACAATGTAATTTTCTTTCAACTACATTTTGCTGCACGGTGTTTTTTTTTATTGTTGCCCTTATTACAGTTATTATTTTTACAATTATTTGCTTTGGTGCTTCTTCTGCTATAGACTGTGTGTTCCATGAGTTCAAAGACCAAACTTGTTCAGGGTTCTGTTAACAGTGACTGGCACACATCTTTGAATGAATGAATGAATGAATGAATGAATGAATGCTATTCTGGAAGATAAAAACAATAGACAATTGAGGCATACTTTTTCATTTTATCCTGATAACAACTCTGTGAGAAGATACATCATCACCTTTTTACAGGTGAGGAAGCCAGCGTTCACAGGAGTCAGGTAATTCATTCAGATAATTCTTTCAGGAAGGACCACTGGGGTCACTCCAAGTTTTAAAGAATAAGTAATTGCCTACTAATAAATTTCTCCAGCTGCTTTGTCCTTTCTAAATGCTAAGCAGTATTAATGTCTCTTTGGCATTCCCAGAAAGTTCTTCAGGATGAGCAAAACCAGTTACAGCCATTTTCCATTTAGGGAAAGTCCTGATGAATGAAAAAGCATTTCACTTTCATTGAAATGGCAAACACACAGAAAAAGGAGCTGAATGGATCAAAGCAGATTAGATAGAAGAACGAAGTTAGTGTGATAAAGGCAAGAACAACGAGAACAAAGAAACGGGTGAGATAAAGGAAGAAAGAGGAGAGATAAGTACAAGGACACAGTCAAAACAAACAAACAAACAAAAAGCATACTCTCAAGTCCTTGGGAGAGTCCAGAAGAATAAGCAGTGAGGAAGATGCTGTTTGTGCTTCAAACAAAAATAGTGGTGTTTCCGAAGACCCAAGAATTTAGTAGCAATAGCCAGAATACCTGATGATTACCCAGTTGTTCATGTCAAGATATTAACGATTTTTGGTGAATCATGATTAAAATGGCATTTTCTACTTGTTCCTAATGCATTTGTTTTGAATATGGGTGAAAGTGAGAGAAGTTAGAGGAATAGGATTTCTTCGTCTATCCTAGGCCAAAATATATAATGTGTCCCCATATCTTATGCTCTGTTACTCTTCTGGCACTGCTCAAGTGTGACCTGACCCCTGTTAAATTAATTAAGCAAGGAGGCCATTAGACTGAGGTGGCTCTAATGCAGCAGTGTCCTGTCTAAGCAAACACAAAGCAGCCTATAAATGCCTTAAGGTTACGAAATCAGAATACTAAGGACAATCAAACACAATCAGCCAAGTAGGCTTTAATCTATAGCCAATCAAATAACTTCCTTTTTTCACTTCTGCACTTTCCCTATATAAGTCTTCCCCCTGCTGTAACAATTTCCAGTTTGGCACTGCCAGATTGGAATTAATTTTTGCTCAAAAAAACCTTAAATGTTTAATATGCTTCAGTTTATCTTATAACACCACCACCCCCCACCCCCCAACTGGGTTCTTCCACAGATCAGCCATGGGGCAACCATTTTATTCCTCTGAATCTGTTTCCTTATCTATAAAGTGGAGGTAATCATTCCTGCCTGTTTTTTCTCAGCGCATTTTGGCTCAGAGAATCTCGGGAGAGGGAAGGGCTTAGAGGAAGAGTTAGTATAACTTCAAACCAGATATATGAATCTCCAGCACATTATCCCACTCAATCATCAACATTTATTTACTTTTTCAACCCTTCCTCACTTTCCAATACTTTAACTTGTAGACTTTTAGTATTACTTAATCTACGAAATATGTTTTTCTAGAATTATGGTTGTGTAAATAGAAAAATTTTGTGGTCTTTAAAAAGTAAGGTGATGCAGTTCTGTTTTATGCATTATATACAAGGAAATATAAATTGAGGGTGGGTGAAAATGGCATCAGGTTTGGAAGATATTTTTAAAAGAAATCTAAATTTTTAATGTTTTGGAGCCCGAAAAAGAAAATTAAAAAGTAAGTTTTAGATGCGTAATTGAGGATATCCTCCCTCTATTCCAATAGTTCCCAAGCTGCAATCCTGGGCCAGTGGCAGCAGCCCCTGGGTATTTGTTAGAAATTCAAAATCTCTGGTCCTACCCCAGACCTACTGAATCAGAGACACTGAGGCTATAGACTGGCAATCTGTTTTCTAAAAATCCCTGCTTTGATTTTTGAGAACAAATTGCTTTATGCTATTGAGTGGGACGCTGAATGAGGAGCTGGAGGAGTAGATAGAGAACAGAGCAAGTGTGTGTTGGTGTGTTTTCATCATTACAAATAAGGGTAAGATTAGGCTAAAGCAAGTGGGATTGCCAATAGTTTACCATTTTTGACCTATATAAAATGCAAAATGTTCCATTGTGGCAACCAAGAACATCCAGAAAAAACCACAAAATATGATTCATACAAAATGTATATTTTTAGGTATTATTATGGATAAGATAATGAATATCAAAAACCCTTGCACAGAGCCTGGATATCAAAGGTCAATAAATATCAGTTTCTCTACTTTTTTTTTCTAAAACTCTAAAACATACTGATCAGGGCCTCTATTTTCAGAAACAAACTCTAAAGTAATTATCAGATATGCCTCCAGTGCCCAACAGAAGGAATTGTGCTGTTAGGTAAAGATTGTGCCACCAACTCACATTCCTTCTGAGAAAATAAGTAGTTTTCACTCTCCAACAATTAAAAATTCAAAGTAATACAATATCTAGATGTTTACCTACACATGCCTCTGGGCTAAATTAACAATTAAATTTACGTTTATGTACTGCTTCTTTCGGGTATATGTGTATGGCTAACCTTTCAAAAACGTTTTTTCCTTCCAGTTACTTACTTGATGTTACATTCTTGTAAAGTATGTGGCTTCTAGGAAGAGACAGAAATGCACACAGGGTTCAAACACAATTCTGAAGCAAGCCTGAACACAAAATTAAGACATTTGGCTGGTATCAGTGCAAACCAAGAGTGAGCCCCAAGTTTCTCTTGCCTTGCTAGGTTTGTCTGTGGTGCAATAAGCTATGTTATTGGAAATGGCCTAGAAAGAAAAGGAACATAGCTTCTAACCAATTTATGCTAACTAGGTGAGTAACGTTGAATCTGGATGATTAAGCTAAGTGTACCTTACAACCTTTGATAGCTTTGAAGGGAAAAGGAGAAGATGAAATTGGAGGAGGAGGAAGAATGAGAAAGGGGAAAATTTTTTTTTCTTGGGTACACATGCTGCCTCCCAAAATTAAAGTTAAAGTGCTTAAATGATCAGAACACTGTTTTATGACTCTTCCCATAAGTGGCCTGAGGTGAACTCGGGAAATTGTTCACTCTTCCTTGACTCAGAAAACCCCACAAAAGTATGTAAATCAAGAGGTTCATATCTTCTTGTTTGCTTTAAGAACACTCGTGCATCTACCTAGGCCATCAAGGCTATGCATATCCAAACAGCCACCAAGTATCTGAAGGGTGTCACTTAACAGATTCCATCGTTACAATGGTGGAGTTGGTGGGTGTGCCCAGGCCCAACAGTGGGGCTGGATGTAGGGTTGGTGGCCCAAAGAGAGTGCTGAATTTTCGCTGCACATGCTTGAAAAGGCAGAGTGATGCTGAATTTCAGGGTTTATATAGACTCTGTTCATCGAGCACACACAGGGGAACAAGGATTCCAGGATGCGGTGTAGCTCCTGGGCAGATGAACCCTACATGAGGGCCCCCGCCACACTGAGACGGTCTCACTGAAATGGAGCAGAGTCTTCCTGAGCCAGAAGAGGAGCTTGCACAGAAGAAAAAGTTGTCCCGGGAGAAACTGAAGACAAAATTTATGGCCCAGGAGTATATTCAGTACCAAATAAATGCTAATAAAAGTAAAAGAAAATAAAAATTTAAAAGAATTCTGTCATGCATCTTTAAATAGTGTTGACTCCAACACAGTGGAGGGAGGGACAGTCAATAAATAGTCAATACTCATGGATGACTGCAGAGACAGAGAAAAGTAACAGATCTATAAGTTTCCATTTAGTAGATGGTTGACAGGATATACACTTTATTAGATGCTTCAATTAGTGAAGACTCTATGGACTGAATGGACCCTCAGAATTTATAATTTGAAACTCTAATTCGCAATGTGATAATATTTGGAGATGAGGCCTGTGGGGGTAATTATGTTATGAGAATGGAGCTCTCGTAAATAGAATTAGTGTTCTTAGAGTAACCAGAGCTTTTCCTTACTGTCTGCCATATAAGAATGTGACGAGAAGATGTGTGTCTATAAACCAAGAAGGTGGGCTGCACTGGAATCTGACCCTGCTGACACCTTGATCTGGGCCTGCCAATCTCTAAAACTATGAGAAATATTTGTAATTTAAGCCACTCCGTCTGTGGCATCTTGTTGTAGCTGCCCAAATCCACTATGATAAGACTCTTTAGCCATTCAAATTTTAAAATAATAATGTCCATCCTTATCAACTACCCCTTACTCCAAATTAATGTATTATTATCAAAGTACTTCCTTGTATTGGAAATAGTCCAGATGCTTACAAAATCACATCTTATGTGGAATATTAGTGCCCTGCTTTTTAGTTGGCTCTGGCTGACTTGTTTAGGGAAGTGAATCCATCCTTCTCAGTTCATTCCCAGAGCACATAGCCAGATGGTAACAACCTACTAGTGCAAACAGTGAGGTTACAGCACACTCGGGGAGTTCCTAATTATGTATCCTCTTCCTAATCAATCTTTATCTTGTTTTCTAGTCGAAGCCATTTGACCTCAATCTTACAGATTCACCACCTGATAGCTAAGGGCAGGGCCACTCTGCAGTCAAATTGGGGTGTGGTATGAGCACTGCAACTTAGAAAGATCCTGACAATCTTGAGATCATCGGAACTAGGGAAAGACAATATATTATGTGTTCTTATCTTTCTTAATTATTCTTGCACACCCTCTATTGCACAGGAAATTTTTTTTGAATATTTATCTGATTATAAGAGGAAAAAAATAAAACTAGTTGTCGTTTATCGTGAAACAAAGATACCTTTATCTGTTCGGTATTCTTTTGTCACATAGGTATTAAAATTATATTCTACTCTAAATAAGGCAAAAAAAAATAATAATTTCTATTAACTATGAAAGCCTAACAGTATGTTTTTTCTTTTCAACATGGCCTTGCTGACCTAGCCAAACAAAATGTTGAAAAGAATGAAAATGTGTTTAAGTAACATAAGCTTAACATAATATTTCACACACACACACACACATTCTTTATTTCTCCCAAGAGGACTTTATGGCTTCCTTCCTTTATTTCGCCTCACTCTTCACTCCCACGTATAGGCCCCTCGGAATTGCTAGCCCAAAATACAGCCAAGAGGATCTCTCCAGAGAGGTTTGAGAGAGCACCTCTTTTGCCTACTCTCATCAGGACAATTTTATTCTTGCTGCTTGAATCAAATTCATTAACTTATAAGCACCCTTAGCATTTCCCAAGCCCTCCCTCTATACAGTTTGCTAGGGCTTCCATAAAGAAGTACCAGGGACTGGGTGGTTTCAACAACAATAATTTATTTCCTCACAATTCTGGAAGCTGGAAGTCCAAGTCCAAGGTGTGTCAACATGACTGGTTTCTTCTAAGGACATCTCTTCTTGCCTGTGTCTTCACATGGTCTTTCTCTGTCTGTGTCTGTGATCAAATTTTCTCTTCTTAAAGGACATCAACCATATTGTATTAGGGCACACCTTAATGACTTTATTTAATCTTAGTACTTCTTTAAGGGCCTACCTCTAAATATAATCTGAGATAAGAAAGGTTAGGATTTCAAGATATGAATTTGGGGATAACACAATTCAGTCCATAAAACCCTCTTATGGAAACCAAGAAGGAGAGTGGGAAGATGGAGAACATATGACTGATTTTCTTCAGTAAAGCTGAGTGGGAAAAAGAACTGTTTTCTCCACTTGCTAAATGTAGGAGGCAGAAGTGATGTCCTGGGACTGCGAATGGTACAAAAGAAAGAAGGAACCGCGTGCAGGACTGTTTATTCACTGGACACTAGGAGTTCTGTGCCTTGGCCCTATGAACTTTTCAAGGGCCTATAAAAATGTCTGAAAGCTGAAAATTAAATGATTTCCAAACATGAAAAGAAAATGGCAAATTTCTGATAAAGAAATGTTTAAAAGCCTACAAGACTTAACGTTATATCAACTAGTCAGCTGCAACTCGACCTAACTGTCATTGAATTCATTCATTCATTCATTCATTCATTCATTCAGAGAACCTTCCAAGTGTCAAGAACCATTCCAGATGCTGGGGATCTAGAAATGAACACAAAACACAAAATTTCCTGTCATCAAAAATCTCACATACTGGTGCATGAGAGGGAAACAGAAAATAAAATATACAAATTATATAATGTATTAGAAGATATCAAGTGCAATGGAGAAAAATAAAGCAGAGAAAAGAAACAGAGAGAGCCAAGAAAAATAGACCTGCATTCAGGGAAGGCCTGGCTGAGTAAAAGCTTTGAGGAAGTAAGAGAATTCACCACGCAAATATTTGAGGAGAAAGAGTTCCAGGGAGAAGCTAAAGCAGAAGCAATATCCCTGAAGTAAGAGCAAGCCAAAAGTGCCTGAGAAACATCTAGGGTCTATGGCCATACCACCCTGAATGTGCTCAATCTCATCTGATCTCAGAAGTTAAGCAGGGTCGGGTCTGGTTAGTACTTGGATGGGAAACATCTACGAGACCCATGTGACTGTAGTGATATATAAAGGCAGAAGGCTGAAGGATATGAAATCATCAATCAAAGAAATATCTGCACCCCTATGTTCATTACAGCATAATTCGTAATAGACAAGACACAGAAACAATCTAAGTTTCCACTGATGGATGAATAGATAAAAATATATATATGTGTATATGTGTGTGTGTATATATATATATATGTATGTATGTATATACATATATATACACACATATATACATATACATACACACACATATATATACATGTATATATATACATGTATATATATATATACATATATATATATATATATATATCTCAATTTAATAAAATAGGTGGACCTAAGTCAAGGCAATAAGAGACAACAGAAGATATTTCATAATGATAAAGTGATCACTCCAAGAAGATGTAACTCTTGTAAACATTGATGCACCCAACATAGGAGGATCTAAATCAAGCAACTATTGACCGACATGCAGGGAGAAAATGACCATAATTCACTCACAGTGGGGGATTTTAACACTCTATTGACATCAGTGGACTGATCTTCCAGAGAGAAAACATCTAGAAAACAGCAGTATTCAATGACAAAATAGACCAAATAGACTAATTGATATTTTTAGAGCATTTCACCCCAAAGCAGCAGAATATACATTCCTATCAAACACGCATGGAACATTTTCCAGAAAAGACTACATGTGAGGCCACAAAAAAGTCTCAATAAATTTAAGAATACTGAAATCACATCAGGAGTCTTCTGGGATTACAATGGTATGAAACTTGAAATCAATACAAGAAAAACACAAACACACACAAACAAATGGATGCCAAGGAAGATGCTACTAAACAATGTATAGCTTAACAAGAAGATCAAGAAAGAAATCAAAAGTTGCCTTGAGACAAACGAAAACACGATGACCCCAAATCTATGGGACACACTGAAAGCAGTCCAAAGAGGGAAATTCATAGCAATACGGACTTACCTCAGGAAACAAGAAATGTCTCAAAAACAATGTAACCTTATACTTAAAGGAAGAGAAAAAGAAGAACAGACAAAGAAGAACAGAGATACAATGAATCATTAATGAATACTTAGAACAATTATAGGCCAACACATTCAACAATCTATAAGAAATGGATCCATTTCTAGAAGCATGTAACCTTCTAAGACTAAAACAAGACAACACAGAAAATTGAAACAGACCAATTACGACCAAGGAAATTGAAGCAGTCATCAAAAAATTCCCTACAAATAAAAGTCCAGAATCAAATGGTTTCACAGGTGAATTCTACCACCAAACATTTAGAGAATTAATACCTATCCTTCTTAAACTGTTTCGAAGAATTGAAGAGAGGAGCTCTTCCAAACTCATTTCACAAAATGAGCATTGTCCTGATACCAACACCAAGCAAACATCTTAGAAAAAAAGAAACCTGTGGGCCAATTTTTGATGAACATGCATGCAACATTTCTCAACAAAATACTGACACACTGGATTCAACAAGATATTATAGGATTATACTCAATGACCAAGTGAGATCCATGGCAGGAATACAAGGATGGTTCGACATCCATAAACCAATCAATGTAATACATTAAAGAATAAAGGATAAAGCCATATCTCAGAAGAAGCTCAACACCTTTGAAGAACCATCCTTTCATGATAGAATGTCTCAACAATGTGGGTATAGAGGACATATCTTACCGTAATAAAGGCTATATATGACAAACCTACAGCTAACATCTTCAGTCCTGAAAAGCTGGCTTTCCTCTAAGATCACGAACAAGACAAGTATGTCCACAATCACCACTTCTATTTAACATAGTACTGGGAGTCCTAGGCACAGCAGAAAACAAGAAATCGAAGGCCTCAAAATCAGAAACAAAGAAGAACAGCTACTATTTGCAGATGATGTGACACTACATGTAGGAAACCTGAAGACTCCACTGAAAAAACTATCAGAACTGATCAATGAATTCACTCATGTGCAGGATACAAAATCGATAGACAGAGATCTGCTGCATTTCTCTACACCAACAAGAAACTATCAGAAGGAGGAATGAAAACAGTCCCACTTACAGTTGCATCAAAAAACATAAAATACTTAGGAATAAATTTAAACCATGGAAGACCTGAACTCTGAATACTGGGAGACACAGATGACATTGAAGAGGATGCAAATAAGTGGAAGGATATACCATGTTCATAGATTGGAAGGATTAATATTGTTCAAATGTCCTTACCACCCAAAGCAATATACCAATTCAAGGCGGTTCCTCCACAATAGCAATAGCCTTCCCCTCAGAACTAGAACGATTAATCCCAAAATTTATATGGAACCACAAAAGGTCCTGAATAGCCAAGGAAACCTCAAGAAAGAAAGAATGAGGTATCACACTCCCTAATTTCAAACTACACGACAAAACCACAATCATAAAATAGTCTTCTAATGGCATAAAAACAGATAGATATACATTTCTGTATAAGTACCTTATCTCAATGTAATAAAATAGCCAAATAGCCCAGAATATCTCAATGTAATAAAATTGCCAGAAACAAACCCACACTATATGGTCCATCAATCTAACAAAGGAGACAGGAATATACAATGTATATTGTAAAGAGACGGTAAAGATAGCTCTTTGATAAGAGATGCTGGGAAAACGGCACAGACACATGCAAAAAATAAAATTAAATTAAACCAACTTCTTACAGTATATACAAAATAAAGTCCAAGTGGATTACAGACTGAAATCGAAGACCTGAAACCACAAAACTCCTAGAATAAAACACAGGCCATAAACTTGTTAGCATTAGTCTTAGCAACATCTTCTGGATATGTCTCTATGGGCAAAGGCAAGAAAAAAACCAAAGAAACAAATGGGACTCTACAAACTAAAAAGCTCTACCCAGAGAAGAAACCATCAAAAATGAAAGACAACCTGCCAATGGGAGAAGATAGTCACAAATTACACATCTAATAAGGGGTTAATACCTAAAATATAGAAAGAACACATACCATTTACAGCAGAGAAACAAATAAGTTTAAAAAGGGGCAGAGGACCTGAACAGATATTTGTCCAAGAGGACATACAGATGGCCAACAGACATATGAGAAGATGCTCAAGGTCACCAATGAGACCAATGCAAATTAAAACCACTATGAGATATCATCTCACACCTGTCAAATGGCTATCATCTATAAATCAACAAACAACAAGTGTGGGCTAGGATGCAGAGAAAAGGGAACCCTCATGCGCCGTTGCCGGAAATGTAAATTGCTGCAGCCACTCAGGAAAATAGTTCGGAGGTTCCTTAAACAATTGAAAATAGAACTGTCTTATGACTGGGCAATTCTACATCTAGGTATTTATCCAAAGACATCCAAAACACAAATGCAAAAAAGATTTGTGCACCTTTATGTTCACTGCAGCACTATCTATAATAGCCAAGACATGGAAACAACCTCAGTGGAAATGGATAAACATATACAATGGAATATTATTCGGCCATAAAAAAAGAACAAAATCTCACCATTTGTAACAACATGAGTGGATCTGGAGAGTGCTATGCTAAATGAAATAAGTTAGGCTGAGAAAGACAAGTACTACCTATGAGCTCACTTCTTCTATGTCGTATCTACAGAACAAAAAAAGCTCTATGCCCTTTCCCCATGCCTTACCAAATGCATCCTTCCATCTGGCTGTTGCTGAATTATATAGTTTTATAACATGATAGTAATCTAGTAAGTAAAATATTTCCCTGAGTTCTTTGAGCTACTCTAGCAAATTGAACCCAAGGGGGGATTGTTGGAACCTTCAATCTATAGCCAATCAGTCAGAAGCATGGGTAACAACCTGGACTTCTAATTGGCATCTGAAGAGGGGACAGTCTTGTAGAATCTTAACTTTTAACCCATGGAATCTGATGCTGTTTCTGGATAGATACTGTCAGGGTTGGGTTGAGTGGTAGCACACTCAGCTGTTGTCGAAAATTTGCTTGGTGATGTGAAAAAAAAATCCACACACATTGGAAATGGTGATCAGAATCTTGGCTTCTATATGTCTGTTGGACTCTCTATATGGTCTCTCCAGCATGGCAGTTTCAGGGTTACTAACTTCTTATATATTAACTTGAGATACCCACAGTGAGTGTCTTGAGAAGAAGAGGGAGACTGGTAGAAGCTGAATCAATATATATGACCTAGTCTCAGAAAGTATGCAGTATCACTCCTACTACTTTCTATTTTCTAGAAGCTAGTCACTAAAGCCAGTCTATACTCAAAAGGATTAGACTTCACAGTTATGCAGAAAATGTTTTAAATAATTTGTGTGCATCCTTTAAAAACATTGCGTAAATGTTTTACTTACAGTGCTTTAGGTAACTAACATACACTTGCATAAGCCTCTGACCCTGATGCTGCCCAGGCCCTGAGCATGGCTCTTTTAATAAGGGTGATAGCCCCTGCTAAACCTCTTTGCTACAGAAGAGGCCAGGACATAGATAAAGCTCTGAGAGTGGCAACAGATGAATGGTTCCTTCTATTTGTGCCCAAAGAGAACAAAAAGAGGTAATTAAATTTCAGGAAACCATTTTGTGTTATTTGTGATGATTTAGAGGTGGTCTAATGGATAAGATGAATAGAGAGCCTGGGTTAGCAATCACGCAATATATAAAACTACTGACTCCTAGGCTTCCCCCACCTAGATATCTAATCAACACCTCGAATTCAACATATCCAAATCTGAACTCAACTCTAACCTTCCTTAGTTCTACCCACTCATATTTCCTATTTTCATTTCCCCACTCAGAACCCTATTACTCAAATTAGAAATCTGGTCATCAAGTGACACCTTCTCCCTCTCTTCCACTATCTACATTCAATTAGGTAAAACTCCACCTCCTAAATATCTCCTGAATTCATCTCTTCCTCTCCATCTCCATTGTTTCTGCCTTAATTCAATCTTCAACATATCTCATTTAGAGTAACTAATGAACTGCATATATATTGCCTCTTCTCCTATCATTTTGTCTTCTACGCTGCCAATTATTAACTTTCTAAAACACAGATCTAATAAGAACATTGTCTTGGGTAAAAAATGCTGTCTCATTAGTTTAATGGTTCCTCATTATGAAATGAGGATCTAGTTTTCAGCAGGGCATAAAAGGTCGGGCTTCGTTTTTCGTCTATATGTGCTCCCAACACTTCAATCGCCTCATCTTTCTTGCCTTTCTCCAAACATACCATGTTCTCTCTTGTCTCTGTATCTCTGGATATGGTATTTCTTCCAGGAAAGCCCTTTACTCCGTGGATCATCAGTATAAATCCTTCATCGTTCAAATCCCAGCTTCAAGGTTACCTCTGATATAAAATCTTCACTTTGAGGCCATGTTAATTACTTTTCTCTATTCATAGCTTCTTCTTACTTTTTAAAATAGTATGTACCATATTATTTCATAACTATCAATTTCCACACCACTACTGTGAGTTCCTGAAGCATTAAAAACATGACCTTGTCCGTTTTTGTATCTCATTTATACCTGGAACATAAAATACAGTCAATGACTATATACCAACTACTGAATCAATAAATTAGAATTAGTATTTTTTAAGCTCACACAAATTTAATACTTGAGACTTTCACTGATCTATACCCAAATAATTACTTTTCTTATGCAGGTGATGTTTATTGTGTCATTACAGAGAATATTATATCCACTAAGGGATTTAGAGAATACTTAATTCAGTCTTGTCAATTTTCAGAGGGAAAAGAAGGAAATAATTTATTGATCCATCCACTTTCACATATATGTTACGTTTAGTCAAACATATACCTCAGGTGTTGTTAACTTTTTAATTAAGAAAATGCGCTTCAGGGAAGTTTTTTTAACTTCTTCCTCTGTCATGCAGTAAACAGGGCTTTTAACCCTGGCCTGTTTGTTGTTCTTTCTAGTATATCCTAATATCTTTTACTTTTTGTTTTTTTCTTCTCATTTATTACTAAGATACATTAAAGACCTTTGGTACTAAAATAACATTCAATTTTCTAATCCACTCTGATCTCATTTCTAATGTATTAGAGGTAAGAATCTGAGTTAGGATATAGTATATGCAGAAAAAAAAAGCGGTCATAGAGTAAATCACAAGAGACAGAATAATAGAAAGGAGAGGTCACAGACCTTGAAATCAAGTGTGTGTGAAATCTATTTCTGATTTTACATTTGATTTGGAGTATCATGCTGACCAAATTTATAAAAGTGAGAAGACTATGAATTGCAATTACTTTTATAGGCACCTCATACCTCCGACAGTGGTTACATAAACTCTAGTTTCCTTATTCCCTCTCAAAGTCTTAATACATATAGCCTCAAGATGTATCATATTTTATGAATCCAATAAGATAGTTTAAAACATATTTTCTCATTATATGTATTTTCAGATTGATCATCTATGTAGGACTGCTTTTTTTAAAAAAAAAAAATTAATCAGAAAGAACCAACCTATCTAGAAGAAGTATGAACTTTATAGAGATCATTTATAACAGAAGAGAGAAGAAGCAAAACAAACTATCCTTGTTGGATCATTTGATAAAACATAGAAGGGCTAGATTTCAACAAGCCTAGGTTATTAAAAAAATTATAGTACTTTGTGAAAAGAAATGAGAGAGAAATAAGGTGGGTGGGTGAGTAGATGAATGGATGGATGGATGGATATAACATCAAATAACTTAAGGCATAACTAAGTAATTCTGCTCAAGAAAAAATAACCTCTATGAAAGTAAGTCACAGGGAATGTGTATTCCTTCCACTCACAAAGATTCACAGAAAAGAGAAATGACCAGTACCAATAACATGCTCAAAATAAATAAATAAATAAATAAATAAATAAAAGTCCTTTTTATGACAGCTTGATTGCAGAGTTTAATAATTCTAACAATGGAACCACTAAAAATGTACAGAATTTCCCAGAGCTTATGTATTACATTTTAAAATAATTGCCTTGTCATTTTTATCGCATAAAATGTAGTCACCTTTCATGCTACATGCTTATGCAAGGTTAACATTTTTACATAGTAGACTGTCAACCCAATAGAGAAATGATAAACATACATGAATACCAAAGTTTAGTCACCAGGAAAGAAAGTGTTTTTTTGCAGACCTGAGCAGAGGCATGGCACTCAAACCAAAGAGTCAAACAGAGAACTACACCTCCATATGCTTCTCGTTGCACACTGATGGAAGGAGCCAACTTGGCATATAAAAGATATTTTGCTTTATTTTCCTATTTTTTTTTTCTCCATTTTTCTTTGTACATCTTACTCTTCTCATCTTTTTCCTCTTTATCTCTTCTATCATTTTTTCCCCTCTCTCTCTTTCCTCTTAAAAAAAAAAAATTCACCAGCAATTTTCCTTACTTACCTGTCAATTTCTGCCTTTAGAAAGGGCAACCCTATATCCATGTGATGTCAAAAACTATAAACTTGCGTACCCCCGCCCCCCCCCCCCCGCAAAAAAAGCTGACAAATTCTGATTCCACAAATGGTGGAGAGTGAATCTTTCTCTGGGAAAAGCACTCAAATTTTCCCCAGATCACCACCACCTGTGATGACTTTCAATCAATGAAAACAATATCTTGTTACATTGGTGGTTGACTACTGAAAGAATTAGAATTTCCGAGTACATTATGCGAAGCAACCTTGGATTGAGTTTTTCCCTCCTTAAAATAATGAGTAATGAACAACCATTCCTTTTCATTAATTGAATGGAAATTTTTATGGCTAAAGATGTTCAAGGAAATGTAAGCAACCACTAAAGAAATATGCTTTACACGGGATCTTATTGTAGAGAGTGTGATAATGTACACCTTAAGGCTCTTCCAAGTCTGGGGCTGAATTGCTTCATGTAATCTACATTATAATGGAAATAGAGAAGGCAATGTAATGCCCACTTAAATTGAAACATAAAGAGGATGTTTGTCTATTGATTTATGGGCCTACATGTTGTTACTCCAGATGCCTTGCTCTTTCTATTGCAAAAGAATATTACCTTCATGTAATATTTTCTAATTACTTCAGAAATTACAAAAGAATAATGATGAAGAAAACGTGAACCAGAAGTGCAAATAGTAATCAAAGCTTTCCAGTCCAGTAGAGCCAAAGAATTTTACTGCATGACCTAGTGATCATTTACCCTAGCCAAGAGGAAAACCGTTGGGCCGAAACAAATGAAAGAGATTGAGAAATCCTCTGGTGAAATTGTTGACATTTCACCCTATCCAAAGATTAACTCAGTGAATGGTGTAACTGAAAGGATGTGACTTTAAGACATGCTTTGCAAATACTGAAACTCAATATTTTCCAAAAAGATTAATAGCATGAGGGTAAAACCTGCTTCTGATTAACAGGAAAAAAAAAAAAAAAAAAAAAAAACAAGCTCCTCTGGGAGTTCCTCTTGATTAGATAGGCCATTCCATGTAAAATGTCACAATGACAATCAGAAAAGGCATCCTTGAAATGCACATGAAGGATTTTTAAAGAAATTGGTTTACCAACAGAGCCTAGGAAACAATATAATTTAGTTCTTGTTTAAAAAGGCCCAACAAGAGGAAATGATGGGGTGTCTTTGAGGGGGTTCCAGAAAATTGAACAAAAATGAGAAATAGTCTCTGTTGCCACCTCATTCCATTTCTACCACCTCAATGGCTACTCATCCTCTTTCCTACTCCTCACAGCATGAACAAGCTGGAACCCATGACAGGAAGAAAGATCCTATGAATTCATAAGTTAGATCATGTCTCTCCTCCATTTAAAAAACATCTCCCATCTCACTCCGAGTGAAGTTAAAATGCTTACATTGTTCTGTGCCCCATCCCCTACCTCTCTGAGCTCATCTTCTCTGTTCCTCTTGCTCACATAACTCTGCCTTATTGGCCTATTCACTCTTCGTTGAGCATTCTAGTTCTCCTGGAGTCTTTGATTCTGCTGTTCCCACTGCCTGAAATGTTCTTTGTATAACAACAGAATGAAAAAACCTCACCTCACCTTGCTGGATCGTTGCTGAAATTTTACCTCCTTAGGTCTTGAATGGCCGTCATACCTTTTAGAAGAATTCCCACCTCCCCAGTCACTCTTTGCATGTCCCATTTCTCTTTTTTATTCTTCTTAATTATAATTACCATCTAACATACTATACATTTTACTTATTTGCTTACTGTCTCTTTCATTCTAAAATGTAAGCTCTGTGAGGGCAGTGACTTTTGTCCCCAGTACCTAGAACAATGCCAGGCACTAGAGTAGGCATTCAAATATTTGTTGAATAAAATGAATATCTGAACGAATAAATATTTATTTCAAAAGTGTTCTGCTGGCCTTACTCTTATCATCCATCCCAGTCATACATCTTTTGGTTTTTATGTTTGTTTGTTTGTTTGTTTGTTTGTTTGTTTTTACAAAAATGGAAAAGAGAAAAAAAGACAATAGCATTCTTCTCGGTCTGTCTATCTCCAGTCTTACTACTCTTCAATTAATTTTCCACCCAGCAGCCACAGTGCTCTGTCTAAAACTCAAACCTGCTGAAGCCACATCTAAGGAACTTCATGATTTTGAAGATAAAGTACATCCTTTTAACCTGACTTTTAAGATCTTTCATGGTCTACTTCTTGCATATGTTTCCAGCCTCATAATCAGTTAATCACTTTTCTGATAGGGAAGAACTGAGGCAATAAAGAGATTTTGAATCATGGATTACTCCTTTGGTCAATGTCTGCTAATGTTGGATCAGGGTGACTTGGTCACTGTTAGATTGGCCGCCTGTCATTCTTATGTACAAGGTGACCCTTAAGTCATCATTCATCACTCACAGAGTGTCTGCACCTTTTAAGATTATAGTGTAGTTGCTTTATCTACTCCTTTCATCTTGAATGAAATGTTATAGAAAACCCCAGGATAAAAAAACTATTTTTGAAGTGAAGCTGTTCTACCTAAGATAATGGGACTTTGATGGTATCAGAGTCCAGCTCTAAGCACTCAGCTCCTGAGTACCCGGAAGGGCCCCTGAGTCCCTTCTGAGCAACTACTGCCAGTGAGGTTCCAACACAGAAGAATGTCAGATACCTCACAATGCACCAAAACAGCCACATCAATTGATTATTTACATAAATGGCCTAAGTACCTGAAATGCACCTTGCTGTCCTCTCCTCCTCTATTTAGTGTGTGACAAATAGCAACATCTCCAAATGGCAGAAAAACAACAAAGTGAGAAATATGTCAGCCTCTGCACTGTGTCGGAGATAGAACATTATACAGGTTTTCACCTGATGATTGGCTCCCAGAGGAGTAATTAGGATTTGGTGCACTTCTTACTGGCGCTACCTCAGCTTCTCTGCCAGAGGATTCTGAGAAAAGGTTTGTTGTTTCAGTTTCAAAATTGCATTTTAGATCTACTCTTCAGAGTGCATGTAGGGACAAATGGCGTGAATCTTTAGCAAGTGGTGTCTGTATTCACATCCTATCTCTGTGCCTCAGGTTTATGACAGATTTATTTTTCAGGAGTCTAATAAAAATTGATATTAAAAAATGAAAGTTGAGTTTTTAACTGCCAGAAGATATGATTTTTATTTTCAGAGTCTTGGCCAATTCTTTATCATGCCATTTGTGAATGGGTAAGATTATTTTCAAATTGAGAAATAAAATCCTATCCAATTTTGAAGACCCAATTTGAGCCAAACAAAATGAACCTGAAGTATTAGTCTACTTTGAAGAAGGGCTATTGCCAATGCAAATTTAATAATGTCTCTGACTGGCAGTGAAACACATATACAAATCAATGAATGACTGTTTTAACACTTTCACAGTGCTCTCTCCATCCCCCCTTTCTTACAAGAAAAACCAGCTCTCCTGAGGATCAGGGGACCAAAGAGGCCTATCGAAACGAATGGTTAGGCATTCTTGTCTGCAACTTATCGTGACTTAGGAAGAACTAAGAAAAAGGGGCAGTTATTCCTAGGATACTATTGTATTTAGCTTATTTCAAGATATATAACTAATTGCAATAATGATTTGGAATAGCCCTTCAATGAATCTGGGACTACTAAAGGATAAATGGCTATTTGTAGCTACACCACATAACCCCCTATCACATATACACACACACAACTACAACGTATGCATGCTACCACACACACACACATACCAACCAACAGATACTATATACAAATACATTCTATATGCAAATACCCTCCACATACGTACCACATACATTATAGACACATACCCGACACATATGCACACAAATCACTAGCATCATACACAGTCTTCATGTAAATACACACTACACAAATACTAAATAAATGAATGGATAAATACACTATATACACACCATACATTCACAATGCACATGAACATACACTTGCAAACGCATACCACACACATACCACACACATACATACACACTACATATAAATTCACCATACACTTTTACACACCACCTCAAATGCTAATACATAGCCCAAGTGCAAATATGCACATATACACATTAGAAATATACATAAATAGCACATATATGTATACTCGGAACACACATAGACGACCTCTATATTTACCGGAGGTGGAATAATCCCCAAACTCTCTTCCACTCTACCCTACTACTACATTATACATGTTATGAAAGCCTTTTCTTGTTACCCTACAAAATTTTTACCTTACCTCCTAAAGGTCAGGCTAAAAATATTAGTCTATTCCTTAAAAAAAATGGACTAAGTCTAGTATGGAACATGCAGTTTCAGAGTGATATAGGAAAAGGACCCAAAGCCATTTTGATTATGGAATTTAAGGTCCATTCTGGAGGAGAGAGAACTTTGCAAACAGGTTAAGTTCCTGAGTTGCCCCCATAAAAACACACCTCCCAAGACTGTTCTGACATGTGGATGGAACGCAACAAGACAAGACTTTTTCCTGGTGGTAAGTGCAAGAGAAAGACAAAGGAAAATCTGAGAAAAATTAACAGAAAGAGAGGAAAGAAGAAAAGAAAGAAAGAAGAAAAAGAAAGAAAGAAAAAAGAAAGAAAGAAAAGAAAGAAAGAAAGAAAAGAAAGAAAGAAAGAAAAAAAGAAAGAAAGGAGGAAGGGAGGGAGGGAGAGAACGAGAATGATGATTCTTTCATCCCAAAGGAATTGCAAGAGAAACACAAGACCCTGCATATCTATATGGCACATCTAAAGGATATTGGAAAAGGAAATGGTGGGTTCAGGAAGCCAGGATGAGAACAAGGCCAGATACCCTGATAACACAGTAGCAAAAGTCCCTTCTTTGTCTTGTACTCTTTATCCCATGCTTTTTATCCAGCTCAGAGTGACAAAGCCACAGAAAATTAGTTTTCTTAGGGAAGGAACTGAGAGGCCATTTTCTAGATACAGAAGAAAAGTAAAATGCTGCTGGAGGTCATAATGGGACATCAAATCCTTCTCCTTTGTCCAAGACAAAAGTTTCCACTTCTTCCACAGGCCTCAGAAGTACAGGCCTGTTAAGAGCCTTGGGAAGGGGGAAGCGAGTAGTGCAAAGGTTATCAAGAAGTCCAGAAAATGAGCTGCACAATAAGGACCCCAGGAGCACTACTTTATCTGTGGGATTCTGGGATTTGAGTGCCTTTTCCAGCTCTGCAGATCATCTGACCTTTAATGCTCTCATATCATAGAATACTTGTTTTCAGTTCCAAAATAGCCAGTGTTTTTTTTATGTCCATTTTCTATATTCTCATGTAAATAAGGTGAGGTTGTAATGATAGTTCCATGTTTTTGAATTTAAAAGGGAAGCTCTGTTTTTCCAGGAGCTAGGGGGAAAAAAAAAAACGCCATAGGGGAAACACTATTTACAAATGATTAAAACGCATGCGCGCGCACTCACACACACACACACACACACACACACACACACACACACACACACACATTCAGGGATGTAGAGAGCAGACTCAGCTCTGTGGCATTGGAGCAATGTCAATGAACAAGTTAACTGAAAGCCAGGAAGGTGAATTCACCTTTGAAACTGATAAGAGTCATTGTTTGGCTTCCCTTTATTCTTTGTTTTGATCTAAGGCTGTCTCTCCTATCACTTTCTCCCTTGACACAGTCTCTCATTGTCAGCATAGAAACTGAAGAAAATTGTTCATTCCCTGTAAGAGCAATACGCTCCTCTCCTTTTGTTTATTTCAGGAAATTAGTAGCTCACATTCCATTAACTGGAATGTTTTGCCTTATCTAATTTCTATAAGTGAAGAGAGAATTTCAAGGCCATAAATTAGAATTATTCTGTCTAATTCATCCTAAATGGACTGTGTTCTCATTGTAACTTTTATCTCTAGACCTTACTAAAGATTATATTCAGACTCACCTACAGGACCACAATTGTCCTCTCTTTGGAGATGAAGTCTTTAGAAACATAATGAAATGTGACAGCCTTTTGAATCCGGCTCTAGAAACAGTCCCTTTTATCACCAAGCAGATTCCTTGACCTTTTAGAAGCCAGCCTCTACATTGTTTTAATATTTATTTTATAGAAAGGCCTGAGAAACTCTGGGTTTTCTAAACAGACAATACTTTCTCATTGTTCAAGAACAGATTTACAAAATTTGTTGCATTTTCTAATATTTATTTGAAACGTGAAGTCTAAAAATAACATCTAATCATCAGATGGAAGCTTCAATTTATCCCTTTACCAAACAAGTACCACGGTGAGGATGAATACTAATGAGGTGGGCTAATGTAAGATTTTTACTACATGCAACTCAGCCTGAAGAGAAATTCATAGAGCTAAAAGCTAGATGACCTTCTTCCAGTCTTCACCAGTTTCCCCAATTAATTTTTTGATGACTGGCATCTCTTCTGATTGCCATTGGTAAAGTAGTTTACCATCTAATCCAATTCCTTATTTTAAAAATAAGTCATATCTCAATTGAAATGATTTCTCCAGCCACATAGGTAGTAGATAGCCAAGGCTATGTTATGTCATTTGAATTCCACTTTAATGTCCTTGTCATCAACTTGTTTGGTCATCTCAATATGTATAATCATGAACTGTGTTCTAACAAGATTCCACTGTTTTGAAACTGAAAGAAGGCTTAAAATTTATTATACAAGCTCAGTTATTCCACAGCATTTGACAATATTCTAAAAATACATATATTGTTATAGCTTATAATAACACAGATTTATCTTCTCTGACCATAACATGATAAAAACCAAGCTCAGAAGAGTTTATACAGGAGCAATAGAAAGAAAATGAAATGTACCAGGTTCTCTGGATTCTAGTCCTCATTGTCACCAATAATTTTGTGACTTTGGGTAAGTCAGTTTTGGCAAGTAAAATTAGGCAAGTCTAAAAGGTATGTGCTTCAGTTGAGATTCTCAGAATAATAGTTGGACTAGGTGACAACTGACTGAGATTCCTTTCAACACTGAGATATTTTCATTTCCTGATCTGTTTATCAGGAAATTAGTTTAATACACTCCCCTTACTGACCTTTTCATGAAGCTTCACTTCCAGCACAGATGGCCACAGTAGAGTCTCTCCACAAAGCAGCTGTGATATGGAAAAAAAACCCAACCCGCAATTTCAAGTAAGCCATTTTAGCAAAGACTGTTAACTACCCACCAATATCTATCGCTTCTTCTTTCTGATATTGAAACCCCCCACCAGATTTTCCCTGGGTTCAAGGTCTTCCAACTATAGATGACAATTCCTGGCTTCCCTTGCAACTATGCTCTGTGACTAAGTCCTAATTAATGGCACGTGAGCCAGAAGTGGTGTGTGTAATTTCCAGGTTTGATCCTTAACTAGGAGGGATATATCTCTCACTTCCTCTTTTCCTCTTTCTACTGTCTGGATAGTTGCTATAACCAACCATTTTTGTTGGACTCAGAAATGGAAACCTGTGTGTTAAATATAACAGAATTAATATACTAGCCCAGCATTGCCTACTTCTAGACAGGCACAGAAGTAAAAAAGGAACTCTCACTGTATTGTATCTTTGTTTTAACAGCATAGATGGTTCACCCAATAGTATAGCCATCAGTGAATTCAGCCTCGGATTCTATTCAGTAGTGACCTAGCCCACACATTAAGGTTCCATTTTCAAAAAAATGGTTTTAATTATAAACTAAGACATCTCAGGTTGCATTGTACATAAGAATCCCTGCTGATTACTAAGACCAATGATTTTTTTTATCCAACATATCCTATAAGATAATGGTAGGAGGAATCCTTATCCTTAACATATTGTAGTCAAATATATTTTTTACAATTTTAACTTCAATAAATAGTCTTACACTACACAAACATAGTATGAACTATAAACATAGTATAAAATATAAACACTAAGGCCAACAATAACAAAGTAATCAGTATTGGGTTGTAATAGCCACCAGATTGCTTTAGAAAAGTGTTTCTTCAAATAAAACATCTTTATGAATCCTGAAATCTCAGGAACCCAAAGAGGTCATTAATCTTTCTGCCAGTATACTAGCAAAATTATTCACAATATTCTAATTTTATCAGTTTACTGCCACATCTCTCCTCCAACCTGAGCTAATTCATAAAGCATTATGTGAGTACGTAAAACCAGAACCTGATATTTAACTAGCATCTAACTTGTGAATAAAAAATAAACCACAACTTGGTCATGGTAATTGTGCTAGTTACTACAGACTGGTGTACTCAACAACCATTCCAACCTCCTTCTAGCATGTCTTCTTGTAGAATAAAGACTGGAAAGCTAAAACCCACATTCCGCAGATGGTTCTGCATGGGACCCAGGTTCTTCTAAGCCCATTCACATTCTGTAAGCTAACTGGTAACTTACATTACATCTCTTTCTGTTTAGCTAACCTCAAATGTATTTCTGCAACCAAGAATCCTGACTGCTACAGTGATATTTAACTCCCTTCCTCTTTAAGGATTGAAGACATGAGGAGATTCATAAAACATATTTTTTATGGCTATCTTCTTATCATTGGCACTTTCAACATTAATTATTTTGTTAAGGGAGAGAGAAGAAAGCACCAGTCAGGAGGCTAGGTCCTAAGAGCTGTGAGTGCTAATCAGAAGTGTTAAACAGCTACCTTCTTATTCCAGGCTGACTCACAAGCCATCTGCAAAGATACGTACTCATTTTCACACTGGTGGTCTCGATATGGAAGCCAATGTCTGGAGATACATAGTGTAACTAAGCTTTGGATGGGTATTTGATAATATGTCATACTTCTAGAGGCTAAAGGAGTGAGCAACAGGAGCTACAGTCACCAGAAACTGTTGATAGAAGAGTTGTTACCCTGCTTCACGTAGGTTTGTAGTTTTGAAAGTGTGGTTCTCAGTCACTGGCATCAACATCTCCTGGAAATTTTTGCATGCATACTCACATGCCAGACCTACTAAATCAGAACTCAGGGTTGGACTCCAGAATCTGTTTGTTTTATCAAAGCCCCTAAATGATTCTGATGCATGCTTAATTCTGAGGACCACTGATGTAGGTTGTCTGACCCCAGTGGAGGTTAAATAGAGTTTAGAGGTTAAATAGAGGTTTAAATAGAGGTTAAAAAGTAGTGTTAGGGTAACAAGAGAAAAGATGATTGAAGAAATGTCTTTAATTTAAAAGGAAGCACATGTTAGAAATATAATATGAAGGCAAATCTTTTCTCTTATAAAATGGAAACGGCATTAGTAGAAAGAGCATTGGCTGTGAATCTAAATCATTGGCTGTGACTTTTGAATTTGTAACTAATAATTAAGTAATTTTGAAATAATTGCTTAACTTTTCTGGGATGCCATTTCCTCATTTGTAAATTGAAGAAATAGAATGAGATATTCTCCAATACCCAAAATTCTATTTTCTAACAGTTCTGGACAAAATTAATGCTATTATCCTTAGGATCATTTTGCTTCCTTAGTATCATGCCCTTTCTGAAATAAATCTGATAATAAAAATTTCCCAACATTCTATTTCTCAATTTAGAAATAGTACCTGGATAAAATTACCAAAGGATACATGTTGTTCTCTTCCTTAAGTCAATGATCCAGGACTATACTCCAGCTTAATTCAGGACAGGTAAAATCCACTGGATATCTGAAAGACCAATTTAACATTTAAAATGTTGGAAACTTAACAATGTGCTAGAAATACATCCAAATTAGTTACATGTGTCTTCTAATTATTGATGATTTTGATCACACATAAAACTTGAATGTTAAGAACTAAATTTTCACACTTTAGTATAACTGTGTGTGTTAAGTGCTTTAATCTACTTTCAAAATTTAAGAAATATGACTCACTAGCATTCAGCTAAAACTCAGGCAGGTAGTAATTACACTGGGGAAAAAATAGTACATCTGTTAACAATCTAGAAAATATTTGTTGAATGTTGACAGGGATTGTGTTTCCACTCTGTGAACTAAGGAACTATAGAGAAAAAAAAGTCATCTATATAATTGAAGTTTGTATGTTGGAGGAAAGAAGAGCTTGGTCTACCTACAAAGTAGCAGGGACAAAGAGCTAATTGGTTAATAAATTTGCTGAAGACGGATATGTAAACACATTACAAAGCTATAAAATAATAAATTAATAAAGAATGCCAGAGGAAGTTACAGCAAAAATGTGTCCCTTAAGACTGAGACTGTATCTTTCTTCCTACCACCTGTCTTGGTGGATAGTAGGTACTTAGTAAATATTTGAGATTGAATGAATGAATAAAGAACAAGAATGAGAATATTGTAATTCTTTGTATATAATCACAAAGAAACACAAATTTTAGCTGTATATTTCAAGCAAGAACAGGTTACTTTACTTTTGATGACCCTAAAATGTAATATCCTCTTTCAAATTTTTGCATTACCAACAGAGTGGGCATGAAAATTTCATGCAAATTTTATTATGTTCAACTTTGTGAAATGATAGAGATTCAGTGCTATGGGCCTACAAATTCAACTGGTCCAATTTAGTATTCTTTTATCTAGGAGACATTGTATACATTTTTAAAACTGACTAGAACTATCTTTTGTAAAAACTGAGTCACAAAGAATTAATCCTGGCATTCGAAGGAGTGAAGCCAGTACATCTTATGAAGACCCTCCTCCTTAAAACATGTGACTGCCAATATCTACAGGGTTAGTTTCAGAGCATAAACCCTTTAAAAAACAACAGTAAATGAAATATAGTTTTGTTCTAGAGCTATTAGAAGAAAACACTTAGAAAAGAGTCTTAAAAATAGAAAGTTTTAAAATTAGTGGTGATGGTCACACAACTCAATGACTGTACTAAAAACTACTAAATTGTACACTTTAAAAGGTGAATTTTATGGTATATCTATTATAGCTCAACAAGATTTTTTTAAAAATAGAAACCAGAGCTACAAAGAATGGAAATACAAATGCACTCTCTGGACCATTCTATGGTTCGAAGACAGAGGAAGAGGAGCACATTCCTGCCAACCCCCAGACATCTGCCTGGTTGTGAGCCAACCTTCACAGTATCGTCTTTGGAAAAGATTGCATGTCACAGCTCACACCCTTGCCAAGTCATGAAAGTAAATATACATGCAGTATTAATAGCCTCTGGTATTTTCAGCACGATGCTTGAATTCTGGAAAGGGATCCCCTGAACATTCCTAAATTAAAGCATGGTGAGAACTGTCATCTTTGCAAAATGCCATTTGAGTCTTTGTGGGAAGGATCTTTTTCAAATCTACTTATTCAGTCAAGCTCATATTGCTGGTTCTAGGATGTAGAATAAATGTAGAGAGTTACCTATAAACCATGATTATTAATCTGGTGGAAGAAGAGGAAATCAGGAATCCCAGATAAAAGGCTAGAGCACCCAAAAATATGCATATGAACAGACTCAATTTTACATATAACATCAAGGGCCCGAGGGCCTTTCGGTTCCTTCCATAGACCCCTTATTAGAAATCCTATGTCTATATTCTGCATGTCCCCATTGCATTCTATTAGTTTGAGTGTTTTAGTAAAATTTAACATCAAAAACTAAATACTAGGATCTCAGAGAGGCTCTAAATAGACTATCACTTTTCTTTACATTAATGTCTTAAATTTCTTGACTAGACTCTACAGTGGCTTCTATTGGAATGCAAATGACACTGGACAATGGGAGCAAGAAACTCAGACTGAAATCATAATCACTTTATGTTTTAATTGCCTTTGGCTTCTCTACGTTTTTTTTTTTTAATTTTTCACTTGTCATTACATATAGCATTATTCAATTCCCAATGTTTCTTTGACATTGCATAGATATTTCTTATAGACCTAGACAGGCACATATGTTTAAAAATTGTTTAGAAGCCTTATTTTTAACAATAGCTATCTCCATTAATTATCACCAACAATTATAATCTGTAGCAGAAGACTTCCGAAGAAAACAAGAACTCAGTCATTTCGCACAACATATTACTTGGCCCTGATTATACTGAGTAAGAGTCTCAAGACAAGGTTTTCATCATATTTTAAAAGCATCTCTTTTATGAAAAAGGAAATGGAATCAAAAATGGCAAGAATTTATTAAGCATCTTTTAAATTCTCAGCCTTCTGTTTAAATGCTAACAAAAACACAAAAGAAAAATAGATTCTTACTTCAAAAGGCTCACTATCAGCGAAGACAAGAATGGCAAATATAAGGCAATGAGAAAATGAAGAACGATTGGTTCTAAGCATTCACCTTCAAAGCTGGACTACATTTGAACATCAAGAAGACAAAAAGGACTGCAAAAGAAATACACGATTTCAATATAGGCAATGAAGACGTTGAAGATTGTGCTTACTTTGGTTCACTCATCAACTCAAATGAAGACTGCAGCCAAGAAATCAAGAAAAGACTGAGACTCAGAATGGCAGCAGTGGAAAAATTAGAAAAGATCACAAAGAGCAAAGATGTGTCATTAGAGACTAAGACTAAGGTCATTCACACCGTTGTAATCCTAATTACTATGTATGGATGCAAAAGTTGGAAAGTGAAGAAGTTTGACTGAAAAAAAAAATTGATTCATTTGAAATATGGTGTTGGAGGCGAGAGGAGAGCTCAACAAATACCCTGAACCACCAGAAAGACAAACAGGTGGGTCGTAGAGAAAATTAAGCCTAAAACATCACTGGACGCAAAAATGACAAAAGTAAAGTTGTCCTACTTTGCGGACATCGTGAGAAGGCAGTGTTCTTTGGAAAAAATAATAATTCTGGGAAAAAGAGAAGACAGCAGGAAATGAGAAAGACCAAATGTGAGATGGATTCACTCCATAAAAGAAGCCGCAGGCCTGAGTCTACAGGAGCTGAGCAGGGCTATAAAAACAGGACATTGTGGACATCACTCATTCACAGGGTCTCCTGGAGTTGGAGCTGACTCAATGGCATGTAACGCACATGTTAACATTCATAAACCATGAAAGAAAAAAATGTTTCAAATAAAGAGAGAAGTGTTCTATATTTTACCGTCCAACTTGGCTATAATAAAAACTGAGGACTTTATGAATGCTGCACTGAAATAACAAAATTCTGGGGTAAGGTTGGGGGTGGTGGTAACCTGTCAACAGCCATGAATAAGAACTTATTTCCTGGCACTCTGCATAACTCCATGCTATTCAATAGTACCTTAAAAATTAAGAAGTCATGTCCTTTCCACATAAATGGGCTTACAATTTAAGTTTATATTTCCCAACTGATGAGAAAGAAAAGGTTGCTTTTTTTTTTCCTACTTGAAGTTCCAACAGGAAGTGTCAAAGGAGAAATCTGTTCTTGCAAGATTCTCAACCAGAAACAGAAACATTCCCATCAAAAATATAGCAAATAGGACTGTTCTCCTGAGATTTCTAACCTAATTAGTAAGATGAAAGCATCTTTCAGATATTCCTTTGCTTGTGTGTTTAGAGATGATTAAAAAAAAAAAGCACTGACTGTATTTCTCCTTTGCTATCTATGGAACACAGGCTGTGTCACTTGAGGTAAAAGGCGGCTTACAAAAAAAAATTTAATTTGCAGGTCATTTAAAAGAGAGCTAGAATGAAATAAAGGAACCCAGACTGATTCTCAGAGATTCCTAATCAATTCTCATATAAGTTATATTAAGGTCTAATGGTTTTTATCCCTAAACAAAGTAGGTAGTGATAAGAATGAATGAAGTTAGTTCAATCAAACAGGATTTTATTGAAGGGTCCTTTTGTGTAATAACAGCCCAATCCTGGAACACAGTCAATCAATGATGTGACATTAAGGAGCGGCACCTTGAATCCCTTGCCAGACCCACATTAGCATAGTAGGCATCACACAGTCACAGTGATGTCAGTGTGTGTGTGTGTGTGTGTGTGTGTGTGTGTGTTTTACTATGCTGCTAGAACATGCACATAGAAAAGTACTTAAACTATACATATACGCTTTGATAATTATTTAAACAAATACATCAATCCAAATCAAGAAATAGAATATCAACAGTAGTACCCCAGAAGCCCTTTGTTGTATACTTCCCTTGGAGATAACCACTATCTTTACTTTTGTTCATCATTTTCTTGCTTTTCTTTATAGTGCTACTACTTATTATGTATTCCTAAACAATAGTTTGGTTTTGTCTGTTTTTAATTTTACAAACAAAATCATAATGTAGGCATTTTTTTATGCCATGGTTTCTTTATTAATGTTACAATCGTGGCAATTTTCATGGTGCTGCCTTTAACCATCACCTGTTCATTTACATTATTGTTTCCCTTCCCAATTTATTTTTCTATTATCTTGGGGCTGTTTTGCAAGGACTTCTTTAGAGTATACTTCTGGAATTGCTAGGTCATATGGTATATATATATATATATATATATATATATATATATATATATCAGCATTCCTCAAGCTTTCTTCAGTGATTTTACACCCTAATTTTAGCCAATCTGGTCAGTGTGCCATTGTCATTTTAATTTTTATTTTTACAATTGCTAATGAAATTGTGCAGCTTTTTCTATGTCTGGCCATTTTCCAGTCAATCTGGAATAATTTCACTGTTGTGATTATAAAACTATATATCAACTGCTCTTCAATTCTCATCAGTCATTGAAACAGCCTACAAAGGAAGGAATGCTTTTTTGTTATATATACTGCTTGCTGTTATAAAGAAATGTTTTTTTAAACCCAGCCTATATCTAGTCCTTAAGCTAATTGTGGTGAAGTTGTATGGGATAAAAGATGAAACTTGAACTCTTTCTGCTGCAAAAAGGCTATTTAATACAGAAACATCAATGCAGAGCATTATAATAGTAGCTGATTGAATTGGTTTCTATTTTCCGAGTGACATTACAGACTTTGATATATAGGGTAACAGTAGGTTTCTCTTCTAACTGAAACAGCCTTAGAATTTCAGAGTAAGAAAGATGTAATATGCTATTATGTTTCTTATAAAGGTATTCATTAACTATTTACCTCACATGCCCCAAACGGTCAAACACGAGCTACACCCTCAACAATAAAGAATGTTTTCTGAGAGCCTCTATTTTGCAGAAATGCAGTCTGCTCTGCATAACCTTGGGTGTGGAAAACAGAGAGGCTTCCTGTGCCTGGCGTTAATCTTTTAATCCTCTGAAATCATTTGGTTTATTGTCCTAATCTACCTGTTTTTCATTGTCTTTGTATTATAAATCAAAAAGAAATCTTTTCAGCAGGTGCTAAATTATAAAAGAAATTTTAAACTGCTAATTTTGGTCAATAGATACTTAAACAAAACTTTGCTTTTATTTCTTACTCAAATTCCATGAATATATATCCATTTCCTAGTTATTAATCTTTTATGAAAAAAAAAATTCAAAGATCTATCCACATAATAAGTATGCTTCTAAAGTACATAACTACAGAAGATACATATAAATGTAAATGAAAGAATGTATAAATAGACAGACAGCAAAAATACTGTTCAAAGGTTTTATCATCCTGGGGGTTTTGTTTATTTATTTATTTTTTCCTGTCCTTTTCAGAGTAAATATAAAACTTACAAGAGAGCACTAAATTAAGTATATGAAGGAAAATAACTCCTGTGAAATATAAGGCAAAAACAGTTAACATGTTATCACTCAGATGAAAATAAAACCAATTGTTTAGCTGAAATGAATAAAATAAATTTGGTCAGAATAGCTGCTTCATCTGGTCATCGCCTTAATGTCTTCTGGAAGCAAATTAGAGAAGTAGAATGGCTTCAGTTATGTTAACACATTTACTCTGTTGGAGGTGACAGCACACGGTAATTTTCCTAAATGGGTAATTGCTCCAAGATTTCTAAAATATTTTTGACAAGGAAAGTTTTACTCAACTTTGTATCTCAATATATTAAAATATTCCTTTTTTATAAAAATGCATGTTATATTTATCTGAGACATTATATTCAATATAACATCCTTAGTATCTAGCAGAGTGGTAAGTACTTATTAAGTACTCAAATGTTTGTTGAATGAATCAACGGAACTTTTCTGTGGCCCACGATTCACTTTATTCTGAAGGTTTAATTTAAAAAAATGGTCTACTCATCATTTTAAAATAAAGGCATATAAAATTTCCAGCTTAATCAGGTTATAGTTTTGCAACCAAAATAAGTCTAAAAACAGAACAAGAGAATCCCTCATAGTCTTTCTTTCCAAAAGCCAGCACGAGCGTCAACAAGCCAATCAGTACATTTTAAATTATGAAAATAAAGACTAAAACCTTGTCTCTCTAATTTATTGGAGGGCAAAAAAAAAAAAAGTCTTTATAATAACAGTGAAAGAAAGTTTTGCCCCTTCTCCAGATCCAGCATGGTATAACAGAAAGAACATGGACGATAGCCCCACTCATTCAACAAATATCTACTAAGAATCTAGGTCAGGCACTGTGCTAGAAATAAACCAAATAGAATAAAACAAAAACAAACAAAACCAGCTCTTGCCAATCTTGCATTTGTTTGGGGGTATTCCATTCATTCCTTTCTTCAAATCTCATTTTTACCGCTTAGATGACTTTGTATAAATTATTTAAGGTCCCCAAACCTCAACTTTTCACCTGTAAAAATTAGGGACTTTTTAACCTAGTTCTAAGTAGGCTATAGAAGGATGAAATGTGTCAGTGCATATACAGTAACTAATTCATGATAGACCCTAGTATTGGTTACCTACTCTCATCTGCTCCCTCTTCTGCAAACAACCAGTTATCTTAAGAAAGTTGAGATGTTTTTATTTTTATGATGTAACTTTTTTTTTTTTTTTTGAGATCTTCTAAATCAAAGAACAGGTATCATAATCTATACTTTCGGGGTAGAGGAACCAAATTTATAACACCAGATCTATCACCTATATGTTCAGATTTCCCCTATGTCTTGTTTACTAGACTGCCCATAATGACTTCTATAAGTGTCACTTGGGGAGTGAAATAAAAATGCCCAGAGTCCTTTAGACACACAAGGAAAAAGAAAAAAGAATAAAGTTTGGGGAAGAAGAACTAAAATATAAAGGGGAAAGAGACACAGAAAAGCAAAATACTTCATATCAACCTTTTTGATGTACAAAATAATTGAGTTAATCTAAAAACTCAATGGAGTCAATATAAAAGTCAAGATTTTATAACTACCTTTTTTTCAATTGACCTGACTCATTTGGTACTACTTTTATTGTTTTCATTATTTATTTAACACAAATGTTAGTAAAAACAAGTTTATCTCTGTAGCTTGACACAATCAAAGGAAAAGTGACACAATGACAAATTGGGAAAAATATATACCAAATGTAGAAAATATTAACATTCATAATATATAAAGAGTTAAAGAAGTAACTTAAAAGAAAACAAAAAACACAAAAAACTCAGGCCAGTCTGAGAACTATATATGATCAAAAATATTAAATCTCACTAATAATTAATAATTTAAAACACTGAGGTAACATTTTTTCCTACCAGATTAATAATATCCATTTTTGCTAAGAGTGTTTAAAAATATAAATTCTCTTAGGTTATATTTGGGAATGTAAATTTATACAAAATTTATGGAGTGCAAGTTGAAAAAACCTATAAATATTTAAAATGTGTATACTCTTTGGATAAGCAATTCCATTCCTGAGAATTTATCCTATAGATATACATATGCAAATATGTAGACTATAAATATCTGTTTCTTGTAGCATTTTTTATAACAGTGAGAAGCTGGAAACATTCTACATGTTCTTAGATAGGGAAATAGTTTTAAAAAATATGGATACATGTATATGACATGGAAAAAATGCCACAAAATATATTATGAATAAAAAATAAATTACAGAACAAAATGTACATTTTGTTCCAATTTGTGCAAAAAAATGAATTATATATGTGTTTATATCTTTGCCATATGTCTAGAAAGAAAGCTTAGAAGATATTAACCAATCTATTAATAGAATTTGTTGTAAGGAGCAAATGATTAGTTTTGGGGGTCAAGAGGATGAAGAGGCATGTTCTAGGTTACATTACTTTAATTATTATAATATTGTTTTATGCATACTCACAGGCATGTGTGTGTGTGTGTGTGTGTGTGTGTGTGTGTTGTGTGTAGAGACGGGGGGGAGGGGGAGAGAGGCAGAGAAATTTTCTACTTCCCGTGTCCCTTAGAATTTCAATTCAATGAAAAATAAAACTCAGGCAGACAGAAATTGTTTTGGTGATGTAAAAGTTTAATATTATTTATTTTTCTCATTTTTTGGTGATTGCTTTGATCTTACATGAATAATTAGTAAAATCTATGCCCTTTTATCCTTTCCAGGATGGCTAAATTTGCTGAAATGCAGGTTAAAGTTTCTCCCAAGGAAGACATTAATTAATTCAAGTTGACATGATATGTGGGAAAAATTATCTTCAATAGTTTTATCTACTATTGCAATAGAATCTGTCATTCCCTGGCACTGCACCTCAGGTGAACATAACCATTTGATGAAATGTTTGTTTTACCAAACCATTTTATGTTTGTATGCCTTGTCTTCTCATCTATATTTTTAGTCTGTCCAGAATCAGTTTCTGGATTCTCTGAACTCTTGCAGTGCATAGAAGCAGGCAAAGCAATTAACCTGGAAACCTCAATTCATGGACATCTAAATAATAGCAAGAGATACACCAATATCTGCATGATTACTGTTCCAAAAGAAATAAAAGAGCATTTATCAAGTCTTGTCATAAAATCTCAGGCTTCGGTCTTGAAGAACCTGGACTGTTTCTATGAGACTCCTTAACCTAATTTCACAGCTTTAACTTAATTAAAAAATAATAAGACTCTAGATCTAGAATTTGATTCACATGTCAAGAAAAAAAAATCTTACACATGAATACACAATTAGATATTACTTAATGAATCTTCAGTAAACAAAGCATTTTCTAACAACAGTAACATGGGTAGGAATGAAACTGATAATTCAGTCTTCTCTATGAAAAGAGTAGTAGTAGCATTTGAGAAAGTAATCATAGTACTGCTTCATGTCTTTGACAGGAATGGGCCATCTCCTATAGCTACATCACTACTACACACCCTACCTGCTCCCTACCCAATATATGCATAAACAGACATGCACACACAACCAAAAATTAGAAAATCAGAGCCCAGATCCCAGAAGAAGGAGCCTTTTGTGTCAGTGGGTAGAGAATTATCCAGATGACGATGGAAACATGCGCACAAACTCATAGGGCGCCCCACATAGAGATAGAGAAAGAGGAAGAAGAGCAAGGACATACCTAGTGCCTTCTACACCATTGTTACCTCTTGATGACAAAGTTTAATGCCACAAAGCAGGTCTCTGAAATGAATTTTTTTCATTAGCAGAAGTATTACTTTACATCATTCTCAAATTCCTAAAGGGGATACGCAAGTACTTTAAGTTGAGGTAGACCAGACAGGTAGCGTTAGTTAGATAAGCCAGCACATTTTGATTAAATCAAACATTTAAGGATAGTCTTTGTATCTATAAATAACTGCTTATCCCTCTTTCTCTTGAAATATATAATTCTCAATCTACTTCCTGTGCTTCTTTTAAAAAAGATACAGGTTTTTAAAACATCACAATTTTATCCTAACTTAACTGTAAAAAATTCACACAGCGCTAACCTTGATAATAAATGGTAAACTCATCCTAAATGTCAGGGAAATTAAGAGCAATGAAGAACTGTGTCAAATACTATACTTATGGCCTTTGAAAATGGGTTGGAGGCCACTACTCAACTCCAGCCTCTAGGGGCCACATGGATATTACAGGCCAGCAATACCAAATTTCTCTATTCTTAAAGAAAGTCTAGAAATTTAGATTTATGCCTTAGTGTTAAAGATAACATTTAAAAAAAAATTTAAACATTCTGCAGAGTTAAACAAAACACGTCCAATGATCACACTTGACTGGTGTAACTCCTCTTGGGCCTCCATTAAACATTTCCTCTAAAATAATTTTGGAAGTATGTATGTTGTGGGGGCATGGTGGAGCATGTCAATGGAATAATAATAATGTACAATGAAAAGTATGGAAACAAATTTGGTTCTACTAAAATTTGAGTTTACACACATTTCTGCTTCTTTCTATTTAATTGAAAAAATTATAACCCTAATTAAAAATTCAATTACATCATTTAGAACTCATTGTAACTTCCCTCTTAATAAAATCTACTAGTGACAATTTTATGGGTTAATACCTGATATCTAATATCGTATTTGATGGTTCTAAATTCCCAGAACCCACCAGAAGAGCATCATAAAATCGCTTCCATATACTTTAATTCTGGTGTCAAGTTTAATTATACTTGGTAGAAGGGGTCCTATAATAGTTATGTTTTACCAGCAAAACATTATTTCTGGTGTGTCTGTGAAAGGTGTCCTATGGAGGAGACTAGCATTTGAATCAGTAGACTAAAGTAAAGAAGATTGTTTTTCACCAGTAGTGTGTGGGCAAACCTGTGAGCCAATTCCTATAATAAATAAATAGGCAGATAGATACTTGATTGATTGAGGGTGGGGGGCACAGATAGACAGAGAAATCCTGTTGGTTCTATTCTCTGGAGAACCCTAATACAGATTTGGGTGTTTTGTGAGATTAGCATTTTGAAATGGTAGACTCAGTAAAGCGGGTGGTCCTGCCCAATATGGATGGACACCATCCAATTCATTCGGGCCTGAAGAGAACAAGAGGAAGAGGAAGAAGGAATTCATTCCTTTTTTTCTAGCCTCACTGACTTGAACTGGGACATCATCTCATCTTCTGCCCTTGGATATTGGTTCTCCTGTTTCCCAGGCCTTCGGACTGGGACTGCATTACATTACCAGCATTCCTGGGTCTTCTAGTTTGCCTTGCCTCAAAGTAGCTACCAAAATCTCATCTTCATTAACGTTTCACTCCAATCACTTTATTTTTAAATCTTTAATTAATTTCTGGTTTTAAAGGAGTGTGTTTACAATTCTTCTTTATACAAATATAGTTAAGTGAAAACTTACTTATTTTATAAGGAAGGGAAACTTATTCTTTTTTAACTTTCAGTTGGTCTAATAGTTACCTAAACTTGACTACTGAAAGAAAATCTCTAGCAACAATAGCTATTCTGAATCACTGGCCAACTGTTTTCAAAAAAATTCAAAGTATCTCATCAATGACCTGTAAAAGAGGCTTAATAACTAGGATTCTGACAGTCTACAAAGAATAAAAGAGCTTATTTTTTGATAATTATCCCATGTCTATAACAGGGGTGAAATAGAACATCACAAGAAAAAAAAAAAAGAAACGTGAATACAAGGAAACTAAGAAAGACCTACAAACTTTCTTATTTCAAAGGAGCAGAAGCACAGAGAAAAGGAAGCTAAGGGACGTACTATCCAGAGAGAGCTTTCAAACACTCTGATCTTCCAAATTAGTGTTAGCTTTTTGATATTGATGAATCATTTATTAATTTCCAGCACAGCAAATCTCAGTCATATGCCCTGAAATGGAAAGCTCAAGATGACGCGGATAAATGGGAATGAACCAGTAGAATACTTTTTAAACTACATATTTGGCTTTGGCAGGAACTTTTATGCTTTCACATAGTAGCATTTTATTTCCTTTCCTAATCAAGTTTGGATTAGTTGAAAACCAAAATTAGTGTTTCTGTTTCTTGAGCTACTGAAAAAGTGGGGTGGGGGAGGGGAATGGCTTAGAACATTCTTCTGGTTAAAATGATTGCAGCTTAACCAGGGCAAACCACAAAGCAAAATCCCACACTCAAATAATCTGAAGCTCAATTTAACACACACTCATAGAAGAAATCCAATATTCATAACCCAGAGAACCTAACTCAAAAGCAAAACCATGACCATCCTTCACTCCCGCCAAGTGAAAACAAACTGGAGAATGGCTAAACTCCAAAATAGCGAGTTGCTAATCATCATGGTTTTCATGCCTCTTGTGGAGGAAATGAGATGTCAACCAATACCTGCATATGCTTTTTCAGAAAATGCTCATCTGTCTAAGCTTTTCTTTCTTCATGGTTCTGTGGATATATTCAGCTTTGTACATATGTATATTGGCTTCCAAAAAACCTTCTTGCCCCTTTTCTGCTGGTCATTGAAAATTTCTGATGTGATGGATTCTCCTTAAAAAGATTATTGGAAATTAAATTTCCCTTTTTAAGGAAATTCCATTACCTTGCGTTAAATCAGTGGCCAAATTTCATTGACACTTTATTAGAGAATGTAATTTCCTATTGGGAAGTACTTTTGAAAGAGTATAATTAAAAGTTTGTGAGATTGTATGAATGGCTTTATACCTTGTCACTTAGCACAGAGCATCTAACTGCTCACAGACTCCAAGTTTATATGTGCTCAGGCAAATGTGTTCCAGCTTGTTTATTTGTTTTTCCAGTAGAATAGTCATTGTACTTTGGCTTCTGCCCCTTTCATAACACACCACAGAGAACCTGCCCTCTGTCCTACTTTCCACTGATCAACCTCACTTTATTTCCTGTCCTTGCAAAGTTAGTACAACTCTCTTAACTTCCACCCTGATAATTTATCATTTCCTTCCTTCTAAGCTAGGTTCTTCATTTCTACCTCAACTAAAGAACAATGTAGCACACATGTATGAAGTCCTATGTCAGATCCTGGGGACATGAAACAAAATAAGACAAAGTTTTTTTCCCTTGAAAGCTTGAAGTCCAGCAGGAAGAAAAATGCAGAATTAAACCAAAACCCCACAGCCAACCATAATAGAAGGGAGGGGGGGGGCGGTAAGAAGCAAAGAGGATAAAGCAAACTGTCATTATTCTCTCTAAAAGGGAAAAAAACTTTGAAGTGCTTTAATACTTTGCAAATAATGCTATTCAAATATATGGTCATACATATGTAATTGGAGGAGGATGGTTAGCATATTCATCCTCTGCCACTGACCTATCATATCTAAAATACTTAAAGGAATGAAAACTGATGTTTATTAAGTTCTATACACACAGAACATAATGATAGGTGAGATTAAAAGAAACAATGTCATGGTATTGAAGTCTATTGAAGCTAATGACATTTCCCTCGAAAGCATAATATAGCAATAACAGAATAGGCTGGAACCTAGGTCTCACTCAGTTTTACCCTTAGACCACCTTGAATCAAAACTACACAACTTCTTAGATCTGTTGAAAGGCATCACAATAGAGGTAATTATGGGCCTTCAAGCAGATCTCTGGATTTAAGATTTCACATTCCAGTAGTTCTGGAATGCTTTCAGCTCTATTCATGCACATTGAAATGGTTGGAAGACAATTTTAATTCCTCTACGTGCAACCCAAGCCTGTAGGCTTCTAACATCTACTATAAGATCCAGGCAAGGTCAGTTTCATTCCATTCAACAATTATTTGAGCTCAGAGAGTCCTTATTATATGAAGAAAAAAGACACCATAACACAAAAATAGTCACAAAGGGGCTGACTGATCTCTTGTAATACTCATTACCACTTATCCACTTCATTTAACCCTAGTTTATATCTCCACCCACTACATCAATACTACCTCTAACTAATGGTGCAAGTGTTGTAGACATTTAACCAAATAATGCAGATGCAATGCAATAGATTGTCAAGCAAAATGGCAAACATTGCAAAAGTTGTAGGATTTCATAAGAATGATGAAAGCGATGTCAGAAAACTTCCTGGATCACACACACAAAAATAAGCTGGCAGAGATGGACCTATTAAAAATTAATGAATGAGAAATCAACAAAGATACTGATATGATAAACATGGAAAAATAACTGTCTAAATAAAAAACATTAAAAGAATCCTTTAGAAAAATATTATATGAGAGCAAGAAGTTTCTAATGTTGTTCTCTTAGTTTTATTATAAAAATTAGACTGAAAAAGAATGATCAGTATTTGATTCATCTTTGTTTTCTTAAAGTGCTAAATAAAATTTAAATTTATTTAAATGCAAAATTAAGCAAATTATCATGAGATATAGCTTTACTTTGGAGATACAGACCCAATCTTTCAATTATTTAAAAAAATATTTTAAATGGTTTCATTTTCAGGAGCCTTAAAATCTATATATATTTGCCAGTTTCGTTGGATAATGAGAACCTATTCATCATTCCTGCCATGGTCTTTGCTTCAAAGAATCCTCTAAAATCCTACCAGGCTGCATCACCCATCAAGTCACAGGTGAGGATTATGACATCAACCGGTGCAGAGGGATTCATCTGAATACTGCACACACATACTCATTGTCAATTAACCTTAGTGCTGAGTAAAGGATTTTGCTCCTTATTTTAACCTATACATTTCCTTTGATTAAAAGTTAGGAAATAGCACGCTAAATTCATTGTCCTGGACTAATGAAAGAAGATTTATCAAAGAAAAATGTATCTAAGTGCTGAATTCTAGGTTACGAATCTCAGATGGCTAAGGATGCTTAGTTGGAAAGGTGGGGTATAATGCGGGGTATAAAGCGCAAGTAGGGATGAAAGGATGCTGCCCCAAATCATAAAACATAGCTTCCTCCACCCCAAATGCCCTGATCCTCTGACTGTGGCAAATTTGCTGGGGCTCTATTTGAAAAGGACTGCTGTTTCTACCATACACTATAAAGCCCTCAGCGGGAAACAATTTTATACCATCCATTTTCTGTGAGGAGGTAACCTCGTACAATCAATAAGGAGCCCAGATGTTTTGGAGTCAGGCTGAGCTTCGCATCCCACTTTTTCTATTTATAACTGTGTGATTTGAACAAGTTTCCTATCTTCTCAAAGTCCCAGGTTCAACCTCTATGATACAGAAATAATAAAATCTACCTCATGGAGTTGCCAAAAGACTGCAAATGAAGCAATGACTCTGAATGCCCCACAATGTACAAGCCTCATAGTAGTCACACTTTAGGAAAAAAAAAAAAAGTTAGTTCCCACCACTTCCCCATGAAAAGAAAGATTATGGGGAAGCATAATGCCTCCGGCACCTGGTGGGAAAGGAGGAACTGAAAGGCGATAAAGGGAGTGTAAGAGGAAATGGAGAGGGTGACACAGACTGACTTCCCCAGCACCACCCTCACTCTCCATTTCCCCCAAGACTGGTCCTAATCTCACATGAAAATGGGGGATAAGATATGTGAGTTTCAGACAGAAAGTACAAATTCAGTGCAGCTGACTCAGAAACTAGGCAAAGCTGTCTAGAGGAGATGATAAATACAATCACTCCAATCTAATTCAGAAGCCTCGGGGTTCAGTCACTTATAGCTGAGAGGCTCTCCTATCATTGAAAGGAAATCCACTCCGGCCTACATGTGATGGTTGCTGATAGTTTTCTAATCTCAGTGTCAAACATAATCTTTTCATGAATGAAGTTTGTTTTCTTGTTTTTTTAAGATGGTGTATGAAAGGAGGTCTCTTTCAGCTTAGAAAAACAGATGTTCAACAAAAACTGGTCTGTGTTCATATTACCCTTCATCTTCAAGTTCTGAGCACTTTCATCAACAATTAGACACAAATATGTATTAAGCTCTGAGAATATTTGCTGTGTCAGGCACTTTGAATGACAGAGATGAGGTGGGGGGTATGGATTCCACTCCCAAGGAGCCTGCAACCAGCTAAGGCACACGAGACCAATACTTGTATGAAATAACTGGTCAGTGGATCAAAACAAAAACATCTATACTCAAGTGATAGTGTGCAAGAATGACTCCTGGTTCAGAATGTTGTCATGAAGCTCAAATACAATGATGCACATAAAGCTCCCAGCAGAAACAGTGTGTTTAACAGATTAATTTTTCCCTCCCCTGGGAGAAAATCTAGGGAAAAGAAATGTCAAAGCCAAGGCAGCAGAAGTCACAAGGAGAGGTTATCAACAGTAAATACTGCTGAGAGATTTTGACATAAAAAGAAGTCATGACTGACCTTCTCGAGAACTGTTTCTGGAAGGTGATAAAGATCAAAATCAATTAATTTTAAAGAGTTTGGAAAGAAAAGCAAATCTAAGAAGAAAAGCCAACAGGTATAAACTATACTTTTTGAGAGGCTTGCGAGAGTAAAGGAAGACAGAAAACCATAGGGTCTAGTGATAGTAGTTCTGTTTCTGTTTTACAACATGGACTCTGTTTAAAATATATTCGAGAACCCTTCCAGAGCTCTATTCTGAAGGCTTAAGGCAAACATATGCATTGTGCCAGCAAAGAACTCAAAGGTAGGTGGAATCAATTCTTTTTCTTCTTTTTAAACAACAACAAAAAAATTAATAAAAATAAAATAGCTTTCCTAGGATTTTTCAAACAAACAAACCAACAAACAATAGCTTTAATTCATCATAAGGCAAAAAATCTATAAGGCAAAACAAGATAGAGGTTAATTACTTTTATCTACAAGAAAGTTGAGAGTCTTTTGCCTAGGATCTTGTTAATCTCTTAAAATTATTTAAAGTTAGCTGATGCTTTGCCAATAAACATTGATTTATTATATTGGCTTTTTTATATCCCTTATATCACTGTAAATGTTTAGGAAATATAAAGATGTTCATGACAATCCCTTTGCCCTTCAGAAACTTCAACTTTAATAGAGACAACAGAAAATATATAAATAACTTGTATATCAGGACGCTGTGACCAATTTAATAAAGGCTAAAGATATTAAGAGGAGAAAAGAAAAAGAAGTTAATTCTGGACTGGGTAAGCTGAGTTTTCTTGGAGAAAAGATGGATTTAAGTTGGGCTTTGAAGAAAGCATAACAGTTTCCAAGGCAGTTATGGCAGCCAAAGAGGGGGTGAGCGGAGGTTCAGTGCCGTTGGAATCCAGACAGAAAGAATGAATGAACAACACCAAGTGTGATGAGGACAATTATGAACACACATAAGAGCCTAAAAAGACAGTCTGAATATCTGCTGTACCAAAATGGACTTCACTAAACTCAAGCCCTCTAGATGGAAGATCCATACCCATAGGCCTTTCAGTTTAACTCATTATTGTGTTATTACTCATTCCACTGTTTCCTAACTTCAGTATTTCAGCTCTAGGGTCTATTTTTCCCATTGTACTCATACTGCAGAAAGAGGAAATAACTCATCCAGCAGTGGGGATTTCTTAGTAGGGTTTTGAAGAGAGATGCTGGGGGTGGCTGACTCTGCCGAAATGTTTCCTTTTTCTCTTGCTGTTTGTCAGATATTGCTGTTGAGCAAGCCGGGTGAGTGTCATCAACATGCAATCTCATCTGATTTATCTTCCTTTACTCACTCAAACTCAGCCCTTTGCCTCTTTTTTTTTTTTTTTTTTTCTGGCTCATTTAGAGTTTCACAACCTCTTACCTTTAATTGCTGAGTAAGTGCAAAACATTGTGTCTGGCATCAGATATCATGATTTCCAAGAAAAAAGTCTCATAGTCACAAAGATGGCTGTGGCTACCTATTATGCCTTAATATTTTGCTTTGCCATTATTTTATTTTACAATTACATTTTTATTTTTCTCACAGATTCAGATTCAACAATAAATTTTTGTGGCTATCTTTTCCTTCAAGTCCCTCCCTTTTGCAATATAGATGACTGAAATAAACATTCCACAAAGTCCCTAGTGTCAGTCTCTCCGGAGACCATAAAAAATATTCCACACTAATAAACCATCACAAGTACAAGCAATGCAATATGTGGGTCTGATGGAACCCTAGAATTAACTTTCAATCACACAGATAGAGAAAATTAACTTCACTTGTAGGTCAAAAGCTTTTACTCCTAGAGACAGGCCACCATGGTTACTTCTTCTACCAGCTAGCACAGACGTGGGGCCTTTATATTTTATCCTGAAAACAACCTGACTTCCCTTGGATCATCCAAGAAAACTGTCCTTTCTCCCCCAATCTCTGCATCAATCTCAATAGGAATAAAAATGGTTTGGGTTTTGATATAGGTTTCTAGAGCAGAATTTCAGATCTGATTTTTAAATATATATAAATATAAATAATATTAATATAAATATACATATAAATATACATATAAATATATAGTTTATACATATAACTATATATATATATATATATAGTTTAAGCCTAGTGAAAGACAGGACTGTGCTAAAAATGGCTAAATAAATAAAGCAGGTTAAAAAAAAAAAGGCAATGTTGATACTTTCAACAGTCTATAGTTTTCATAGACCCTGACACTCCATGCCTGTGTCTGGACTCACAAACTTTGGGGCAACAAGCATTTTTAAAGCTTTTGGTTAAATTAGGAAGGACTATAAATGCATTAAAAAGTTTCTAGGACCTGCCTCCATATCCCTGGATACAAGCTCCAATCTACCTATTATCTTTTTATATAAATATCTTCTTCCCACAAATCCTGAAAAGGTCAAATCCTGGGAAGTCACTTGTTGTCTTTGTCAACACACAAAGGAAGCACCTGTGTGAGACGTTTCCTGCCTGAGGCCATCTTTGCTTCCAAGTTTGCTGCTGTCTCCAGAAAGCTTTCAATAGCACCTGAACCTTAGTAGGAGTTCAGTAGATATTTGTTAAATATTAATGAGATAACAAATAAAAAGATCTCATTATTGCTGAAGTGTACTTTTAACTGCCTACCTTGCCACAAATCACCTGTGCTTTATCACCAATTTCCATTCTCTCTTGAGTTCTTGCCATATGCTTCCTTTCAGGCTCTCTAGTATTTCCAGCCTTTGAGTTTTATTCTGGATTTGGCCCACAGGCAGCAACCAGACTAGCAAGCTTTATAACTATCTCTAAATTAGACTCCCTGGCTCTTCTTGGTTCTCACAGTACTAAATTTCAGAGCTACATTGTTAGAAGTTCATTATAGCAAAATGATATAAAGAGCAAAAATGTGGTGGGTTACTAAATGTGATAGTTAGCCTCCAAGATGTCTCCCAATTACCCTGAATCTCTGTCTCCATGCCCTCATATAATCCCCTCTCTTTGAGGATGGGCTGGACTTAGTGCTCACTTCTAACAAATTGAACTCTACAGAAGGGGTAGAATATTACTTTCAAGATTCAGTTACAAAGACTACTGAAAGCATCCTGTAATCAATCAATCTCTCTCCCTCCCCGCACCCACTCATCACCTGTTCTGAAGGAAGTCGGCAGTCAGTGGAGCAGTCCCCTTGAGAAGCGCATATGGCAAGAACCGGGGCCTCCAAGCCAACAGCCAGTGAGGAACTAAGGTCTGCCAACAACCACCTATGCGAACTTTGAAAGTGAATTCTCCAGCCCCAATCAAGATATCTGCAGTTCTAGCCAACATCTTTACTGTAACGTCATGAGAGATCCTGAGCCAGAATCACTTAGCTAAGCCCAGATCACTGACACACAAAAACTGTGAGATAATAAATGCATATTGTTTTAAGCTGCCAGATTTTAGGATTGTTGCATAGCAATAGATAACTAATACATTAAACTAGAGGTCAACAAACAGTTTCTTAAATGGTCAAATAATAAATATTTGGGGATTTGTAGGACATACAGTGTCTATTGCACTCTTCAATTCTGCCATTTTAGCCCAAAAGTAATCAGAGGCAATGTGTAAATGAATGCACATGGCCGTATTTCTATAAAACTTAATTCACAAGAACATTCAGCCAGCTTGTGGGCTCTAACACACCAAGCTTTATACTAAACCAGTGTGTCTTCTGTCTTTAAAATTTCTAATGTCTCATTGTCCTGCAGCAACCTTTCAAGAGACAAGCATAGCCAATTCAGATCATAGAGTTTATTCTATAGTGTGACAGGGATACCTGTCCCCATCATTACTTTTCATTATTAAAAAGTGAAGTTAGTGCTTAGGGGAAAGACAAGTAAGATGTAGGAAAACTCCCATCCGGAGTTGGAGGAGAAATCAAAATGCAGATCTTTTTATCCTTGGAGAATTTAGGAGAGTAAGGGGAGGCAGTGTGAGGATATCAGATACCTAGCTAGGTTCTGCAGATCCTAGCCAAACACTGAGCATAGAGATGGGGCAAGGAGCGGGCGGAGAATGCTTTAGATACATCTAGACAGACACAAGAATCTTAAGAACTTCAGAACTGGGTAGAGTGGAAGGCTCAAAGACTCTAGGAAAAATCCTGAGCCATTTGTACCAAAACAGCATAAGATTGATAGCACGACATTGGGTAAGGAGGATGGAAACAAGGTTTTATAGCCTCCCATGTGTTGGGCATGGCATACAGTAGATACAAAAGTTCTTGCAGAAGTTACAGAAGTACTAAGAAGATCACTTGGTCAGAGATCCAGAGCTGGTTAAGGATGAGACCTCAATGACCAGAGGCAATGGCAGGTTCTAGGGTAGGCAGCAAGTGAAGAGACTAGATATTTACTTCTTTTTCCTCTCTGAAAAGGATTCTCCCTGAATCTTATTTTTCTTTTCCCCAAAGAATAATTCTCATAAGGCATGCCCAAAAGTGGGAAGACAGCTCCAACACCAGGTCATTTAGCAGAGGCCAACAAGCAAAAATTAATGGAAACAGGTTCATAACCAGAGGCTTCTCATGGATTAGCCACCTCCCCCCAATTCTCGAGGAGATATATGAGGACCTTTCACTCTGTTGGTCTATGGGCCATCTTGGGAAAAACAAAGAAAGGGAAAGAAGCTCTGAGAGGGCAAGCATTTACCCAAAAGAGACTGAATGCCCTCAACATACAATTCTTTAAAATCAGAATGTACTGAAATACTTTAAATGATAAGTTTACATTGTTTTCCCTGCTAGACAGAGGATGGGGGCTCATGAGAAAGTGTATCTCAGCTATTGTATTAGTTTTCTATTGCTGCCATGACAATTTGCCCCACACATGGTAGCTTAAAAAAGCACAGATTTGTTATCTTAAAGTTCTGTGGGCCAGAAATCCAACATGAGTCTCACAGAGCTAAAATCAAGGTGTCAGAACTATCTCCTTTCTGGAGGTTCTAAAGGAGAACGTCTTTCATTTTTCAGGTTCTAGAAATGGCTTGCCTTCCTTAGCTCCTGGCTCCCTATTCCCATTTTCAAAACCAGCAATGTAGCATCTCTCTGACCCATATTTGTAGTCACATATCTTTCTCTCACCTGGCCTGGAAAAGTTCTCCACTTTTAAAAATTTATGTGATTAAACTGGACCCACCTACCACATAAGGTAACATATGCATAGATTATATCTGGACATCTTTAGAGCCAGGATGCAATATTCGGTCTACCACAGCAATGGAAAATAAAGGAGCGCCATTCCATTTTAATGTGTGCTATCAGTAAAAAGGGTTCCTGATGATAATAATAGCAGTATCTAAGTATAATTTATATTCTGCATATATTGTAATTTATAAACCTTTCAAATACAACACATCCTACATGAGTAGCTAATTCTTTAAACTTTTCAACTAATCTTGAACTGAAAATTTTTAAAAATTGCATAAACTATATCTATTGAAGATAGCAACCTCATTCAAAAAACACATCAAGGACTCATGCAAGTGTGCACCTAACCAAAAGGCCTAGGTTTCATGTTTTCATGTTTTTTCATGTTTTTTTGAGCACTAAAAGGAATTCTCTTTAGTCTTTTTCCAAAACTTTCTAGGCAAACTTTTACCTGTTCTACAGAAACCACTCATTTTACAGAACCTTTCCTTAAAAGGACCAAAAAGGCTAAAAAATACATACTTTTTAATTATTACCTACATTTCAGCAACTTTTCAGCCTCTCTCTTATTCAATCACCTGAAAATCTCCAGAGACCACAACAGGTCATTTGACAAAAACTAGCCCTTTACAATGAATGAGGCACCTTTAAGAACCTAAACTAAACATGGACATGATAAAAGAGAAAGGTTATAGGGGAACATAAGAGATGTAAAATTAAATGTTCTAGAAATATCAAGGAAGAAAAGTTCATCCAACTGGGTAGATAAGGTAAAGTTTAATGCAAGGATATGGTATTTGAACAGTGCTTTGATTAATCAGGGGACTGTAGTAATTGAGGGGAAGGATTTGCCAGTCATCAGGAACAGCAATATGAATTCTTTATTTTGCAGAGAATCAGAAAAACACATATATCCCTATCCTTAGCAAAATGTAACAGATACATATCTCAATGACCATATGGAGTAGTAAAAAGAGCACAAAATTTGAACATAAAAAGACGGGGACTGAGGAGTGACATTTAGTCACCATGTAGTCAGAATTTTATTATCTTAGAGAAATTACTTAACCTTTCTGAGCCTCAGTTTAACATTCTGTAAACATATAAAGTAATAAAAATAAGTTGGCAAGGTTGTTTGTATTTGTAAGCAAGGAACATAGCACTTGGTACAACATGTTTGGAAAAAAATGTTTATTTTAATATTATAAAGTTTCTCTGTAGCAAAGATACCACATACCTAAGTACTCCCTTATATGTAGATAAATTTCCTCTTTTAAGAATACTCTGCATCTAACTTATAAATTCTCTTTCTAAAATTAACTCTGTGATCTGGAGACTATAAGAATAGGAATTCATATGACATTTTTCCAGGAGCATAGTACTGAAAAACTGCTAAACATAGACAATGCAAAGGGAAGAAATAAGGAAACTTATGGACATATAGGAAAGTTGTGTCTATAAAATTTCAAAGTCACATTACAAAATGCCAAATGCTGGAATTTTCTATCAAGCATAATTGTATTTATTTCAAGAAGAAATATTTGGAAAGCTATATTTGAGAACTTCCTTACATTTTAGTCAACTAGTTGTAATTATGCTGGAACTTCATTATCAGTCCTGACACTTGAGTTGTACCATCATCTAAACAATCATTTTCATTTCACAGAAATCCCAGGACTGTTTTGCTAACAATTGAGCTATAACAGTGCTGTTCCCATGGTTACCAAGTATTCTAATTTCAGTTCTTTAACACACATTTTATCATGTAAGATTGTACAATGCTTCAGAATAGGCCACTCTTAGTTCTACGTGCTCTATTATTTTTCTCCAAGTTTCTCACACCCAGTCCCTATTTAAGCTTCCTGTTTTGTTCAAGTTTAGACTAGATTATGTTTGTGCCTAAACCTATATTGTGATCACATTTCTAGCCAATAAATTCAAGGCAAGAGAACGAAGTTAAGAGGTAGAACTTGAGCAAAGATTGGAAGAATCAGCTCTTCATCACTCTTCAAGACCCTAGATTTAGTCCCATAATCATGGTGGTAGAGGAAAGACAGCATGAATCTCGACTCTGGGGTTCTCAGTGATTTAGTATCCCATTTTATCCAGTTTGACTTTCTCAATGACAAAGGAATTTAGTGCTCACAACTCACCGAGTGCCTGAAATTATGTGTAGAGAAGGTGTGTGTGTGTGTGTGTGTGTGTGTGTGTGTGTGTGTCCAGGTGGCTGAAGGAAGTCATTTTAAAAGGGAAAAGGTCCATAGCTTTAATCAAATTCTCAGAAATATGTGTGCAGAAAAGATGGTTTAAAAGAATATTTCTCTTAGACAAGATCTGTTTTAGAAAGGCGCTCTGAAGGTCCAAGTTATTATTAAAAAAATAGTTTTGGTAAAATTAGTATTATATCCTTAGTCATTGAGGTGGTATAAAATTAAAATTCAATGTAAAATTTTTGGAAAATTGATATGAAAATGTGTAACAGGACTCATGAAGATGTTTTACCTCTCAGATCCAGTCATTGCACTACAAGGAATATATTTTTTAGAAAAAAAAAATTCAAGAAAGACAATAAAGTAAAGAGATGTCCATTTTGATATTATGAATGATAGGAAAAAAATAGAATCCAATATTAGGTCTGGTTGAATGAATAATGTGACATCAACACAGTGAACCATTTTTAAAGCCATACTACAAATATTTTTTAATTCCTATTATTCTCTAAAAAAGTACAAAACATTTACAATAAACTATCAAATCACAAGATAACACAAGTATGTATAAGTAAAATTATGAAAGAACATTAAAGATTTGAATAATAATTTTCAAAATATTTTACTAAAGTAACAGGATTGTGTGTGATTGTGTTATTTTAAAATTCTCCCCAATTTTAATATCTTGTTAAGCAAATGTTGAATTAAAAATAAAACATTAAGGTAATGGCTAGGTGGAGAGTCAGAGGAGAGAAAGGCAATTAGCAGGATCATTTTTATAAACTATAAATGTCTAACCTAGGTACTATATACTTGAAACTAATACAAAATAGAAAAATAAAACAGAGACTTCTGTTTAAATATGATATTTTGAACATATGTTTTTCTTTCTTTCCCACACTTCACTAAAATGATATTGAAGATGTGAAAAAAAGGCATATATCTACAAAAAAATGAGGACAGATAAGGAAAGGACAGCATCAAAATTTCGGAATCTATAAAGCCAACAAATGAGGATGACTAACTTATTTAAAATGGGAAAAGTTAACCATACGCCAACAATATAGTAAGATAAGCTTACTATATCAAAAACCCCTAGACCATTTCAAAATCAAAAGCATCTTTTACCTCCAAAAGAGAGGTAAAGATGTGGCTAAAACAGATACATATTTGTAAACAACTTCTAGATCAGAAGCCAAAAGCAATTAGACCTACTCCCTGCCCAGATTTACCTCTCCCAACCTGTTCAGCCAGAGAACTTTCCCTTCCCCACCCAACAAAAAACTACTCTTTGGAGCAATTGAAGCAGAGAGATCTTATATTGTGAACAACTGAAGTCAGAGGTCACAGTAAAATAAAGCATTTAAAGACAATAGGCATATTGAATAATGAGATCCCTCCCACTTTCCTCTCTGAGCTCCCAGAATGATTTGTTAGACCCTTGGGCAGGAAATCTTAAGATGACCAGTCTATGAGAAAAGATCTTCAGATATTGATGGTTATCTGTTCCCCAGTGAAACATCCCTATCCAATCATGTCATAAAACCATCCATCTGTGCTCTCAGCATTTAGTGCGTCAGCTTAAGTATCAGTGGACACCCAGAAGACACATGACATTTGAGAAAAACATGAGGAATAGCAACCAAAATAAACAGTAAAAGAAACTGGAAGGAAGGGATGAAATAGTAGAGACAGAGAAACTCTTCTCCAAATAAATGAATATCTCTAGAGAGATGAGAGAAGATATTACAGCTACAGAACAAAAAGAAAAATACTATTTTTAACAGAACATTAAGAATATAAGAAAGAGCTCTTGAAATTAAAAATCTGATGTCAATAATTTAAAACCTGTAATAGCAGATTTGGAGAGTAAAATGAAGACAGCAATCTAGAAAATAAAACAAAATAAAGAGTTACAAACAAGAAAAACAGGCCACAATGTCCAAAATTGACCAATAAAACTTCCATATAAAAATTATAAAGAAAACAAAGGGCAAGAGTTTGTCAAAGAAATAATCTGAAAAAAAGTTTCCAAGAACTGAGCTTGAAAATGCCCACAAGATTCTCAATATGATAAATAAATAAAAGTCCACATTAAGGTGTAAAACCACAAACTTTCAAAATACCAAGTGAGAAGATCTTAAGTCCTTCCAGATCAGAAAGAAAAGAAGATCTGAAGCCAATAATCAAAAGGACATCAAACTTGATCCTCCAACAACAATCCTGGTGGTGAAGTAATGCTTCAAAATTCTAAGAGAAAATGACATCCAATACTGAAGTCTATACCCAGACAGATTATCCATCAAGAGTGGGGATAGGCTAAAAATATTTCAGACATGAAGTGTCTCAAAATATTTTCCTATGCTCCTTTTCTCAGAAACTAGTGGCGAGAGTAAACCAAGAAAGAGGAACCAGGAGATGGGAATCAGGAAAAAGAGTCTCTAACGCAGGGAGAATTAGGAATTTTCATGATGATGATGATGATGAAGAGAAATCACAAAGCAAGAACAGTGCAGCTGGACTAGAGAGCACCAAATCCCCACTTACCCATCCTACAGGGATAACTCCAATTCTTTAAGTGAATTTAAGAGATTATTTGATATGGTTGAATGCATCAAGAGAATATTCATAATTCTGTAAAAGTTTGGAGTTGAACTGTGATAGGGACTAAGAAAATTAAATAAAAGAAAAAAGATAATGATGACTCCAAGGAAAAAATTTACATAGAAAGAAAATGAAATTAGAGGATTCAACATAGTTCATCTGTGAATAAAGTCTATATAGTCATAAAAATATAAATACTGATTATTGATTTGATTAAAAATAATGATAAGCTTATATCTGGAAAATGGGGAATGAAAAGTTTCAATGAAGAGGATGGAGGGGCATGTATTTCAAAATCAAATCCTTGACTTCACAGTAAGAAATTAATAGACAGTATCTGAATTTGGGGTGGGGAGAGTGGAAATCAGTGTAAGCATGTTATTTAGAAATGTGAAAACAAATGCTAGAAGAAACAAGCAGAAAAACAAATTTAAACTGAAGATAGAAAGGAAATGGGAGGTGACTGCTGCTTTTAAAAGTAAGTCTTATTAACTGTTTGCTTTTAAATCTATTTACATGTATAACTTGTACAGAATGAAGAAAATAAAGTCAAAAGAAGAAAACAAGCAAATGTAAAACAGGCAAACAGAATGAAAAAGTAAATGTGAATATTGTCCTAGATTCAACTTTTATAAAAGTTGATTATTCCAGAGGACATTCAAATTGCAGCTTCCATTAATATTATAAAGAGAAATCAGAAAAGAGAGAGGTTAAAATAAGTTCTTTAAAAGGCTTGCAAAGAAATTTCTAGGGCTAAAGAACATGAATATTTTGATGAAAATGTTCTACATTGAATGTTTCAGACAATGAAGGAAAAACACTCCAATTTAGACACATCATTACAAAGATTTAGAACCAAAGGATAAAGAAAAATTCAAAGTTTCTAGATAGAGAAAAATACAAATGAGACTGAGCAGTATCAGATTTCACATGAACAACCTAACTTTATTTTTTTTCATTCTCTCCTTAGATTTGCTTTAATTTTCCTCCTAACATTGATATTAATTTTTTAACCTTTCTTTTTAAATAACAAAACATAGCAAAGTTATTTCTGTAAATATACTAAAAAGTGAACAGTTCACAAGACACTTTAAAAACAGCAGTTAATGAAAACAAAATGGCTTTAATGTTAGAAGAAATAATTCTAAACCTATAGTTCTATATGTAGCCAAATTACCAGTCAACATAATGTAGGATAAAAGCACTTCAGATATAAAAGACTCAGAATGTTTAATTCCACATATCCTCTCTTAGGAATTTACTTGAGGACATTTTCCAGGAAAACAAAGGAGAAACTAAGAAAGGAGAGCACCAAGCCAAGAAATGGGGACCCATGGCAAAAAGAATCATCAGTCCCTGGATGGAAATGGAAAAAGTTCAAAAATGTGATCAGTGCAGAGAGAGCAGAGAGACACCCAGGAAAAATAAGTACTTCTTAAAACTGGCACTTTTCTTAGTAAGTTGAAAGACCTTAAGGATTTAATAAACAGAGACAATGTAAATTAGAATCTAAAAAAAGCAAATATATATATTAAAAATTAACATGTCATTTGATATGCTATGAAAAATTTTTAAACTACAAAAATATATAATAGCATTTATGTACTTACAAACTTTAGACACAGTCTGTACACCAGAAGTCACAAATCAATAGCCCAATGGGCTACATCTAACGAAGTGTTTTATTTGACCTGTTCTAGTGTATGCATGTGTGTGTGTGTATGTGTGTTTTAATGAATGAACTTCCAGCATTTTTAAAGCTGAAGATCACATGAAAATATGGATTATCAGGTTTCTCTTAAAACACTAAAATATTTTGCATCACTGGGTCCACACTCATGCAGGCAACATTTAGTATGTACTCAACAATTCACCAAAGAGATTGTCAATCTTTTTAATGGGTGCCTGCCTGGTCTCCATAGCTTCTGAAATCTTGACACCTCCTATATAGAGCACACTAAAGATTCAACTATGGTTACAAAGTAATAGAAAATATTATCAATATTTCTTGACAATTGCCTTGAAAATATAAAAATTAGCCATGACTAAAGCTAGGCATTTAAGGTAAGGTGAAATGAAGGCAAAAGTAGAGATGCTAACATCTTCATCTTTCAAATTTGAAAATCAAGAATTGATAGAATAAGATATAAATGTTAAAATACATTATTTGGAAGGACCTATAATGAAAACTATAAGACTCTATTAAAAGAAATCAAAACAGATACAAATAAGGATTGGAATATTCATTGTTTCTAAATTGGAAGAATCAACACAGTTAAAATGACCATATTACCAAAAGCATTATTACAGATTTAATGCAATCCTCATCAAAATCCCATCAGTGTTGTTTTAAGAAATAGGAAAGAAACAATCCATAGTCAGATTTTCAATAGAAGCATGAAAGACCCCAAATTGCCAAAGCCATCCTGAGAAAAAAGAACGAGGCTAGAGGCATCACTCTGCCCAACTACAAATTATTATTACAAAGCAACAGTAATCAAAACAGCATGATACTGGCAGCAAAACAGACCACATGGACCAATGGAACAGAATCGAGAGTCCAGAAATTAAACATATTTATATGGGCAAATAATTTTCAACAAAAAAGCCAAAAACATATAGTGGAGAAAAGAAAGCCTCTTCGATAAATGGTGCTGGAAAAACTGGAAAGCCACCTGAATGAAACTAGACTGTTGTCTATCATCACACACCAAAAATTAACTGAAAATGGATTAAGGACTTGAAACAATAAAATGCATAGAAGAAAACATAAGAATGAAATTCAAGAACTTTGGACTTAAAGAGGATTTTATGAATTTGATCTCAAAGGCAAGGGAAGTAAAATCTAAAAAAATGAATGGGACTATATCAAACTAAAAAGTTTCTGCACAGCAAAAGAAACTATCGACAAGGTAAAGAGACAACCATCAGAATGGGAAATATATTTGCAAGTAACTCCTCCAACAAGGGCCTAATATTCAAAATATACAAAGAACTCATACAAATAACAACAACAACAACAACAAAAATGATCCAGTCAAAAAATGGGAAGAAGATCTGAACAGGTACTTCTTCCCAAAGGACATACAAATGGCCAACAAACATATGAAAAGATGTTCAACATCGCTAGCTATTAGAGAAATGCATCTCAAAACCACAATGAGATACCATCTCACACCTGTTAATCAACAGGACAAGTAATAACAAATGCTGGAGAGGATGCAGAGAAAAAGGAACCCTCATACACGCTGGTGGGACTGCAAATTGGTACAGCCACTATGGAAAACAGTATGGAGGTTCCACGAAAAACTAAGAATTGATCTACCATATGATCCTACAATCCTCTACTGAGTATTTACCTCAAAAACTTGAAAAATCATATCCATAAAGATATTTGCACACTTATGTTTATAGCGGCATTATTCACAGTGGACAGGAAATGGAAGCAACTGAATTGTCCTATGATAGACAACTAGCTAAAGAAGTGATATTACATATATACAATGGAATATTATTCAGCCATAAGAGATGAAATAGAGCCATTCGTGACGACATGGATGAAACTCCAGATAATCATGCTAAGCAAAATAAGCCAGACAGAAAAAGTTGAAAATCACATATCACTTATATGTGGTGTATAAACCTAAAAGCAATGAAGGAACAGGACAGAGACTCATGGACATGGACTATAGATCAGTGGTTACCAGAGGGGAGGGAGGGGGAGGTAGATGGGGTAAAGGGGGTCAAATATAGGGGGTACAAATCAAATATATGATAGCTGAAGGAAACTGGACTTAGAGTGGTAAACAATAGAACATACAGATGTCAAATTATAATGTACACCTGAAAATTATATAATTGTATTAAACAATGTTATCCCATTAAACTTAATTTAAAAAATACATTATTTGAAGTTATAAAAGTCACAAATAGAGGAATCTTAAAAAATAATATAACTATATTGGGATGGGGAAAAGGGAAGTGAGAGATTGATTTAAGTATCATAGCAGATTGGGCATAGATGTCTAAAATTGGTAAACCAAAAGCTAACCGTATAACAATTTTAACCATTGATATTCTTCTAACCCCTAAAAACCAAAATAGGCTAATTTAAGAATTCAAAATAATTCCCTCTAGGATTGAGACTGTATATAATATAATATATATAGTGTGGATTGTGGCAGAGATTGTTGCTTTTAATTAGAAGTCATCTTTTCTCCCACCAGCCATCTGGAGTCAGAGTGAAGATGCCATAAGATTTAGGTAATCCAATGATTAATGTGTTTATTTAATTTTTAATGTGTAAGTTTTTATTTAAATTTTTAATATGTGCATACAATACTTTGTAATAGACGAAACACACATATATTAAAGTATACATGGAAGAAAACACAGAACAGTTCGAAATTGTAGGAAAATTATGACTGTAATGATTAAAATGATGCAATTGTACAATATTGACATGAGTCAACATACAAATCAATGAAACAAAAAATACCAGCATATGAAACAATTTTAAAATTCAACTTTTCATGTTCTTCCAGTTTTAACTGAGCAGTACAACAATACAATTCAACCAGAACAGCTCCAGTTACCACAACTACACATGCTAAAAGATTTCCGAAGGTTGTAGTCCTAAACCAATTTCCCCTCTATTGCTACGGAAGAGGTAACAAAGGAATCAGTTGAGAGATTAGAGAGGGAGAATTTGCAGGGGATAAAGTTGCTCTCATGCTATATCATTAGTCCTGGCAAGCCTGTCTTTTTCCTATTAATAATGCTTATTTTGTTAAATAAGTATATTCTTATATTTGAAACCAATTTTTAGTAGAATCTGCAATGAATTTTTAAAGTTTAGTGTTATATATCAAAGATCCAAACTTTTTCCCAAAATAACATTTATTTCCTCTTCCCAGTTTGGGCCTGAATTAGACTGTGAAATCTGCAGAGTAGATCTTCGGCCTGGTCAGGTTCTTCTCTCTCTCTCTCACTCACCCTCCTCCACTATTCTTTATGTGATGTCTTTGACCTGTTCTAGGATCAGGTTTTAGCAAAAAGATTTAAGAGAAATAGTCATAGTCTTAGTTGGCTTGGACTCAGTCCTAGAAAAATTAAAGAAAAACAGACTAGCTAGAATGGCCTGTTTGGTGCTAAACCAGAGAAAGCCAGTAGGGTCAAAATATGTTTCCCAGAGTACTGTGGCAGGGCACAAATGTGGACCAGACGAGGGGAAACTGGCCATCAGCAACCTGAAATGGACTCCAAGCAAAAGAATGTCTGCATGAGTGGAGCCACCCAGCAGGGTGGTGACTTGCTAGAAGCTGAGGCCCTGAGGGGAAATTCAAAGCAGCAAGTTAAAGGGCCTGGCCTAAATCAACAGAAATGGAGTTGACTTTCCCAGAAATAAGATCTCTGAAGAAACCAATAAAAGTGATCCGCAAGAAAAATATTTTATAGATAATATTTTTCTTAGCTTTTCTAATGTGCCATACATATATGCATTAATTTAATCCTGAAAACACAATATGGTAGAGTCTATTGTTATCCCACATCACAGATTATAAAACTAAAGGACAGAGGAGTTAAATAATTTGACCTAGTCACAAATAGTGACTAGATAGAGTTATGATTTGAATCCAGGGACTCTGGCTCCAAGGTCTTGGCTTTTAATAACTACTCTAAAGGATCCTCTTAAAAAATAGACATTGTTTATCAACCACTCTAAGGCCTCAATGCTAGGTTACAACTATCCCAGCCACCAAAATTCTTGTGAAGTTCTACTTACTTTCTATATATTCTTCACACAATGAAAACAGACCTAGGATAGCATGCTGGAGAATGAAAGTGGCCCAGTGGCTCAATCATCCCAAGGCTACAGCCAACCAACTGTCACACGTGAGCAAGTTTAACAGAGACCAGAATAACCATTCATATTAAATCATTGACCCACAACTCGAGTTGAATAAATGGTTATTGTTTCAAGCCACTGAGGTTTTTAATATTTCATAACAATAGATAATTGATACTCTGCAGTCACCACGGAAATGACCGAAGACTTGGCTAATGAGGGCAGAGAAGAACTGTCCAGAGAATGTCTGCCCGTGGTACCTAGAAGCCAGGGATCTACGCACATGGTAAATACAGGATCCATAGTCTGACATAAAAGGGAAGGTCACCCCAAGGAAATAAGCTGCATGCTCTATTGTAGGTTTTAGATTGGACCATCTATTAAGGTATTCAGTATGTGCTTTCATACAAACTTAGCAGATGGCCAGTTAAATAATCAGTCTCCCATTCAATGCTTACATGGAAAATTTTTAATCGTACTTTATATATCAGACAATCTGGCAAGATGTGCCTTAGGCAATGCTCACGGAGGGCTTAGTAAAGTGGTACAGATAATCTATTTGGAAACAATGTGTTGACATATCGTGAATCGCAAACATAATCATAGCCATTGACCTAGAAATCTCATTCTGAGAGTTTTATGAATTTTTAATCATGCAGCTTAATCTTGCTTATATGTATTAAATAACATGAAAGGACATCTTGGTTCTCCTGGTGAAAAAATCCAGTGAACTATAATATAAACCTAAACCCTTGAAATGCTAAAAGACAAATTTGGATGTAAGGCTTAAACTGGTGGCCTTAATAATTACAAAATACATCTTGGTTAAATTAACATGTTTTTCTAAAATGTTAATTATAAAATCTAAATTAATAATTGAAGAGTTTTCAAGTTTGCAAATAGAAGAAATATAAGCATCATCTTTTTCTGTGCCTTCAAGCTTTTCCATAGGAAATAATGACTATCCACAAAAAAAAAAAAAAAAAAATTGTTTCTGAATAGTTATCCTCACCATGCTAGTGAGGAAGATGATGCAATAGCATCATTTCTTAAAAATTCAAGCTCCAGGCTGCCTGGTGTAAGTAACTCCATTATGATGATTACCTTATAGCTTTGTCATTACTTGTTTACATGTCTGTCTCCCGCACCAGACTATAAATACCTTGGGGTCAAGAGAAAGATACTCATAAATTATTTGTTGAATAAAAAATAAATCAATAGACTATGCCTGAGATTAAAGCACATTAGATACTGAGAGTTTATAGAAAATTGGATTTTCAGATATAAAAATGTATAATCTATTCGCTTTTGGGTATTTACTCTCAAATATGATCCATAAGAATTTGAGCCAGTTTATAATAAAGAATCACAAAAGAGAATAGTAGCTTACAATTCAAAAATTTTTAAGCAAGGAGACCAGGCAAGATGCCGTAGAAGGTAGAGGCCTTGTACATCTTCTCTTGTGACACAACGGAGTTGTGACAAAAACATAGAGCAAACAGCAAGCAGAGTTCCTGGGGCCAGGGCACATAGAAGCCCTAAAACTAGAGAGAGAAATAAGAAATCACCTTAGAACAGTAGGAGGGGAAGAGATGGAAGGCTACCGAGACCCGACAGGCGAGCAAGACAGAGGCTACAGCAGTTGCAGCTAGCAGGTGCAGACATTCCTCTTAAAGGGGCCCAACCACAACCAGACATTCATGGTAATAGACTCGCTTGCTTTGAGTTTTGAGCCGTGGGGCGGCTCCTCAGGGGCTCCAGAAACTTACAGGGGAACACTGAGTTTTCAAGCTTTAGGGAAAGGCTGGAAGGGAGGCTTTCTCCCAGGCAGAAGTACTGGCAGTATCCATTGTTTCTTTCTTGAACCCTCTCCTTTTCCAGTATTTGGATGCAGGTGCCAGTATACCTGAGACATCATCAAATTGGATAACAGAGATCACTCTACCCAGAGGAAGCTCTGAAAATCTGACCATTCCAATTCTGGCTCTACCCTAGCCGCATCCAGTGGTGTCCCTGGCATGCTCTGTTCCCCTTGCTGAGTAGCTCCAAGCTCTGCACTGGCAACTGCAGGCCTCAGTTTCTAGCATGAACTCTTGAGGCAACGATAAGCATAGCACAGGTGGCAGCCATCTATGGATTGCTTACCAGTTCTTACCAGATGGCCTGGAGGGCATAGGCTAGGGCTAAACTTGGCCTGCAACTGAACCCCTCTTAGAACTATGTCACTGGGCCCCACAAAACACCTACTACACAAAGTCATACAAATAAAATTGGGAGACTTAGGAGCTTTTCTTAGTACATAGAAACAGACACAGAAGGGCAGCCAAAATGGGGAGACAAAGAAGTACGCCCCACATGAAAGAACAAAACAGAGCTCCAGCAAAAGATCTAAACAAAGTGAAGTCACGCAATCTAACGGATGCAGAGTTCAAAACGCTTGTTATAAGGATGCTCAATCAACTTAGGAGAAGAGTAGGTGAACTCAGTGAGAACTTTAACAAGTATATAAAAAAAAATAAAAAATGGAGATGGAAATCATAAAAGCGAACCAGTCAGAAATGAAGAATACAATATCTGAATTAAAGAAGACATTAAAAGAAATAAACAGAGTGGGTGAAGAGGAAGATCAAATCACTGATATAGAGGAGGCTCAAATCACCAATATAGATGGTGAAGTAGAGGAGGACACCCAATCAGAAGAGCAACAACAGCAAAAAGAATCCAAAAAAATGGAGATAATTTATAGGAGTCTCTGGGATAACATCAGCATAACAACATTCGCATCATAGGGGTACTAGAAGGAGAAGAGAGAGAGCAAGAAGTTGAAAACCTATTTGAAGAAATAATGATGGAAAAGTTTCCTAACCTGGTGAAGGGAATAGACATACGAGCCTAGAAGCTCAGAGAGTGCCGAAAAGATAAACCCAAAGAGGCCCACACAAGAGACTTCATTATTAAAATGCCAAAGGTTAAATACAAAGAGAAAATCTTAAAAGCGGCAAGAGAAAAGAAGTTAGTTACCTACAAGGGAGCTCCCTGAAGACTGGCAGCTGATTTCTCAAAAGAAACTTTGCATGAAAAAGGCCTTGGCACAAAATACTCAAAGTGATGAAAACCCAGGATCTACAACCAAAGTTACCTTATCCAGTAAAGCTGTCTTAGATTTGAAGGACAGATAAAGAGCTTCCCGACAAGGAAAAGCTAAAGGAGTTCGTCACTATCAAGCCAGTGTTACAAGAAATGTTGAAGGGACTTCTTTAAGAAGAAAAACAAATATGTATCAAAAATATGAATTAAAATGGAAATAACTACATATCTATCAATAAGCATTTTGAATGAAAAATAATTAAGTACTGAAATTAAAAGTGAGGTAGCTGAATAGGTAAGAAACAAGACCCTTACATGTGCTGCCTACAAGTGACTCACTTCAGATTAAAAGACACACACAGACTAAAAGTAAAGAGATGGTAAAAGATATTGCATGATGGATCTAGATGGTATTGTTCTAAATGGAGTAAGTCATATAGAGAAAGACAAATGCCATATCATTTCACATACATGTGAAATCTAAAAAAGCAAAATAAATAACAACAAAGAAATGGAAACAAACTCATAGATAACAGAGAAGTTTTTGAGAGTTACCAGATGGAAGGAGGTTTGGGGAGGGGGTCGGTGAAAAAGGGCAAAGGGATTAAGAAGTGTGAATGGATAGTTACAAAATGGTCTTGGAGATATAAAGTATAGCATAAGGAATATAGTCAATAATATTGTAATAAATATAATGTGGGGGCAAAGAGGTACTAGATTTGTTGGGCTGATCATTTTGGAAGTTTTATAGATATAATGACTATGCTGTACACCTGAAACTAATATTATATTGTATGCCAACTATAATTAAAAATAAAACATATATATTAAAAAAAATTTTAAGCCAGTAAAGATTTAATTTGAATGTATAGTAAATCAAAGGCAATTATAAGAACGAGGGAATCTCCCCTCTGCGAAACATAAATGGCAATAGAATTGCTACACTTGAAGGTTAGATTTGGTGCAGTATTTCTGGTAGCAAAAGCAAAGAAAAAGGGACAGCCAGTTTTAGTTTTTACTGTCATAAAAATTCATTTGGCAGAAGAAACAAATCATTAGCTAGATCATAGCTCTGAAAGAAATACTTTAGGTAGAATACCAATTAACCATATGAATAATCTACCTGTGTAGCATTCCCAGAGCAAATATGATAAAGAATTTCATAAGGTTGTTTCTCAACTTCTTCCTCCATGAAAGTTCAGAGCTAAATACCACAAGGTAATTCTGCAAAGGCAATTAATTAACAATTTCATATCAAGGTCTAAGGATATGGTCTAAGGATATATTTCTCTGTCCTGTAAGCCAGAGTGAGCAAACTATGGACCCCAAGCCAAATTTGACCCATTACCTATTCTTGTAAATAAAGTTTATTAGAACACATATGGTCATTAATTTACTTAATATCTATGACTGCTTTTTGATGAGAGTTGGAAAACAAACAACTTGCTGATTTGAGTTGGACTCATACACTAGGCAGAACTATATGAAATTGCTAATCTTCCTTTTTTAATCTACAAAACATCAATTTTTAATATGGTTCAATCCAACTGCTTATAAAAAATAAGATTGAACTCTTTTATGAAAACTAAAGAACTAAACAAAGCTTTTACTTGAATGGATAATAACTCTCCCATATAGGAGTGGGACATGAAACATTGTTAAGCAAAGCTAGGATATTTCTAAAGAAGAAATTTTAATCTCCAACAATATAAAACTAGACCTAACAGTATTTCAATTTTAGAATGCTACCATTCAAGTGAGAGGAGGAGAAAATGCTAACTATCCCAATTAAAAGCCCAATTTAATGACAAACTCAGCAATGATAGCTATCCATTTTGACATGATGATTTCTATTAAACAACTGCTTGTGACGTTGCCTATCTAAAATGTAAGTTATTTTATTTAAGTGTTAAGCTGCTTGTTTTGTTGGATTTTGTATGTTGTTGGATTGTAATTGAGAGACCTGAAATAATGTTTACACAACCACTCACAACTAGTAGTGTTTTTTTTGAGCACTAGATTTCTGTGGAAGAGCTTCCGTGGAAAGTGTTCAACAAATATTGGACTCAATTTGCATCTTAAGAGTTTTGGAAACATTTGGAATATTGTAATGTTTCAAACACACCAAGGAGTTGCATACCAGATGTTGTTAGTGCATTGGAAACCACCAACCCATTAACTTGTGTTTCCAGTTTGACGCATTTCTGAATGAACTTCAAAATAAAGACCTCTTCAGCAGGAGTATCTTTAGAGTACAAGGTGATATCTAAAAAAAAAACCTCCCATTTACAAGTAGTTTTCTGTGTAAATCAGGATTTTTTGGTAGCATGCAAACACAAAATACTAAAACAAAAGAGGTGCTAATGGTTTCATGAAATCACATGTTACACAGTAGCTCCAATTCCAAGTTTTTATTAGTCAAAACAATTCCATTAGTTTAGTTTATTCACTATATAAAGAGTAAATATGTTCAGCTTTAACTTGTAAAGTTACTTTTACTGATAAAATACCATCTGTTTTATGCAGTAGAGTTCCATTCAAGGTTTTATTCAAAAGAAGTTATTTCTGTTTAAAAAAAAAAAATTCACCAGAAGAGATGATCTGAAAAGTCTTTTCCAAATCAAATTGCATATGATTCTTAAAGCAAAACTCTGTTTTACAACAAAAATATAAAATAATTACTTTGTGTCCAAAAATTTTAAAATATCACACACTATACACATCATATATAAGGCAACTGCCAGAACTGCTTACTAGTTGTAAAATATTTGCTCTTCCCACTTGGTTTTGCACAACACCTGCAATTTAATCAGGATGTTTTTGGGTGTGCCCACACTTCCCTGTCAACATTACAGTTTTGGGCAAATGCCAACCTGTAAGAGATTTTCATCTTGAGACTGTTTCCCTTCTTGCAACATCGGTTGTACTGTTGCCAAAAACATCAACCTACTAAGGGAACATCCCCTTTTACTCACTCCCATCCATTTCTGGGCTCAAATAATAAACAGTACCTACGTCTGAGCCCAGTTTTTCTGTTCTTTTCCTTAAACAATCCTCACCAACCTCATGGGTTGATCTCTTTTCAAGTGTTCTTAATACCCTAAGTATTAAGCTACTCATTATTTTTAATTTTTGCTTTTTTTTTCCTGTCAAAGAGGATTCTCTTAAGATTTGAAACTTTTAAAATATCCACTCCATCATACTTAGAAAACTCAACTCCTTAATTCTATAGAAGACTAGAAAAATCATTGCTATTTCTACCCATTATAGTATTTGAGAACCATCTCAGTATCAACAAAGCTTTGTCCTTGCTTACATGGTGGACATTACTTAAGTGTTATCAAGCACAGGAGCCAATTTCTCAGTGAGATGAAATGCTGGAGAAGACAGTTCTAATCACCAAACAATGACCCAATATGTTAAAAGGACACATCTAAACTGAAATAATGATGTTGAAAATAGGCATGGTTTCCTAAGAAAGAAGTTTATGAATATGAAAACTGTATTTATCTAGATCTGGGTCTGTATTCTGTTAGAGTTTTTTTCCATTGTTATTGCATTTTTAATATCAGAGCAAACTACGATTGCTAAAATTGTTCAAAGATGTTATATATTTATACTTTCTCAGAAGTCTTAAGAGGAAAAGGCACCTAGTAGAAACAAACTGCTGGAGTGGTCAGTAGACCTAGTTCAGACTACAGTGGACAACACCATTTAATCTGGTGAATTATTTAGATGTGGATATTTTGAGGAGTAGAATTATTTGATTGTTAAATTATATCACACACAATAATATCTGTATAATATTGAGACTAAGATACTATAAATTTTTTTTTGGAAAAACTATCCTGCATCTGCTTTCCTGATATGCTCAGGTTTATTGCATAGATAGACAAGAAATTAGAAGCAAGTTTACATTTGAATATTGAATACCTAATAATAGTGAATGATATAAAAAGTCCTATGACTAAAGAGTAAAATTATTCTCTTTCCTCAGTATACCTGGCTATGCACATGCAGAGACTTTCTACCTGCCATTTCTTTTTCTGAAATGGTTTTCACCAATTCTTCATAGAGCTTAACCACAAGAGCATGGACTTTTTAAAGCAGGGAGTTGAGAGTGTAGATTCCAGTGAATTAATGTACATAAATTACTAAATAATTAAGTGCTCAACAATTATAGATCATTAGTGTTTAGATTGTCATTGTTACCCTTCTGTTCTCAGTTCAAATATTACTTCTCCACACATACAAGCTTCTTCTGAACATTGAATATAGAGTTTCTCCTGCCTCCCTTCTCCAAAAGGTCAGACTTCATCATATCACCCTTTCATTTTCCTCCTGAAAATAAGGATTGCTAATGAGTAGCATTTTATTAAAAAGGCAAACTTTGGATGGACCACTATTTTTAATGGTCAGAAATGCTTTTTCTAGTTTTTGTAGGCAAAAACAAAACAAAATATGTTACACTTGTCACTGTCACTTGATGAAAAGTGGTACTTATTTTTAAGAGTGAATGACAATGTAAATGGTTTTGCAGGACTGTGGTTTATTGTTTACCGGAAAAGGGGCCAGTTTAAGAAAATTTACAATTAAATATAACATGTTTTTTGGCTTCTGAGTAAGTCAAGGCAGTAATATCTCAGGAAAACAGTGACTAGGTAGGAAGTCTTCATTTTATGTTCAAATCTCAGATACTTACATTGAATAATTTATATTAAATCTATGTGAGGAAGATGGATTGAAAAGAGGAAAGAGTCTTCAAAGTGATATTTTAGCCTTATATGGGAGACTATAATTCTTAATTCCTTATAGAAAAATTATTGTAAAATTACTACTTTATGAAAATTATAATCCCCAAATCGATATTAGCTGAAAACATAAATCCATCCTAGAAGATGTTAGATAAACTCTTATACAATAGATCTAGTGAATCATTAAATGTAGTGCTCACATTTAAATCCTACATTCATCTCTTAACTTTGGAAAACTGTTCTTGAAGACAAACCAGGAAGGGAAAGTCCTTTGGTGCCCATATGGGAAAATAGTCCTGGTGTGGGATTGACAGTTACTCTGACTACCTTATTCACAACATGAACATCCTGGTATTCTGATTTTTACTTTTTCCATTCCTTTCTCCAGTTATTCTTTACTCTTTCCCAACTTCAGACCAAATGAGAAAGAGAGAAAACATTGCCAGTAAAGATGGATTTTGGTCAGGATATTTTGAAAAGCTCAGTTCTTTCTTTTTTCCCACACCTTAATTTCCAATCTAAATCACTCAGTTGGTGATGTCAAGAGTCCAGATTTCTTGATTTTTCTGACGCTGATCTTTCTGCTGAACACTTTCCTGGTCCCACTCACCATAACACAACCACAGTCATCAGACGCAACTGTCTCATTTCACAATCATCCATTTTACAAACAAGAAAGCTGAAGCCAAGAAACAATGAACAACTTATCAGGTTTATCTCAAATAAGTAAAGATGATATTGAAACCCATGCCCATGAATTTCTTGACTCATGGGTGAAGTGAGAGACCAGTTGACTCAGTTAATGCTTTGAAATAACTAAGTATTTCAAGTTTTCTCTCATAGTATAATTCTCAAGAGCAACCTGACTCTTGCAGAATCATTTGGAGTAGAAAGGGAAAGTCCTGTGAGGGCAGGTGGGAGGCAATTAGAAGGGAGAGGAATGGGTGGAGTGGGCGGGAGACTAAGCCATGGAAGGGTGCTGCATGGGCTGTTAAGAAAGAGTGAGTCCTTGGGCCAATTCGTCTGACTCAGCCCCAGGGAATAGATCATTACCATCAACTTTGTCTTTGCAAAAGAAAGGTTGGAACCACAGATGAATATGCCAGCACTTGTTAGACAAGTGGGATAGATCTCTTTTTCTCTCTCCCTATCTATATATATCTATATATCTATATATCTATATCTATATCTATGTCTATAACATATGCTAGTTGATTTGAATATACTATCTCATTTAATTCTTACAACAACCCTAGAATGAAAGTATCACTATCTTAATTTTAGAACTAATCCAAATATAGTTTGGAGAAATTAAATATCTTGTCCAAGATCATATAGCTACATCATGGAGAAGTCAAGCTACTAATTTGGTTCTCCATGATTCTGAAGACTTAAACATCAATAGCTAAACCCCTCAGAAGAAAAAATCTGTTTTCATAGTGAAAGCTGTGTGTGTATACTTGACTTCACCACTGCATGCTCCTTGAGATCATAGAGTTTTTGGTTTGTTTTCATATCTGTGTCTTCATAGGAGCCTAGTCCAAATCCTGGCATACATTAGGTATTCGGTAAATGTCTTTTATTTCATTCACATTACCAAGGATCAAACTAAGAAGAATAATAGCAGCAGAAACTGACAGATAAATGGCAGCCATGATCTCCTCTCCCTTCCCTCATTAAATGTTTCCAAAAGATTATGAACAAAGGCAGCTCTAAGAGGTTACTTCCAGAGCACTAATAGATGAAGGAGCCGTTGAAGGAATTCACCAAAAAGGTGCAAGTTCGGCATGCCATGTTCTATTTTCACCATCAACTATGTGGCATGAAAGGTAGTAGGCATGGGTAGTACCATTATGGGCATCATTTTAGAGAGCTTTTTTTGGCCTCTGAGGTCACAGCACTTTTCATATATTACGCAGAATCACATTGTATATGTATCTTAGTATGTCTTCTCTCAACCCCCTTCTCCTATTTCCACCATCACCATATTCTTCCAAATGCAACCAGCATCTCGAATTCATAAGTGGAACAGTGAATTCAAAGACTTAAAAGCAAACATTGAATCCCTCAATCTCTCTTTATTAAACTTATATATTTATATACAATGAACTATAGTCACCATAAATAATTTGTAGTTTTTTTATAGGCTATCATCAAAAAGACATTTCAGAAATTAAATATGGGAGGCACAGACCAGTAAAGATGACAGAGCGTAGAGACTTTGTATACCTCCTCTTGCGAACATACCAAAAATGTGATGAAACCACAGAGCAAACAGCAAGCAGAGTTACGTGGGTCTGGATGAATAGTTGAAGACCTACAACTAGGGAGAGAAATAAGAAATCACCTTAGAATGGTAGAAGGGGGAAGAGATGGAGGCTATCCAGTTCTATGTGAGCTGAGGAAGACAGAGGCTACGGTAGTTGCAGTAGGCAGGCACAGACCTTCCTCTTAAAAGGACCATGATTACAACTGAAATGTGCAGTGACAGACTTGCTCACTCTGAGCTCCAGAGCTGGGAGGCTGCTCAAGAGGTGCCAGGGGCATACACTGAATGGGGGACACTAAATGGTCAGAACGTGGGGCGAGAGCCAGGACCAGCTTAAGCTCAGGCAGAAATGCTGGTGGTATCCATTATTCCTGGTTGAGACACCCCCACTTCCAGCATGCAGATGTAGGTGCTGGCATAGCTGAGATGTCATCAAACTGAATAAGAGAGGTTGTTCTTCCCAGAGGACACCCTGAACTCTGCTCATTCCAGCTTGAGTTCCTACCCAAGCCACATTGGAGGTGTCCTTGGCATGTCCTATTCACCTTGCTGAGCAGTTCCAAGACCCACACTGGCAAGAGCTGGCCTTTGTTTCTGGCCCAAGCAACTATAAGCACAGCACAAGGGGCAGCCATCTATGGATTGCTTACCAGCTCTTACCAGAGGGCACAGGCTAGGGCTAAACTTCGCCTGCAGCTGGACCCCTCTTAGGACTATGTCACTGGGCCCCATTGGACACCTACTACACAAAGCCACCCAAAAAAAACTGGGAGACTTAGGAGCTTTTCTTAGTGCATAGAAACAGACACAGAGGGGCAGCCAAAATGGGGAGACAAAGAAGCATGCCCTGCATGAAAGAACAAAACAGAACTCCAGCAAAAGATCTAAACAAAGTGAAGTCACGCAATCTAATGGATGCAGAGTTCAAGACACTTGTTATAAGGATGCTCAATCAACTTAGGAGAAGAGTAGGTAAACTCAGTGAGAATTTAAATATAAACATAAAAAATGGAGATGGAAATCATAAAAGGGAACCAGTCAGAAATGAAGAATACAATATCTGAATTAAAGAAGACATTAAAAGAAATAAACAGAGTGGATGAAGAGGAAGATCAAATCACCGATACAGAGGATGGGGTAGCAGAGGACACCCAATTAGAAGAGCAACAACAACAAAAACAATCCAAAAAAATGAAGAAAATTTATAGAAGCCTCTGAGATAATAGCAAGCATAACAACATTTGTATCATAAGGGTACTAGAAGGAGAAGACAGAGAGCAAGAGGCCTACATCAAGACACATCATAATTAAAATGCCAAAGGTTAAATACAAAGAGAAAATCTTAAAAGCAGCAAGAGAAAAGAAGTTAGTTACCTACAAGGGAGAAGACTGGCAGCTGATTTCTCAAAAGAAACTTTGCATGAAAAAAGGCCTTGGCACAAAATACTCAAAGTGATAAAAAACCCAGGATCTACAACCAAAGTTACCTTATCCAGTAAAGCTGTCTTAGACTTGAAGGACAGATAAAGAGCTTCCCAGACAAGGAAAAGCTAAAGGAGTTCGTCACTACCAAGCCAGTGTTACAAGAAATGTTGAAGGGACTTCTTTAAGAAGAAAAACAAATATGTATCAAAAATATGAATTAAGAATGGCAATAACTACATATCTATCAACAAGCATGTCAAATGAAAAATAATTAAGTGCTCCAATTAAAAGATGAGATGGCTGAATGGATAAGAAAACAAGACCTTTACATATGCTGCCTACAAGTGACTCACTTCAGATTAAAAGACATACGCAGACTAAAAGTAAAGAGATGGTAAAAGATATTGCATGATGGACCTAGTTGGCATTGTTCTAAATGGAGTAAATCATATAGAGAAAGACAAATACCATACTATTTCATGTACATGTGGAATCTAAAGAACAAAAACACAACAGCAAAGAAAGAGAAACAAACTCATAGATAACAGTGAAGTTTTTGAGAGTTACCAGATGGGAGGGGGATTGGAGAGGCTGGTGAAAAAGGGCAAAGGAATTAAGAAGTATGACAGGGTAGTTACAAAATAGTCTTGGAGATATAAAGTATAGCATAAAGAAATAGCCAATAATATTGTAATAAATGTATGTGGGGGCAGAAGGGTACTAGATTTATTGGGGTGATCACTTTGGAGGTTATATAGATCTCTAATCACTACATTATACACCTGAAACTAATATAATATTGTATGCCAAGTATATTTGAAAAATAAAAAATATTATTAAAAAAGAAATAAATTAAATATGGAAGAAGAAATCAATAACAATAGCATATCCTTTCCAAACTTTCTTTCAGATGATATTTCCAATTATTAAGTAGTCAAAACATCTTTATTAAGAACTTATTTTATACAAACTCTACTAAATGATGTGGGGAATTCAAAGGAGTATAAGGAAAAATCCCTGCACACTGAGTTTGAAATCTATATGTAGAGTGAAGAAGCATGATATATCAAGATAAGCAGGAGATGGAACAGTATGTGCAAATTTCAGATGACTAACAAATGCTACAGAAGAGAGGAGAGAGCCAACTGATTTTTGCCTCAGGTGGTCAGAGAAGTTTTTGTGAATACAAGACATATCTAGAACTTGAACAACTGGTTAACCAGGGCAGAGAGGGGAGTGAGTAATTATTTATTTACTGCTCTTAATAATTATACTATGCTGTGTTTCTTTCCTGATTCTAGAAACCTTTCCAAAATCTCTTCTTTCTCTAAATTGCCCCTTGAAATCTAGAAGTCATCTATGACACCCATCTCTCCCTCACCTCCCACATCTAACAGGTCAAGAAGTCCAGTTGATTTCCCTCACAGATGAATCTCAAATGTAATCACCTTTCTCTGTTGCCACTGCAAAATCCAGCCTGCAAAACCACTGCAGTAGCCTCCTACCTGTTCTCAAGAGGGTAATCTTGCTTCTCTTTAAACTTTTCTCTTCACAGTAGACAATGTATTGTCTTATTAAACCTAAATGGAATTACTGCTTAGCTAAGGTCATTCAAAGGCTTCTCAAATCCCTTAGAATAATATAGATTACCCTTAACATGCTTTTCAAGGCTATGTGTGTTTCTGGTCCTCATTGGCCTCTGCAATCTCATACTCTACCATTCTCTCCTGATAACAAACACAACTCCAACAGGACTCTTAAGTAGTCAAACTCAGCAAATATTTTCTGCCCAAACTATTCTAGAATGTTCTTCCCTTCAATGTTGACATGAATGGCTTCTATTCAACAATTATATCTTGGCTTAAATATCCTTTCAAAAGAAAAGTTTTCTCAATTCCTGATATCTCTCAAATGACTTATACTTTAAAATTATATAGAGAGAGTTTTAGTTAAAAACTGTTCCCCATTAGTGTCTAGGCTCAATGTTAACAGGAACCATGTGCAATTTACTCACCACTATATTCCTAGTTTTTAATCCCTCACCAAAAATAAATAAATGAATGAACAAATAAATTACCCAATTTAAACACTTAAGTTAGTTTCCATTCTTTTTCCAGCAATACTGTTCCACAGTTTACTGTAAGTGTAAAACAAATACCACACTTAAAAAGTCCTACAAGTTTTCAACATCCAGGGATTAGGTAAATTTTCTTATTAGTCAATGCCACAAGTCTTCCCCTCTTTCATTCTCAAATTTGAATAGTTAAAAATAAAATAAAATAAAATAAAATAAAATAAAATAAAATAAAATAAAATAAAATAAAATAAAATAAAATAACATTCCCATGATGGACAGGCAAGGATCTCCAAATATTTGAGGAAGCCCTCCACCATGAGAGACAGACCAAAGCTAACAGAAAAAAAGTAGGAGAGTAGAATGGCATTAAAAGAATTAGAGATTAATGCAGTGAGCAGGAAAAAACTTTAAGGAAAAAAACTGTTAATAAATAATTTTAGGAAGATGTGTAGAGACTATATTTATAAAACAAAACTGGGAAACTAAAAAAACATTACATTATAAGCACTAGGATTTTGTTATGTTGAACTTTATAACATTTTATATGTCCTAAATATTTTTAAATATATATATTTTTAAAACAGAGAAAAGCTAACTAGTTCAATATTGAAAAAGCTTTGTTTCTGGCAAAAGATATGTATTAATTTTCATATACTTCAACAGAACTTGGGATAAATGAAGAACAAGGACAAACAGTACTCACAATTTATATAAAAAATGAACAAAGAAGAGCTTTTTAAAGTAAAATGATAGTAGAAAAAATGTTAACAGAAGGGTTTTAAGATGAAATTAAAGATTCTCCTAGCAAGAAAAACAAGAAGATGAAGAAGTGGAAAATGGAATGGAAAAGAAAGAAAATGAGAGAATCAATCAAGAATATTCAACATCTGAATAATCTGAGTTCCTAAAACACAGAATAGAGCTCCAGCTACCATTTTAGTTTTCTTCTTCCCTTTTTAGCAAGCTGCTTAAAAAAGTTGTCTACACCCACTATTTCCAATTCTTTCCCTCCCCTCTCTCTTAACCCACTACAATCTGATTTTCACCCATACTACTCCCCTGAAACCATTATCACAATCACCAAAAAAAAAGGTCATTTCTAAGTCCTCACCTCACTTTACTTCTCAGCAGCACCTAACAGAGGAGATTATTCCCTCCTTGGAAAAGTTCTTCACCTGACTTGTGGAACTCCACACATGCCTGCTTTCTTCCTACCTTTCTGGCCACTTCCTCTCCATCTATTTTGCTGTTTCTTACTCATGTCTCCAAACTCTAAATGTGGGCAGTGCCTCTTGGCTCAACCCTTAGATCTCTTCTCTTTATAATCCACATTTACCCCTAGGGTATCTCATCCAGTCTCATGGTCATATGGACCACATACGTGCTGATGGCTTCCGCATCTGTACCACATGTCTAAACATGCAGGCCTAAATGTCAAACTGACAATTTACATCTCAATTCGAATGCATAACAGTCATATCATACTTCCGATGCCCAATTCTATACTTCTGGCTTATACTTTCCTCCCTCCATATCACTCCTCCTCCCCCCGCCTAACCCCGCCACACGCACACACATTACCACCGCCACCAAAGAGAAATAAAAACAATCTTTTCCTCCTGTACTTTATCTCTTTTCAGTTTCTGGTAACTTCTTTTTTTAGCCTCATGCCAAAACCCCAAGTCATCTTCCTTCCTTTTTATCTTACACCTCAGATATGGTCTGTCAGCAAACTATGACACATCTACCTCCAAAATATATGGAGAACTCAAACACAACTTACAATCCTCTCTGCCACTACTCCAGTATAAGCCACCATTATTTCTCTCCTGATTTGTTGCAATAGCCTCCTAAATGGAACCCGTACTTCTACTTTTGTCCAGCCCCAGACTATCTCAATACACCAGCTAAAGTGATCCCATTAAAGACATACTTGAAACCCTGTTATTTCTTTGCTCAAAATCCTCCAATGTCCCACTTCCTACTCATAAGGCCCTAATATGATTAATCCTGAATTGCTTTCAGCCTCATCCCCTCCCACTCTCCCACTTGGATCCTTCACTATAGTCACCCTGGCTTCTTTGCTGTTCATTAGATGTATCTGTACTTTGAACTTGATATTTCTTCTATCTGGAAGACTTCCTCCAGAGAGATCTACCTGGCTAACTTTTATTTCCTCTGATGACTGACTGTATCTAAAATTGTAAATCATGCGTGCATGCATACTCACACACATGCATGCACTCACCAAATCATAACTCCCTTCCTGGCCTTATTTTTCTTTTAGCCTTTATCTGCCTCCTGATATTTTTTATTTTACTTATTTAACTTATCTATCTCTAACATTGGAATGTACACTCCACAAGGACAAGGCTTTTAATCTTTGTGTTCATGGCTATATCCCAAGAACTTAAAAGAGTTTACAAACATAACAAAGATTTTTATTGATAAATTAAGTAATCAGGAATATAGGAAGCATAAAACTATCAAAAATAATTCAAGAAAATTTATTAGAACTTAAGAATCTCAATTAACAAATTGATATCTGGTGCCTTATTGATAAGTAAAATAAGACCCACGCCAAGATACAACACTATGAAATACAAAATGTCAGGGATGCCGTATATTAGAAAATTCTGATAAAATTTTATTTCTAATCAAAGAGTTCATATCCAAATAAATTATCATTTAAATATGAAGGTTAAATAAAGACTTCAGGAATTTAAGATTTAAAAACAAATTATTTCTCATGTACCCTTCTTAGGAATCTACTGAAGGATGTGTCTTACCAACATGAGGTTTAAACCAAGAAAAAGAAAGAAATTGGATCCAAGAAATAAAGTATATAAAGAGGAAACACACAAAGAGAATTCAAAAAATAATGTCAAATGTCAGGTCCAAGGGACAATCAATTCAGACTAAAACAAGAGAACACAAAGCTTCAGTAGGAATCTCAAAGACAAAAGGAGAACTGTTGGATTCCCTAACACTTTTGATTATATTAATGGAAGTTTCATACTTTGGGAAGATTTCTATATTTTCAAAGAAAATTAAATGAACAAAAACAAAAACAAAATCCATGAAATTTTAAGTTCCAGAAAAATAAAAAAGCTTTGGAGGAATAAATAAAGCAAAGCAAAAAGGAAAAAAATATAGACCATAGTTACATGCTATTCTCTCATTGGTCAAAATTCAGCCACTGATATAATTCTCCCTCACATCTCAGATGGGTCACCTGGTCCCTTCAACAGCCATTAAGGATGTCGAATCTCACACCCTGAGGATTAGAGCTTCATCTGAGTTCAGATGTGGTAACAAGAGCCAGAAGTGTTGAGTATTGGGTGAGTTGGCCCAGTTGTGCTGCTGTCAGCCAAGAGGAAGGGCCCAAGATTCCCAGGGACAAATGCGACATGGACAGCACAAAGAGAAAGTGAGAAGGCAAATAAGACTTGCACCTAATGCACAGGGTTAACCAACATCTCAGAGAGGTCAAGGGGGCTAAATTCTAACTTTCTACAGTAGTATTTTGAGATGATGTCTAAATTTTTAAAATCAGAAGAGTGAGAGGAGAGAGGGAAAAAATGGTGTAAATGATAGAGGTTCTGTTTATCCCTGTGGCGACCAAATCAAAGTTGTGACGGAAACAAGGAGCAGCAGCAAGGGAAAATCACCTGGGATCTAGAGGAAGAAGCCATACAACTAGGGAGAAATCCAAGAAAGCAGCCTGCAACAGCAGAAGGTAGGACGGAGTGAGGACACAGGGCTGCCGGTCCCGAGCATCTGAGTGAGACAGAAGCTGAGGCAGCAGCAGATGCAGACTCCTCTTAAAGGGGCTGCATCCGTGAGCGGATTTTCACGGTGACAGACCTACTCACTCTGAGCACTAGTGCCAATTCGGCTGCACACAGTGACTTACAGGGAGACATTGTCAGAGTAAGGGCCAAGGCAAGACTGGCTCTGTACAGAAGTGCTGGCGTATCTATTGTTCCCTGTTGAGTCCTCCCCACTCCTGGTCTGCGGACACAGTGCCGCCATTGCCTTGACGTCATCAAACTGGATAACAGAGCTCACTCCACCCAAAGGATTCCCTGAAACCACGCCTACCCCAGCTTGGGCCCTTAACCACACCAAAATCCAGGTGTGTTCTCAGTGAGTCAGGTGCTCTTTGCCGAGACTCACACTGGTGGAGGCAGCTGGCCTCAGATTCTGGTGTGGCCTTTTGAGGCAACTATAAGCACAGCATCTGTGGATTGCTTGCTGAGTCTTAACAGGTGGCCCGGAGGGGTAGAAGCTTGGACTACATTTGGCCTGCAGCTGAACTCCTCTTAGGACTGTGCCACTGGACACCTACTTCAAAAATCCATGCTAATAAAAATGAGAGATTTAGGAGCTTTGCTTAGTACATAGAAACAGGCAAGGAAAAGCAGCCAAAATGGGAAGACAAAGAAGCAGAAGCCATATGATGGAACAGAACAGAGATCTAGATTTAATGGAGTTGAGTAACCTAACAGATGCAGAGTTCAAAACACTAGATATAAAGATGGTCAATGAACTTTTGGGAAGTGTAGAGAACTCCAACGAAGAGATAGAAATGGAAATGGAAATTATGAAAGGAAACCAGTCTGAAATGGAGAACACATTATCTGAGATGAGAAGTATATTAAATAGAATAAAGAAAGGAATAAACAAAGTGAATAAAGAAGAGGATCACATGCCTATCTAGAGGACAGGAAAGCCAATTAGTACACTCAATCAGAATAGCAAGGAAAAAAATGCCAAAACTATAAAAATAATTTAAGGAGGATATGGGACACTATTAAGGCTCCAAATATTCATCTGACCGGCGTAACTAAAGACAATCAAGATGTTGAACAGCTGTGTGAAGAAATAATGATGGAAATTTTTTCTAATCTGATGAAAGATATGGACATAAAACCCCAGGAAGCTCAGAATCACGGATCCAAAGAGGCCCACACCAAGACACATCATAATTAAAGTGGCAAAGGTTAAATACAAATAAAGAATATTAAAAGCAGCAAGAGAAAAACAGACAGCTACTACAAGGAAACACCTATAAGACTGGCATCTGATTTCTCCAAAGAAACTATGCAGAACTGAAGAGCTTGGCACAAAGTATCCGATGTGATGAAGACCCGGGATAGACAACCAAGAATACTGTATCCAAAAAAGCTATCAGAGTTGAAGGACAGATAAAGAGCTTCTCAGACAAAAATAAGCTAAAGGAATTTATTACCACCAAGCCAGAATTATAGGAAATGTTAGAGAGACTTCTTTAAGAAGAAAAATTATATATCAAAAACAGGAATAAAGAATCATAACAACTACATTCCTATCAACAAGTACCTTAAATGGAAAAGAATTAAGTGTTCCAACCAAAAGGATAAGAAAACAAGACCTCTATATATGAAAAGGAAAGGAATGGAAAAAGATATTGCTTTGATGAACCTAGAAGGTATTTAAGTAAGAGAAAGATAAGCGGTATATGATTTTACTTATATACAGAATTTAAGGAATGAAAAGAACAAACTAATCAAAAATGGACTCACATATAAAGTGGACAATTTGGTGATGGACAGAGAGGAGAGGAGTTTGGGGGCTGGGAGAATGGGGTAAAGGGTTAAAGAAGTACAAATTAGTAGCCGATGGATGGTCATGAGGATGGGGAGCATGGCATAGGAAATGCAATTAGCTTTAATGCATTGGCTAGATGGAGGGTCAGGGGAGGGAGGGAGCAATTGGGGGGATCCTTTTACTAACTATATAGATGTCTAACCAATGTACTGTATACTCGAAACTAATTAAATTTTTTTAAATAAAATTAAAAATAAAAGTTAAATCTCCCACCAAAGGAAAAAAAATCGAAAGAGTGACACCTAGATAGATAGTTGAGAGCCAGAGTGGGAAAGGGAGAGAGAGAAACAAAGAGAAGCAATACTGGTTAACCTGGAAAGTATCACAGTTTTCTATGAGGGGCAAAGTGAACATGAGCTTATGGTGTGATTTGCATGGTTAATCTATGTTTATATATTAAAAAGCAATAGCAGCATTTAGAACAGCGAAGTTTTTAGAGGTTGTACATGTTGATGGGAATGATTGAAGATAAGTCTGGGGAAGTGGGTTGAGGCTGGTGGTAAGCTATGCTAAAGACTCTGAACTTGATCCTGCAGGACTTGAGGGGTCAGTGAAAAGTTTAAAGCAGGAAAAAGTTGTGATTGTATTTGTATTTTATAAAGAGCATTCTGACTTTGCTACGGAGAATACATTAAATGGAAAAATGCCTGGAGGCAGAGAGCCCCTTTAAGAAGCTTCTGGAATAATAAGGTAAAAAGATAAGACGTCTGCATTAAGTAGAGTAGAAACAGAGAGAAGATAGACCCATCAGTTATTTAGAATCTGTAGAACAATTGGAACTAATCTCCCTAATGAGCCATAAAGAAGAGGTTAAGGATGAGAAGAGCACAAAGAGGCCAGTTGTCCCACACCAAAATCAAGCACATGGCGTTACTCTTGGGAACATCTCCTAACTCACCTTTCTGTATAATGGAGTGTGAAACTCTCCAAAAGAGGTTTCTATTCCCTTGACATATCTATAATGCAGGCTACCAATTGCAGCCACAATTATTTCTTGAATATTTTAAGTGAACATTTATGATGATTGCAATCACTCATTTCTAATTTACTAAGTGGGAGTAAGTTCCTGTGAAAAGTGACCTCTTAAAGGAAGAACTATTTTTAAATGCTAACTCTTCCTAGTGTGACATTTCTTCCCTATAAAAACATCTTCCTCTTACCCACTCTGAGAGTGTTGTTTATGGCCTACTCATCTCCTGTATGTCAGTATTTCCCCCTCTCCCACCCTCAGAAGTTACAGTTTCTTTTCCTCTCATTTAATGTTGCACACTGCCAACAAGTTTTTCTCTAAAATCCTATTTTAATCATGTTATTATTAATCAAAAATCTTCAAGCTTTTTTTATTCCTTGTAGAATAAATATACATATGCTGCACAGTATACTTTTCAGATCATTATAGTCGTTAATCATCTCAACAAGCCACTATGTGTGACCATTGTCCTTATTCTATAGGTAAGAAAGTCAAAGGGGAAAAGCAGCTCCTGATTCAAAACTGAACACATTTCCCCATTTCCCCCTTAATTCTGGTTAGTCTGTTATCTAAAGCCCTTCGAAATCTGCACTCTCCACATCTCTCTTCCCATTACTCTCTCTTGAAATGTGGTTTTTAAGAGGAGGGTTTATGAACCTGCTGAAACCCCTTTTGATGTCCATGGGTAGACTACATGAACATAAACCCCTAAAAATGTATATAGAATTGTGCTTTTTCTTTTATGTGGTCATTTTTTGGAGATCAATTCAAAGTATTTATCAAATTCTTACAAGTATTCATAACCTTAAAAAAAGTGAAGAACACTACCTTGCAGGAAAAGTCTCCTCTAGGAGATGGGACTACTTCTCCCTACTCTGCTCCTTCTCATCCGCCTTGGATGATTTCCACTCACGTAAAGCTGACTTCCTCTCTAATGCCAGGCTCACATCTCTCTCTTCCTCGGTGTAGTCTTTGCAGATCACTACAGGTCACAATGATCAGTTTCTCCTCTGAACTGTTAGCATCCATGTCCTATATAGCAAACTTAGTCATTAATGATAGACCATCTTGTGATATTGCTTAAACTTTTACATATCTAGTTATTACGTAACTATTTTATTACTGTTTGCTTCATCAGTTAGATTTGAAGAATCTAGCATCTCAGACCTTTTCATACTCTCCATAGCATCTTGTCCAGAGCTCCACACAGTGTGAAAGTTCAATAACTATTTGTCGATTTGGTTTGAGACCAGTATCTTACTTTTCATAAAAACGGATGCATCATTTCAGTGTTCATTAAGTATCTATAATGAGTGAAGACCTATCATGGAAGTGGACTGACAGGAGTGTTCTCCATCCTTCTGAGGCTGTGAGAGAACCATTTTACCAGGGCTCTGTACTCACAGTGAATTAAAGTGGAGATCTCACAAGAAGGATCATACCCCACGCAATGTTTGCGGAGTACAAAAGACAGGACTTAGTGACCCATCGGTTGAGGGTAGTAAGGGAAGAGGAGTTGAGGATACCAGGAACAGAAAGAAGCTGATTGCCTCACAAAAACGTAATCACATGGGGAAGGTGAAGCTAATCAGTCTTCCCTTTATGACATAAAGCAAATCCCAAAGTATATACCACACTGGCTTATGATTGCTCAACAAATATCTATATGAGGTTTATTGTGAGACATAGAAGGACAAAAAAGAACTGAAATTTTAAAATTTATCACAATTTTACATGCCGGTGGACTAAACAGGTGGACTTCTATGGGTTCTAGTTTAATCTCTGTAAGGGCCATATCAACTTGCTGGTACATCTCATATTGGTAACTGTGGAAAGAACAGTAAATATTCCTTACCTTCAAATACTTCAAATCTAATTGGTGAAACAAAGTTAGATATGTAAACATGGACCAACAAGATAGTAGATATTAAAACGTTAGAAAAAATATATAAAGACACTAATTATCTGAGTGTATTTGCTATTTTTTTATTTATTACAATTTTATTTTTTAATGATGTCATGAACATTTTATTTCAAAAAAACTCCAAAATATGTATTTGGTAGCATTATAACACTTCCTTTTCTAGATTATCTGAAAAGAAATGCATCAGAAGCATTTTCGACTGTATTACCACCCTTTGCATCAAAATGGCTCTAAGATGAAGAACAAGGTCAAGTCAGCAGAGAATATGTTAATTCTGGCCAATACATAACACAGGCTATTAATATTAAAGTTCATAAAGAGAGGTAATAGTCAATGAGCTAATTTGATTATATTTAGGGTATGTGAAGTTTTAGAAAGTCTCCTGTACCAGTGTTTTCACTGTCTTAGAACCAGGAACATATAATTAGATAGACTAATTTCACTGGAAATGAATATTTCAAATTGCCTTATATAAAATAGATTTTTAATTTATTATCTTTTAATAAAGTTACTTTTTCAGAAAAAACTTTAACATTCCAAGTAGACTATTATTAATAGCTTTCTTTTAAATAAAAAACATTTAAAAAAATTTTAGATGATTATTTTTAAAAATAATAAATGTTCACTACAAAAACTTAAATATGGCCAAAAAGTAATGTAAAATGTATTTCTCACTCCAGCCCCACCCCACCATTGCAGCCTAAACACAGCTCAATAAAAGTAACCAAGTCTATTTATTCTTAGATAGATTATCTCTGTAAATACAAACACATATGTGTATATCCTTCCTTTTTTCTACGTAAACAGAGTCATGTTGTGTATATGCTTTTATAAATTTTTTTCCCATTAATATTTCCTGGATGTCTTTACATGTCAATAGACTTAGAGCTGCCTCACATTTTTTTAGTGGCTGCATGATATTCCATTGTTTAAAGAGCCATGATTATTTAACTAGTCCCCTAATAATGGGCATTTAATTTATTTCCAATTTTCTCCATTACAAATAAAACAAAAGCAATGCTGTACAAATGTCTATGCATTTATATATATTTTTTAAAGAAAATTTCTAGAAGTGAGTTCATTGCCTTTATAAGCATTTTAAATTTTAATAGATTGCCCTCCATTATTATTGTGCCAATATACAAGCCCACCAATGCCCTAAATAATAATCCCATCAAAAATATATGAAAAGCCTTTAAAATACCTATTTAAACACAAATATGACAATGTAGCTCAAAAATCTTCGAAGGATTCATTTTCTAAAGAATAGAGTTCGAAATCTTCAGCATAAGTTTCATGGGTCCTTCCAGTTTTACCTCAACTTAGTTTTTTAAAAAAATATTATCACCTCCCCCTTGGTTGAGGTGAAACTGAGGAAGTTCATGAATCTAATATTTCTTACCTCTTCTCCCTAGGAAAAATGCAATTTTTCTATAGCCATACTGGGCCAAGAAAGCATCATACTTTTTTTGGCCTTCATGGCTTTTCTTGTGCTATTTTGATTTCCTATAATTCATTCATTCATCCATGGCTATAAACTACATGATCTGTGCCTGGTTACCTCTTCAAATCGTTATTCTTACTTTCTGTTCTACAGCACATCAAGCATGTTCCCATCTCATGGCCTTGGGACCCGCCGCATTCTCTGCTCAGAACTTTCCTTCCTAGATAGTCACATAACTCACTCTTTCCCTTCATTTATTTCCCTTTTCAATGTTGCCTCTTCAGAGAGATCTTCCTTGACCAACCCATCCAAGAGAGCACATTTTCTGCATGGCACTTGCCATTACATTAAATGTTATCTTCTGACTTAATTGTTACAGTTCACAATTTTTTAATGTTGTAGTCATCTTATTATAAAACAAACCCAATAAAATTTATGTGTCCTGAGAACAGATACCTTTTGGTTTAGTTCACTGCTATTTCTCAATGCCAAAAATAATGGCATATAGCAAGTGCTCAACAAAGATTGAATAAGTAATTTAACAAATGTATTGGGCTTTATATTGTCCCAAGCATTCTCCTAGGAGAGAAAAAAAAGATAGATAAGACTGAATGTGGTTAAGACAAATATATAAAAATGACTGTGTCATGTGATGCATGCCATAGTAGAAGTGAATTGGAGGTAGACTTGTTAGAGGACAGAGGAGAGGAAGCAATCACTGGGCTAGGTAGGAAATCAGGGATTGCTTCAGTGATTACTCCTTCCTCCTCCATTCTGACTCAAATGTCAGCCCCTCTGTGAAGTTACTTTTATCTGATTTCCCAAGCACATCAGCCCACCCTCTAAACCCCCTCTTGACATTCTTTCCCATGTCCCATCCAAGCAAAATTTATCACTTTTCTATATTTTTATATCTTTTGTCCATAGAACTGGTAGAACATTTTACAGTTATAGTGGCCCCGGTTATCTACAGGGGACGTGTTCTAAGACCCCCAGTGCATGCCTGAAATCACAAATAATACTAAACCCTATATATACACTATGTTTTCTCCTATTCATACATACCTGTAATAAAGTTCAATTTATAAATTAGGCAAAGTAAGAGATTAACAAAAAAAAAACCTAATAAGATAGAACAATTATAACAATAGATGGTAATAAAAATTATGTGAATGTGATCTCTCTTTGTGTCTCTTCTGTGTGTGTGTGTGTGTGTGTGTGTGTGTGTCTGTCTGTCTGTCTCTGTCTTTCTTTCTGTCTGTCTTTCTGTCTCTCTCTCTTTCTTTCAAAATATATTATCGTAACCATGCGGTAAATGGCTTGGTGTCACTCGTTTAAGAGTATCCATAGCTGAAGTCTTCGTATAGGCTCAATTCTTCCTTACGCAACATGTTGCCATTTACCAGAACACATGTTCTATTCATGTCTTCCATCCACAAATTTAATGCCTTTTTTAACTTAACTAAGGACTTATCACATGCTGTGGCTACCTTTGCAATTTGAGGTGCAACAGCAAAACTAGCATTCTATTTTATTTTTCACAATTTCACAGGTAGAAGATTCTTATTAGATCTTAGCAACCTCAGCATACAATTTCTTTCTTTCTTTCCTTATTAAGTGGAGAATTTTAGCTTTTTTCACTTAAAGGAAGCACTTTACATCTTCTGAATTGCCAGCATCACTACTCTTGCACTTTGGGCCGTTATTAAGTTAAATAGAGGTTACTTGAGCACAAGCACTGCAATACCATGACAGTCGATCTACAGGAAGTGACTAAGGGCTGAGCGTGAACAACATTTAGACACTAGACAAAGAGATGATTCATGCCAGGGCAGGACCCAGCAGCCATCACAGGATTTAATCATGCTACTCAGAAAGATGTGCAATTTAAAACTTACAAATTGTTTATTTCTAAAATTTTTCATTTAATATTTTTGGACTGTAGCAACTTGGGTAATGGAAGCCTCAGAAAGCAAGGCAGGACTCCTATGTAGATATCCATTGCTATCTGAATTTTCACCACCTTCTATTTGCCCAAATGAACTACAAACATTTTTTACACAAAATTCACTGTCTATGTTATAAATCCACTTTATTAAATATTCCCACACACCAGTGAAAGTGTTCAAAGTGCACATCTATTCAGGCAAAGAGACGTGTCTCACGTGGTTCTCCATGATCTCTCTTTTAAACCTATTGTCATAATCTTCCCCATATTTTTCAGGGAAAATGTTATCTAAGGAAGTTAGAAATGTGAACTATATATCAAAACAAAAGCTTGGCCATGTATGTGTTGCTATTATTACATAATAATTTTTCTAAGTGTTGTTAGTTTTAAAAAGTGTCATCATGTCACTCAAGCACAATACATTATTTTTTGACAACTAGAGAAATACCTTGGTGTGATGGATTAATTGTTGCCATGGTGTATCATTGAGCAGCATATTAAAATAGAAGGCATTAGTTAGAAAGAAAATAAGGAAGGAAGAAATTGGTTCAGAGAAGAAATAGAATTTTAAAATCCACAATAAGTCAAAAGATTTAAGAGTATGCAACACTGCATAATTTGAAGATCATGAGTGAAGCTATTTCCACTAATAGTAAGGTTGCAATTAAATGGTTTATTCTACATACAAATTTTCAATGGTTAAAAAAAAAAGGTTATTTAGAAAACGAGTGCCCTATTCATTTCAAAAGAAGGAAAAAATGCAAGGGCATAATACATTCAAAGATGGGATTTTAGATGAATATTGTAAGACAATGTTAACCTAATACCTTTGAAAACAAAGGCTCTTAGAGAAATGTTGAAGAGTGAATAACATTATATAGAAATCATGAAGTAAAGATGATAAAGGAAATATTTAATGATTACATAAGAAACAAGCTATTACCATCAAAGTATACACAAAGAAGAAAAATTTTGTAAAAAAGACTATTTTCATAATAGACCAGTTCTCAAACATTCCTTTAGTTCTGTTGATTATAGAAACAACATCTTAGAGGTCTTTTTGCCTTTCAATATCATCACTTTTATAATCTGTGGTTTAATGTACCCTCTCAACATGCAATATCTATGCAAAAGACTGACACAGATAACTGCTTCAATGCAGAATTTATGAAATAAATTTGGTATGTGCATTGGCCTGGGTTACATAGAAAACAAAGGCACTAAGTGCTAACACTCTTCATGGATGTGCAATATGGGCAGTATGAGTAAAGGAAAAGGCAATTAAGACATTGAAGGATTAGAAGAAATACAAGGTAATGTGTTACCATGCTAGTCGCTGATATGAACAGTTGCAAGAAGACACATGCAGTGCTAGGCAGGTAAACCTTTTAGGTCACATAATATGATATGACATTAGGCTGTACAGCAAAACCATGCCTTGAGTAGTTTATTGGAAAGAAGGGAGCTAAAACTTATTTTTCCAGTTCATTCCCATCTCCGGTCTCCCAATTAACTTCTGGGTTTCATCACCTATCTCCATCACATGTTTTATCATATGTTTAGCAAGCCCTGATGTTTTATCAAGACATAAGGCTTCAAGTAGAAGAATAATGTAGCTCACGAAGGGAAGAAATGTCAAAAGAATCTGAGAAGGCACATGAAATGTGTCCCACGTGATGTCAGAAAGGCTCTCAGATTCATCAGTCAGGCTGGGAGATCAGAATCACAATAAGGAGTGAAGTTTACAAGAAACTGGTTCAGCTATTTGTCAAGGCTTGCCAGGTTTTGTGAAAGTGGTAATAAGCAAAATATTAGACCATGGTAAGGAAGTTGGATTTAGTGGACAGTGACAATATTGAGACACTGTTAGCATTGCAAGTATGATACTTATACCTGAGGAATTCATTCAAGTCAGTGCTCATCAGTTGTTGACTGGGGAAAAGAGAAGCTGTGACTATTCTATGCCACGCTTTAAAAAAAGAAAACAATTGCCTTTGCAAATGACTGTGACCAGGACTTTGCAGAAGCATCACATTAAAATTGCAGTTATACAAACAAAAATTCATGACACAGACAACAGCTTAGTGGTTACCAGAGGGAAAACAGGTGGTAGGTAAGGGTAAAGGAGGTTTAATATATGGTAACAGAAGGAGATTTGACTTTAGGTGGTGAACACACAAATACAATATATAGATGATGTATTATTGAATTACACACTTGCAAACTATATAATTTATTAATAAAAATTTTTTAAGATAAAAATTACAAAATTAAAAATGCAGTTATAAGCATGACTACAGGGTATGAGGAGCTGCCCATATCAATAAATGTCTATTTTGCATTAGTTATTTTGTCCCATTATGTTTTACCTAGGACTTTAGCCTGTAGCTCATAGTCATCTCCTTCCGGAGTCTCGAATGTCAAAAAGGACATTGTCCACCTATTCCCTAGACCTGGACATAGATAAACCTCAGGAATATTCTGTTCCACTCACTCCTCCACCAATACATTCTCCCTTCACCTTTACTCACCGCCAAACAACATTAATGACCATATCTCCATTTTTTTCCCTCTCCTCTCACCACAAACTACACACAGCAACTCTTCAATTAGTAAGTGTTTTTAAATAGACTCGCTTATTTTATTTTTTTAGGTGTTATTTGAATTCATTGTGTAACTTGAACATATCATTTCATTGTTTCTCTACATTTTACATGTCATTACAGGAGGAAATTATAATTTGTATCTCATACTGCACATTATTATTACATTCTGCATTCAAACATATACACTAATGATTGACTAATTATCAAACAATTCGGACAATGATTTTTTAAATGCTTTATATCATGCAAGAAATCCTTTAGAGATTGTTATATAAGTATTTAAAACTATGGTAGTGTTATTTGGAGAAATAGGATGCACTAGTAGTGCATTATTTTTCCTATTTAAAACAATAAAACATAGGCTCTATTTATCAAAACCTTATGAAACATATCAAAAATACATTTGATTGCCATATGATCCAGCAATTGTGCTCCTTGATATTTACTCAAAGGAGTCAAAAATTTTCGTCAACACAAAAAAAAACCTGCATGTGGATATTAATAGCAGCTTTATTCGTAAATGTCAAAACTTGGAAGCAACCAAGATGCCCTTCAGTAGGTGAATGGGTAAATAAACTGTGCTACATCCAGACAATGGAATATTACTTAGTGCTAAAAAGAGATGAGCTATAAAGTCATGAAAACACTTGGAGGAAACTTAAATACATATTACTAAGTGAAAGAAGCAAATCTGAAAAAGATACATACTGTATGATTTCAATTATATTGCATTCTGGAAAAGGCAAAACTATGGAAACAGTAAAAAGTTTAGTGGTTGCCAGGGGTTGAGAAAGGGAGTGACAAACAGGTGGCGTATGGAGGATTTTTAGGGCAGTAAAAATATTCTGTGTGATTCCGTAACGACAGGTACATGTCATTGTACATTTGTCCAAACCCATAGAATATACAACATGAAGAGTAAAACCTAATGTAAACTATGGACTCTCAGTGATTATAATGCATCAATGTAGATTTGTCAATCATAATGAATGTACCACTCTGGTTGAGGATGTTGATAAGGCAGGAGGTTATACATGTATAGGGGCAATAGATATATGAGAAAGCTTTGTACCTTCTCAAATTTGCTCTGAATCTAAAAATGCTCTAAAAAATAAGACTTAATTTAAAAATAAACGTTTAAAAATATAAATACATAAATATTAAAAAATGTGATTTGGATAATGAAGGATGCCCATATAGATTATATATATATATATATATATATATATATATATATTATATATATATATATAATACAACATGTGCATTTATATATATTTGTTTTTATATGTATGCATATATAGGTAAGTATATATACACACCTATGTATGCATATATAGATATAAATTTATTTGTGTATGTACATATGTATCTCTTTACAGCATCCTGGGGTGGAAAGAATCAGAGCCTTGAACACAAATAGACTTAGCACTGAATTCTAGATCACCTACTTATTGGCTGACCCTCAAGTTCTTAAGTGTTAAAATGGTTATTTAATATAATATCTACTTCGTAACTTTTACAAGAGAATTGAAAGTAATAAAGTATGTAAATGCTCTAGCAAAAGGTCTAGCAGATGGTTCAGTGGTCAATAAATTTTAGCTTTCTCCTTAAATATTCCATAACTCTCTCTCACTGAGCTGTGAATTCCTTGCATCCATGATCAGAGCACATTCATCCTTGTGTTCTCCACACCTAGCACACTCAGTAAGTATTTGTTGGATACAGTGGAATTACGACAAGGGCTATTTAAAAACTAAAGTACTAATTAGTAAAAGGTTTTGAAGAGTTTCCTGATTTCCATCACATTACATCTGAAGTCAGAGTAGGAACCTTATTTTAAGGCTTTCTGGTATCTTTTCAAAAAGATATCACAGAGGTTTCCTTTTCTTATGCTGTTCATATTTATTTTCTACCTGATAATCTTCTAAGTAAAAGTTACAGCTTTTTCTGGCAGTTCTTTTTGGAATGTCAATTTCGATAATATCCCTTGAACAAAATGAAATGTAAACATAGACTAGATCTTGGAACTAAATAAATTTTTTTCTAATTCAGTATTTTACCTTTTCAATTTACTTAAAGGAAATTTTTTTCTTGTCGCTTAAAATTTTATCATAATTTTCATTATTATTATTTGTTTTTAACAAATTAGACCTTTCATTCTTTTCCTATTCACTACTTTTTTGTTCATGTGGCTTTCCACTTGTTCAGAATAGGCAGAAGATACTATTGAACCATCCCATGTGTCCCAAACATAGACCTTAACTCCAATTACACCCACGCAAAGACAAAATAGAACCTAGTAAATGTGAAACATCTGATCATTACAGGTTTGAGATTAGCCAGATCACAATCAACTGGAACTTCCTTCTACCTAATTTTAATTATCTACAATAATTTAACCCTGGTCTTGTACAAAGTAACATCATATTACAGTTTGCAATTTTGTTAACCTCTTATGAGTAGAAAAGGGAATATTTCAAATCTCCCACTTGACTACTCTGAACTGTGACATTTCTTTTGCATGAATTAAGCTCGTCTTACTTGCATTTAACATGGCAAATTCAGTGTGACCAGTGCAACCTGATGCAATATCTTCACAGAAAAAAATAACATGAAGGAATCTCATTGAAATTATACTCTGCAGCAGACTGGAAGAATGGTAGTTTTTAAAATCAAAACTACTAAGTAACTGAGAGACTATTTTGAACAAATTCAAATAAAAAGCTGAAGTAAGAATCATTTAAAAACCTGCATGATACCAACTTATCTGACTGAATAAATCTTAACAGCTTACTCTCTTATAATCAGATAATAAAAATTATTAAAATTAAATCTAGTAATAACTTTAAAAATCTGAGCTAAGCTCAGAGTTATGAGATGGGAAGTTTGAAATATTTTTTTCTAATCTTAAGAGGTTAACAAAATTGCAAACTGTAAGATGATGTTGCTTTGTGAAGAGAACTGCATCAAATTATCATAGAATTAAATGTGAAATTACAAATAGGTAGAAACTCAAGTAACATTTTGCTAAATTATTATGGATTATTGTAGTGTATTAGAAGCCATTACATGTGATTCTAAATGTGATGTTGATTCGATCATTAATTAGGATGAGAAAAATATCTAAAATATGAAGTTCGATCACCAGCAGGATGTTTGGATCTCTTTCCTTTCACAGGTTTAAAAAATGTTAGAATATAATTTTCTAATTCTACTTTAAATACTTTTTAAATAACAATGATAAGTAAATAAAATAATTTTTCAAAGTTTTACATATAATGTTTAGAGACTGAAAATTTCAAGTAAAGTTCATAAGTTATTGCTTTTTCTGGAGGAAGAAAATCTTTTACCTTTTCACAATTAGGTATATCTACTCAGTGCAATTCTTATGGCACTAAGATCATAAACTCCAAGAGGACAGGACCATGCCTCTCATTTCTGGCTCTATCCCCAATAATTAGTTTAATGCTAACTAGTATTACATGCTTAACCAATATTTGTTGAATGGATGAATAATCGTGTACATGTACTAATACTAAAAGATCCCATTAATAGACTAATAATGGCTCCCATTTGTTTAGTCATTCAAAACTATCTGAACAAGTATTTGTTGATGGCTTCTATGTGCCAGGCTCTGTTCTAGATACTAGGGATTCAGCTGTGAACAAAGCAGACAAAAAAAAAAAAAAAATCCTTGCCGCATTGGAGTTCACCTTCTAGCAGGAGGAAATAACTAATTGATACTATAAGCAAGTAAAATATAGAGTTAGTTAATGATCAATGTTTAGTAGAAAACTAAACAGGGAAAATAGTTAAAGGGTGTCAGGTGGCAGCAAGAACTTTCTGGAATGTTTAAGGCACAGCAAAAGGAGCTCTGTGTCAGATAGAGTTAAAGAGAGAGGAGGAGGTAAGCTTGAAAACATGCCAGCTATCATTATGAAGCTTTTACTTTGAGTGAAATGAAGAGCCATTGAGGATTTTGAGGAGAGATGTGATGCCATCCAACTTACATTATCACAGGATCATTCTGGTTGATATGTTGAGAATAGAGTGAGGCAGAGCTGGAGCCAAAGCAGGGAGACCAGAAAGGAGGTTATTTCAGCTATGTAGCTGAGAGATGATATGCCTAAATTTATTGCTCATTATGTGCCAGGCAGTGTGAGAACTGCTTTATATACTTAATATTTACATATTCTATTACCTCACCCCCATAAACTTCTGAAGTAACATTATATTGCCACTTTCTGGGTCAAGAAACCAAGGCTAACAATGTTTAACATGCCCAAAGTCACTCAGCTAGCAGGCAGCAGATAGGATTTACACATAAGTCTGCCTAGTTGTTAACTTCTCCATTGCTGTGCCGCCCTAGGTTTTTATACATTTTCCAAATATTTTCTAGTAATTAGCCTCAGTATATATATCCAGAAATTATGGCCGTACCCACTTTACGGGTGAAGTGGCATTTATAATGAGAAAGAGACCCATCCTTCCAGTTCTGTCCTCAGCTTCTCCATGCTGTGAACACTCTACTCCAGCCAAATTGACTTATTGTCTCCTAAATATTTCCTGAACTTTCCCAAGAATCTTAGAATTTTAGCACGTAAAGAAAATCTAGCCAACTTGACACTCGAAACAAAGCCCTGTCTACATGAGCCTTATCCCATCATTTGGTCTCTGAATATTTCCAAGTGACAGACAAGGTCGCTCGCCGACTGTACCTGTTCACATGCTCATGTGAGATACCACCTGCGGAATCCTAAAGATTCTTGCAATAGATCATGCAAAGAGTTGGTCACATTAAAAGGTTGAGCAATAGCTTTTACATTATAGAACATTTCCCATAGTCTAGGCCTCTTATTATTAAAGAAATGCGATGATAACAAAAACTGGAACTTAGAGTAAAAACAAAATCCTGCTTCTGTTGCTATTAGAATGTTAAGAGTTCTTGGTCTGAGATCCCAAATTGAATATTTTTAAATTACAGTTAATTTTCACTTTTGTCTATAATTCGTAAAGGAAGTCACTATTGGAAGGATGGAAAATAGAACCACAAGTTATAATTTACACAAGTCCTGCATTTACTACTATCTAGATGTGGGTTTCAGGAAGTAGCTGACAATTAATTCATATCATCGCTCTGGACAGTTTGTCTATTCCATGACCTGACACTAAATTTAATCCCAGGCAATGGGGTAGGACTAAGAGAAGAGAAAATCACAATAGATGGGACACTTTGGAAACTCTGCCTATTAACCTGGCACTGTGGGACTCTACTGAGTTCCCTAGGTGGAGACAAACAAGCCCTCTGCTGTCAAAACTATTATCCCAGAATCTGATAAAAATACAATACCAAAGGCAAGAGACAGATATGAGGAGATTGTTTTTAGTTCTTCCACCTTTTATAGTGCTTCAGAGAGTGACGATAAAATAATAGTTCTAAAATCAACCTAATTTCTTTAAAGTTCGATCTTGCTTCATTCCTTGGCTCCAATGTCTGGATCCCAAAAGCTTAGAAAGAACTATAATAGGGTATAATCAACAGATGAAGTTTAAGGCAAAAACTTGGAAATTTGTCTCCATTTAAGCCACACAAAGTGACTTCAGGAAAACCAATTCAACTACCCTTTGCCTTAATCCCTTTCATATAAAATTAGTATTAAAAGCATATCTGCTTACATGTAATTATCTTTTAAACACGTTTTTGCACGTTTTCTGTGTATTAGCATAAAATGTTTTAGGTGTACTGAGCAGAATTGAGGGTCCTGACAAGAAGCCTAAGTTACTAAAATAAAGAGCTTTGTACAGTGGCTTCTCATATTGTTATAAAACAATGGCATGTAACAACTCTCTCCATAAAACTTCATTCCAGGCTACTGCCTGAGTCATAAGTAAAAACACCAGGTAAGTTCCTCAGCCGACTCTTAGGCAACTCCTTTAGAACAGGATGTGCTTCTTCCTTGAGGTGACAGGTTACATACTGTGAGTTTTTTTTTTTTTCATCCCTATTGAAAACATCTCATTTGCTGCCAAACTATATGTAAGGGAAAGAAGCACGGTGTGCCCTCAAAGGCTCCTTGGAGACTGAAACCAGAGAATAGCCGGACGTACACACAGTATGAAAAGTCCAAATTAAACAATGGCATTACAAGAGCACCTTCCCATGTGACTTTGAATCAGAGTAAAGGGAAGTTCACAAAAATCAAAGCAGTAAAAGGGATCTTTATTTGGAAAGGACTCATTAACTCAACAAAGCAAAGCTTTAAGAATTAGATCTGTGAGGAAAATCCTCCTGGCAGTGAAACCTGGGCTTTGATTTCTACTGGCTCATAAAATACATAATAATATCCACTTACAGTTCTATATTACTTTTCAGTTTACAAAGCGCTTTCCCATTCATTATTTCATTTTATCCTCATGACATTCTTGTGAGGTATTGAGGCATGATTATTCCCTCTCATGGAGTAGGAAATTGAGGCTCAGAGAGCAGACAGGATTTCCTCAAGGTCACATAGTTATTAAGAAGCACAGTCCAAACTGAAACTTTGGTCTCCAGACTCCCACTAAGGAGCTCTTTCCTCTGCTATATCTCTAAAGTTAGTAAACCATATTCCAGATTATCATATTTAGTTATTTGTTAATTGATAAAATTCTAAAAGGCCCCTGGTTATCCAAGAGCTTGAAAAAAAGTACCCCAGATTTGGAAGAAAGCAGACTTTCAATCTGTTTTATATATATTCCCTATGACAATGGCAAGAATCCAAGGTACATTCTGAGGACAGAGAAAATTAAAATAAACTTTATTTTTTAATTTCATAATAGTAATATTAAAGTCTAAAACTACTGCATATATTGGAAGCTCTGCCAAAGGGAAAAAAAGAAAAGAAAATTCCCTGACTAATTTATAAACTTGAAATAAGTTTTCTAATGTTCTCTCTAAACTGAGTTTAATACTATGATTTGACATATTGCAAATACTTGAAAGTTACTTTTAGTACCTGGAGTTGGTTTGGCTTTGTTTTGTTTTGTTTTGTTTTATAAGTGTGACACAGCATAAAACAGAGAACTGTGGTAAAAAGGCAATGGTTTGGTGGCCAGAGAAGCTGAGCTTTGAATCCTGGTTCTACCTAAGTAACCTGAAGCAGTCTATTTAACTACTGAGGGTTTTATCTATAAAATGGAAGCAAACTATCATTGACTGGTGGCTTAGTCAGCTCAGACTATGCTATGACAAAATACCACAGACTGGATGGCCTGAACAGCAGACATTTATTTTCTCACAGTTCTGGAGGGTGGGTGCCAGCAGGGTTGGTTCTGGGTGAGGATTTTCTTCCCGGCTTATAGATGATCACTTTCTTGCTATGTGCTTATATGGCCTTTCCTTGGTGTGTGTGTGTACAGGGAGAGAAAGGAAGCAAACTCTCTAATGTCCCTTCTTATAAGGGCACTGATTTTATCATGGGGACTCTACTCATACTCATAACTTCATATAAATCTGATTACCTTCCAAAGGCCCCACCTCCTAATACCATTACATTGGACGTTAGGGTTTCCATACATGAATTCTGGGGAACAATCATTCAGTCCAGAGAACATGGCTCCTACCCTAGTATCAAAGCAGACTGGAAAAATAAGGCATTTAGAAAGAAAGAAACAGTGTTATTCAGCAAGGGTACAAAATAGTGAAGACCACTGAAGCCCACTAGTTTGAGCACAAACATTGGTCACAATCTGTTAGGCAGCCCTTTTGAAACAATTGGGAACACTGACTAGGAATGAAGCTCTGACAGAATGCTGGACTTGAGATACTAGTCATTGCCTGCTGCCCACAACCTATTTTCAAAGAATCCATCCTGTTTGCGGCAAATGAGACCCGCCTCCTAACCTGATGTGTAAAACAGCTGCCCTGAAGAGAAACTTTTCATGACTCAGCTCAGCAAATGAAATTTTCTGACTTGGGAATGTAGCATTAGGTTTAACAATTGAAGTAGTGAGATGACAATTGGTTGGGATGGGGGTGGAGAGTATATTGATGGGTATAGAACCAAAGTCATGCCTGCATCCATTTAAGCAAAAGCTACATCCAAGCAGAAGTTTAAGAGAGGGCAGAGCAGTCATGAGAAAGGAGGCAAATACACAAGCAGAACTAAGCAGAATCAGGAGGCCAGTCATTTGGTGAGAGAAGGCAATAGGCTTAGGCACTGACTTTGCAATCTCAAGGCCTCCAGTGGCCAGGTTTTATTTTTATTTCCTGTCTCCAAATATTTCTAGGAGGCTCTAGCATCTTTTCAATTCACTCTTTTTTCAGTAGAAATAGTCTGGATGGTTTTCTGTCTCTTGTGACCAAAAAGCCATGAATATAACAAATACCTAAAACAAACAAACAAACAAAGGAGGCAGGGGATTAATTTAATCAATACAAATCCACGTGAAAATGCCAAAAACAATCTAAAAGCAACACGGGTGAGGGCTGAGAGAATCAGAGCAAACATGCAGAGTTGGGTGAGACTAACAGAGAACCCACCTGAAAGATATGAACTGAATCAAGATCGGAAAGAAAGAAGATGCTGTGCTTCCTGTGAGAGACGAGTTTATCTAGAAAAAAAATCTGCAGAGACGTAAAAATCAAACCACTGAAAATAAGTTCAAAAGCAAACTGATAAAATAGCCTGAATTTTCAAAAAACTGATAGTTTTTAAAATCAATTTCATTTAGAATGTATCTTCTAATCTAGTGAAGATTTTTAAATTATTAGATTGTTTCGAAACTCACATTTTCCTCTGTTCAATAAAAGTAATTTTCTATTGTTTTGCTATTTTCAAGTCCAAAATCAAGTGTGTCTTTAGTTTCTGGTCAGCTGCTAACTATCAATTTCCAGTGAATCAAGTCTTTACATGTTAAAGTTCTGCTTATGGGATTTATACAAATTGCCTAGTTCATGGCTTAATTACGTAAGGGCAGAACTTTTGTTAGGATAAACATTCAACCAGTTTTAACGCTATTATGACTTAACAATAGAGCTTGATATTAAACATCAATTCTAATATTTATAAATGTTAAAACACCTTGATTTAAAAGATATATTATTTGCTTTAAATTCCAGCATTAGCTTTAGGCTCAAAAAACATTGTAAGCTCCACAATGGGAGCGTGTCACAGTGGATTATCTGAAAGAGCATATGAGACTTTTAGAGCCCTGTGTACATTTGACGCAAATGTTATATATCACCAGCAGGACCAGAGAATTGTCAAATCAATCAATAATTACTTGCAAAGTAAGAACAGGTGATTCTAATGGGAATGACAGGAAATGAATGAGAACAGCTGTGATGTGGCAATCTTTCCCTTTAGAGACACCACCAAAAATATATATATATATAACATTGTAATAAAGGCTAGCCACAACTGCTAATATCTTGCTATTATTTTTGGGGGGAGACATTCAAACTTATTAACTTAGTACTTGAGGCCATTCATTTGTTCCACACATATTTATTGAGCTCTTATTGTATGCCAAGCTCTAGGCATAGATTGAGTAAAAGAGTTTCTTTTGTTTGCACTTAGGATCTAGAGTGGTATGGGACCTCTTACATTCAATTGCTTCAGTGTGCTGTACTCATTCATGCTTCTATGCCTTCTAATATGCTGTCACTCCATTACAGAGGATATTCCCACAGACACATCACATATATGCATGCATGAGGGCACACACACACATACAAGCACACATTCTTTGTGCTACTATTTCTTACTCCTCAAACTTCAATGCAAATGTCACTTATAATGGAAAGTTTGTTTCTAATTCACTTTCTTCTGATTTAAATGTCCCGCTCCTGTGTTCTCATATATCCTGTTTATACTTCTATCAAAGCATTTATCATCATGTACAACCGTTATCATTGTCAATTTACTGTGGATCTCCCCTATAAAGACAGGAGCCTAGATCTAGCACATACTTGACACACAATAGGTGCTCTATAAATGACTCTTAAGTGAATAAATAAATAAATGAACTACTAAGAAGCGGCAGTGGCAGATATGCTAAGAAGGGAAACAGTCTTGGACATTGAAAACAGTGATTTTAGTCAAAATCAAGATTTTGATATCGACAGGAAGAAAGGACTATTCATCTTACACTGTATTAAGAGCTTGGAAACAGATTTTATTTAATACCTGAGTCTCTCAAGAATGTTCTAGTCTGCCCTTTAATTCGGCACTTAGAGTTAACAAAAGTCTGGCACTATAGTCAGTGTTCTTTGATGCTGATTGATCTAACACACATGGCAAGCACACACACACACACACACACACACACACACACACACAGTACAAGTCTTCTTCTTAAGGTGAATTCATTGGATGTATCAGCTTACTGTTTGGGGCACAACACACACGAGGTATCACATAACAGATGTTCTACTGGGGAATTAAAAAAATAAATCCTTTAATTTCAGGGAAAAGAGTCCATTTTAATAGTTCCACAAGTGTGAAATTTTACCAGATGGTGCTAAATAACTTATCACTTCTCTGGGACCTGGCTTATGCCGCATCATGTTGGGCTGCAGCTGAACAGCTTGGCCTCCTGATTTAAATGCAATGCAAAGATATATTTGGCATTTCTGTGACATTGAGTGAGAGGCTTTAATGCTTCCTCAAGTTGCTTTTACACAACTTGAACTATACCTGAGCTAGAGAAGACATGTAACATTCTGTCACTGTCATTAGAAAGAAGTCTTAGCAGAGCAAATGGGAGAAGAAAGCGCTGCTTCTCCATTTTAATGAGTCTTTTGTAGACTTTGAGGATTTTGGATTTGGATAGCGGGCCATTACCTTGAAAAAAGGAGATTGGGAAAATGTCTCCATACAATTTCAAGTGAACCAGGAAGTTTACACGGCTTTCAGCAGAGACAAACATAGGGTAAAAAATGGTGTCTTTAAACTGGGGCTTCTTCGTATATGTACAGAAGGCTCAGGACATAACTAGGGCACAACTCATATCACATGCCACCACCACCTGAGTCCAACAACATCCAAACAAATTGATATATGTTCAATAGACAAGTTCATTGGTCACACACATGGAAGTCAGGGCAATACCCAATTACTATAAAAGTTTCTGAATGCTTGATCTCAATTTTCAAACTTGTTTTATTGCAAACAAATTTTAAAAATAGTCCAATGCCAATCCAACATGTATCTGAAGGCCACACTTTGAGTAGAACTGGTCTGAAACTCCTAAGAGTTTTTCTTTTTGATTTTTAGGTTTACTAGAGGACCAAATTAGGTGGTCGAAGGTGATTGGTGATGATGTGTTGATAGTCTGTTGGCGATGGTCAGCTTATGGTATTTAGTTTAATGAATGCAGCAAGCAAAGGAGAGTTTGACAAGATACTGACTTTAAAAATGGACTGCTTAGAAACCCTGAATGGGCAGGTAAGCAGATCTGCCTGTTTGTAACAGTTGTGGCTTTTTTTAGAGGACGTTATCTAGGGAATTATTAAGGAGGGCAAAACAAGAAAATAGAAGTTCAGCTGAGAAGGTATCCTTACCAGATGTGTGAAAGTTACAGAAATGTCAGACAGAGGTAAAAAAAAGTTTACCTCTCTCTATAGTATTTATCCTCCCTCTCTGAGCCTTCAGGTTCCTGTGTTCAAATGCTACAAATAATAATTACTAATTCACAGGACTTGAAAGAATATTTATGGACAAAATAGACTTAAAATTTTTTTTCAGCTCATCATAGCTCTCCACTAAAATACCAAGGATGACCAAAGACAAAAACTGTTATATCTCCAAAACCTAAAACTAATAGCCTATCACAAGAATCTACTGGAGGTTTGATGAAGTCTAACAATGGAAATGGATTTTAAGAAATTCAAAAGCCTACCCCATGTTTCATATGTTGAAAGAGAATATCTCAGCCACTAAAAATATAAGAAAAAAAAATAGTAGGAGTTCCTAGACTCTTTGTTCTTTCTCCAGCCACTTCACTATGATTTAGATATCCATGGACTATAGTTCCACTCTTGCAAAGCATTTTGGGGTAGCTAAAATCCATCAGCTCTTCACTTCCTACCATCCAATAACCATGTGAATACTAATTCCAAGAGAAAAATAAATGAACACTCTGAAAATAAATGGGTATATTTAGACATTTGTTTCAAACATTTTAGACATTTAAACATTCTAGACATTTGTTCTTGGTATTATAGATTTTCAAGTGCTTTCTTCTATTACAAAGGAATTCTCAAAATAGGGTTCACAGAAGAGCAGCACTATGAAATGGCTTTCCAGAAGGTTACATAAACAAAGAATGTGAAGAAAGAATGCATAGCTACTCCTTGGAGATTCATATTAGGTGTAAGAATTTTGAGATATTCTGCAGAAAATAATTAAGTTTAAATTTTTATCCATCATTGCCTAAATCCTTTTGCATAGGTAAATTTTCTCCCATAACTTTTAATATCCTATATAGCAACTATTTTTTCACAAAGCACATTACCTGATATAATCAAATTATTCTCCAGTTTAGATCTAATGAGGGAATTCATCTAGCACCAGAAGTGCCTGTGAGAAAAGCCAAAGATCATCCAGAAGCCCTGTCTGATCACAAACACTGAATTAAAAAAGAGACTTTTCTCTATTACAGGATAAATAAAGAAAAAAAAAACAAGTTTAAGTCTATAAATTAGTACAGAAATAGGGAAAAGTTACATCATCTGGAAGACTCCAGAGGTAATCATTCTCTAGAAATAACTTTATCTGCCATTCAATGTTTTAAATTTTAAAATATCAGTGAAATACACAGTTTCAATCAAACAATAATATAAAATCTACAAACTGCATAAACAGATTTAATAGACCCAAAATAAATTGAAATGTTTATCAAAAATAGTCCAAAAAACCTTTAAAGTTAACCTATTGTATGGTTGCATTCTTTTAAGAAATAGATACTTGGCACTATATAAACAATTCTAGAATATATACAGATAGATGACAGATAGATGATGGATGTAGATGATAGATGGATGGATGGATGGATGGATGGATGGATGGATGGATAGACAGACAGACAGATAGAAACACAAATCCTCCTCATTTATTTTACAAAGCTGACATAATCTTGCCACTAAAACAACACAAACCCCCACACACACACACAACTACTACTACTACTACTACTACTACTACTACTACTACTACTACTACTACTACTACTACTTCTGACACAGTTACTGACAAATATCCATAATAAACATGAATGCAAAACTCCTAAGTTAAATCCAAACATATTAAAAGCATAATCCACCATGAAAAAGTAGAATTTCCTCCAGGCACACAGGATTATCATAATGCTAATACCCAGGGATTGGCAACAAGCAGTAATGTGGGTCCTGTGTGTGAAGAGTGGGGCTGTAGGTCCCTCCTGCCCTGTTCCAAAGCAGTAGTAGTTAGGGTTTCTGGACTCTCTCATTTTCAAAGTTTTCTTCAGAAAAGAAGACAGAAGCTGCTTGAAGAAAAAGACCCATGAGAGGCATTCATTCTATTAAGAGTCAAATTTGTTAATTTACTTATAAATATTTATTATGTACTAGGTGCTAGAGATACAGCAGGAATAAACAAATATCTAGCCCTGAGAAGCTTACATTCTAGACTGAAGAGATAGCAGTAAACAATAAAATAAGAGGGTATACATAGTATGTGAGAAGATGTTAAAGAAATAAAATGCTAGGAAATAAAAAATAAAGCAGTTGTATTAGAGACTATTGTAATCTAGTCAAGAAAATATGGTGGTAGCAGTAAAGGTAATGAGAAGTGGCCAGATTCTGGAAACATTTTGAAGGTAAGGCCAACAATTTTTCTGACAGACTGGATGTAGGGTATGAGGCAAAAGTCAAGTCAAGAACCACTCTAGATTTTTCCACTGGAGCAGTGGGAAGGATAGAATTGCCATCAACTGATATAGGAAAGACCAAGGATAAGGCAATTTGGAAGGAAGAGTTGGGGAGATCCAGACCTTTTTTTTAGCACATTAGGTTTCAGTTTTCTGGTAAATACTCAAGTGAAATTGTTGGGTAGGCATTGTATATAAAAGCTAGAAATGTATGGCTTAAGTTAACTTTTAAAAAAAGGAAGGATGGAAAGTAGGAAGGAAGGAGGGAAGAAAGGAAGGAAGGGAGGGAAGGAGGGGAGAGAAAAGAGAGAAGGAAGGAGAAAGGAGAGAGAAAGGAATTAATGTGTTTTTTAAACAATAAATTTTTGGACAAAAATTCAATTTCACTACATTATCATCAATAGCATGTAGTGCGATGTTCTAAGGTTTGTACAGAATTTAGCCAGAAGAATGTCAGAAGCCATCAAGGAGATTTCACAAGAAAGAAACAGTTAAACTATGATTGCAAGGATATATATGAACTTATCAGGCTGACAAAGAAGACAAAACTAAGAAGAGCAGGAATGTACATATGAAACTTTAAAGTACAACAGTATCTAACCCAGGGTGACTAGAGCCTTCAACAGATGCAATGCAAAGACTGCAAACGAAGCTAGAAGAGTAAGCTGGGTCAATTTATGAAGGCCCTGTCTAGTATTCGACCTCTAACAAATTCTGTCTAACTGTCTAACAAGTTCAACTTATTTTACACAAATTTCTGTAATAGCAACTGAGAACAGAATAGAACAGGCAATGGCACTGAAAATGCAGTTGTTTGAGGTTTTAGTAGGTGGAACAAAATCATTCTGTGTTTTAAAGCCAAGTAATTGCAGACACACGAAGGAGTTATTGCAAAATATTGCATATTTACAATAAAACTGAGCAGTTCGGAGCCTGTGTCATCAAGAAAAGAATAGCCAGGACAGAAGAGAGATTAGTCTAGGCAAACCTGCCCAACTTAACTCCTGTCCTAAAGAACAATGAGAAGATTACCCTAAGATCATGCTTCAGTCCTACCTATACGTCTTTGTATTTACTCTGTGTGTCTATGCTAAAGTTAACTGATAAGAAACCATTAATGCTTATTCTCTTAGTGCACATTTCGTTCTCAGTTAACGTTTTATCTATAGTTTTGCATTAAAAACCCTTTTGGTTTATCAAAGGTATTTAAACCAAGAATGCTTGTACATAACACATGCATACCACTTTTATTCTTTGTTTGTAAATTAACTTTTATAAACTACTCTTTTTATACATAAACAAAACAAACTTTTTTAAGGCTACCTTTGTATTCTTTCCTGTAGCTCTTGAGCCTTGAACTTTGGCCTTTGCAATAATAAAGCAACATTTCTATGACACACATGAGGTCATTTTTTTAAAGAAAAAGAATGCACAGAGTTATTACATTTTTAAGTGTTGCATTTAAAAGATATTCAGAATTCTCTAGTTTGATACATTCTTGCAAAGTATCCCTATTGTAATTTGTGGAACAATGCTCATTCCCAAAGTGTATTTTCTACTAATAGACATTTTATTATGGCACATCAACACAATTTATGTTTGGATAAAACATCACTACATTGTGCTACTCATTAGGTGTGAATGAATTTCTTTTGCAGTTATTAAAAGATCTCAAATTTCTAAATCTGTAGAATAAAACTTTTAAATAAATAAATAGAGAAGTAAATAAGTAAATAAATGTGTTTAAACATTGAAAACTCAACCGATGTCTGTGTTCAAACAAGCTCCTAGTAAAGAGATAATTCACATCTAAGATACGCATGAGTTTTGTAGATATTTCCCCTTTAAAACCACAGATCCTATAACTCTAAAGGACACCTCCCAGCTTGCCAACTATTTACTTTGTCCCAAACTGGAGAAGGCTCAGGCAACCAGACCCACTTATCAGAATAAGATTAGGATTTACTTGCCCTTCAATGGCGACCACATGCTTCTCAGTTGCACATCTCACAGCCACTATTAGGCCTGATTCGAGGTTCAGGGACATCCAGGCTGCCTCCTATGAGTAGTGCACCTGCATACGCTGCAATGCTCCCTGGGGCTGCTGCTGTACTGGGCCATTTTGAACACTGGCATACTCTGCATTCCACTTTTTTATCCAAGCCCAGAAATCTTTCCCCAATGGCCTCATGACTGCTTCCATCTTGGACCTGGACATTTGCAATAATCAATTAATGCTTCAAATAATCTTCCTCTGTCCTTTGACCTAGCCTTCTACTCCCACTTAAAAACCTAGACGTGACAACACTATTTTCCCCTAACAGAGCTTATTAGAAAATACTTTTAGGCAAAACATATCCACTCAAACAAATAAAGATTGTAGAGACAGCAAATACTACTACTACTACATAACATTTAGAGAAAACAGTCAAATGAAAAGCTAGGATGCCCATTTGTAGGAATAATTTTAGGCATCCCACAAAATGATTAAAATTGGTAAAGTTTTATACAGGTTCTGAGGGACTGACACCTTTAGCAGTAAAGCTGTCTTTAGAGAGTACAGAACCATGAAGCTGAGAGATTCTCTTTTTTGGGGCATTAGAGACCTCTGAATTTAACCCAAAGATTGTACTGAGTCACCAGAGATCTGGACTTTTTTTCAAAAGGAATCAGTTAAATTATTTTTACTTTGGGACTCCGGTATGGGGCAAGAATGTGAGGGAGATAAGTCCTTTTCTTTTATTATTCATCTTATCATGAAGTGAACATTCAATGCTATATATTCCCTCCCACAATAAAGGCTAAAAGTTTAACCAAAGAGATATAGTCATAAATATATACCATCAACTCTAAGCTGATTAATGTTTAATTAAGTTTATGGATTTTTCCAGACCCAGTCTCAACTAAAATTTCCCTTTCGATATTTTATAGTAATGTCCTATAATGAGAATATATTCCCTAAAATCCCAGCACATTTTCCTTTTTTGAAAAGGCCCGCCCTTTCTTCCTTTTCCACCTTCTTTGGGGAAATACTATTGTCCCACATGGGACAGGTGAGAGCTACCAATCACAACAACCCATCCATTGGTTAGAGAGTCTGTGTGTAACCTGAACTGGACCATCCCTAAGCTTCTACAAAATAGGGCTTAAGGAAAAGAGACAGTCCCTCGCTGATGTCAAGGCTTAGGATCAGAGTCTGAGAGCATGGTGACCTTGTAAAAGAGGCCAGCAGGAAAACAAATTGAAAAGAGTAGAAATGAAAGCTAGAAGAGAGAGAGACACTTGAAGGTATCTGAGTTCCTGTTTCCAGAGATCCTGAAGACCCAGTTACATCCTATGCCCTTTCCTTTTGCCTAAGTTAGTTGAGGTTTTATTTCTGTTACTTGAACATAAAGGGTCTTAACATAGACTCTCTCATAATCCCTCCATTAAGGATGGAATAAAGAAATAAAGCCTCTGTCTAATATATTTTCATTTGATTAACAAATGTGTTAAAAAGTTTAGTTCTAAGAGAACCTGAACCATTGGCCAACTGAAACTTGGAGTAAGAGGTGGAAGGGGAAAGTGTCTACACACTTCTAAGGCCTCATCCCCAAAGCAATGTGGCACCCACCATTCAGCATTGTGAGCAGGCAGATCTCCACATGTTTAAGCTCTTTTTGCTCCTCTAGCTCCTGAATCCAGATGAGTTCACCAGTGTGATCTCACTTGAGAGAGCATCCACATGAAAGGAAGTGTGGTGTAGGTGAGTCAAGGGCAGAGGGGAGACTCCCTCCTCTGAAGTCAAGTTTCCAGGCAGAGAAAGGCAAAGAGCAAAAAAAAATTCCAAAACCAGTTCCCTCTTTAGATTGGTAAACCAATGACTTGGCTCCCCTTGGAAAATTAGCCTTGAGGCTCTGAAGCCAACTCTACAAACAGCTCAGCCACTCCCCCACAGCACTCATATTTTCATGCTGCAATAACAGCCACTCCTTGCTCTGGTTTGGGTCCAAAAACAATTCCTCCCTTCTCTTCTAATACCAGCCTCCCTGTAGTGAGCTCATGTCCTCCCTCTCTTTTCCTCTCCCTCTGACTCACAGTGCTCAAAGCTTTGAGAAATCAAAACCTGTTGGATCAGCTAGACTAGAATCATTAACTTTGAATGGGCCAGCCCTTCCGTGAAAGGGAATCTCATTTTCATTGTTAGCACTAAGGTTCTGAGTTACTTAACTTGGTCATGAAAAGCCCAGGACCCAATTCATTTTCTCAGCAGCAAAAATAAACAATAGTATTAGGTCTTTAAAAGGAAAATAATATAGTAAAACAAAATAACTTTACTATTTCTATATCTCAAAAGAAATGTCATTCATGTAGTTTTAAAACTGGATAATGAGGCTATCCCTTCACCTTAATCCCTGTTTTTAAATGTAGTTTTTTAGCTAAGACGCAAGGTTTTAAGAAAGCAATTCAGAAAAGTAAGATTCATCGATGGAGGACTCAAACATGACTTGACTACATTCATCTTTATACATGAAACACTAAGCATAGCACCTAAATAAGTTTTCCATAAATAGGTATAGGATTTATCATAAAGTGGCTTGCCAATAGAGAAATAAGATTCAGAAATAAAGATTAGTCACCAAATATTTGGAGGATAAGGGAATCACTATTACCCAAATCAGAAAACAACTTGTTAGAGCTCACATTTCTCAGAATTTTTTATAAATTTTAATCACCTTTGCAAGAAAAAAAAAAAGATTTTTTTTTTCCTTTAATCAGGTCAAAAATAAAAATTTTATAGAGGACCTGTCTCCCTTGACTCTTAAAAGTATCCTTAAAATCAAATTGATATTTTATTACCTGCCTCTTCCAGACCAGGCCAATATACTCAAGTAATTCTTGATAAAGATCAAGGTCAAGCTCATTTTGCTTCCAACCAAGTGATGTTTTTTGAAGACTTGGTACATACTACTTGTGATGAATATTCTTAGATTTGTGCAAGGAAGCAGAGGGAAAAAAAAATTTGTTGGAGAAAAATTAAATCCTGGGCCTGGATTTAAACCTACACTACTCAACAGGGAATCTATAAAACAAGATACAATTAAATAAATTAAGCACAGCAATATTTTTCAGCATTATTACCTTGACTGGCCAGTGAGATCTGTGGATGGTTTTAAGTGGTTTGGCTGATTTTTTTTTTTTTCTAGAGAGTAGTTATGCATGCAGAGATGATTAGCTTTCAATTACATGTAATGAACACTCATTTGGATTTCTTTGCCTCCACCCCTTTCTCTCTTTGGGGAAAAAACATACTGAACCTCTCAGACAATTGACTCTCTATGAACTATTCTAGTACACCACCAAAAGAATAATGATTAGGAAACAAAATCATATGACTAGCTTTTGGTATTTTGCTGAGTCCTCAGGAAAATCATTCTCACTAGGTATGATGGATCTTTTTTATTGAAAATGCCCTGGCAACTGCCAGCCAAAGAAAGATCTGGAAAAAGTTTACAACATATCTTGAGCCCCTAAATAAAGATGCTATAGAGACATGCTGTATCAGCCAGTTTTCTGAGTGCTGGGCTTTCTTGTATTATGCAACTAAAGGCCCTTCAATATTCTTTAACTCTTACTTTAAAAATACATCGGCATGGTTCTTTCCATGTTGGTTCATTTATGACAATGCTGCTTACGAAGAAGAAAAATAAGCAAAATAAAAATTAAAAATCAGAGAAGTAAATGAATTTAACTAAGATTGCATTGCTTCTCAAGACAGAAATAAAAATTTTAACTCAAGTATCAAAATCCACTGGTTATTTTGCTATTTTGCCTCTCATGAGATAATGTGGATGAAATGCATATACAAGACTCTAAATGTTTTTTAGCCCCTCTGATATATTTCTTTTGATTAGTGACTTTCTATAGCCTGGACTCAGTGTTTTAGTTAACAACACAATGCAACCCTTTAAAGAACCCAAACAAACAAGTTTCCAGCTTGTCTTGGATCATTCAGGTCTCAATTCTCCATATCGATCTAAAGCAGCAAAAGTCTGACAATTCTATTTGCTTTTAGAATGTGTTTTTGTATCTTGAGAACAAGTACTTCTCATGTGCCAGTAATTCACAGCAACTCAAATGTTTTAAATGAAGCTAAACTATAAAGAAAATTAAGAGAAGTTAAAAAAAAAAAAAAACTTCCCATGATTGCTCCCTACTCATCTTTCCTCACTCGGTGCCACAAACAGCTGGCTGAACAAAAAGCACCATCCCAAATTTAGTAGAAAATTTATTTTAAAGAGTCTTTCATATCTTATCGCAATCTAGCTATATAACATGAGCTTTTAATTCTCTTTTCTAAAGTTTTACACTATTCAAAAATTAAATCAAAATTTTTTTTTGCTTAATGAAGCTAACAACTTGCATCCCCTCACCAAAGTGGCAAAAACAAGATAGGAAATGAATCTGACCACTATTTATATATAGCATCACAATACAAGTTGTGTTTTCTAAGTCAGCTGAGAGGGGTGCCATCTTGGTGAGCACTAAAAATGTCAGCTGCTTTCAAATTTCCCAGTAAAAATTTTCTGTATGTGATTGTCTTTTGAAAAGAAAGAGAAAGATAACACTTCATTCCCAAGAGAGTGTTAACTTAAGATATATGCATGTAACGTTGTAAGAGGTTATAAAAGTTAACATGGAAATAGTATAGAACAATAAAAAGGAGCAAACCACTGATAAAACAATAACATGGAAAGATCTTGTTTTCCTAAGTGAGAGAAGCCATAGATGAAAGGGTATATATCACATGATTTCATGCATAAAACTCAAAACAGTGATTATCATGGTATGGAATCCGGAAGGAGTATCGACTGGGAAGGGACACAAAGAAGTTTCCGGGTGCTGGAATTGTTATATATTCAACTTGGTCATAATTATCCGATATATATTTGTGTGTGTATATATATATATATGTATATACATATATATACATATATATACATATATATACACATATATACGTATATATGTATATACATATATATATATAGTCATTGAGCTGTGTGCTTAAGATCCGTGTTTTTTAAGCTCTTATTCAATGTATGTTATATTTATACTTCAATTAAAAAAAAAATTTTTAGGTTTAGCCCAACTATACATCTGGAAGAAAGACTATAGAATTCATGCCTTGAACATTACTGACAATTCTGTTTTCTGTGGTACACAGACTTTTTTAATGGTACTTACTGAGCCACAACTCCTTATTTAGTTATGAAATCCAACAAGCTATGAAAACCAGCGTTTCCAACTGACCTGAGCTGATGTGAAGCTATTTAAAACCTTTATTTTTTCCACATTCTACCTAGTGCAATTATTCATATGCCTCACTGTGGAAATGTCATTTAACTATCGGATTTTATCCACACCCCTCACCATGGTGTTACATGGTATAGAGTATATGTACCTTGTTACCTTTGTGAAATCCAAAAATATCTCAAATTTCTAAACACTCTGGACCCAATGTTTCAAATAAGATATTGTTAAGCTTTATTTATTTGATCATAAGAAAAGATAGAACCATATCTTGGTTTTTACCTTTCACTTTTGGTCATGTCTCTATTTGAAATCTTCAAAGACTCAAATAAATCATGAAAATCATACTGTTTACCAAGAACAGAAATCTCACAAACAAACCACAAGAAATTTGCCACTGACTCTAGGAAAAAATTTGCTTTTTTGTGCTGGCCCTACTTTGCACCATAACTTCTGAACTGCTACTTTCATATTTCTTCTCTATATTCCTTTATTTTTTCCCCAAGGAGAAGAACACATTGTCTGTATTCTGCTCAAATATATTCCGGAAGCACTGTATTTGCCTCATGCTTCTGTATCAGTTTCAAGACCACCATAAATCAACCGTCTGTGGACAAAGGTGCTCAGACCAAAATTCTGCCTTTGAAAAACACATAGCATCACTCTCTTCTAACAGCTGCAGCCTTTTATTAATGGCTCAGGAGTCTTTCACACCTCCTTTTAAATCCAGAGCATTTGAAGTAATAAAAAAAAAAGGTGGGGGAGCAGTTTATAGGCAGGAAATATTAAAATATTTAATTGCTTTTTTTTCTTGGCACAAGTCAGACAGCCTCAAGCCTTCTGTAACACATGAAAAAGGACACCTGCCCGTGCTTGAATGGACATGAAACAAGGGATTGCTAAATTGAATACATCTGTGACCAAACTGCCTTTAAACCCACATTGAGCTCATTGTTTTATTAGTTCTAACCATTTCCCTCCAACTATTTTTCATTTTCTTCTTCCTTCTCTTCATCTAATTACAACAAAATGCAGAAGAGAGCAAATTAATATCATATCCAAGATGGTTCCCTAACCTATCTCAAACAAAAACAGTGCACAGATTGAACCCGAAGTTTTTTCCTGTTGTCCATCCTTATAGTTTATAATCTAGCCTGTCAAACCCTTCTCAGAGAAAATAAGATTTAAATGTTAGAGTACCATTGTTACTAATGGGATCACTAATTTTTTTGACTAGTTTTAGAGTAGAATAAGGAAGGCACCCTGAGATCAAGTTCCAGCTCTGAAATTTGCTAGTTGAGTGACTTGGACAAGTTATCTAGCTTTTCTGAGCTTCAGTTCCCTCATTTATAAAATGGGGATAGTGAATCGTGCCTTCACCTGAGGTGATCATGAGCATTAAATGAGATATCAATCATTAAGTGTTCAGTAAAATGTTTAATGGTAGCTCTGCTTTTATTACAATTCAATCTAAAAAGAATTATTCCTAAAGCAGAAGATATGGCTAAAACTTTTCCATGGACAACCGACAGTAGTACAAGAGTGTCTTGCTGAAATTTATATTGGTTTTCTCTTGCTACATAACAAATTCCACAAACTTAACTGCTTAAACAATACCCATTTATTATCTCACAATTATGCAGACAGAGAAGTCCAGCACAGCATGGTGGGGTTCTCTTCTCCAGATATCGCAAGGCTGAAATCCAGGTGTGGCCTGGGGTTGAGATTCTTGTCTAAAAATTCTAGAGAATAATCTGCTTCCGTGCTCACATGGTTGTTAGTTAAATTCATTTCCTGTAGTCATACTGAGAAGCCGTTTCCTTGCTGGCTCTCAGCAAAAGGTTTCTCTTAGCTTTTAGAGGTCATTCTCAGTTCCTTCCCTTGAAAATCCTCTATCTTCAAAGTCAACAACAGAGAATTTCCTTCACATTGGATCCCTGTAGTGCTTCGAGTCTCTCTGAATTCTGCAACCAGAGAAAATTCTGCTCTTAAAGAGGTCATGTGATCAAATTAGTCCAACCCAGATAGTCTTTCTATTTTAAATTAAACTAATAAATAACCTTAATTTTATCTGCAAAAATCCCTTTTACCATCCAACATAACATAACCATGAAGTAACACCAGAAGCAGAATCATGGGGCCATCTTAGAATTCTGACTACCATAAAAATTTATATGGTGGGATGAAGAAAACATGTATCGTATTTTAAGGCAGAGCTAGAAAAGAACATGGCAACCTTCTACCACTCTTCTAGTCTCCATCTTGGTGCTCAAATTCAATCTTCATAGAGCTGCATTCATTAAATATCTAAAGCAAACCTTATAGCTCCTTGCTGACTACGAGATCAAGTTTAACTTTTTTAATTTGATCTGCAAACCTTCCATGATTTGACTGATCTCTCACAGCTACCTCACAAGCCTCTAATTTCATGTTTATGCTTTGTAACCTCAAACACCAAACTTCTTATAGTATCCTTTCATTTACCATGTTTCTTACTTCTATGTCTAGTTAATCTGTGCTCTCAGCCAGATACTATATCTAGATTTTCACTACCAATGTTTTAGGTGAATCTTATTCGTTCTTCAATTTTGCTCATGTCACTTCATTTACTCATTCATTTATCCAATAAATAACTATAGAACATCCATTCTACAAAGAGTAAGTTATTGTGGTAAAAGAGACTCACACAGTTCCTGCTTTCATAGAGCGTACACTAGCATTGGGGAATAGGCTATTAAAAAACGCTTCAAACCCAGCAATGAGTGCAATGAATGGAGGACTGGTACACTGACAAGAGGCACTTAACCAAAGTCAGAAGTTTTCTGGAGGAAGTAACATCCAAGTCAAGACTTAAAGTATGAGTAGGAGTTAGTCTGGTAACGGGAGTGTGAGAGCAGAGGATGTTCCAAATAAAAGGAATAGCATGGTAACAGGTAATGTACAAACACATGTGTGTTAAAAAGAAATGGTTTCTTTGAAGGACTTAAATAGCTCAGTCTACGGGACAGGAAGTGCCCAGGGCAGTATAGACCCTTTCCCTGAGCTAATGAAGAGCCACTGAAGTTTACAATTAGATATAGCAGACATCTCCCGAGCTGCCTTGCAATACAGATTGGAGGAGGGGACTAACAAGAGAGATAGGAAACAAGCAAAGAGTCCAGGGCAGTAATCCAGATCAGGGATGACAGTGAAAGGTTTTAAGTAGGAGCAAGAGAGACTGAGGGATATGGCCAGGTCTGAGAGAAGACATCACTTACAGGAACTTGGTGATGAATGATATTGGGGATGAGGGACAGTGATGGCTATGTTTCTGGCCTTGGGGCAACAGGGTGGATGCCAGCGATGAGGGACCGTGATGGCCATATTTCTGGCTTGGGCAACAGGGTGGATGCCACTGCCTGTCTCTGTCAGCGAGAACATGGGTGGAGCAACAGTTTTGTGGGGGAAGATAATTGTTGCCAAATGGCTTCTGGGATAGCCAGTAATTTACAAAGCCTATTTCAATTCTTCCTATAGCCCACCTGTATGATTCAGCTGCATTAAGCAAGAAAAGAAGCCCATTTGTTGTATAGAAATGGCACCAGTCACTTGTTCCCCCAATTATCTACCTCTGGTTCTAGGATAGAAGATCCTCATCATATGAGATTTCTTAATCGAGGCAAAGATGATGGAAAATGATTGTAATAATGATTTCCTCTTGCTCGTTCCTCTGATAATTGAGCTCTTCTTCCAGATGTCTGCATGGCCCGCCCTAGCCCTCTCTTTCTTCTGGTCTCTACTAAAATATCATCTGATCAGAAGGGACTTACTGACAAAAATTTCCCACCCACACGCCAGCACTCCTAGCCTTCTTTATTTTTCTCCATAGCACTTTTTGACAGAATGTGTGTATGTGCTTTTTCTTTTTTAGTAGAATATAAGTACCACAAAGGAAAAGACTTCTTTTTATTCACTGCTGAATCTCATTCTATGTAACAGTGTTCAGCATGTAGTGGACACCAGTAAATATCTGTTGAGTAGATGAATGAGTGAAGAAAAGAAGGTCTGTTGCTGAGAAGATCGATATTGGCTGGAGAAAATTATGTGGGAATCATCAGGGTAAAAATAGTATTAGAATCATAAAAGTAGACAAATTTTCTCAAGAAGAAAGTACAGTTAGTAAAAATTCTTGAGGAATTCCAACAGTCACAACCTTTAAATGATGCTTTATAGGAGACAGTTCTGCAACAGAGTGAGAGGGGCAGTCAGGGAAGCAGAAGGAAAATCAGAAAGTAGAAGAGTCAGAGAAGCCAAGAGAGGAGGATGATCATGAAGGAGGTGTCGACAGCAGCAAATGTAACCAAGAAGACAAGTAAGAGAAGTTCTAGAAAGTCTCCATTAGATTTAACAACCAAGATGCCATTTGTAGCCTTTTTTGAGAGTAATATGGAGGAGAGCCAGATTTCAGTAGACTTGGGAGTAAAAAGCAGAGAGAAAGGTTAAGAAAAAAAGTAGTTGAGGGAAGTAACTAGAGGGATGCAGGACCCAAGAGAGTTATTTTGCTTAAGATGATGAAGACTTAAACAAATTTAAAGGTTGATGGGAAAGACACAGTAGAGAGGAAGAGGTTTAAGATAAGGGAGAGAGAAAAAGTCAATACCGGAAGATCTCTGAAGTACAGGAAGGGAGGTTTCCTTCTTCTGAAAGCCTCCTCTGACCTCCCCTGCAACATCCTCCTTTCCATCCTCCCCAAAAGAGCCTGTATCAAGTGTGCACAGGTCTATTATTGTGCATGTCCAGTGGAATTGTAACTCTGTTTATGTTACTATTGTGCCACTAGGTTATGATCATCAACAGGGAAGGGACAATTTCTGATTCATCTTTTTATCCCCAAGAACTAGCACAGGATCTGGTACACAATGAATGTTCAATAGCTATCTGATGAGGGAATTGATGGAGAAGTAGACTCACAGACTGATGGACTCAACAAATATATATTAAATGCTTATTGAGTCCCAAGGACTATTCTGGACTTTGGTAATTGAGCAATAAACAAAACAAAGCCCATGAGCAAGTGAATTGAGGAAAAGACATGAGAATGAGGAGGAAAAAAGTGAAAGCAGACTTCACGTAAATGAAACATCATGAACCAGCACTTGATAAATTTAAGAATGTTGCTGCTTTAGAAGGGACACCATGCCTCTTCACAGCCAATTATTTTTTACCAACAAGGGAAGGATTTACTTCATAAGGATTGATTATAGTCGTGCCTCTTCATTTCCTGTTTTTAATATTTGCAATCTATGAATTGTTTGCTTGAATTTGCCATTCTCTATGAGCTCTCAAAAGTGAATCGCACTGGTTTTCCAGCTCTTTACTAAAAGAAAGACAAAGATTCAAGCTCTTGGGGTACAGTGAGGTTAAAGCCTTGACCATGGATTATTCCAAAGTATCTTCTCACTCAGGACCCCAGTCATCGTTATGTTCTCCTATAGGAATTAAATGGAAAAGATGGGAATGGAGGTAAGGAAATATCCCTGTGAGCATTCCCCTGCAAGCTATGATCCACTAAAAGCAAAGCTTTAAAAGATATTGCTCAAACATTTCCAAATAGAAGGCCGATGTTTGAGTCAGTGCACATCCAGGAACACCCCAAGCTTCATAGATAGCAGAGATTTAGGTATCAACACACAACAACACTACTTTGATGCCAAGAAGTCATTCTGGGTCACTTATGTAAGTAATACAAAAGTTATCTAAACAAACACATCAGGGAACATGGCAGTCACTGTGGAGCACTTAAGAATCCCCATCCTAAAGGCTCTCAAATATTAGGTGTTTATCAAACACTTGTTTTCTCTATACTCATTTCCCTTACTGTGGTCATTTTTATTTTTTCAAAAATAAGAATTGAATACTTTGTTGGGTCTTTTCACTCTGAATCCCAGTTTCTAATCTTGGTTTGGCCCATTACTCTTGTTCAGTTATCTCTTCCCCTGATGATGTTATCCAGTTGAAAAGTCACTCCCAATCCTTGGACCATGAGCTCAGACCTATATTGCAGTCTTCCAGCCAAATACCTGCATGTCCCTTCAATACCACAAAGCAAACATATTCAAAAACAAATTCATCCTCCTCCTCTATAAAACTAGTTCTTCCATCCAACTACCCAGTTTCTATTAATGGCAACCCTGTTCTACTAGGTAGAAACCTCAGTTGTCATTGACCCCTCCCTCTCTTTCATGTTACTCTCCCATCCATTCTTAAATTTCATTGAGACAGTCTCTAAGACCCATTTCCAAAATATCAGTTCCATCTATCCTCCTTAACAGTCGACTTCTTCTATCCTCACTGCCTTCACTCTGGTTCAAGTTCCTGTTTCTTCTCACCTGGCCTATTACAATCACTGTTATGGGGGAAAGAAAATTTCACAACCAGATAGATTTGTATTTAAATTTGGTTTCATCCCTTTCTAATTGTGCGATTTCGGGCAATTTTCGCAAACCTTCTAATCCTCAATAGTTTTATAAAATGATGGTTTATTTCAGGAGTCTATAAATAACATAAGCTAAAATGCCTATCACATAATTGCTCAAAGGATTAATGACTCCTCCCCCAAAAGTATGTTCTGAGCATGTCTTTTTTGTACTCATAAACCTCTAATGACTTCCCTTTTTCTACGAAAACAAGACCCAGCTACTTATTTGACCTCCACAATATCACCCAAGTTACTTTTCCCAAATTGCCCTTTCAGTCTTCCCCAAACACATTCACATTTTTACCATGTTTGTCTTTCCACCTGATATTACTTTTTCCATTAATCTCCACCAGTCAAAATTTTGCCCAGCCTTTAAGAAACAACTTAAATGCCACCCCTCCATGAGGCCAAATGTGTGGTGCTCTCCTTTTGAATTCCCACTTCACTTTCCTAATTTCTATATTGTGGAGTTTATCATATTCTGCCTCATACTATGCTCATAAGTATCCTTGTCTTGTTCTGACTATAAGTTAGAAGAATCTAGAAATTAGAAGAATTGTCTAACTTCTTGTTCATCTCTAAAACCTAGATACTCAAGAAGTGAGCTGAACTGATTTTAAGGGCATGCGCACTGTAGGGGGCATGTATCTCTTAGGATACAAATTTGGTGCAGGCAATCATTTTTAACTATTTCAATCAATAATATATCCAGGGCACCTAGAATCATGCTTAAAATATAGTGAGTATCCCAAAACTATCTATTGGGTCACTTTATAATCCAAGATTATCCTTTGAGCCAAGAAAAAAGCCCATATAACCCAGTTTTTTAAAGTTGTGCCAATTAGTAACACCTAAGCTCTGAACAGTCTCATTTTCTCCTATCAGGGACATTGTATGGTTTATAATTAATTGAAAGGAAATGGGCACCAGGTGCCCAAACAGGGAGAGCACTCAAAGAAAGAGAGTCCAGTCCACATGCCCTTAGATGCCCTTGATCAAACAGGCTTCTCCACAGCTTCCTGATAGCCTCCAATTGTCCAATATTCCTCTCTCTATCTTGCATAGACACCAGGTCTGCAATTTGGCAGGGACATAAATTAAAACCTAGGAGAACAATCACAGGAATGCTGGCCTCTGAAGTCAAGGCCAGCCAGCAGTATGATTCAAGCACTTAATGCTGCCTCCCTCTGCTTCAGTTAGAATCATGAGAGGAATCATTTGCCAGCCCATCCAGAGTCAGAAAAACATTGCTGTGTTGCGGGTCAGGGTCCCTAAGCAGGCTGCAGATGCCATTTTGTTAATTCTGACAAAGCTTTAAGCTATGCCTATAGATCTAGCCTACTCTGCTCTTGCTGTGGTAGACTGGAAAGAGACAGTGGGAAGAGCAAAACCTTTCAAGACACATAGACCCAGTTCTGAATGCTATTTACCACTGACTAGCAGTGTAGCTGTGGGCATATTATTAGCCTCCAAGACTGCAGATTTCTTATCTGTAAAATAATGCCTACCTTGCAGCATTGTTGTAAGAATGAAAGGTAATATATGTAAATCACAAGGCTCCTAGCTATTGCTTTCGGTGTTATTACTATTATTAGATTAGAAAATCAAGGAAAGTAACCACAGAGCTTAAGCCAGCATTTCTAACAGAATCCTAAGAATTCATCTTTACTAGTTATATAGAATATGGCTCATTTTGTCCCTTTGAAACATAATGACAGATTTTTTTAAAAAAATAATCAACTGCCAACACTAAGCATTCTAAAACCCAACTGACAATAAAAACTTTCAAATGAATTTTCAGAATTTACCACTGGCAGAAAGTTTGCTGGATTGCCTTAATTTCCTCTCATCACCCGAACCTCAATATTCATCAAATAGTGCCCTTGAGGTCCCTTCGCCTTCAGGTCACTGCCACCTACAAAGATTGCTTCTCTTTTCAGTTTGCTCTTCTCTGTATCATGCAACAACCAACCAAACAACATGCACATGCAACACACACACATGCACACATGCACAATCTTGCCTCCTTCAGTCATCTTGACCTGTCTTCAGCACTTACTCAAACCTACTGTCACCCTCATTCCCACAGCTACCAGGCCCCAGAGAGGGAAGGATAGAAGAGACTTTTTCACCTCAGCCACAATCTGACAAAGTGCCAATAAACTTGGCAATCACAGCAACTACAAAGTTACTCAACTGTCACCCATCGTTCTCACTCCTTAGATAAGTAAAGTTCCTGGTCTGATTGTATCTGAAATACATGCTTTCTAAAGTTTATCTTGTATCTTATATTTTATACAGATTCTAAATACGTAAATCACACAGATTACTAAATGCTATATTTTTCCCCTTACAGGCTAACCTGGATGATGTACTAGTCATTTGCTTAATCATCTGATTTTCTTCAGCGCTCCTTATCTGGTTCTATGATACTAAAACTGACTCTAATTCTGTAACATTCTTCCCAGTCGCTCTGGAAGACAACATCTTAGTTTTTCGACCCTGTGACCTGAAGGCTGGGGGAGCTGGACTCTGTAACATAAGACTGAAATGAAAAAGTTGTTTGACAATTATCTTATCCACTGTGTTCTACAACATTTACTTTACTTTCTCATTTCCAACTTTCATAGAAATTACTCAGAATTGCTTAGTTTCATTCAATCATCTCTTCTACTCTTAACCACAACACACCAAGGCCAACATCATTTTCATTTATTTATTGCAGTCATGTTTTAACTCTTGAATCAGTTTCCAGGCCAGTCCCACTTCAGCCCCATTCCCTTCCACTCTTCTAAGCAGAATAATCATTCTGGGCAGCAGCTCTTCCTAAATTACCACATTACTCACAGGTGTTTAACAGCTCCCACTGTCTCATATAATCCAAACTCCTATGACTAGCACAGGAAGCCCTCTGTGATCTCACCCTCACCACCCTCATCTTTTGCCAACTTTTGGCTCACCGTGTTCTATGCTATCAAACATATCACACTGCTTTACGTCTTTATACCTCTTATCATGCGGCTCTCTCTGTGTGAAAAAGAAACATCCTTCCTCAGCTCATTTCCAAGCCTAGAAAGCTCTGAGTCCTCTTTCAAGAATTTGTTTAAGTCTGACCTCACCAGCTAGAGATGCTACCTTCCTTTTTTCTGATCCATTCCTCTTAATTCTCTTATTTGTGCTATTGTATCCATCACACTGAAGGGATTATTTGTTTTTGCCTCAATGACTAGTCTGTGAGCTCTTTAATAGTAGGAACCATGTCTCATTTACCTTTGGCTCCTCAGTGCCATGCAAAATACTTGGCACATATTTGGTGTTTTATAAACATCTATTACATTGACTTTCCCCAGTTTCTTTAGGGGATCTTTTGACAAGAATCTGTCCTTAAAGGACTTCAGCTTGAAAAGACAAATGTTGCAAGAGTTCTTATATTCATTGCTTGGAGTATCATTTTATATTACAGTAACACCTGAAATATCTGTTCTTTTATATATTTTCTTAGAAAGTCATCTCATTTTGCCTGTTCGAACAAGCCTGGAAACTTTGGTGTTTGTTTTGAAACTGAAAAGTGCCTTAAGAGGTACTTAGTGCACTTGGAAAGGGTTGAGAAGAGACCCACAGAGATGATTAAAGGCTGGAAAAGAGACTAAGAGAACGGAAAGGGAAAGCTAAAGGCAATTGGGTAACGACGTCAAGCATATGAAGGGCTGTTATTAACAAGGAGGGTGATGAGCCCATCCTGTCCATATCCTTTAAGGGGAGAGCAACAGGAAATGAGGTGAGCTGCAGCAGAGATGATTTGAATTAGATAGAGAGGAACTTTCCTGGCAGAAAACATTGCTATACATTGAAGGACCCAACAGCAACAATACCTTAGTCTATCTTTCTCTTGCAGTATAGAAACATTGGAAATGCTCCCAACTGTCTAGAATGTTCCATGTGCAACACTACCTAAATGCAAGGATGGAATTGTACGGTTTTAAGGGACAGTCTCCAGATGGCACATAGATTTTTGGCCCCCAGGACACATATGGCCTGACAAAGTCCTTTTAACTCTAAAATTTTGGAAAAAGTATCTCAGAAGAACTGAACGCAAATGTCACTTTTTTTCACTAAATATTTACAAGCCCCTTCTCTAGGTCAGTTCGTTTTTTATGTAGCATCGCAATGACTAAGGCATAGTTTATTCTAATAGAGGAAAGAGCTGATTGTCAAACATTCATACAGGACTGTCAGACCTCAGTGTTCAACATTTGATCTGTCACTCATACACACACACGTGGACACACACACACACACACACACACACACACACACACACACACACACACACACACACACACACACACACACACACTATACAGCAGCCACCAAAGCTACTTGTATTTTCTCCAAGTAGCACCAGCCCCCTGCTGCTGTAATCTGCAAGCCTGTGAAAACGCTATTTCCTCTACCTGTAAGCCACTCCCACTTCTTACTTAGAAAACCCCACATTGTCCTTAAAGGCATACGTAGCTCAAGTGTTATCTCCTCCAAGGTGCCATTTGGTCAAAGCTACCACTCCTTTCATCCTTACTCTAGATTATAACACTGTTTCATGATTCCTGACCACGAGCATCAGAAAAGGACTCAAAGTAACTCTAATAAATGAGAACTTACTGGAAGTATATCAGTGGCTTGACAATGGCTGGAAGAACAGGCTCAGAAATGCCTAAGATCCAAGAGAGTTAGAGGCAAGAGGCAGAGGGGACATTAGCCTCATAGCCAAAAGGATCAGAGAAACTATTTCCTCCATCCTAGTCCTAAAAGAAGGTTCAATTGGCTGACCCTGGATCACTTGACTGGACTGACTAGCCTGTGGCTGCTCTAGGGTGAGAGAGGAGGATCAATCCCTTCTAGCTTCCCTGGTAAGAATCAGTCACTAGAAATTATCTTCCCACTAACACTCATAAGATGGAGAAAAGGCAGTTTTTCCCAAAAAAAACTAGAATACAATGAAAAAAGCAATTCATGCTAGATAGCTCTCTCTCACACTCGTCTCATTGTGGGGCATGAAATTCTAAATTTTCTGACTGTATTCTTAGCAAATTTATGTGCTCCCTGAGGGCGAGATACAGTTACAGTGATCAATAATCTCTTATAGATCAGACTCCTGATCAATATCTGTTTGTAATGTATGAAGATCAAGACAGTATTCATCTCTGTGCCTGCCAAGTCCAAGTTCAGTGCTTTTTATACTCTCTTATAATGTTAACAGGAGTGATGTAGTCAGCTTAAACCCAGTTATCAGTTTCTTAACCTAAGAAGCACTTTGGTTTTATTAATAAATTGAGATAGCTATAGTAAGTCTTAGTTTTGGCTGGCAAAAAAAAAAAAAAAGGCTCAAAATAGTAACAAAATTGAAATCCATGATGTGCAAATACATTTTTTAAACATGTTTATCTTTGAGTCAAACTATGACATTCATAAAACTTCTCAGACAATGCTACCCATAAAAACTTTGATTTTTCCAGAGCTAATGGTAACTATAAGAAAACAAAATTTAATAAAAATAGTACCATAAGGTTGGAAATAAACACTAAATGTAATAAATAACAAAATAGTACATGAGTGTTTTCATGGTCACCATAAGGCAGGCAAGCATGACTGGCTTGACAAATCCATTTCAATACCACCAGTGTTCATTGACAGTGTCTACGGCCATTCAAGCCTGTGACTTTACACACTTCATTTAATCCAATTTTTTCATTCTGAATCATACTTGGCCCTATACTGAGTATTGCTTTCATTGAGATGAATAAGTGCACACTTTGTTCAAAAGAAAAAAGTCTTTGGGAATTCATTGGCAAGTTTTCAAAAGTTTAGGATTTAGATCTTATAGATGACTAAGAGATGCATTGTCATGAATATTGAGAATAATAGTCAGGTGCTTGACCATGAATTAACAGTGCATTTGCCCTTATGTAATATCTATTGCCCTGGGTATCAAGTCATCAAGGTTATATCAAAGAAAGAAATTAGCTTTGGACTCCAAACTTATATATCTATATAGAATTTGCTCAGGAATCATGGTCTGAGTCCTTTTTCAATAAATATCTCACACGAAGCTTGTATATTATCCTCATTTTCTATATCACAAAAATACAAGTTACATAACTGGAGTTCTATATATTCAATTGGCTGGATTACATTAGTGTCTGGGGAAATAACATTTAATAATAAGCAGTAAAATATTAGTGTTATGTAGAGTCTCATTTTGCAGGGCTGTTAATCCAGATACATTTTAAATTCTAATTTAAAATCAAACTGATATATGATAGTAATTTTATATGATTATATCATGATTGCCCCTTTCCAGCCCATAGAATTGCACTTAAAATTCATTAAAAGTGCAGGAGAGTTAGGACTCACTGGTCAAATCTGTATTTACAGGTTAGCTGCCCTCTGAATATGAAGGACTTGAAAGAAACTATCAACTGCCCTGAAAGTATTTTGAAACTGTTTTTGCTGATGAGAATCTATGATGGTGGACCAGTTTGGCAACCCTGAATTGCTTTTACTGCAGTTGTGGATTACCTGTGGTTTCAATGGACTACTGTGTGTGCTTTGTTTACTTTATCTCTTCTTCCTGTTGGAGAAACAGCTGGAGAACAGACATCCTGCTGCTAGGAGCCTGGGGTCTTGGAATATTAACAGGAAGCCACATAAGCATCTTCATTACTTCACCTGTGGCATAAATGGCAGAAGGAATGGAGCCTGTCAGGAGGAATTGATTTAAAACAGAATGAAGCAGTTTGTGGACCATATGTCTGAACATCCAAATAACTGCCACTAGCCTAATAAATTGGCTTCCTTCATGTTGAGTTCAACCAGAGGGAAGAGAAAAAGTCAGTTTCCTATAGAAAGGAATAAAGGCAGGCCTTAGTAGCCTGTGGCAATAAATGGAATAAAATATTTGGTGCATTAGACCAAGAAGTTGTATCACATAATTTATATCAGTTGCTTTTAGCTTTTAAAAAAAGATGTGGGAGTAGATGGTAGAAATATGTGGATGGGAGAGGAGGAAGCTAATAGCCTTACAAGATACTTTCATGTGTTTTCCATCATGTATAATTATTCATCCTAAGGCAAGAGGGATATTGCATAAGCATCATTCCAAATATCTTCTGAATTTGTGTGTGTGTGTGTGTGTGTGTGTGTGTGTGAGAGAGAGTTTTTTTTTGGGGGGGGGTGCATAGAGAGGAGGAAAAGTGAGTATAAGACATCAATGTCCTGTTCTCCAAATAAAGATACAGGGAAGAAAGGTTATATGATCTAAAACTCTTAATGTAATGTTTACATCATAATGGGTCAGAACTATTCCTGGAAGTGGAATTCCCTGATACAGATACACCTTCCCCTCTGTAGATTGAAGATATATATATATATATATATATATATATGAAGGAGAAGAAGGAGGAGGAGGAGGAGAGGGGGAGGAGGAGGAGGAGGAGGGAGGAGAAGAGGAGAAAAGAAGAAAAGGAGAAGGAGAAGGAGAAAAACCTGCTCACATGATTTGTGATTATTGTTTCTGTGTGGTCAGGGCTCACAACACCCTGATTGCTCCTATCTGATTCTTCCTGGGGGAAAAAAAAAATGAAAAAAAATTTTTTGAAAAAAAACCATTTCCCTTTTAAACATGAAAATGTGTTACTGAACAGAAAGACAAAAGAGGGAATTATAATTTTAACATTCATTTTTGAGCACACAGTGGCATTCTACTGCACCTAGTAAACATTTATATACCTATGATATATTGAATTCCTTAGGGCCTTACATACAGTCAGTCTAACTTTGTTAAAATGCACTCAGGAAAGAGAATGCAGAAGCACAAATTCGGACAGCGGTACTCATAATTATACCATGCAATCACTATGAGTCCATGAATTAAATCTAGGCATAAATCCCAGCTATCCCATTTTTAGTTACATGAACTTGAATTAGTTACTGTAGTTTCCTGAATACTAGAAATTCCTCCATTTTCCCAAGGAAAAAGGTTGAAAACTTTTTCTACCTACTGAAATTATATAAACTTTCAGGAATATAAATGAAAAAATCAAATGTCTACATATAAAATTTTATTTATTTAGTCATATAAATACTTAAAATCATAGAAACATCAATTTTGAAAGAGTTTTGTTACTCTCACTTTTCATGAAAGAGTTTTCTTCAAATTCTCAATATGCAGCATTGGCATCAGTTCATCTGACATCATCTTCATTTCTGGATGGGTTGTTTGATGCTTTCATTAGAAATTTTATCCCAAACAACAATTACCCATTCACGTAACATTAAAACAATTGCTTTGTTCATTCATCTTGTAGGTGAAGATTTGTACTATTGTGTTCTCTTAATATAATAAGTGGTGTCTTGCTTTTGACAGGCTTCTTTTAAAGGCAGTTTATGATGACATCCAACCCTTGCAACTGTGAATCACCACTTCACCCCCACCCATCACAAGAATAACAAATAAATCTCTGTCAAATTCCTTTGTCTCCTTTTTTAGAGATTCTGCAGGTGACTTGTAAAAGCTTTGGAGACCAAAATTTTCTGAGATCATCTCAGGATTATGTAGCTTTAGAAGTTGGAGAAGTGCCACATAATACAAGAGACTTTATAAAGATTAAACTAAAGGTGTTCCTTTTTGAGGGTAGGTTTGGAAACTATTTCATCCTATATTTAGTAAGTGCAGTATTTAATCTCTTGAAGTGTGTTTACTCCATTGTAGGACAGAGCCAATAATGTACTTTGGTCACAAATGGTGGTAAAAATTAAACAAAATGATGCACTACAGTGACATCTAGCACAGCGCTGCGTACCTGGAAAGTAACAGACATTACCAATTGCTACTGCCCCAGTCTGGAGTTCCACAAATTGGAAATGGAAAATCTAAAGAGTTATGCCCAAAACAAGCCCACAAAGTTCTAAGATGAAGTAGATGAGGACGGGTTAAAGGAACTTGGAATATTCTTCCAAGAGGAAAAAAGAAAGAGTAATATAATAAACAAATTTTTAAACAGAAAGGGTTTAAACAAAGAATAATAAGTATTTCTAATCTTCTTTACTCAATAAGATGGTCATAGTATGCATCCAGATTACAGCATAAAAGACTTTAAAAAACATCATTTTGGTATAGTTTTGTCTAAAGGCAGTAGTATCAAAGGAGTAATATTTTAAGGTCCCAATTAAACTATGTTTCAATAAACCAAGATGAGCATTTATGTGAAGTGAAGCATAGAGATGTAGTGCCAGTAGTAGAGCATGTAAACCAGGGCAGGGGTGGAGACTAAAGAGATGGCATTATTTGCTGAGCACCTTGGGTTATTGAGCAAATTTATATTTTAGTGTTTCTAATCAAGGGATATCTTTCCTTCTAGAGACTGCACTACCATCTGAAAAAAACATAAACCTTGGAACTCCAAAGACCTGAGTTCCAGTCCCAGCTTTTCTTCTTACTATAACTTTGGAGATGCTTCTTAACCCCCCTGATCTTATTATGTTTCATCGTCTGCAAAGAGTGCATAAAAACATAAATGTTACAAGGCTATAGCAGGGATTCAGTGAAATGTTTATGACATGGCTAAGTATCTGGCACATTGAATATTTCAAGTATTGATTCTCTTATCCTTCAAATTATGCTTCTGAACATACTCGAGTTTTCAGAAGCTGAAGTTATCATAAAGCATTGTCAGCTGAGACTCTCACAACTAAAGGAGACTCACCCTTCAATGTATAACAAAGCCACATCATGGCCTGATTTAGTTTTAAATAACGAATTCCTCAAAGATGGGACTGGACAGAAGTAAACAGACTTTTGCTGAGTGTATAGAATTGTTATAAAGCTTTCCATTCAGCAGTTGTGCTGAGAATGGTTCTGCTGCTTAGACCTGCTCCTAAAGGGAACCTCATCCTTGGTAACAGGATTTCCTTATAGTTGTTACAAATGTCTCTACAGCCTTATTTTAATCCAGGTACTAATGGTTTGAAACGCTTTTAAAGACTCTAGCAAGGTATATTAATTAGAACTAGGTTTAGCTGACATAATAAAAAACACCCAAAATACAGTAACCTAAGTCAGAAATTACTTTTTCGCACCTAGCAGTTCAGAGGGAAGTGGTACTGGGCTGGTAGGACAGGTTTGCCATCCTCCAGACATGGCTTCCATCTCTGGATTCTAGGGAACTCCCATGCAATGAGAAGAGCAAGCCAGGAAGCACACCACATACCTTTCTAGGTACATGACCTATAAATCACACATACTTCAGATTACAACTCACTGGCCAAAATTTAGTCACATGTCCACACCAGGTACAAGGGAGACTGGAAGCCTCATGCTAAAAAGCCATGTGCCCAGTGAACGCTCAGGAAGAGAGAGATAATGAATGTTGGGGCTGGACCAACATAAAATTATGTTGATGTTCTTCATAAAATTAAGGAGGGAAAATTGTCTGGGTGGTTTAACACTTTAGTAAAAGACCACTTAGTTTTGGAAAGTACAAACAATATACCTTTTAACCTGAAACTTGATGTAAATATGCATAAAATGCAATGCATAAAGACCCTAGCAACATAAATTGAGGCAGTAAGTACAAACTTTCTTGTTTATATAACAAAAACTTGAGTCATTGAGTCTTACTGAGGCCAAGCTACATCTGGGAAAATCTGAATATGCTGACCCAAAAAAGAGTTGGAGTAGAGCTGTACTGGAACAATGACAGCACTTAGCCTCACTCTTTTAAAAATTCAAAAGTTATGGGGAGGGTGCCCTGAATATGCCTGAGCAAGCCTAGACAACTCAAAAAGAAGAAAAAGCCCCACTCTGACACAGAGTTTATGGTTTATGAAACACCAGTTCAGATGACAACACCCCCATTTGACTGTGAGAAAATATCTCTTTGGCCAAAGAATAGTAAATTTCCATTTGTAGTCAAGAATGGGTTCACCGATGTCATTTTGCCAAGTCTTATGGGAATCTTTTCCAACCTATTTGGGAGACTTATTTCATTGTCTGAACTTCATATTTATTTCACTCTAGCAGAAAACCAGAATAATTTATCAGTAAATACTTGTTCATTAGCTTAAAAAGAGTTTTGTCCTGATCTAATAAATGTTTTTATTAACAAATAATTCTTTTCTCTGAAACTTCACACTTTACAAAGCAGAGATTTTTTTCTAATTTTTTTCTAATAAGAACAGAGAATACACGGGAATTTTTAGACTTCAAGAATTAAAACATACACACACACACACACACACACACACACAACACAAGCACAAGCAAACCAGAGATCAGTCCCAATCACTTATTTAAAATTGATCAAATTAAGAGGAAGTATAACCCTTGAACTGCTTGACAAAGGAATTGGGAAAATTTGCTAAGAAATTAAACAATTACTACCAGTTTTGAAGATTCTTAGGTATAAAAATGTCATTTTCTAATGGAGAAAATCCAAACAAAAACTCAACTTGGGCAAATCCCATATGTCTTTGGACTTCAAATTTCTCATTTGTAAAATCAGGAAGTTGAAAGATATTTCTGAGGTATTTTCTGATGTTAATAGTTCATGAGTTTATGAAACTGCTAGCTATGGTTTTTTAAAAAAATTCCAACATCACAAATGTCACAGAATTATATTAAATTTTGTTCCTACTTCACGTACAAGTTTAGTGAATGACAAATTTCCCTCAACAATTAGGGGAAAATCCACATTCAGAAGACATCTAGTAGAGTTAAGATCTGTAAAGGAAGAACTAAACTGTTTTCTAGAGAGCTCTCTAGCCTTTAGAGATGTATATGTCACTTCACTGATTCTTTGTGCCAACAGGGTATTGAGACAAGGTGCGTTCCTTCCAAACTAGGATTATTTATAATTTCTATCCTGCTGCTAGTAAAATGTTTATATCAGGTGATCTTCCCCCATTCATGTTAGTTTCAAAGGATTAAAGCTAATTATAGCATTGTCTTGATTACACTTATGCTAACTTAAATCTACCTCAGAATGACATTGCAGTGAAGCTCTGATTCAGGTCTCAACTCCTCCAGCAACAATTCATCTATATTCCTCAGAGCCACCAGAGCTCTTCCTAAAGCACAAGAGATAGCACCTTGGCAACTCCACAAGCTCCACTGCCAGCTATACAAGTTATGCCATGATATCTCACTCATCCATGGCTTTGCAAGTGCTGCATCCAATACCTACAGAGTCAGTTCCAGAGCTTCCTGTGGCTATAAGGAAACAGTGCTAATTCTCAAAAGAGCTTTCCTCTAGGCAGATGCAGTCCAGGAGACCAGATCCCATGAAATTTTGTGCAAAGAGAAAGCTGCCACCTTCTCTAAGGGGAAGCAGATCTGCCTCAGAGTATGCACTGGATTTCAGGGCAAAAACTATAAAGTTGTACCAGGTGGCTAGGACTTTCCTCATCCCCATCCCCTCATTGCCTGCCTTGCAAATCTTCGTCGTCTTTAAAAATTGACTAAAATCTCATTTCTCTGGGAAGCTTTCACTGTTTCAAATCCTCCACAGTGACAAAATTTTTCTCTGTGAGCCCACAGCATCCCATGCTTATCTTTACTGTATCCCACTCTGCTTGCAAGGAATTCCCATCATATCCCTTGTCTTATTGGTGTTAAAGCAGTTAACAGCATTTAAAATCCACACAACCAAACAGTCTAAGAGTAGCATCAAGTGTTGACTCATGTTCTAAATATATCTGTTATACACAGCTATTTCTTTCTCAAAAAAGATAATAGGTGATCAATTTACATATTTCTTTTTAAATTTGGATGAAAGTTGCATTTTCTATTAAAAATTTCAGAAATATGATGTGTAAAATAATTTCCAAATGTTGTTTTATATTCTTTCTCCGTAATTTTTCTGCTCTGACACCTACAGAAAAACTCACTTTTTTACCCAAAATGTAAATCAGCTAAATTTTAAAATGAAGAACTGATTCCTATTGATAAAGAAAAATTTAGTCCTTTACACAGGAATGGAAGTTCCCCATTTCCAGAGATCAGGAAATCATCTGATAAGGACCAAGGCATATGTCAAGTATGCTAGTTGGGGAGGGTTAATTCAGGGTTTCTCAACCATGACACCAATGAGACTTTGGCCAGATGGTTCTTTCTTTGGGGGTTCATCTTGTGCATTGTGGGCTGTTTAGCAGTATCCCTGATCTCCATACGCTTGATGCCAGTGCCAATCTCACTCATAGTTGTAACAACCAAAAATGTCCCTAAACATTGCCAAACACCCCCTGGGGGGAAAATTGCCTCCAGTTGAGACCCACTGCCCTTAATATACTGGCTATACTTGATATAGCCAGTCATACAAATATGAGCTCCATTACTTAGGAACCACATTACTCTGAACAAGTTACTTAATATCTCCGAACTTTGTCATGTGTGAAATGGTGCCAGGAATGCCCATTTTCACAGTCCATGTGAAGAGTAAATGGGGAAAAGTATATGAAATTCTTAAAATAGCACCTAATATATTGCAAGCTCTTCATCGCTAATATTTATTATTGTTAGTTGTTACAATATATTAAGTATCAGTTTTGCTAAAATTAAAATACCATAAAATATGCCCTAGTATAATCTTGAATACAATTTGATTTTTAGAGTTCAGAACCAATTCGGTCTCTTACTATGCCTTAGTGGCTTCACCACAAACATCGATCATTACTATGCTGTAGCTGAGAAAAGCATGCAAAAGTTTCAGGCAGTAGAATTCAGAGGAAGCAAGTATTTCCAGTTAAAGAAAAGACTCTGGTTGTTCTCCAACATCTATTCTCTCTTCTTCCCCAATAATGAGAATTTCAAAAATTTAGCAACCCCAAATTTAGTCATTTACTTCCCAGTTTGGAGGAGTCACGTGACAAAGTTCTGGTCAGTGGAATATAAGCAGAATTTATAGGTATAGCTACCGAGATGTATCTTTAGCGGAAGAGGTTCTGCTCCTTCTAACTTTTCATTCATCCTGATGGATGATTGTAGCACCAATTAAAACTATGTCAGTTAAAATGGCACTTATGAGACAGTGAAGTGGAAAGTTAGAAGCAGCCTGGGCCCTAGATATCTGTAGTATGGCCCTGCCCAATCAGCTCTGAACTGCCTACATCTTGACTTTAAAGAGAGTGAGAGAAAGAAAACTTTTATCTTGTTTAAGCCACTTTTATTTTGAGTCTCTGTTAGTCATAGCCAAATATGTTTAGCACTGGTTTAAAAGTGTGATACCAAGTGGCAAGCATAAAGATACTGGAGGCCAGAAACCTAGCATCTCACATTATGAAATGGCTCAATAGTTGATAAATCTGTCTCTCATAATGCCCAGCTGACCCAATCTTTAGCTCTAGGCCATTACCGAAAATTCAGAAAGTTGGTTCTTGTCCCTTTTAGTAAAGAATTATGAAAGAGATTAGCTCTAGATCAAATTAACCAGTTGCAGAAATGAGTATGAATATCATTTTGCTTATGGTTTGTAATTGAAGTTATTGAAAAACCTGTTAAGTCTGGAGCCTTTTAAGAATGAAAAAGCATCTGCTTCTGTGCATAAACTGAACCCCTTTTAAAGGAAATTGTAGACTTAGCAGGAGATAAATACTGATTTCAGCCTTCATCATGTAAGAGTTTTCTGCTAGACAATGCGAGCCAGCCTAGTAAAAAAGATTATATTTAAGGTCTTGCCTTCCTAGCTAAGCCCATTTTCTACGTAACTAGGAGGGTAGTGTTATAGGCTAAATTGTTGAAGTCATAATTCCCAGTACCTCAGAATGTGACTGAATTTGGAGACAGGATCTTTAAAGAGGTAATTAAATTAAAATAAAGTCCTTAGAGTAGGCCTTAATCCAATATGACTGGTGTCCTTATAAGATGAGGAGATTAGGATACAGACATGCACAGAGAGAAGGCCAATAAAGCCACAGGGAAAAGATGGCCATCAAAAAGCAAAAAGTGACACCTCAAAAGAAATCAGCCCTGCTGATACCTGATCTTGAGCTTGTAGCCTCCAGAACTGTGATGAAATAAATATCTGTTGTTTGAGCACCACCCCTCCTCCTTCTATGGCACATTGTTACAGCTGCCCTGGCAAACTAATATAGGCAGTCAGAGTGATAAGCACAACACAGTGGTCAACAAGTAAAAGACGGAGTCATTAGTTTTAAAATCCATGTGTAAATGAGTCCTTTGGCTTTGCTTACTCAAAAGTATACCAACCAGAAAAATATAGACCAGACACTTACTAACTATGCAAGGAAATTGTATTGCCAAAGAAACCACAAGTCTGGCCTGACAAAGCTTGTGATCATCCAAGCCCTAAAGCAACCCCTTGAAACCTAAATACTCCACCAGCAAAAAGGAGACTGAGAAAGAGAGCTAACTGTCCAAGGTCTGCTTCAGATGTGGTTAGGGAACTCCTCCCAGAGAGTCAGAAACAAGAGCTGCCAGACACGCTAAGCAAGAGACTTGTCCATACTCTCTCACTACTTGGGTCCAACAAGATTTGATAACTGCTACAACCCAATGACTGAGAGTACTTGGGTTCCCTCCTTTTCTAAATAGGAGATTTGCTGCAGTTATTAGATTGCCACTCCATTGAAGCATATTGGGTGAGATGAGACCAGAAAATTATGGATCTAAGTGTAACTCTATTCTGACCTCATAAAAGGGACAGAACCAGCATCACCCAGATATCCTGAAACTTGAACTTATTACAATAACTGGATGGGATTTTGACCTGAATCTCTTGGGAAAGGGAAACCAAACTATTTTGGTTTCCATATAGACAGACCATGATAGAGGTTGTTAGATGTCTCTATATTTGTTCTCCACTTCTGCTTTATTATGAGAAGTCCAAAATTTTAGCTGGATCTATGGCTGCCCAAAGACTTTCTTCAGTTTCCCTTGCAACTAAGTATGGCTATACAACTAAGTTATGACCAATGGGACATAAGCAGACATGATATGTGTAATTTCTGAGATGTGTCCTTAGAGTAGAGACACATGTTCTTTCCTATTTTTCTGTCTTGTCTCATGGAACTGAAATATAAGGGTTAATGTTCCATCCTGTGAATGAGGATCACACACCCAGTTCATCCACCTTCGTGAGATGGGCAGTAGAAAGCAACCTGGGTCCCAGAGGACTGAGAAGCCATCATTTTAGCTTCTATACTTTTATGTCAGAGAAAAACACATATATATCTTGTTTAAGCCAGTAATATTTTGGGATCCCTATTATCCACAACAGAACCTAAAGCCCAACCGATAGACTGATCTTATGAATTTTCTTTTATCGGCAGACCTGAAAAAACAAATAAGAGTGAGAATAAAAGCAGAAAGCTATCATATGATTCTAAATTCTAATTCCCTTGACTCCTTGAGGAAATGTGTCACTCATATTCTGTTAATGCGTATAGCGAATGAGTCTGAGAAAAGAAAGTAGACAGAGTAGGAAACTAAATCAAAAATGAAAGAGATGTACAGATGCTGGGTGAATGGTTTAGAAGCAGACCAGCATGACTCACCTCCCTGAATGCTGTCCTCATAATGAGTCAAAAGGAAAGATGCTGAAAGAGATGGGGGAAAAAAATCAGATATGCGTCCTGAAATGGGCTATGCTAATTTTCTCAATTATCAAGGTCCATCTTTATCCATAAATGATTTCAAAGTGAAATGATGACTTTCATAAATTTTAATTTGGTTCTGAAATAAAGGAAAGGGAAATGGCATTTTGCTTGAAAAGTGCTCCTTAGTGCATAAATGTTTGCCCAAGAGGGCCATGGTTCTCGCCTACACAAATCCCATTTCTATTAATGAGAATTGTGTTGATAAAGCTCCAGCCATCATATTCTATTTTTTAGTGATCCCGCTAGTCTGCACAATGCTTAGAAACCATCCAGGGGATACCATAGCGATTGTTACAGAAAATAACATGTGCCCTCCTCCATAATAGACTTTCATAATCATTACATAGACCCATTAGCCAAAGCATTTGGGGAGACATATTGTTTAAATCCAGCAATTTGGTAATAGTAACTGTATAAATCAGTGAATGCTTGGGTATGAAAGTTTGAAGTTATAGGTAGAAGGAAGAGAAGCATGAACTCCTTTTAGAAGAAATTACCTGAATTCAATAGGATGTCATTGCAATGACCCAAATGAATAAACTTTTTATTTCAAGCCTGCTGCATTAACTACATTACTTTTTGCCCATAGCAAGATTGGTACAGCCTAATTTAAGTCCCTTACACATCACACTTCTCTGCTAAGTGGGGTAAAGAGCACATGGCCTTCATCACCTGCTAAACATATGACATGGAGTGTAAATTCATTTATTTGAATTTTAATATTAAAGGACTTTCTTGAATTTAAGTCATCTGACACCATGTTATGACTTCAATCCAAAACAGATATGCCCTGAAGAGGTAAGATACCTTTCCAAAGACAAAAAAAAAAAAAAGGCTTCTAACCTGCTCACAATTAGCCATTACAGGCTACTAGGGAATGTTTAATTGGGACTGCCACTCTCAATTAACCAGCGACAAGTGAATAGAAGAGTTAGTAAACAAAATTGGATGCACATGTTACCAACTATTCCCCTTAGGGATTTTAATAAAATTGTATGTTTTGCTTTGATTATTCTTTCTTCTCTAGCTCCAAGTTATATAAATTAATGAAAGAACAGAGCTTAAACATAAATGTTTTTCTTCTAAGTGTAGAAGAACCATGTGATCAAAGCCCTGTATTTTTCAGCTATATTCCCTGGCCTGGCTCTGCAGTCGAGCTGATCAGAATTCTATCCAAAGTCTCAAAAATGGACCAAGTGATGCTCTTTTGTAATTCAACATAAGGCTACTTCCTCTTTTCTTCACTGAGCGATAACAGATCATTTAGCCAAAGACAAAATTCCCCTCTTATTCACTAAAAAGCAAAATTCTGTTTCTCTTTGTGATTCACTAGGTTTCTGATTGGTAGCATTTTATTGGGGAGATGGAAGGAAAAAGAAGGGAAGCCACAATGCTGTTGCTGAAAAGATCTTTGGCTCATTTATGAATTTGGAGCTGTTAAATAGCCAACCCCCAGAAATGCACTTTTAACTTGAATTTCTTGGACCTGACAGCTTTAACATTTATATTTAAATGTGTATATTTAAGTATGCATATTTAAATGTACATAATATTTCAATATAGATTATTTTCAAATTTGGGGTTGTACCAACCATGGTGTAAATTGAGCATGAATGAAAGATAGACTTTAAAGAAAATGTGTACTGGAGTGTGACTCAACTATTATTAAACATTAAGCATATTTATATTTATTTGTAGTATAAAAAAAACTATAAAGATCCGGGTATATTGGAAATTATCATTTTTTTCCCCTACAAATATCATCTAGATTTTTCTAGATTCTATTGGAATAATCATCTTCCTGTGGTTGTGTTTCTGGTGGTTTGACAGATTATAAGACACTAAGGAATTGTATGTTTTCAAACTGTTTCACAGAGCATGAGATACCATAATATGTAGCTGATCCAAATTTAAATAAATTTCTATGACAGGCCTTTCTTATATTTAGCAAGAATGCTGAGAATTTGAGTCTTCCAACCATGGGCAGGGCCAAATCAAGAGCTCACACCTTTTTCAAGCACAGAGACAATCATGTAGATCAGCAGTCCAGAAACTTTTTCTATAAGGGCCAGAGAGTACATATTTTTAGGCTTTGCAGACCATAAGATCACTGTTGTAACTACTCAACTCTGCCTTTGTAGTGAAAGCAGCCATAGATGATATGTAAACCATTCAGTATGGCTGTATTCCAATAAAACTTTGTTTACAAAACCAGACTGTAAGTCAGATTTGGCCCTTGAGGTCTATAGTTGGCTGAACTCTGTTATAGCTCTAAAATCTCTAATTCTCTCCAATTATTTTTAATCTTCCCTCTCATCACCCCAGAAAATAATCAAAGAGACTTTGATGTTGAGGAGCAAGAGTTCAGACATGAAGAGAATGATGTAGAATCATTTGGGGAGCTTGATAAAAATATCGATCACATTCTCTCCCTCTGCCATTTTTATTTAGTAAATTCTTATAGGTGTCCCAGAAGTGTGAATATTGTTAAAGCTCCCCCAGTTGATTCTGATTCAAAATCAGATTTGTGATTTCTTGGTCTATAATAACAGCTCCAGCTTCTCCAATAACTTTCTAACATCAGTAGTATCACTTACTATATTACTATATTAGTCAGGGCAATTAATGCTTGATGCTATAATAGCAAACCCCAAACCTCAGTAGTGGCTTAACCCAGTGAAAATATATTTCTATGTCACTTCACTCTCCTCTAGCCTATAGCTTTGCTATCTGGAACTCTTAGAAAAAAGAAATGGAGGAGGAAAACCATCTCTTTGATGTCTTAGCACAAGCAGGACATGCATGGCACCTCTGCTCATATTTCATTGGTCAAAACTATGGTCTCAACCTAACTGCAAGGGAGGCTAAGAAAAGAAAAGGAGTACATTCATATTTGGTGAGCTTTAACCTGCCATATTTTTATCTGACTCACAAAATGTAATTCTGAGATAACACCTGTCACCTCCAGACCATACAGAAAGAATATATATTCAAAAAGTGCTTGGCCAACAATTAAACTCTAAGCAACTCTAGAATAGAAAGATTAACAGCATAAACTATTACACTTAGCTTTTTACAGAGGTTAGGTTCTTGAAATTCTGGAGTGTAGCTGATTTTTATAACTCAAATTAGGTTTGGGGATTTTTTAGTAGCTAGAAATTTATTATGTGAAATTAGGGTTGTTGTGATCTCTGGCTTCTGAATTAGATACACAAATAGGTGTCATGGCAAAAGAAAACAGCAATTAGTCAATTCATGAATTGTCCTCATGTTTGCAGTTACAAAGGTTGAATGTTGGTTTGTTTAAGTAATGCTGTGTGTATCCATGATACTCTGCATTAGAAGATTAAGAAGAGATGTAGAGATAGCCAACTCCAATTCAGTAGCCAGCGCCGCTGATTCTCAGTTTTCAAAGGTAGGGAGGATATCTAAAAAGAAGGTATTTGCTTGAATATTTAGAGACACAGATATCATTTTAAAAGTTATAGCCCTCTTTAAAAAAATAAAAAGTCTTCCCCACAAAACAAAAAGATTAATATTATAAACCTTTAAGCTCTTAAGAGAGGAAATAGGGATTTCTACAAAACTAATACAGATTTCAACTAGATATTTGAAAAAGTCCCTAAATATTTAGGAAAGCTGTGTCATTCCCCAGATAGAAACTGAGATAGCATGTGAAATTATTGACTGATGAAGCTCTAGGGTTCTGGGAGAAAGAACTAATAAAGAACAATTTCCTCTGCCAGTGATGACTTATGGTCTATATATGACAACACACATGATCTGCTTACTCAAAGTAAAAAGAAATGCTAATCAATAAAAGGTATTTTCTTTCAGTGCACAGCCCTTACTCAGTAAAAACTGTGATCTTAAGTATTGCACAGAACGATTTTCTTCAATAGACCTGTGAGTGATCACTAAATAAAGTTGCCATTTAAGCCCTGCCTCTTAACCTTTCATCTCGGGACATGTATCTGAATTTCTTGTTTATTGACCTGATAATTCCCTCGCTACAGCTTATCTTTCATTTGATACAGCAGTCTAAGTCTTTCTGAATAACCAGTTACCTTGGAGAAAGCACAGAGCATTTGCTCAGCCAATGTGGTAATATTTGGCTGTTTCACCATTCCCCAGGGATCTTGGCTAATGTACAACTATAGATATGACAAGGCTGTCTGTAATAATTTCAACTGTTGGACTCATCATCCAAATGCTGAAAATTCCTTTATAATTACACAAAACACACACACACAAAAGAAACCTGGAAAATAAACTGTCTTTTTAAATAGAATGGCATTATCTACGATCCATTCACCAGGAAACAATATGTTCCAAATTCCTGTTACAGCACCATGGCTATAGTCATGGCTCCCTCAGAATCTTGAACCCAACACCTTTTAAGGAAAATAAAACAAAATTTCTGGAGTGTTAAGCTAGGGAAAATGTCCTTAATTTGTATCGAAAGAGTGGAGTTTGCTGGGTTTGGGGTTTTGTGTGGGTTGTTTTTTTTTTATCTTCTTTAAAATACTTACATGCCTGTAGATTCCATGCCTTACAATTTCAGAAAGCTTACATATAAGGTTCATTTCCAATAGGAAACAGGTCAATGACCCTTCTGTAGATAAGGATTTGAAACTATGAGCAATTATCTAATAAGTGTTGAAATTAAATTGCTAAGAATGGTTTAATACGCCTAATCAGAAATTTATCATTCACATATCATAATGCCTAGAATAGATATTTCATAATCACATAGTTTAGAGATAAAATTTTTTGGTTTAAGTGTATTATAAACAAATGTCTTTTCCCCTGACTTTAAGATCAACGAAAAGATTCTGAGATTTTATTACTTAATTAAGGCCATTGGGTTTATAAGTCACATATTTAGAGCAGACAAGATCTTGAGGGATTATCTAAAAAACAGCTTCACTTTACAGGTGAAGAAAAAGACTTGTGAAAAAAAAAAAAAATCCAGACCAGACTTCTCCAGCTTGATTCTATCTGGCTCCACTGCATCCCCCATTTTCTAGCTGCACATCAGTAGCAGAAAGGGTGTTTTTCCATGTATCCTTTAGGAAACTGGTAACTAGAAAAATGTTTGAATGATAGACATTCATAAGCACTACTAAAGGAAGCAAGGATTGCTGGCTTCAAAATAACCCAACTGCTATTCACAAATACTGAATGACAACTTTTTGCTCATCTGTTCAAATTTAGTTGCCTTAAAATAATAAACATTTTCCACTGGTCCCTAACTCATTCTTGTTAACAGTGACAAATGACTCATTGAGAAATGACTTTTGACAGCTTCCAATTGCCTATTGGATTTTTATAACTGCCTTTCATTGGGTCAAGGAGCAGCCATGTGTAATCTTTTGGGTCCATTATGGGGTATAAATTCTGGCAACTGCACTTGCTACATCATTCATTCAATTGGTTCAAGTGTTGATTCCAGGAAAGCCAAAGTTAACAAAGCTCACAGACAGGATGTCTCGTCACAAGCAGGAAAGAGAAATATCTACCCTTGGCTCCAAGGAAGACCACAGAAAGAGGATGTGAAGAAGGATGAGAACAAACCTATTACTGACACCACATCACACTTTATTTCTATAAACAAAAGCCTACTTATATTTCTACAGAATTATATAAAACAGAATCGTTTGAGTCATAAGATTTTGAAACTTTAATACATTATTTCACAGGTGAAGAAAGAGATCCAAGAAGACTAAAGAATTTACTCAAGATCACACTACCAGTTATCAGAAGAACTCAGACCACTTCTCCTGATGCCTATCTGGTGTTCTTTTAATTACATTTCTAGTTCACAATAACTTTAATACTCCTAAGAGGTTTGTGTGCTAAAATGATCCTGCATGATAGAAATGTTTAGATTCCACTCTGATATAGGTCTAATCTATTCCTTAAGATTCTCTTCTATTGAGAAACACTACTGTGACTTATTTCTATAACTTCTCTTCTTTCTCTTCACTAAAAAGCTACTTTAAAACAAAGTGACGAGAAGGATTTGAAGGCGGTGGTGGCAAAGGCATAGGCCGTTAGAGTCGCACAAAGGCAGATTTTCTTAATAGGTTTAATTTGTGACCATTATAAAAATGAAAAGTAGGGAGAAAAAAATGGCATAGATGATAGAGGCCCTGTTCATCCCTCTGGCAACCAAATCAAAGTTGTGACAGAAATAAGAAACGAGCAGCAAAGAAAAATCACCTGTTATCTAGATGAACAAGCCATACAACTAGGAAGAAATCCAAGAAAGCACCCTGAAATGGCAGAAGGAGGACGAGGCGAGGGCACGGGACTGCCCTGGCCGAGTCGCTGAGTGAGACAGAGGCGGAGGCAGTGGCAGTGGCAGTGGCAGAAGCCCCTTAAAGGGGCCAAGTCTGCAAGTGGATTTTTGCGGCGATGGACCTCCTTGTTCTGAATACCAGTGCCTATTTGGCTGCACACAGGGGCATCAGGGACTAACAGGGAGACATTGTCAGAGTGAGGGCCGAAGGGAGACTGGCTCTGTACAGACGTGCCAGAAGTGTCCCTTGTTCCCTGTTGAGCCCTCCCAGCTCCCAGTACATGGACACAGCACCACCACAGCTGTGATATCATCATACTGGATAACAGAAGTCACTCTGCCCAGAGGATTCCCTGAAACCCCCCTCCCCCAGCTCATGGTCCACCCAAGCCACATCCAGGTGTGTTCTCAGCGAGTCAGGTGCTCCTTGCTGAGCAGCGCCTAGACTCACACTGGAGGCAGCTGGCCTCAGTTTCTGGTGTGGCCTTTGAAGGCAACTATAAGCACAGCATGGGTGGATTGCTTGCTGAATCTTAACAGGGGCCCCCGGAGGGGTAGAGGCTTGGCCTGCAGCTGAACCCCTCTCAGGATTGTGCCACTGGACACCTACTTCACAAATCCACACTAAGACCAGGAGACTCAGGAGCTTTGCTTAATACGTAGAAACAGACACAAAAAGGCAGCCAAAATGGGAAAATAAAGAAGCAGAAACCATATGAGAGATCAGAATAGAGATCCAGATATAATGCGTCAAGTAATCTAACAGATGCAGGTTCAAAACACTGGTAATAAAGATGCTCAATGAAATTTTAGGAAGTATAGATAAATTCAGTGAGAACTTCAACAAAGAGATAAAAAACATAAAATGGAAATATAAAAGGAACCAGTCTGAAATGAAGAACACATTACCTGAGATGAGAAATATATTAAATGGAATAAACAAAGAAATATAACAAAATGAATAAAGAAGAGGATAAAATGCCCTACTTAGAGGATGGAAAAGCCAAGGACACTCAATCAGAATGGCAAGAGATAAGATTCAAGACTATAAAAAATAATTTAAGGAGCATATAGGACACTATTAAGGGTCCAAATATCAATCCGATTGGCATATCTGAAGGAAAACAAGATGTTGAACAGCTGTTTGAAAATAATGATGGAAAACTTCCCTAACCTGGTGAAGGAAATGGACGTAAAACCCCAGAAGCTTAGAGATACCAAAAAATAGGGATCCAAAGAGGCCCACACCAAGACACACATAATTAAAATGCCAAAGGTTAAATACAAAGAATCTTAAAGGCAGCAAGAGAAAAAAGGTAGTAACCTACAAGGGCACACCCACAAGACTGGCATCTGATTTCCCAAATAAACTATACAGGACAGAAGAGCTTGTCACAAATATTCGACGTGATGAAGACCTAGGATCTACAACCAAAAATACTTAATCCAGCAAAACTATCATTTAGATCTGAAGGACAGATAAAGGACTTCCCAGACAAAAATAAGCTAAAGGAACTTATTACCAGCAAGCCTGTATTACAGGAAATGTTAGAGAGACTTCTTTAAGAAGAAAAAACATGTTATCAAAAACAGGAATAAAGAATGGTAACAACTACATTTTTATCAATAAGTACCTCAAATGAAAAAAATTAACTGCTCCAACCAAAAGAGTGGATGAATAGAAGCAAAACAAGACCCCTACATGTTGCCTGTAAAAGACACTTCAGTTTAAAAGACACACATAGACTAAAAGGAAGGGAATGGAAAAAGATATTGCTTTGATGGACCTAGAAGATATTTAGTTAGACAGAGAAAGATAAACGCTATATGATTTTACTTATATGCAAAATCTAAGGAATAAAAGCACAAACTAATCAAAGCAGACTCACTAATATAGTGGACAATTTGGAGATGGACAGGGGTTTGGGAGGACTTGAGAATGGGGTGAAGGGTTAAAGAAGTACAAATTAGTGGCTAATAGATGGTCACAAGGATGGGAGCACGGTATAGGGAATGCAGTTAGCATTACTACATTGGCTAGGTAGAGGGTCAGGGGAGGGAGGGAGTAATTGGGGAGATCGTTTTGTGCACTATATAGTACTGTATACCTGAAACTAATTTAAATAAATAATTTTTTTAAAAAATGAAAAGTATTACAAACATTTTAAAAAGTGACAATTTTATTACTATGCCCAATTGTGTTACTAATGCCTGAACTAAAATAAAAATTGTTTCGTCAGGATTGAAGAAATATAAGGGAAACACTTTTAATTTTTTTTTAAAGTTGATCATAATGATTACTTTTTGAAATATTGCTTATGTTCTCACTTTGAAAGTGATTGTGAGATCTTTCTAAGGAAAAAAGAAGACATGAATTTAAGATTGACCTTGATTTAAAACAGAAAAGTAGAGAGATCAAAGCAAAATCACTCCTACCGGCTACAGGATCTCTGAGGAAAATTGGTCTTTCTCAAAAAATCTCATCAGTTAAAATAAAGCAAATGAATAGTTTGTTACACAGCCAGATACAACCAAAGCATTACATTTTATATCAATGGAACAGAAATTTCCACCAACTGTTAAGGACAGCCTGTTTGGATAGAAGTTTAAAAAATCCCCTTTAAGTTCATTAGAACTTTTATTAATAGAGTTTTTTCTCTCTCTCTGTCTCTCTCTGTCTCTCTGTTTCTCTGTCTCTTTCTTATTTCCAGAAAGTAGATGATTAAGACTATAGAGATGAAGAAAAATATCCTACTGAGTCACAAAGCTAAGAACGTCCGCAGTCACTGTTCTAATATCAGTTTTTTTCTGGAGATTTATAATGTGCTGATTCACAGCTTCCCACACACAGAGATGAGGACATGAGGAGAAAGGAGTGTCTTTTTCTTTCAGTTAACTGGAAAATGCAAGAAACCAAAAAAAAAAAATCATATGGTCACTTCAGAGCAGTTGGACTCTTCATATTTACAGAAATTAACATTCTCTTACTTAAATATATTTTACAATGAGTTAGTTTTGGATGAGAGAAGATAGCACTGCAGAAAGAAGAGAATACTCCCTCTGATTCTATATTTTTAAAAAGTATGTAAACAAATGCAAACTAAATTGCACAATTAAAGATGATCTCAATAGATAAGCTAAACTTACAAATTATTAACCAAAGAAATGAATGGCACTGGCATTTAGACACAGAGGCTAGCATGAACACTATGCTTTTTATAAGCAGCAGTTTCTCTCAAGGATAAAAGAAGAGAAACTAACATTAATTTAGGCCTTATTATGTGCTATGCCAGCCAGAGGTGTTCACATCTTTAAACTTCAATGTAACTCTGTTGTATATGATTGCCTCCACTGAAAGGCCCAGACAGGGAAGGGGGAACCAACATATACTAACTACATCATGTACATTCATTCAACAGATATTGATTATTAAATCCATCTGGAGTCAAGAGAATTAAAAATATTCTGAGTTTACTTAAAAACTAAGATGACAAATCTAATACACATGATTCAAAGAAATGAGGACTAAGGAAGTCTAAAACACCCATTTTAGTTCACCAGCTACAACATCAAGGATTATTCATCATGCATAGAATGTGTAAAATTGAACTAGATCAGAATCCATATTTGTGTGTTATTCACTGTGCATTAGAGCAACCACTAGCAATATGTGGCAAATTAATTTAAACTTAAATTAGTTAAAAGTCAATAAAATTTGCAATCAGTTCTTTAGTCACAGTTGCTACATATCAACTGCTCAATAGCCACATGTAGCAAGTGGCTCCTGTATAGGACACACAGATATAGAATACGCCATCATCACAGAAGTTTCTATTGTTGGATTCTAAACATTCTAGATTAGGAAAAGAATTTAATATACAATCTCATTTCAGAATCTTTTGAAAAATACTACTTTACATTGATATAGCACTTCATGATTTTCCAGAGACTGGAAAAGATCATTTATCTGATCAGTGCTAGTATTACTCCCATACTGTGGTAAAGGAACATGAAATCTAGGGAAGTTAGGTGACTGGCAAGGTCTTATATTGGTACTCAAGGGCAGAGAAGAGAATCCCAGTCAACTAGTCCAGTGTATTCAGGACATGGTATAAAGTGCACACTCTAAGAGCAAATGTGACTTGGAACCCCAGTTCTAATACATAGTACTTGCATGACATGGAAAAAGTATTTAACTTTTCTGGGTTTCAGATTCCTCATCCAAAAAACTGGAATGATAATGACAACCTTACAGAAAATAGCGTCAAGTACCACATGGTTAACTGGGTATGCTACCGGTTGTGACAGGGGGCCTCCTCCTGAACGCAGAGCAGCATTTTTCTTTTCCTTTTTAATCTCAATTTAAAACAATTTCTTAATGTTAAATTCTGCAAATAGCATCAACAGAAGTGGTTCATAATTTAGAAAGCTGATTCTGAGTACGTTGACATTTCCAACTGTTATATATACTCTCCTCCCAGTTGCTATATTTGTGTTACTTCAGAATTGTTGTCAAGATTAAATGAGAGTTTAAATAGCGCACAAATCTGACGTATAAATGTTTAATAGATGCAAGTCTCCTCTTCACCTTCTTCTTCTACCCTAACTCCTTTTAAGGCTTCTTGGTGTCTACCTGCAGCACCACACACTTTAGCAAGGCTAGACACTGTCCTGGATGGAAAAATGGCTCAGCAACCTTATTTATAATTGGATATTCTAACATATAGTTTCCATAAGAATATATATTACATATTATGATAGAAATCAGTAGTAAAATAAGATTAAATACTCAAAAATTCATTTTATGGGAAGCTTTAAGAATGTATCTGTTCCGTATATTGATCATCCAGCTAATGAAGAGGTAGATTCTAAAATGTTTCTTCTACTTGGCTTAGAAAATCATCACAAGGTGACCCTAAAGTGAACTTACTTTGCTAATTATCTTGAGTTCAAGATATTAAACTTAATCTACATATTTTAGGTCAACAATTTATAATTCTAGGCTAGCTCTGAATTCTTTGGGTAACTTTATTTTAATTCATTTGAAACTTTCAAAAATATATTTGTACTGTACTGCTCCCCCAAAGAGTCCTGAAATGAAGAAATAATGAGAAATTGGTCAGCATGAAGGAGGTGGTGCTTAATGTATTATCTGGCTGACACTGGGACCAGCTGGACTAAGAACAGGCTGACAGATGTGAATCTTCAAATGAACTGCCAACAATGTGTCATGGACAGCTAACATTTGCCTCTGTACAGGCTCCACATAGGCATTTCACTGGAATCTGATACCAACTCTGTAAAGCCTGAAGTAGAGCAGGTATTATCTCATTTTTCCAGGTGAGGAATTTGAGAATCCAAGAGCTTATTTGACATAGATAATTATAAATCCAGGTCTAGAATTCAAGTCATTTGACTCTCTGTCTGATTTTTTTTTTCTATTATCAAAGCCACCAAATTAAAATAAGCCTGAACATGGTACCCATGTTTCATTTGTAAAAGCAAAACCAGTGCAGAGAATGGCCATATGTACCAAACCACAGATAGCCAGTCAATGGAGACCAGAGAAATGGGTTAGACAAGAAGCGAAGCAAGAAGGCATCAAATTGTATGAAGCCATCTGGCTCCATCCCGTCAGCTCTGTAGTAACTTCTGTTTTCTTCAGCACTTTCATTAATCAATGGGAAGACATATAGGCAGAATACTTATTGAGTCTACAGATGGCACAAATTTAAAAGAAATGATTAAAATGCTGGTGAACAAAATCAGCATTCAAAAGTGTCTCAATGAACTATAAAACCAAATCTTTAATAAAAAGAAACTTTTATTAAGGTAAATGTGAGATCTGCACTTATCAGCTGAATTGTGTGCCCCCAAAATTTAGATGTTGAAGCCCTAACTGCCAGCACTTCAAAATGTGACTGTATTTGAAAATAGGGCCTTTAAAACGGTGATTAACTTTTAATGAGGCCATGGGTATGGGCCCAAATCTAGTCTGACGGGTGTCTTCATGAGAAGAGAAGATTAGAACACAGACACGCATAGACTGAGGGGTGACCATGTGAAGACACAGCAGAAAGGTGGCCAAGAGATCTGCAAGCCAAAGAAAGAGGCGTCAAAAGGCCCAAATCTGTAGTTACCTTGATCTTGGACTTCTAGACTCCATAACTGTGAGAAAATAAATTTCTGTTGTTTAATCAATCCAGTCTGTGGTATTTTGTTATGGCAACCTTAGCAAACTAATGTGCCTACATTTGGGCAAGAAGCAAACAAAAGTACCTATTGAGTCTAGGATAGACATTACCTTGCTTAGCAATGTGTGGTAGCAAGGGAGAGAAAGAGGCTTCTATTAATAGTAAGTTCTATGTAAGTCCACCATGTATTTGACTGCCAAACAAACAAACAAAAGAAAATGTATAACACAGGATGAATTAGTTGAGGTCTAATAATAGAGGCAGCAAGGTCTCTGGGGTCAGACACAATGGCTTCTTCTAACCCTGTCATTTCCTAGTTATATGACCTGACCTGGGTGGGTCATCTCTCTCAGTGCTTGTATCCTCATCTGTGAAATGGGAATAATGCCAAGCTCACAGGACGGTTGAGAGCACCTCAAGGGGTAATAAATATCAAGTGCTTAGCACAAAGCTAGGCATGGAGAAAAAATAAATGAAAGCCACTGTTTTCTGTATTATATCATTCTTACCATCAGCCTTGCAGGATGAGAGTCTGCCTCTCCTTGGAAACGATCAGATCACATCTGAGTATCAGTTTTGGCTCTTCAAACCCCACTTATAAAAACATGAAGATGATAAAATAACAGTCTGCTCTGTGTCAAGTGTTGTATTTCACCTATTTATTTTAATCTTTGCAACTCCTCTATGTGTCATTATCAACATTTCACAAATGAAGAAACCAAAACTGAAACAGATACAGCCAACAAGTGGTGGAAGCTGGATTCAAAGCTGGGCGTGTCTGACTCCAAAGGGTTTTCTCTTCTCCTTCCTGTATGCTCAGAGCAAGATGACGTAAAACAATATCTAATAAGAAAAATGGCATGGGGGTGGATATTTAGAACTCTCATGAGAACATAGCATTATTTTCAAATATTGTTAAGTCTGCTACTGAAAAGATGAATTAGGTTTTGTATAATTAGTAGAACCAAAATTCAGACTGGAAGTCGTATATGGCAAGAATACACCTCAACATAGAATTTTCTAGTAGAAGAATCAAAAGATGGAATAGATTTCTTCAAAAACATCCACATAATTACTGGCAGGAATGTTGTAAAAGTTGTATTCAAGTATCAGCCAAGTTGTTGCAATTGCAATTTTTGGGTTCCTCCCAGACATAAAATAATCTATATCCATACATCAGGGGCGCATAGGCACAATAAGTACTGAGAGAGGCAGAGATGAAACCTGCAGTGCTGAGAGTCCCAGAAAAAATAGTGACCAGCAAGAAAACGCAATACTCAACCACAAGGACTAAGATGTGGAACCCAGTTCCAGAAAAAAATGGAATGCCAGACAGAGAAAAATGGCCACAACATAGCTGCTGAGTTACAAATCAAAGACAGAGGAAAGAAAGCAAGGTCCTCTCCAAAGCAAGATGGTTTAGTGGCTCAGAGCAATGAGGGGTGTAGGTTCAAAATCCTGTTTCACCACTGATGAGCTGTGTGTCTTTGACCAAATTACAAGTGAGCGCTCACTTAATGTTGGTTCACATTATTATTATTTCTGCATATAAATTTTGCCCCAGGATATGGGGCAGAGCCAAAACAAATAATAAGTTATCTTTTCTTAGAAGATTGTAACAATACAGAAGTAAGGACTTCAGTAAACCATGGAACTTTCTACTTGAAGCTAGAAAATATGAAAAAGCTCTACTGAGAACTGATACCTAATTATGGAGGTTTCTGAACTTAAGAAAGGATTAAGCTGAAATTGTGGTTAAAGTTTCCTGTCATGGTTCTTTCCTTATGTAAAATAGTTAATATGCATAAGTTCAATTCAAAATGCATTCACCATAGGGCACAGTGTTCAAATTCCATCTGGATTATTATTGGCTGGATAATCTTGTCAAGTTATTAAGATCTCTGGGCCACAGTTCCTTCATCTGTTAAATAGAGATGATCACAGTACCTGCTTCAAAGGATCAGTATAAGGATTTATAAAGCACTTACAACAGTACCTACCTACATAGCAGGAATTACCTATGATTACAATGCGGTTAATTTCCAGCCATCATGACAAGCAAAAAAGACAGAGTGATATATAAAGCAAAGTATCTGATCCTAGAGGAGTTTCTGGACTAGTGAAGAAGACAGATTCAAAAGCGGAATTTCAATAAAATGTGCCTAGTGCAACAATGACTTAACCTATCACTAGTTATGATGGGAGCAAAGTGGAGAAGTAGCTAATTTGCCTGGGAAGCCTTCCTGGAGGAAGAAATTACCTGAACTAAGTCTTCAAGGATGAGCAGATGGCAAAATTCTGGTGGAATCTTTGGAATCTTTTAGCAAAAAAAAAAAAAAAAAAAAAAAAAGTATTTTTCCCACAAGGTCAGCAAATAAAATACTTTCCAAATTCTCTAAATGATTTTAAAATAATAATAATAATAATAATAATAATAGTCAGCATATTAAAAGCATCTGATCTTATCAGTTGAAACATGACAAACTTTCTGTCTAATTTGTAGCTAGCTGTTGTCCAATGACTTACATAAATAGATTTCTGTTGAAAAGTATTGCCTAAGTAATAGCCAAAGAAAAAACAAAACAAAATAAACAAAAAACAGGTACTGAAGCTCACATCTTAGGATACTCGAGAAAGGAAACAATATACAAAGGAAGCTAGCATATAAGTGCATAAATATTAAATAGCTAATAAAGTGTGACCAGTGACCATGGCAGTGAACTGAATTATCTTTAAGGGCAGAGAATATTTCTTATCCACTTTGGAGTCCCAGTTCCTATTGTAGTATTTGGCAATAAATATTTAATTAATCAATATATGAACAAATAGAGTTGAATTACCAGCTTAAAAATGAAAGTGACAAATCATCTTTGAAGTAAACATTATAATAATTACCACATTTTATTGAGCACTTATTATATGTCAGGCTCTATATTAAGACTGCACATGGGTTTGTCACATTTTAATCTTGTAAAGTCAGTACTATTTGCCGCTTTCCATATTTATTCACTGATTTAATAAATATTTATTGGGAAACAAATACTTCTAAGCACATTTCTGGGAGGTGTGGCTAGAGCAGTGAGCAAAAGAGACAAAGTACTTGCTCTCATAGACTTGAAATTCCAAGAGGATGACAAACAGCAAATAATACAGTATGATACTATAATATAGGGTAACACAATTAATACAATACAATATAACAAAACATAATATGATATAATATATTTCATGTTGTTTTCATCAGGAAACAGACTCTGAGATTGTGGGGAACTGAAAGAAATAGGACTGGGCAAGAGAAGAAGTGGGTTATATGATTCAGGCTGAATGAACTCCTCAGTCAACCCCACAGGGAGCTTTCAAGCTGGGATGGACTTGAGTCTAAGCATCTGGGGCTTTTTATCTCCATAGTCTTCAGATGCAGGCTGTACTGGGAAGAGTCCATGACCTTAGGTAAAGAAACTCTCATCAGCCAAGGGCAAATCCCAGAGGGCTGGCAGCTGGCAACACTCCCTGCAGCTGGAGATAATCCTTCAGTCTCAATTATAATGCTCCTGACTCAGTGTCTGTCTTGCCCACTAGAATGTAAGTTCCATTAGGGCAAGAATTTGGTTTTGTCTCTGATGCATCCCAACCACTCAGAACAGAGTACCTGCACGTGGCAGGCACTTCGTAGTGTTTGTTAAATTCATGAAGTACTGGTAGTAAATTATTACATCATAAAATATAAACCCAAACCAAAAGTTTCAAAAAGATGAGGTCAATTTAGAATACAGCATATTTTTAAACGATTTGTATTTATCATTTGTAAAAAAAATAATTGGAAAGTGTGCTTCTTTTTAAAACTTTGGTTTAAAAATGAGATCAGTGATTCAAAAATCTGTTCATAAGTTTAGTTTATTTTAATACTTGATTTAATGACTATTGTTATGGGTGGAATTGTGTTGCAGTGCTTTGTTACACGTGGATTGTTTATTTGCCCTTGTGTCAACTAGATTTGAATTATATTACATGTGTGTAAAATGGCTCCACTAATGTTAAACCTCAGGAAATGTAAACAACTTGTGTTGCGACTGAATTGTTTACCCCAAGAGTGAAATTGTTTTGACCAAGAGTGATAACCAGACACCCGTGCACCTGGCTGATAAGACACCGAAGACGTCACGCTACACGTAAAATCTCGAGGACTCTCTGCCTGAATCAGAGCACTCTCTCTGTCTCACAAGAGTGTGTCTCTCCATCCCTTGATTTCTTTGTTGGCCCAAGATTCTGCCTATCCGAACAAGAGGCCTCTTCGCCGATCGACGGTTGATGGAGCGGCAACTAACCCAGCATTGATACGGCGCTGATCCTGCTCATGTGTGTCTGTCTCAGCCAGCATCGCTGGGTGGTCTGCTAGGACTGAAAGCCATCAGGATCTGGTATGAATAAACCCTAGCATGCTTGCAATCTTATTTGTTTGTGTGTCTGCATCCTTACTTAGTTGTTGTCTCACTGGGCTCTTCATATTTAAGTATATTAAGCAAAGTGCTATTGCGGGTTCAAACTGGCTTAAGGGCCTTAAGGAACAAGCAAAGCCACCTGTGCATAATCCAAGAAAGAGAGCGACTTGAACAATTGGCGTAGTCAGCGGGATCTTTGGAAAAACAAGGTATTTATCCCATTCCTTGTGGAGACTATCGTTGCATGTCATTGGAATTCTAAAATCAAGGGATGGAGAGACACGCTCTTGTGAGACAGAGAGAGTGCTCTGATTCAGGCAGAGAGTCCTCGAGATTTTACATGTAGCGGCGGTGTCTTATCAGGCAGGTGCACGGGTGTCTGGTTATCACTCTTGATCAAAACAATTTCACTCTTGGGGTAAACAATTTCAGTTCGGCAACACAAGTTGTTTACATTCCTGAGGTTTAACATTAGTGGAGCCATTTTACACACATGTAATATAATTCAAATCTAGTTCACACAAGGGCAAATAAACTCACAATCCACATGTAACAAACCACTGCAACAAATTGTGTCTCCCAAAACTTCATATGTTAAAATTCCAAACCCCAGTAACTCAGAATATATGGTTTTTCAAGGGGTGATTAAGTTAAAATGAAGTCTTCAGGTTGGGCCCTAATCTAATTGACTTCTGTCCTTATAAGGAGAGAAAATTTAAACAAAGACTTGCATACACACAGCAGAAGACAATGTGAAGACAGAGGAAGAAAATATCCTTCTACAAACCAAGGAGAGAGGCAGCAGAAGAAATTAACCCTATAGGCACCTTCATCTTGAACTCCTAGCCTCCAGAACTGTGAAGAAATAAATTTCTACTGTATAAGCCACTTTGACTGTGATATTTTGTTATGGCAGCCTTGGGACACTAGTATAACCCTCATAGTTCAAAAGGGTACCCTGCAAAGGCACAGCATATTTATATACAATATTAATTTGGAGTGAGGACAATCATTAACAAAAGATAAGAGATAATAAATGCTGGCAAGGATGTATTAAAAAGGAAACCCCTGAATACTATCGGAGGGAATGTAAACTGGTACAGCCACTATGAAAAACAGTATAGAAGTTTCTTAAGAAATTAAAAATAGAAATATCATATGATCCAGCAATCCTGTTACTGGTGCAAAGTCTGTGTGCCCAAGACTTCAAAAGGCCAAAATTCAAAACATCAGAGTTTGAAGTAAGGAAAGATTTATTGATCAAGAAGAAAATGGGAGACCTAATTCTCAAATTCATCTTAAGAAAGTACAGAGTTCAGGCTTCTTTTCTGTCAAGGGGAGGGGAAATGGGAGGACCAAGAAGTGATTGACAACCAGAGACATCTGGGCACCAGCAAGGATTCTAGGAAGATTTTGCTGAAATTCCTGCAAGTCTGTGATAAACAATCATTATTTTTGTGCCTACTTCCCTTACTTCCCAGGGAGAAACACATTCTGGTAAGGTTTTTTGTTTGTTTGTTTGTTTGTTTGTTTGTTTGTTTTGTAAAACTCAAGCCTTAAGCAGAATTCCTCTAATGATTAGCATGTCTATATGCAAGACTAAAAAGCTATTAGCCCGAAGGCCATGAGAACAAAGCAGGCGTGAACAAGATGGAGTCAAAGAGGCTGAGCATTTCACTCTGTTAAAATCTGGGTATATATCCAAAGGAAATCATTATCTCAAAGAGATATTCACACTCTCAGGTTAATTGCAGCATTATTCACAATGGCCAAGACATGGAAACCACCTATGTATCTGTCAGTAGCTGATTGGATAAAAAAAAAAAATGTTTGGATATATGCAGTGGAATATTATTAAGCCTTTAAAAAGGAAAAGAAATCATGTCATTTGTGACAACATGAATCAATCTGGAGGGCAGTAGATTAAGTGAAATTAGCCAGAGACAGAAACACCAATACTGTATGGTAACAGTTTTATATGGAATTTATTTTCTTTTAAGTTGAACTCATAGAAACAGAGTTGAGAAGTGGTTACCAGTTACCAGGGACTGAGGAGGGTGGAGGAAATGGAGGGAGACAGGTAAACGAGTACAAACTTTCAGTTATAAGGTGAATAATGTCTGGGGAAGGGGAAAATGGTGTAGATGATAGAGGCTTTGTTCATCCCTCTTGCAACCAAATCAAAGTTGTGACAGAACCACGGAGCAAACAGCAAACAAAGTTGCCTGGGATCTACATGAACAGAAGCACTAGAGAGAGAAATAGGAAATCAGCCTGCAACAATAGAAGGTAGGATGGGGCGAGGATGCAAGGCTGCCCGGTCCTGAGCGGCTAAGTGGGACAGAGGCTACGGCAGCTGTGGCCAGCAGCTGCAGAAGCCTCTTAAAGGGGCCATGTCTGTGAGTAGATTTTTGCAGTGACGAACCTGTTTGCTCTGAGCACCAGAACCAGGTTGGCTGCTTGGGATCACCAGGGACTTACATGGGAACAATGAGTTACCGGAGCAAGGGCCGAAGGTGAGGCTCTCTCCTGAGCATAAGTGCCAGCGGTATCCATTGTTCCTCTGTTGAGCCCTGCCCCCTCCCAGTGTGCAGATTCAGTGCCACCATAGCTAAAACGTCATCAAATGGAATAACAGAGGTTGCTCAGTCCAGAGAATTTGCTGAAACTCCACCTCCCCCAACTCATGGCTCCACCCAAGCCACATCCAGTAGTGTCCTTGGCAAGTCCAGTGCTCCTTGCTGAGCCAACTCTAAGACTCACGCTGCTGGCCGCTGGCCTCGGTTTCTTGCATGGCCTGTGAGGTAATTATAACCACAGCATCTGTGGATTGCTTGCTGAATCTTGATGGGTGGCCCTGGAGGGGCACAATCTGGAGATAAACTTGCTCTTAAGCTGAACCTCTCTCAGGACTGTGCTATTGGACACCTACTTCACAAAGTGACGCTAATGAGACAGGAAGACATAGGAGCTTCACAGAAAGGCAACCAAAATGGGAAGACAAGGAGAAAACATAAGAGAGAACACAACAGAGATCCAGGAATAATGTAGTCAAAAAATCTAATGGATTAAAAGTTAAAAATCACTGGTTATAAAGATGCTCAATGAACTTAGAGGAAGAGTAGATGAGCTCAGTGAGAACTTCAACAAAGAGATTTAAAAAAAAAAAACATAAAAATGGAAATGGAAATTATAAAAGGAAACAAGCCAGAAATGAAGAACACATTATCTGAGATGAAGAGTATATTAGAGGGAAGCAACAGAGAGGATAAAGAAGAGGATTGAACCATCGATATAGAAAATGGGGAAGCCAAGGACACCCAATCAAAGTGACAAGAAAAAAAAAACCGACTATATAATAATTTAAGAAGTCTATAGGACACAATTAAAAGTAAAACTATCTGTGTCATAAGAATACCTGAAGGAAAACAAGAAGTTGAAGAGCTATTTGAAGAAATATGATGGAAAACTTCCTTAATCTGGTGAAGGAAATAAAAACACAATCCCAAGAAGCTCAGAGAGTCCTAGAAAAGATGAACCCAAAGAGGCCCACACCAAGACACATCATCATTAAAATGCCAAAGGTTAAATACAAAGAAAAAATCTTAAAAGCAGCAAGAGGAAAACAGTTACCTACAAAGGAGCTCCCATAAGATTGGCATCTGACTCTTAAAAGAAACTATGCAGAGCAGAAGGGCTTGTCACAAAATATTTGACATGATGAAAACCCAGGATCTACAACCAAGAATACTTTATCCAGTAAAGCTATCATTTAGAGTCAAAGGACAGTTAAAGAGCTTCCCAGACAAAAATAGGCTAAAGGAATTTATCAACACCAAGCCAGTATTACAGGAAATGTTGGAGAGACTTCTTTAAGAAGAAAAAATATGTACCAAAAACATGAATAAAAATGGTAATTACTATATTCCTATCAACAAATACCTCAATAGGAAAAGAATTAAGTGCTCCAACCAAAAGATAGAGTGGCCGAATGGATAAGAAAACAAGACCGTTACATAAGCGGCCTATGAGAGACTCACTTCAGATTAAAAGACACATACAGACTAAAAGGAAGGGGATGGAAAAAGATATTGCCTTGATGGACCTAGAGGATATTGTGCTGAATGAAATAAGTCAGATAGAGAAATTCAAATATTACATGATTTCATGTACATGTGGACTCTAAAGAACAAAATAAATAGCAACAACACCAAAAACAAAAATAAACTCATACATACAGAGAATATTTTGAGGACTACTACATGCAAGGGTTGTTGGGGAGACAGCAAAAACAAAAAGGCAAAGGGATTAAGAAGGATGGATAGGTAGATACAAAATAGACATGGAGATAAACAGTGTAGCATAAAGAAAATAGTTAACAATGTTGTGATTAATGCGTAAGAGGGAAGAGGGGTACTGGTTTTAGCGGGTGATCACTTTGTGAGTTATATAGATCTCTAATCACTATGCTGTGCAACTGAAACTAATATTAGTGTAGGTGAACTATAAAAAAGATGAATAAGGTATGAGAATCTAATGTATAACATGGTGACTACAGTTGATGACACTATATTGTGTAAATGAAACTTGCTAAAAGAGTAGAACTTAAATGTTCTTAACAAAAAAAAAAAAGTGAGGTAATGAATATGTTAGTTAACTTGATGGGGGGAATACATATATGAAGTCATCATGTTGTATGTTTCAAATATCTTACAATTTTATTTGTCAATTATACTGCAGTAAAGCTAAAAATAATGGGCATGAATCCACATTTTAATAATATTCCTGATAAATGAAAAAAGTTACCTTAATTCTTAATATGCAATTGGTTTCTTTCCCCTTTTGATATGGCTCATATCAGGCAAAGAGCCACTTTTACAATATTATTGTTTTGAGCTTTTTTTGATTGTATTTTTTAATCTGCAATTTTTCTGCCTGGGGCATTTTCAAACTACTTGTCTATTCGTTCAGTTAAAACAAGATAATACTTACCTAGACCCTACTTTGAAATATTCCCAAAGCCAACAAAAGAACCTCTCCGCCCCACCCCCCACCCCTCCCCTCCTTGACCCGCCCATCCCCACTTCCCTCTCAGGAAAACTTCCACAACTGTTCAGGATAAAAAGCTGCTCAACATACAGAAAGAGGAAGCCTGCGAGCACTAACCATTCCTTACATGCTAGTAAGCTGAATCCTTTTCTTACATTTTTAAACAAAATAAATAATCGTTCTAGTATTTTCTTCTCGACCCCAGATAATGTCTTTAGCCAAATTCTGGGATGCGTAAACCCCCACCATGGAAACCAGTCTACTTGAGTAAACAAAGAGAACAGCTGTTTTTTGAATCACTTCTCAGACAAAAGCCATCTCTGCCCTTGTCCTGTTATGTGTAGAATTATTGAGGCCCAGAGTGACCTGTCACTCTCTGAAATGGCTCTCAAACAAATGCCAGCCGTCACACTCCTAATTCAAGGGCTTTCACTCTCCTATTGGTTCTGCCACCTGATTGCACTGAAGTGTGTCCCTCTCTAGCAGAGACAAATTATAAAATCACTCAACATTCCCTAAAGAAAATCCAGGTCTGAGTGTTATTCTTTGGTATTTGAATCTCTGAGTTCAACCCAGAGGATGCACAATTTAGAAACAATATAATTGAATATCATTTCACCAGCCTGCCTGCTTGTTGTCTGACATTCATCAAAGCCAATAACTTTCTAAAGGGCTTTAGGAACCACATCTAATGTCATTGAGCAGATAACATATTAACTATTAATTGGCACAGGAAAATGCTCCAGGATTGTGTTCCTGTCTTTGTTAGAGGATAAGTGACTTATTACTCACCAGTGCCATTTTTTCTTATAGTTTACAGTGAAGTTATAACCTAAACTCCCTTTGGCCCTTAAGCGTTGGTTTTAGTCAATTGTTTCTATTTTTGTAGCATAATTGGTTTTATTATTAAATTATACTACTATCTTTCAGAGTTTAAATTATTTTTAAGCTAATTTTCCCTTGAGCTAATGGTGTTTTATTTATTTTTAATCATACCAACAAGATTTTCCTTGAGGGTATAATTTTGTCTTAGAATTTTAAAAAGGCACTATAATAAAAAAAATGTGTAAGTATTTAGGTATAAACCATTTATATTTCTTCAAATTGTCTTCCATTCTTTGTTAAGATCCTCATATACTTTCATACGTAATGTTTTTTAAAGTGCACATACACTAACCTTGTTTCAGCTTTTTCCAATTAAATATATTTTTATATAAATAATAGAAAAGTAAATGAACCTGGGGATCTTTCCATTTGTTCCCCATGTTTGAAACAGGAAAAATAATGTCTACATCTCAAGATTGCTTTGGTGATTAAATTATGCTAACATAGGTTAAAATATCCAACAAAATGAAGGGAATATGGTTAAACCTGGGTTTAATGTGAATAGTATTGATAGAATCCATAAACCTGTAATTTCTCTTAATAATTAATTTATTTACATTATTTTTAGACATTTATTTTGCCAGGTCACTGTCAATGACTAAAAGTGAAATTGCTAAACACATTTAGTTTGTTTGTAAATTGTGTCACTCTTGCTTCTGAAAAGAATATAAAGTAACTGAAATTTCTCATCTTATTAATTTGTTAATAAAAGCAAGGGGAAAGCTTATGTTTATACAATGGTTTACCATTTGAAAATTTCTTCCATTCACTTATTTGAACCTATTATAAACCTTATAAGGTTGGTAGCTATTGCTATTGTTATAGATGAGGGAAAAAATGAGCTTTAGAGAGGCAAATAACTTGTCCATGGTTTCAGTTAGATTTAAATCTTCACATTTCATATGCAACATTCTTTCCACCACAGCATACAGCCTGGACACAATGCTCACCAGAGAGAATTAAATTTTAGGGTTTTCTTATTGTTTATTTTTGTGAATTTAATAGGTTTTCAAATATGCCATAATTTCTTTTAATTTGCATTTTGTTATTTGCAAACAAAGCTGTATAATTTGCCACATGTGAGCCTTCCAAATTTCTATTATATAAACGGCCTATTCACACTCTTTGAATAGACAGGAAGTAGAATCTTTTACCACATCCTCCTTAGCCTGCATCTTTGGCCTTATAGTAAACAAAAATTATTTTGCATTCCCTGTCATGCTCAGTTACCTGACAATAGTCCTCCAGGGAAATTAACTTGTTGGAAAAGATCTTTTTCATAAACGTAAGGTGTGCAACAAACGTTATGGGAACTAGTGCAACTAGTAAATTTTTCTGTACTCTGAATTCTGAAATTCAGTGATTCTTGGGGTTTGGCTCCTTAGGTAGCAGAATGCTTCTGTCTGTACAGACCCAGCAAAAAGTCCTCAAGTTAGTCCCATTTCTGACCATTTGGGCACTGCTCTGGATACCCACAAAGCTCTCCCACGTGTCTTTCAGAAAGGGAATTTCCTAGAACTGCAGCTGATCTCTACTGCCCCAGACTGCCTACACTCTCAGAGTCTGGAAGCCATCTGGCCTTTGAGAGTGGGAAGGGAGGGTCAGTTTTCCAGGGCATTCATTCCATATCATCCATCTCAGGGAAGGACGGTTCTTTGTTTGCTTTCAACCTGCAAGCCCTGCCAACTTCAGCATTAAAGCAGTGAAGGAAAGTGATGTTTCCCAAAGGGAAAAGAGGGAAAAACTGTATCAAGAAAATCTCTCTTTTAAAACTCCTGACCTTATTATTATTAAACATTTGAGAGAATGAAAACTGTTGACAATCTTAAATATGTTGAGTACAATATGCCAAAATTAATTCTTAAAGCTAACTGTCTAATTTAAATGATTTGATCATTAGCTTTTGAAAGGCTGACATGACCAGTAGAATTTCAGAAGTTCATTGAGGCCTGGAAAGAAACAAAGGATTGTTTTGGCAATAGCAGCTAGCATTGTAGACCAACACATTTCACCTAGCATTGTAAATTTCTAGAATGATAATGATAATAATAGTGATAAATTATTTTTTAAATGATGTTGGTGCATCTCTGATATACTTACCATGTGCTGACATGCATTGCCTTATCTGACTCTCACAGGTAGGGTCAGGAAAAAGGTTACAATTCCTTTATATATTTTTTTTTTTAATGAAAAAACAGAGGTTTAGAAAGTTAAGGTGGTTTACCAAGGCCACAATCTAGGCAGATACAAGGCTAGAAACTAATTATATTACTCTTGTGTTCGTATTATACTTCATCTTCTACCTACCAAAGGGGAAAATGTTACACATATGAATAAACATGTGTCCTTAAATCTATAAAACCTCCATCATAGTAGTAGCTAACTTCTATATAGGTAGTTTTCTTGCCAACTTAATGCTTTGATTTTGCCCTATTAGTCACTCTTTTTCAACATTTTGTTTGTTTGTTTGTTTCACCAGAGGTCTATTAATACCATTTTGCAATCCAAGTAGCACCCAATGAAAATCGCTCATATTAGTTCAATAAAAAATTTGATTCTAAATCCAAGAGCAGTTGTAATTGATGAATATGATGTTACATGAGGGTTTTAGATGGTTATTTCATACTAAGCAAACATAGTCATCATTGCTGTTTGAATTAAGCATGAATTATAAAGCATAAAATTTCAGGAATCATTTTTCTCTTTTCACTATCATAGCTCTGTTTTTAAAGTGTTCATGTTTTACTTTAACTGTAGTGTTTTTAGCTGTGCTTTGCTGCTTTTTCATTTCTATATGAAAAGTTAAAGAAAATATAAAGTTGTCTGAGTCTTTCCACCCTTGGACATTAGAACAATTTTGTTTCATCCTCAAGCATTCAAATTTTCCTTCATGTTTAAGTTGAATGACTTTTCACTTAGAACTGGGTGTATGCCACGGAGTTCTTTCCCCTCAATGCCTCACCACGTGTGGTCAATTAAATCCCAGCTGCATGGAGGAGGTTTCATTTAAACTACTGCACTCCCTGGGAACTGCAGGGTTTATATCTAGTTTCTAAATATTGTTGGATCTTGATGGAGACAATGTCTTCTCAATTGACTCAGCACAGAACACATCAAGTTAGACATGAACCCTCTCTCTAATTTGGCAATAATTACTCTTTTAAGAAACTGCACTGTTTCCATCAAAGGTCTCAGTCATCCCCATTTGTCACAAGATTGTCTCTATTTCCTATAAATGCTTTCATGAGAATATGCACCTGGATTTAAAAGCAGTTGCACCATTCAGAAAAGCTATGTAACATTACCTCTAGCAAAATAAAAATGGAACACAAAGCATATGCCTAGAAGACAATCATAAAAAAATGATGAGTTAAGTGGTAAAAAGATATTTTGCAGTTATTTTAGTGGAGATTTTGTTGTTGGTGGTGGTGGTGGTGGTGGTGGTGGTAATGGTGATCATGGAAAACATTGGAATCAATTTTTTAAATATGATAAAGTAATGCAATATTTTGTGATTCTTTTTGGGAAATGTCGCTTAAATGTGATCATTGAAAAGAGTTTTTGTTTGGTTTTAGCCATCTATTTCAATGTGCATTAGATCAACTAATCATGAATTTACACGTAGAGGAAGAAGTTACGCCATTTATATTAGAGAGGTATTTAAAAAATATTTTATAAGAAAGCTACATCAGTGGGAATTTCTCTCTTTATATATAGGTAGCCATTCATCCTGGAGACATTAGCAGTTAACAGTTGCTAACAAATTTAAGGATAAATCAGGCTTCAGAGGGATATGCTTTCCTATTTAAAAGAGCAAATGTATTCTAGATTTTGAAGTATTTTTTATATTTACATTTACTTATATTTAATTTTATTTGTTACTTTTTACTTTTTGTTTTTATACAGAAGAGTATTGTTCTTTACAGTTGAGGCTGCAACCCAACCACCACATTTTATTAACACTTTATCTCATATGTCTGCACTTTCAAGTATTTTTGTGTTATAATTACATAATCTCAATAAAATTTTGCCCTAAAGTAATTCAATTAAAGAAAGTACATTGTACTTGGTTTAAAATGATAAGTTATAAAAAAAGAATAAAGCCAAAACAGGAGAAATATTAACTTGTTACATAATTAAAAAAAAAAAAAAAAGGCCAAGTTACGCTGGTCCATTACAATTGTATGTGCTCCCAACACTTAGGTTAAAAACCAGTCAAATTTAAAGGTCAAATGTGGACTGATTTTCAAAGCAGTGCCTATACAAGCCTTTGCTTCCTCACACAATGACTGAAACACAAAGGAAATGCCTTCAATATAGCTGATCTGAAAAAAGGTCTTTCCAGAATAAACATTTGCAAGGAGCTAAAAGAATCGGGCTTTTTTAAAACTCTATTGCTTGCAATGATTAAGCAGCATTGGCCTGCCATCTGCTCCTCAAATAAGCCAGCTCTCTCCCACCCAGCCATTCATAAAATCTATTCTTTCTTCCCAGGATTCTCTTATCCCCTCTGCTCACCCAACTGGGTCCTTCTCCTTCTTCAAGGGTAAACATAACCTTGTCTAAATGTCTTCCCACACCAATCAATATGAAGCAAGCTCATGGTTGGTTTCTCTGACATCACTTTTTTTATAGCACTTGCCATATGTATATATCCAATATCTCATTGAATTTAGGATGCCAGCAATTGTTAGACCACTATGTTATGTATCATGAAGAAAAAAAAAAGGTATTAATCAAGCTATGACACTTTCACTTTTAGAATATTTCCTGATGTGGGATATATTAAAATATAGGAGAAAAAAAATATGTGCCTTAGAATTAATGGGACATCATCTAGGCGTCTGTATATGGATCTGTGTCCCCCAGTGGCCAAAAAGGTCACACTCAAGAGCAAGGACCATATATCTGTATTGTTTACCCTGCAGGCCTACATATTTATTAAATAAGTAAATAAGCGGATGGCCAGATGGCCATGAAGACCTTTTATTGTTAAATTATTTGTTATATGAGAAAGTCTGATTCTCGTTCACACCATTATGTTTTTTGCACTCTTAAAGTAGCCTTAATTTTTCACAGTAAAAAATGTGAAGTATGAAATACAAGGCTTTTCCACAACCACCCTCAATAAGTAGTGTCCTCTTATAAACATGTACCTAATATCTATCAATGTTTATCTCTATTTCAACATATTTTATTAACTTAAAGAATCTGATGATTGAAAGAGATCAGAGGGGTGGTGTGGTTCAACCGCAATTAATTTCTTTAACCATATATTACCTTATCTGTACAAAGAAAAGATTAAACTACGCATTCTCTACTGTCTCTTTCAGCTAGTTGACTCTAGAGAGTGCAGAAGTTAACATATTACTGACAGTAGGTTCACTTATCTGTTCTGTGTCATCTGCATTTGTCTTAAAAAATAGAAAGAGGAAGAGAAAGAAGATCTCATTCAGCCAGCCAATATTTAAACCCACACTGGACTGTGGATCTCTTTTTCATAGATTAGATACATTTTCTTAATTACTTGGATATGTTTTGCATAGGAAGTAAATATCTGATATTACTCTAGCCCCGGAAGAATTCTCCATGGAAGCCAAAAAATATATATAAATACCTATTTAGCTTATAGCATTATTGCTTCTGCAAAGTAAAAACACCCTTGGTGAAAATCCAACTTTCACTAAAACTATTATTAGTGTGCTTTAGCCTTCACTACCATGCAGGTGTAAAAATACATATTAACAGGAGATGAAGGATGCCATAGTAACAGCAGAAGGTGTGCGTTTTGGCATTCTCGTCAATGATGTATCAATTGCTTTGTGGCAAATATGTCTCTCTTTCCCCTGATTTTCAGTTCATAAACCGTAACTTCAGCTGATCCAGGATAGTAACAGAGGCAATGTCTCGTTAACGTAATGAGGACAGCACCAACAAAGTTGCCTGGAAAAGATTTCAGGTTACTGGACCGTTTCAACTTAATGCTAATTTAGGCATAGAGTTATTTTAAAGTTCTTCAGTATTCTTAGCTGAAAGGAAAGATGACAAGTACAGCAATTCAAGTGTTATTTGCTCCATTGCTTTTTTGCTAGGTGTGAGATAACTCTTTGCCTTGTTAAATTAAAGCAAATAATGTCACAAAGTCATTTTCAGATTTATAGCTCAACCCAGAAAGTTGATGCTCCCTGGGAAGTCTCCAGAATTAGATCAAATTTTCAATTCAAATGAATAGAATGTCTATGCATCCTATGCCTCATAAATCTCCAAATTTAACTTGAAGTCTGTTCCGTTCTTCCAGATGGTTTATGGGGGAAGGGAAGATGGGGCAGAATTAGGAAGAACCCAAAGAGACATGATTTCTGTGTACTGTTTCTGAGACACCTGTGTTCAATGGTGTCTCTCTCCCAATCAGTTTTTACTGAAGGTAGCATTACTAAACAGAAATTACTGAGGCAAACAATACATTTAAGTATTACAAAGTTTTAATCCTTTCTAGATTACCTTCATAATGCCTTTAAAACATTAGGAGGACAGAATACACAACAAAAAGTCATTTGCCCAGAACATATGTAGTGTCACCTCTCCTCACTATAAGCCAATAATATTTATCCCGTCAGAGATGACTTGTTCACCTCATATAAGGGACTTTCAGATTTTATCAAATGGTGAACCACTTCTGTCACCCTCACTTTATGCCCCAGGGAAAAGATATATTAAGTAAGGTTGAAGAACATACAAAGAGAAAGAACAAAGGAAAGAAGAAGAATCAGTTATTGACATTTTTTCTCTTACATTTCTATTTTTTTAGTATCAAAAAATATTTCATAAAGATGTTGGGTATGTGCATTAGGTGGAAGTAGCAGATACTGAAGATATGCAAGAGCCTTGACTAAGAAATATTTTATGATAACTTACTGCTTGCTTCCTAGACTCTCATTTTTTTCTATATTACCTCACTGTTTTTATTGCACTTACTTTTCCCCATCATCATATCTTTATAACTCAAGAAATCAGAACTTCAAATCTGGTAGAAAAAATTTTTTCCAAAGAAATTGAATTTTACTTTGTTTTTTCCCGGGTAGTCAAAATTCATCAGAATTCCCCCTGTAGCTCATTCAGATAATCCTTACTTTCTTTCCTTTGTTTCATTTTTTATCTTCTCTTCATAACCTTAATATTTCTTCTCCATCCTGTCTATCTCCAGAATTTTCATTGATCTCAGAATATAGTGTCTCATGAATATGGCAGGTGATAAAAAAAAAAAGATATGTATTAGAACTGAGCAAAGGGTAAAAAGTGACAGTATCCCCTCTTTACAAATATATAGAGCAAATGGAATGTCATACACTTTTGGTTATCATGCAAACTGGTACAACTATTAAAGCTGAACAATTATTAAAGCTAAACATACACATACTCTGACCAAGAATTTTACTCATTTATCTGTACAACACTCAGTAGAACCATGACTATATGTACACCAAAAGACATGTAGAAAAATATTGATAGTGGCATTGTTCATAATAGCCAAAACCTGGCAGTAGCTCAATTGTGTCTCATTAATAGAATGGAAAAATCATACAATGGAACACTATGTCAACATTAAAAGAAGTTATTGCTGCCCATAACATGAGTGAACATCACAACCATAATGTTGAATTAAAACAACCGAAAAATAAAAAAGAATGAATACTATACAGACAGAAGTTTCAAAAACTGGCAAAAATAGTCTGTGATGATAAAAAGTTAGAGTAAATGTTATTTGGGGGCATGACTTAATAATGACTTAATGACAGGGCATGAAGGAAGTTTCTGAGTTATTGGTAATGTGATGTATCTTCCACTGAATGTCAGTTACCTGGATGTGTTCACTCTTTAAAAGTTCATAAAACTTAAGATCTATACATAGTACCCTATGTAAATTATACCTTGATTTTTTTTAAAACCATATTCGCTGGGATTCTGGTTTCTCTACTAAAGAAAAAATACCTTTATATCCTTTTCTTACAGATCTTCAAAGTCTGGGACTTAATAAACTTTGTTTCTCTCCTGAATAGCTCCTAAATTCTCCCTAAATTCTATAGCTTAGAATTTGACCTATCATCTGAATGACTTGAGTAGCATTGAATCTAACTAATATAAAATAGTACTTATTGTTAGTAGACTTCCTATGCTTAGAACTGTGTTTGATGTTAAGTAAAGATTTTATATGGCAACAAAGCAATAATTTTAAAGTATAGATAAGATGGTAAAAGCAATCATCACATATTCTACAATTAACAAGCGTTAGACAACAGTAATAACTATACATTGACTCTGTCTTCTGGCTCAAAGAAATTGGCTAAATTTTCTGAATTATGGTCCCCTAAAAAAAAAGGTTGAAAGGATAATGGTTGATAGATAAAAGTGAGGATGGTGATATAACGATGACTCTAGCGTTAATTCCAGATCCTTGTGTTTAGCCACTGTTATTTTGCTTTCTTGTTATACAGCATTAGGGTGTTATTATATCCATGCAAATTTCCACTCTTCTATTTATATATTCCAATGTTATGTGTGACCTTTCTCAATAAAACTGCAGTGTAACTTATGCTCAACTTAGTATCTACTCTAACCCCATGTCCTTTTCTGACAGAAAGTTGCTTTTCTACAACAAATAATATAAAACATTAGTCATCTAAGTGGAATACAATAATGTATATGAGAAAAATTAATTTGTAATTTATTTTATGACTATTGAATATATTTTATTATTATTCACATATATATTTTAGTCTGAGATTGGGTTGCGATGACACAGAACACTTTGACTTATATAAAAAGCCCTTGAGGACACAGCAAGCCTGCTGGTACCAACACATTCTAGGATAATAAATATCATGGGGCTTATACTGTGAAAGATCCACAGAAAATTTTTATCTCTTCCCACTACTGTCATGCATCATAAAATTTAGGCTATATACCAACTAATGTTAATACTAATTTAAGAAAAGTATTTTAAAAGTCTACTATAAAATATATTCTGTTTGATAATATATGCTCGTATATCCAGTGTCAAATGGAATTGATTTCTTAAAATTACCATAACCTGGCTATATTCATATCACTCCTATAAGTCACAACACAGATAATCAAAACATGGTCAAAATTGCTTTGATGGCAAGAAAATTTTTTTTCCCAATATCTTCTGGGTCTTCTAGGTTATTAGTTATTATTCTAAACTATAAAACAAGAATCATCTTACTCATATGTTTCCAATTTCCATTGGCAGATATACTTTATTCTTGAAGCCAAATATGTGACCCATATATAATATTCATTCTGTAAATTAACCCCCTTTGAGCTCCATTCGACTTTCTTAACTGTTTTCCCTTTTCCTAATTTTCCATGCCTATTTTAAATCTCTCATTATATTGCCGGTATCTGTAAACCATTTCATATTATTTTCTGCAAAAAGACAGTTGAACCAGCTGGAGTCCTCTGAGAAGCAAACATCAGGATATGATTAGGCAGGCAAAGAATTTGAAAGGATTCTAGTGATGGCTAAAGAGGAAGGAGCAAAAGTAGCCCAGGAGAGGCTTCCAATGCCACATGCAGGCATGACACTTTCGAAAGAAAGGGAGAAGGAAAGTGATGGATAGGAAGAGTCGGGGCAGTTCTGTGGAAGTGTCCACCAAGTGAATAGGAGTTGATAAGCCAAAATTGGTTGTTAGAAAGGTCCCAGATCACACTGCCATACAATCATCGGCTAGAGGCAGCCATCAGAACTGTGACCACTGTGATGGATTCTCACGGAGGATGGCTGAGGCTCTCCATCAGCTACGCACCCCATAGAAACTTCCCTTGATGGAGATGTCTATGGCAAATTTCCACGGTCATCATAGCAATATAAAAATCAATCAATCAATCAATCAATCAAATACATAAAAAGAAAATATTCACAGGTGAATATTCGTCATTTCAAAGCTGTCACAGTAATTCTACCCAAATACTTTTTAAAACCTGACATTGTAATGCTTTCAAGCAGATTGGAATCACACACCGAGATTTACGGCGGCTGCACTGTGTCTGAGTGCGCCCCTTGGTAATAGACAAAAATCTGTACGTTGTGGAACTGTGCCTTCCCGACACCTGGGATACTGGATTTGCTGCAATATGTAATTGTTCTCAGCTATTTTCATTGTGGTTATTTTTCATTGTGCCACATGGCAAGATATAAAGGAAGGGAATCTCCGGTTTTTCTTTCCCTTCTGTTTCCATGGACACGGGTTTACAATTTTGTATGAAAGTCAAAATCTGTCAACTCTCATAATCTGTTCTTGGAGTTATTTGCTAAGCTTCGACTAATGCAGTAAAATAATTACAAACCAGAAAAAGAAACACACAAAACGAAGGGAAATGAGCCCCTTCTTAAAGATGACAAGTGGGTGGTGGCTGTGGAGTGAACCGGTGACCGGGGAATAGGTGAAGAGATGGCAAAGTACTTAATGAATGTGGGTTACAGAGCACTGGCTAGAACCGCAGCATGCAATGGTGATTTGGTTTCCTTTTAAACCAGAACAATAGAATTAGTGTTCCTTTTAACAAACACATCCAATGGTTAGCACTATATCCGCCTCCTACTGTTCTTATCCAAATATATGAATGTTGTAGGCTGAACAGTTTGAAGAACCTTACCATCAAAACATTTGCCATTTCTAAAATAATTCATAATTATCTTCAGCCTAATTGGTTTGGGCCTACTGTTCTATTTTTTAGGCCCTAGGTCTGTGGAGCCATGTCATATTGTCTCATCACATAAAGTTTATTGAGGACTTATTGTGTGTGAAGGACATTGACAGATGACAATTGAAATAAAGAACCTGAGGACTGTGTTTTGAGGCAATATTAAATTCAAAAATATGAATTTTAAAAAAGCAAAATTAAGAAGGAATTATTAAATTATAAAGAATTCTTCACTTTTTCTGGAAGGATTTGTTTCACTGATACTTATGAAATTAAAATGCTTAATTTGTGTTATACTAAAGTTTCTGAAGTGTTTGGTGTAGAACTGGGTCATATTCATGTAACTATAGTCAGAAATGCCCATCTGATTAGGTTGGGTCCACCAGGTTAATCTCCTTTTTGGATAACTCATAGTCAAATAATGCAAAACCTTCATTCCATTTCCAAAATTCCTTCATGTTTTCAAAACACAACCTAAGCACAGGAGTAAAATCCTTCATATTCACAGTCCCACAGGTAGCATGTACATCAAGAGTAGTACATCAAGAGGTAGAAAATCTTAGAGACCATCTTAGAATTCAGCCTACCACAGTTGGAAACTAATTCTTTACTTGATAGATAGTGGTAAATTTTTATTGCGATAATTAAATTATAACTGGATTTAATTATTAGTTTAAATACTATGCCAGATGATCATCATTATGCATTTTTTAGCTAGATTTAGGAACTCCCATACATAAAGACTTTGATTAAAGGTAGCCATGGTAACTGGAAATTTCATTAGTCTTAGTACCAATATTTCTTTTCCTCTGTGTATCATCCTAGTCCGTGGAGAGTGTGCTTATGTGCGTTTGCAATACTGAAAGATGAGGGTTAGGGGATGCATTTTCCCTATAAGTAGAAAGGTTGTTATTTAAAAGTAATCAGAAATATACCACCAAGTGCTTGACAGGAGGCAAATACTGTTCAGATAATATTTTTAATGGAAGAATCACTTCAAAATTTTTTCTTCAGAAAGTAGGAATAATCTCATTCTTGATATGAATATGAATATATATGTGCATATATATCTTCCAAATACCATATATATGTATATATCTTCCAGGCAAGTTTGAGCACTGCTTGAGGAATGATCTTTATTTTGTTAGACATTTAACACCTTTTAGGCCAGAATTCATCTCCATAGGGAATCTCACTCTGACAAATGATTCTCTGAAGTAAAATTTGCTGATCTAGGCAATAAAATTCTCTATTAAAATAACCAGCGTATTTTGCAACAACCTTTCAAATACCATGTTTGAAGTTCATCTATAATTATTTTCAAAACCTATTGTGTGAAAGGCAGTGTTCTAGGATCTGGAAAAGAGACAGATCCCTCTTTTCTAAAGAGGAAAAAGTATAAGGAAGTAAGAAAATAAATATATAGGATATTTGCTGATAATGATACATGGTATAAAGAAAATCAAACAACTTGATTGAATAGGTTTAAGCTAGGAGTGGCAGAGATGAAGGGAGGTTAATTTAGACTATTTGCAAGATAAGTTCTCATTGAAGAGTTTAATTGGTAACCTGGACAACAAAAACAAGGCCAGGCAAGAGAAAAGCTAAATACAAGAACTACTAAATAAAAGGATCAACAAGTGCAAAAACTTATGGAGAAATGATCTTGATGTGTTCAAGGATTACAAAGAAGGTCAGGCAGTGCTGGAATCCAAGGAAGGAAGAAAGAGGGAGCGTGGAGGTCAGGTCATGGAGGTTATGTAGGTTCTTATGTCATGCAAGATTGAGCTTTTGTTTCTCATTGCAATTGGCAGCCATTATAGGACTAATCTGAATTGTACTATTAAAAAAAAAAAAAAAAAACCCTGGCTGCTGTATTGTGAATAGCATTTGAAAGCACCTCACCTATATTCATTGATTATAACTTGAAACAAAATGTATTAGGAGTCCTAGGGAAACAATGTCAATTATTTTCACTATTTAGTATTTATTTTTGTTTTTAACATCTCTCAATTAATAGGATATCTTTATACTTGGCATAAATCCTGTCCATAATAATTATTGGATAAAAACCTTAAAAGGAACTGTCAAAGAAATGTTATAAATATTTTATTTCACCGGTTGTTATTTTTTAAAAGCCACAGACAATGTGCAGCCCAATCTTTTCCCTTAATTTATATGCTTTTCCCCCCATTGATATGCTATGATTTGTTATTTAGAGTTGCTAAGGAGTACAAATATAAGGATAGTATAGATTTTAAAGGAGAAAACCAGCATTAGTATACCTATTGTGCAATGAAACTTCATGATACAGAAAAGTCAAATTTGACAAGATTCTTTTCAATAGTCTATTTTCAGCACTCATAGCTAGTTTTTTTTCAGCTGTGTTTGGTATGCACGAATATGTCCTATTTATTTCTCTAACAAACTTCCATCATTTTGCTCACTTTAAGTAGCTAGGTTTTTAAATTTCTAAGCAATTCACTTCACAGTGCTAAAAAAAAAAGCAGGGAGCAGGAATATAGGTCATTTTCAAAATATTCACTTCTTCAAACAGTATAGAGAATGGAGCATGAGAAATCTAAAATCAAAAGTTAGAAGTCTGGCAGAAGCAAATGTTAATCCTCTTCAGAAGAAGGTTACATTCTCCTAGAGCTCAAATTATTTCTATAAACGATTGTATACAATGTCCTAAATACAATTAAAATAACCAAGCACAAGAGAAATAAAATACCAAATTAAATAAAAAACAGCCAAGAAAAGTAGACAATAGAAATCAATCAACAGTTACTTCAGGTATTAGGCTTATCAGATACAGACTTTAAAATACAATATTTACTATTTATGATTTGAAAGGAGATAAAAGCCGAGATTGAGAATTTGGGCAGAGAACTGGAAACTATTAAACGAAAACCATAAACTCATTGGAACACACAATTAAACTTAAGAATACCATGGATGAGTTTAACAACAGATTAAATGAGACAAAGAAATTAGTAAAATGAGAATTAGATCAAAAGAAATATTCAGAATAAATGAGACATAACAATGGAAAGAAACATAGCTGATGCAGTGAAAATCTCTAAAATATAATAGGATTCATGAAAAAGATAAAAGAGTTGAGACAGAAACAATTTAAGGATAATAGCTGAAAAGACCAAACCAAGGATTTAAGAATTCCCACTTAACAATGCAATATAAAAGCTTTCCCTTTGAGACAAGGCACAAGATAATGATGCTTCCTGTCACCACTTTATTCAACATGTGAATTAAATACCCTAACCTATAAAATAAGGCAACAAAAATTAGGAGAAGCTTTAGGAATAAAAAGGAAGAAACATAGCTGCCATTATTCTTGGAAAATATAATTACATGAATAGAAAATTTTTTAAACTTATAGTTAAAATTATTAAAATTATTCTATGTTAGAATACAAAGTCAAAATACAAAAGTTAGTTGTATTTTTACACCACTAACAACAGTTAAAATTTTAAGAAATTTTAAAAGGTTCATTTTATTAATCCTGAAAATATTGATTCACCCAAAACAATATCTTAATATTCTTAACAAGCGAATACAAAATATAAATAAATAAATAAGAAAGTAAATGTGTCTAATGGAAAGGCAATTAGGCCTTATTCTATCATCTTTTCCACCGTTATGTACTCCAAGCTGAGCCACAATAACTACAAGTATTGGCTGAAGATCTCATGCTAATTCAAATTGTCTCAGGTACTTTGGGGCCAGAAAAATGGTCAGAGTTGACTCTTCTTTACCAATAGCTTGTAGTCATTTTACAAAGATAAATCTACTGGCAGAGATGCAACCAGTTGTAAACAATGTCAGTTTCATTTATTCATAAGGGCATTTGGTCATTAACAAAAAAATATCGAATTCCTGCCAACCATGAATCTAGTTTTTTTTTTTTTTGAAGACATTTAAAAAATAAAGTTGAGTAAGACAGAAATTCTGCTTAATATTAGATCAGAAGAGTCCAAAGAAGAGAGACAGAGAACAAAGCCTGAATGATAGCAGGGAATGTTTTCATGGAGGACTAAGAAAGTTAAGCTTTCAATGGTGGAGACGATTTAGATATAATCAAAGAGAAAAAAATGAGAATGACTATGGTGTGGTCATGCATTTAAATTTAATTTAAAAAGCCTAGCAAAGGAGTCTAGAAGAAATTCAAACAGTACAGCAGTGGGGTGAATTGTGGGCTTTTTACACATAAGAAATGTCAACGTGCACCTATAATTACTTTGACTTTCTATTTCCTAGAGTTGACAAGTATTCATTGCATATCTATTTTAGGTAGATGAGCACAGTGGTTAGAAGCATGGATTCCAGGGCCAGACTGCCCAGATTTGAACCTGCCTCCGCCACTTACTAAAAGTAAGTGACCTAGACACTTTCCTTATATGGAAAATGGGATAATAATAGCATTGCTTTATAGATCTTTTAAAAAGCTAAATGAATTTACCCACATATGATTAGACCAATGTCTGGCACAAAATAAACACTATTATAATTTAGCTATAATAATTATTACTACTATTATTCTATTTTGTGTCCAAAATTACCTTTAACGCTGTGGTTGATGTATTTTTTTTAAGTTAGTATCTGTTTCTCAAAGACCTTATAATTTACCTGGGGTTATGGGGATGGGAGGAATTTTGCCACAAATGTAAATGGTACGGATACTTAATATCATGAAATAGGTGTGTCAAAAGAAATGTTCAAATACATTGCAAAGAAAAAAAAGAAGGAAAAAAGAAACTATAACACAGAACAGAAAGTATAATCCCAAATATCTTTTTTTTTTTGAAAGTACAGGTAGGATTCCTGCAATTCTAGGAGATACTAGCTACTTCCCTGGGTATTGGGGTAGTGATTATAAGTGATTTTAAGAAGCATTATTGGATTATAAATTTGAAAAGAGAAGCAATGGGTGTAATGGAGTTCATTGGATCATAAAGTGGGTAGATATTGCAGCTAAACTCTTGCCTGTGCAACCTTAAAGGAGTTTTTGTCGTTTTCATTTGTTTGTTTTGATCTTTCTCGGCCTCTGTTTCTTTATCACAAAATGGCAGAGTGCCTGGCAACTGGTAGATGCTTTGCATGCAGTGGTTTGCTCTCAGAGTAAACTAATTTTCTCATAACATTCATCGCCAGTCACACACAATGTCGCTAGAAACCCATGTCCATACCATTGGCTACTCAGTGTGGCCAGTGCTACAATGTGATCACGTTGATCTCAGACATATTTGTAAATATTCAATGATGTTCAAGGCAGCAAGAGAGCATTCGTTTCCTCATTCATCTGGCAAGAATTCATATTGAATACCTGAACTTGCGGTGCTAGGTGCTGGGTGTAGACTTCATAGACATCTAATTTGTCAAAGTATAAAGTTATATTTATTTTCATTAATTTATTCATTTAATAACTATTCACATGCTAAGCAATGAGTATGAAATTAGTTTATCAATTTATTTCTTCTAGCTTCTTATAGAAACTACATTTGGTTTTGCTCATGGTTTCAAAAGGAGATCTAAAATTATATTTACCTTTGACTATAAATAACACTGGAATAAGCACAAGTCAAATAAAGTCCCACTGATCAAATCCTAGCAGCTCCTACATGACATTTCAATCCTTTCATGCTGTTTTTGAGCTATTTGAGTTGAGGTATTTTGGGTCTGCTTATTTTAAAAGCCCAGATCAAATGCTGTCTCATATTTTGTCACAGGTTCAGGCAACACTGGAAGTTTTTTTTTTTTTTTTAAAGGCTTTACTTTAACCCAAAAAGCTCTTATTTAAAAAATAGTCTTAATGCTAGATAATCAGAACTTAAGTGAAGTAAAAAAAAAAAAAAAAAAAAAAAAAAAAAAAAAAAAAGACGTATAGAATCCTTAGAATCTTTTTTATTCACAACAGTTATTCAGACAATAACTACTTCTGAAACTCACATGGAAATAGAAAGATTCAAGAAATGTTTCTCTTATGAAAAGTTTGCCATGCATCTATAAAAGTATCATTCACAGACTTGTAAGAACAAAGAGTTTAAAACAATCTAAATATGTAGTAATAGAAGACTAGTTACATAAACTGTTGTATTTACACAAAACAATATATACAGTCATTGAAATATAGCAAAATATTTAATGATATGGGAATTTCTACAAGATAAATTGTTATATAAAATTGGGTTACAAAATAATATTTATAGGACGTTTCATCCTTACCATTTAAACCCAGCTATTTTTGTCTTTGTGGAAATTTTTAACCCTGAAGATGTTTATAATACAAAAATTTTGATCAGATTAGACCAGTAAGGATAAAGTTTTCATCAAGAAATTAGTTCCCAAAGCAAATACCACTAAGCCAAATTATTTTCTTGATCAAAATAGTACAGTAACCATTTTCAATATTTTTTGAAATATTCAGTTGTCTTCTTTAATTGAGATTATTTTATTAGCATTATTTTCCATTTAAATTATAAAATTATGATTTATTCATCAATAAGGACTTTTGTCATTATCAACTTTCATTGATTCTTTTCTATCCCTGTGAGTTTTCTTTTGTAGTCATTATTTCTACCAAGTTTAGTATTCCTAGGTGAAATTTTGCAGATCTAAACATTGTCAAGGAAATGTTATTTTTTATTAATTTTTATTCAGTATCAAATTTTACCATGTGCAATGTAAGTATTATCAGTTTTATTCCATGGAGATTATTTGTACCAGTAAGGTTTAATACAAAAATTATATTTATTTCTTAGTTTCCATGTGACAATTGTAAGCAATTTAATCAAGAGAAAGAAAAGGGAAGTCACAAAAGGGAAAGAAGATGAGTGAATGGAAGAGAATAGGTGAAAGGAGAAAACAAGAAAAATAAGGAAAGAGAGACAAAAAAGTAAAACATACAAAGAAAGATAGGTCAACATATCTGGACAAAAAAATGAGACCAAATTGTGGGGCTGGATATTACTAAAATATTACTTAATAATGTTATCTCTTCAAGCTTAATCATGTCAGTGCTTTCCTTTGAGATAAATTTTCTGAAAGACTCCTGAAAAACACTCTTTTCTTACTTTCAACCTCCCTGCATACTGATCTGCAACAGAGAAACAAAGAGCTCACCATATCAATGAAAGATTTTTCTACATGACCATATAACTACTAGTTAAAATGTATAACATCTAATATTGTTTGCTCTATATGCTAAACAGTTAGTCTGATGTTCATCAAAATGACTGGATATTTAGACATTTGCCTATTTGGGGTACACAAAGGTTCTGTTGGATACCCAACATCCCGTCTCTCAAAATAAATATAGCCATCTCCATGAGATCAAAGATAAGGCTAACATCAGTGAGTAGATCAAATACTGGATATTGGTCTGCAAGTAAGGGTCAAGGTTATGGAAGTGAATGAAGGGATAATGAGGAAAAGCAAAATGAGGTACAGCCAATGAGAACAAGGGTGGTAGTCCTTAGCTGATGTATTTACTTCTCTGGGCCATGCTGAGAACCAGAAGAGTTCTTGGTTTCTGCTCTTCTTTGTCCCAGTTTTCATGCATTTACTGCACCAAAGTGTAAAAGACTAATAATATTCAAATCTCTCACCCCCTTTCTGAAAGCATGGACTTATAAAATCTTATATAAAAGCCTAATTTTTTAAACCAGGAAAAGTCAGTGTTCCGGAGATATAATGGGCAATGGATGGAGTGGGTTTGGGAGGATGGTGAATCCCACACATTCAAGTACCCTCATCCTCTCCACACCAAACAACCCACAGTGACCTCAAAAGGAGTCCCACAGAACCCAATTTGCACCCCACTATTTAGATTTCATATGCTGTATTTCTAGAATCTTTGAAGGAAAATTTTACAAGTAGGCTTTCAAGGATAAAAAGCCACTGCTTTAATAGAGCTTTGAGAGTTGAACCAGCCCATTACTCTTTAGAATTTTTTTATTGTTTTTTTCTAGCTAAAAACTTAAATTTTAAGTATTTCTTGAAAATTCACCATTGATTTTTAGTTTAGATTATTAAAAATAATGATGATGACAGCAAACAACTATGTAGCACCTTCTTCTTTCCTGATGAGGTTCTAACTGTTTACATATATTAGCATATTTAATCATTTCATCTCTGAGAAGACAATACTATTATTACCTCCTACTTAGAGATGAAGAAACTGAGACACAAAGAAGTCAACTAATGTGTCCAAGGTCATATATCTTGTAAGTGAATTGGAAATAGATTAAAATCATAATCTGATGCAATTTTCATTTACAAGATTTAGAAATTATGCTTGAATCAAATTATGGGAAAGTTTTTTAGTGATTAACAAGTCGTATGGAATCTTTTTAATCGTCCATCTTAAACAATTTCCAAAGAGTCACAGAACTTAATTCCATGTTTAAGTCATAGAAGTAATAAAAATTTGGTCTGAGTGACTCAAGATCTTTGCAGGAGTCTTGAATCTTGATAAATTCATTTTTCATTTTAGATATGAGCAATCTATGGCAAATACTTACCTAACAGAGTCTTCTTATGCAATCCATTGATAGAATAAAATCTACCCCAAAATATATTTTTTCAAACTTTTGCTAAGTGCAGGGGAAATTAAAGCAAAAGATACTACCATTATCAGGAATATAACACAAATCAGTAGGGAATAATATAGGAAGATAATGTGGCTAGATTATAAAATAATAAGTTCAGTGAAAGATTGATTAATAGTATAGGTGGGAATTACCAATGGAAGATGAGATTTTACCTGAATTTGGAAGAACCTCTAGAATTTCACTGATTTACTTAATAATTAACAAATAAATAAATAACAACAAAAGCTTTAACCTTGATTTTGAAGAACTACTATCATTTTATTAATTCATTCAAAAATTAACAGCTATTTATTGACTAACAATAATAATAAGTGACCCTGTCCCGATAATATAGGAGTAAACAAGACAAAGTTCTCACTCTCTTGAAGCTAAAGGAGAGAGACAGATGATAAACAAATGAATAAATAAGAAAAGTACTGGATAGTAATAAATGACATGCAGAGTTAGTATAATATGACAGCTAGAATCTAGGTAGCTACTTCAGGTTGAATAGTCAAGAAAGACATCTCTAAGGATGTGATATTTAAGCTGAGAACTAACAGACTAAAAAGGATCAGTGTGCTGAAGATGAGAGAGAAGATCAGGCAGCAGAAGTGGTTAGTGGAAGAGCACTAAGATGTGGTGAAATTATACTTATTCACAGAATAGAAAGAGGACTATTGTGGCTGGAGCATCATAGCCAAAGGAGGAAAGTGATGAGAAATGAGGCTGTAGCTGTGAGGCTCATAGAACAAAAATAAAGTATATGTAGTGAGAAAAACTAATAAAAAAATAATAATACTTCCATGGGACAAATGTTATGGTAGAAATAAATATGGACAGCCTGCAATTAGAGTATAGAGATACCTACCCAAGACTACGAAAGATGGTATTGATTTTGAACCCTAAAAGATAAGAGGAATTAGCCAGACAAGGCAAGACTAAAAGGCAAGTTTTAGAATAGCAAATAGTTCATGACAGTCAGAGCCTTGAGTCAGAGGAGTGTGGTGAGAGACAAGCCTGGATACACAGGCAAGGACAAAATTATAACCACTGAAACTCTAAAGTTAATATTTTAACTCAGTAGATCAAACAACAGGCATAATGAATGTGGATATAACATATAATACATATGTAAATACATTAGAAAGTGGCCCCCAAGAGCCTAGTGTTCTAAGCAATGAGAGCTTCTACCTTATTTCTAGCCCCTAGAAAAAAATATAAAAAAGAAGATATTGGTGCTAAGCTTAGTCATAAGAATCAGTCCTTGTCTGGAAATGTTTTGCTTTATGTTGACATATTGTCAGTGAATCCACACTGTAGTAGTTTGTTCACTAAATATTCTGGTGTCCGCGGTAGTATCTTTTCCTGAGGGAACACTATATATATATATATAATATAATATATATATACTGCTAGTATATAATATATATGCTGCTCTGTTGAACTTAGAAGTGACCATGTGACTTGCTTTAATCAATAATATATAGACAGAAATGTGTGTTACCTCCATAAGAAGCTTTCAGATTTGGCGAGCAGTTCTCCATGTATTTTTTTCCTTCTGTTATAATGACCAAATGTTCCAGGCAGTGGCTGCACCATCAGATGACAGGGAATAGAGCAACAGCAATATGGAAAGGATTTGGTGTAGAAGAAAAATCAGCCAATAAATCACAGAGGTTGGGGGCAGGATATTTGTTAGTGCAGCACAAACTAGCCTATCCTGACTAATACATTCACAAATACAGATTTCTAAGGATGCTGATTACACACACCATATATCTATAATCCTTTTGTCAGGTGAGTACCTGGAGCTCATCCCACTCAAGAAACTTAGGAAATCTATTACAGATTTTGCACCAGAACCATGGAAATGAAGCATATTGGATTTTATATTTTCACTCTTTCCCTGCTCGTGACTAAACAACCCAGTACTAATGACTAACTACTCCAAGCAAAAAAAAAAAAAAAAAAAAAAAATGTGACATAAGATGTAGGCAGCCTGTCTGTGCTCTATTTTCACAGCCTACAGTTATAAATAATACCATTAGAAAAGCACACATTGCCTTAGATGGACAGCACAAAGAAAAGCACTTTCTCTGATAGTTTAGCAACACATTCAGATTTCATGTCACAAGGTAAAAATAGGCCTAACAAATGAATTAAACTTGGAAACTGAGCTGAAGTGAAGAACGCTGGCATTATGAAACATGCCGTAGGAGGAAACAGAGTCTTATATGGTGCTGTATTCTCTCTGCTGGTGAGCAGTATAGAAGGATGGAAAAAAGGATTTTCCTGAGAAACAAAAATAATCATCAAGAGTTTGAAGTTTAAAATATTATCCTTATAAAATTGGTAACTCAAAGGAACTCTGAAAACCACGTAGGCTTTAGCAAAGAGTAAAATAAATCTCGACAAATAGGATTTTCTTCTTTGTACTTTCAACATTAAGGGAAAAAAATCCGAAGAAAATAGATATCAAAGAAAGTTTAAAATACATAAACTTTAAATTCAGTAACTTGTGCTTTGGTTGTTGAAGGTTGTTTGTTTGTTTGTTTCAATAAAACCCATCCATTTCAATTTTGCAATTTTCAGGGCTATTTTTTTTAATGGTTCTGGTGCTTGAGTAAAAAAAGCATTAGGAGATGCTATATCTTCCAAGAGACAAAAAAATAGTTGTCGATTTCAACCTTTTTAAGTGCTGCAGTCTAAGGCAAGTATACCTCTATCTTAAATCATATACAAATAAAAAAAAATACTAAATTTGTCATCCTAAATCAAATATATGTTATTTATATCCAATTATAAATATTTCTAACATTAGATTATAAACTCCTTGAGGATAAGAATAATTTCTTGTTTTCCTTGGTATCTCTTTCAGGGCCTGCTTAATAAGTGGTCCACACCCAATAGGTGCTAAATACACATTTTAAAACTAAATAGAGTGAATTTTCTCCATCAGCCCTTCTTTACTCTAAGTGGCCTACTATCAATGAACGACACACTATGTTGATGGAAAATTAGTGCAACTTATGCCAGCAAAACATCAACAGACAATAACAGCACATTCTAACTTGATGTCTAAATCTGTGGGCCCGAAATGTTCCCTAAACTGTGCCACTAGCATCATCAGTGATTTAAGATAACTCAATTTAATCTCTTCACTGAACAGCTGAAGAACTGCTTGAATGTGCCAACAGTGCTGTGGCCATGTTGATTTAGCCAGATCTCAGTTCTCCATACATAGGCCCTCAACCCAGGTAAGGCCTTTCAAAGAGATCCAAATGGCTTGGGGACATATTGAGAGGATTCACAGCCATGATCATGAGAAAGCAGAAGACTCTTGCATTCATTGTAGAAATACGTCTGGAACAACTTATTTGTGGATAATTCTTGTGGTCAACCCCTTCAAGCATAGGAGGTATAAGTAATTGACTATACCATGCTGTTAGCAATGATTGTACAAATCCCCAACTGCCGTAAGAATGCAAGAGCTTCTTAATTAATTTGTGAGGATTTCTGTTCTGTTGCTTTAAGGCCAGCTAGCATGTTAGGATAAGGCGCAGTTTTAACGTCATAAACTAAAATGTCAATAGTTTAAAAAAAATACATTTTATATTTATTAAATTACTCGCAGAGATTTTCAGCAGTCTGGAAATCCTAATTTCAGCAATGTCCTTTTCTGTCTATAAAGCGGCTAAGCAGTATCTAAATTAAGGCAAAATAAAGCAAACTGTGGTTTACAATCTTATTCGTTTTTCAGAGTAAACATATCATGAACTGTGTATTTTTATCTAGGGTTTATTGGCTTCACATTTCATACAGAAACAATTCAACGAATATTCATGAATGCTTACTATACATCAAGTAGTGGGTTGGGTGCCAAGATATAATGATAAACAGATTAGTAAAGTATTATTAAAAATACGTAGAATTTGTTGAATGGTGCATAAGTTTACTTTCCATTTGTTTCACAGTCAGGATACCACTTCTCCAACTCCGGAAAACATGTTCTCCATAAATTAATGAAAATTTCAGTCTCAAAAACATTTTGAAATAAAGACACAACTCAGAGTTAATTTCAATGATGGTTTAGACATCTATAGAATATCATTGACAATCACCCATTGTTGATAAACCTATGCAAGGTCAAATTCTGCAGAGATCGTAAACCTAGAAGAAAGAGAAAAAAGCCAATTGACTATAGAATTCAGACATGGATCCATTTTATTCATCTATTTATTTATAAATTCAACATAAATCCCTAATATGAGTCCCTAATATAAGTGTATCCTGCACAATGCACTGTCATACGATAGTGAACAAAACAGGTAAATTACTCCTCTCTTTAAGTGAAAATAAGCAAAAAAAAAAAAAAAAAAACTATATAATTTTACTAAGACTAAGTGCTATAAAGATAAAGTAGAATAAGGTATAAGAAATTTATGGAAGGTATGGCAGGCAAAATAGATGGTGAACATCTCAGCAGACTATTTTTAGCAGAATGAGAACACGCACATTATAAGGTAACATTTAGTTTCCATTTTAATTAGAAAAATATCAAGAATGTTGCTGAAGCAAGAGGTCCACAGGAAGAAGGAATGGATCCAACACATCTCAGTTCAACTCCCCAAGACTATCCCAAATCCTCAAAATGATGCCACATCTGCTTGAGATACTGTTCATACAAGATAAACACAAGTATTTTTTGAAGAGCAAAATCAGAGTAAAGTTACAATTAGTTTCTTAGATACAAAATAGAATAATGTGCCAAGACAATAGCTTTGCCAGATACAGAATTACGTTGAGAAATTTCCAGATCACCTTGTTCTGGAAGATTTAGGTCATAGAGTTCTACCACGGTGTGGAAGAGATGCCTGTCTGTTCACAACCCAGCCATCTCTATGGTAGACAAGGGATGTGTCATAAAGGAAGAAAAAGAATTTTTTTCATTTTCCAGACACAAGATTGATGAAAAAGAGAAAAAGGAGAGGGGAAAATAGACAAGTGAACACGTGCCTCCAAATCTTTTCCATCTTGGCTTCCACCAGGAAAGGTGAGATTACACAAGTGTGGTACCAACGAGATTAACTACCCCAGTGGATACTCTGAAAGGGGACCACTTACTCAGCAGAGTACCCAGTCTGAGTCATAGTCACTTGAGGTAACCTTAGCAGTAACTTTGGTTAGGTGAAAAGCTTGAGATTTAGAGTTCCCAAGCCACCTGCATTGTCCTGTTGTTTGGATTTAGAGTGAAGTCCAGTACACCCACCATAGAGCCCATAAGAGCAAAGCATAAGACTCCACAGTAGAGGCTAATGAGGAGCCCCAGAACAGCAATTTAGATGAAGAACCTACCAGAAGTGGGGTGGTTGACATCTAAGCAGCCAGGGTCCTTTCCGGTAGCATTGCCTGAACCAGAAGAACAGCCCATAGGTTCTTTTCTGCAGACCTCACCTCTGAAAGCCAGGAGAGAATTCAGTAACCAAGACATCACTGGCCATGACCTTGGAGACTAGAAGACATTACACCTAAAGACCCCAAATCTCCTTGCCTCAGGGCTGCACAAGCTTAAGCAGCGTTCAACTCCTAGCTTACACCAAATTGATGTTAGAGACAGACAAGAGGAAATAGAAGCTCTTCGAGACTGAATGTTTTTATTTATAGCAGAGACTGAGTATAACCTGAAGGGATTATTTAAATTGTTAGATTGAGCCCATTTTAAAACATATTTTAAACTTAATTAAGTTTTCCCACAGTTCAGTAGATGGAATATCCTAAAGAATACAGATTATAGATAAAGTAAAGGAGCTATATTTCTCTATACATCTAAACTGTCATGTGATTAAATCATGAACTCTGTCACATAAGCCATATGTTTCACCCAGCCTTTCTCTGCCTGTAGTGTTGATGTACAGAGATTGCAGAAAGAGCTGCTATAAGAGACTTGAGTCCAAAATATGCAGAAATGACATAATTCTATGCAGGGTAGCCACTCATTCTATTCAGAATTAAATTAAGAAGTTACTTCTAAATCAATAAAGCAGGAACTACTCTCTGAGGCATAGTTGTTTAATGGGTATCGAAAAAAATTATCCAGAGATCAAAAAGTCGGAAGCTTGCCAATACACAAGGCCTCTTCGAAGAAACAATGCCTTCTAGAAATATAATAAACTCAGAAGTGTTTGTTTATGAGAAAAATAAATAGAAATAATCAAAGCTCTCTTAATAACTATTTTTTCTACAAATTTGTTTCTCGAATTATTTTAGTTTCTTAGTTTTAGAAGATCACAAATGAGTTCAACACAAATAAGAAATATGCTTTCAAATATCAAACTCTGGTGGTTTTTTAAAAGAAATTTAAATGTACTAACGAACCCGGGTTAGTGATATAATTGTGATTTTAAGAAATCTCCTAACTTTATAAAAGTCCAAGTTGTTCTAAAATAAAATAAGACAAATGTACTTATTATAAAGCAAAATGTGAAAACAATATAAAAATGAAGATTTCCTAAAACTAAGAGATTCTTCCTTAGAAGAAAAAAAAAACAGATTCATTGAAAAAATTTAAAAATTTCTATTTGTATTTATACTTTTTTTCAAAGTTGTGTAAAATAGATCTCTGCTAAAATAAGAAAACTTGCTGATAAAAATGCAGTTTAGAAAAAAGAAAAACAGAGGCATAACTAGTGTTCCTTTACTATTTCTAGAGTTGTTTTTTTTTTTTAAAAAAAAAAAGAGGTCTGTCATCACTATTCCTTTAACATCTTTATACAACAGCTTTAATGTGGTACATAACATTTTCTTAAATGAAATAATATATCTATCTTCTATTTAACAAATCAATGAGATATAACATATAGTTTATATACTTTAAAAAACTAAAATTTTCCTTTGGGAAGATACCCAATGAGTTCCTAAGAACCCCACGGAGAGTGAAAAAGCATGATTTGTTGTTAAATAAGCCAGCCACTTGAAAGAGCTTCCAGCTTAAGTTTTTAAAATGCCCTCTCACCCAGCAAAACTTTCCACACTTGTTAAATCTTATAACCTCCAGTAACCTTTAATACTGACAGGTGATGAATCACTTGCTCTTGCCAAAAAGAGCCCCCTGCTCCTATTTGCTGTAATAACATTTTAATATTGAACTTAATTTTCTTGCTCACAAATTACAAGCCTGTAACCATTACCTCAAGAGTGGCATCAGGAAACAAGACTGCATTATTACTGTACCATCATCCCTGAATATTTCCAATTTACTCCTTTTGTGCCAGGTCTTTGCAAAAGGCCTCATTTATTCTTAAATTCCAGGAACACAGGAGCTCAGAAAAGCTTTGTTGTGTGGCAGAGAGCTTCAGATCTAGCATTCTTGGGGAAGAGGAAATCAAATGGGGCCATCCATTAACAGGTCAATCTAGACTCCTTGTGAAACCCCCTGCCTTTTCAAATGACCGATGGGCCTTTTGTCCTTTTTGGGGCCTGGGCCTCTCAGACTGCAGGCTGTTTGCATTCAGTCAACACTTCAATTTTATAGGCCTGTGGAGCCAAAGATTACAAGACTTTTGAACTCCAGGCTGCCTTCTGTCTGGCTACACCCTCTGTTTCTGGAGCCCAAATCTTTTTAACAACTCTACAAAAACAAGCAATTAGGGTAAGGTCTGTTAATTCTCTCCTTTCGACCTAGATGTAATTACATATTTTGAATCAACCAGCGAGGAAGCAGAATGACCAGTAGCAAAGCTTGGAGCTATTTTAGAAGAGGATCGAACCCAATAAATGATCAGGAGTTCCTTAACGATGTCCTACTGTTGTTTCACAGGAAGTTATATACAATATATACAAAAAGCCAGATTTTTAAGGAAAAGAAGAAATATATATTAAAATAAGTGAAAAGAAAAAGTCAGGGAGACATTTTAAAAGGCTCAAAATATAAGCGAGCATCCACTGGTCTGTCTGTACATTGGTTTCTCCATACATAACAGCATATACTTCTCCTTTTTTTTTTAATTCACACTATTAATGGACTTCAGTCTATTAAAAGCTTTGAAATTTTGTCTAGGATATTTACATTAAATTAATAACATGATAGTATTTTTAGTTACACAATTAAAATAATAAATAATACAGGAAAATTCATAGCATTTCTTTCCAAATCTGACTTTTAAAATTTTATTTTATCTCTAACCTAAATTGTTACATACAATTATATACAATTACCAGAGTTTTTAGAAAGAGAAAAGGAATTCTTTTTATTTCTGTGAACAAATATTTTGTTATAAAATGTGATAATATCAACTCTGCACTAACATGGCATCCTTTCAAACAAATCTGCATTTTTTTTCTATAAAGATTTTGCATGGATGTGTCAGTTATACACTTCTTGGAACATAAACATTATTGGTTGTAGTAGGGCTACCAACATCACAAAGAGAACAGGGAGTTCCCAATTTACTAAAGGGGTTGTACTTCAAAACCTCATTTTTTAAGTATTTGGAACAGAGAATGTATTTTCCCATAGAAATATCGTTGTGACTATTCCATCCAAACAGGTCTGCTTAACAGCTCTTCACTCACACTCCTCCACATCCTACCCTCAAACTTGACTCAGACAGCTTCTTCCTCTTGGAATGCCCTTTACCCACCTCTCCCTCACATCCAAAGCCAACTCATTTCCTTGACAACCAGCTCAAATGCCTGCTCCACCAAGATTCTCAACAAATGGAGCTGATCACTGGATCTCCAGAACTAATGTGCTTGTCATGGCTCTTCTGCAGTGGACATTGTGGTGACTTTCCCCAATATCTGTTCTATGTCTTCCATAGAACAGATATTGTTCTACCCTTGTGGCTACCCTTATTCCTAAAGTGTGGTCTACACCAGTGAGAAGAACCCCATCTCTGTGGACCCGGATATTGGTCCAGGTAATCCAGGACTAAACCAATAGATGTTTAGCATTTTCCTGGCCACATGGACTGATTAGAAAAGATCCAATAAACACAGATCTCTGGACTTTTGACTAATGGTTGTGGGAGGGAACATTCTCTTCCTGGATTTGAAAGTTCGGGATTATGCGACTCATGTAGTTGTAGGCAGATATATTGTTGTCATGAAAAAAACCAACATGAAGTTGGCACCCAGAGGAGGGAAGAACTGAGGGATTCATAGAGAAATGGTGCCAGAATCCTTATAAAACAAGCTCCCTACGCCTGACCTACATCTGAACTTCCAATTACATAAGCCAATCATTTTCTCTTATCATTCAAGACACTTTGGGTTTTGTTACCTCCAATGAAAGCATCCTACTAATGCAGTCATTATCTTTTTCAACTTCTGATAATATTTTTGTGTACAAGTTTTATATTTTCTGTTGTACTTATGAACTTTCCAAGACCAATATCATATCTAATAAACCTTTGTATCTGTCCAAGGTGCCTAGCATGTACATGTGTATACATATACATAACTGTTGGTTTAATTGAACCAAGTAACTCAGTACTTCTCAAGTCAATCCCAGTTATGTTGGATGTTAAAACATTTATGTAGGAAAATTCTATCTTTAAATAGGATTGACAAGCACTGGATTTTAAAAACAAGAAATAATTTTTTACTAGAGTATCTTTTAGAGTCTTTAATATACTATACTAATGTGCATGGTGACAAGAAGTGGGATTTAAATATATAACATTTTTTGTTATATAGTAAATAATTTGACTTCTTATCTCTTTCTTACTGAGCCTTGAGGAACTAGTGTTACAAGGAACATATTTGGGAAAATACTTATATGTCATAATGTACCTAAACTATGCTAAGAACTCCAACTTGATGGGCTTTGAGGAATAGGAAGGAAGAGGAAATCAAGTTTTTTCAATTCGCAAAGTCAAGACCAGTCCAGAGAATTGTCTCGGACACCCTCATCCTGCTCCGTGCAGTTTACACAGCTCCTATAGGTCCCCTAGGAACTGACTGCCTTTATGGTGATCCACACCCCTTAGCTGCAGTCACTAAGCTCTGATCTCCTGATCAAATTGCTCCCTTCCTTTGCCCCTCCTTACAATAAAAATTGGCTTTCCTTCCAAACATTCAGGATATGCAGAGGAAAACAATCTGACAAAATGTGTCACCTTATATGTGAAAAGTCAATTATTCAAATCTCCAATTCCTACAGATATTATATTTTTAAAAATGTCTATTAACACTGTTCCCTCAAAATATTTCTAGGTTGCATAAAATGAATGTCAGTATTATAAAAAGAAGTATAGAGCAAACATTCTTTAACAGAGTGTATATAAGTGATATCATTCTATGGAAGATCTTTGATCTTTGCTGTAGAAATAAGGGACATTTCTGTTGTCATGATCATTTACACCATTGTTAGTTTTAATAATGGTAATTTTAATAACCTCTGGTCTTTACTAGAGGTGGGAGGGAGAGTTGGACAAAATAGGTGAAGGTGATCAAAAGGTATAAATTTCTAGTTATAAGATAAATAAGACCTGGAGGTGTAATATGTGTACAGTATAGTAACTATAGTTAACAATACTGCACTGTATATTTGAAAATTGCTAAAATAGTAGATTTCAAAAGTTCTCATCATTAGAAAACAAAAATTGTGATTATATGTGGTTGTGGATGTTAACTAAACTCATTCTGGTAATCGTTTGGCAGTATTATTTTGTACAGCTAAAACTAATGCAATGTTTTATATCAATTATATCTCAATTTTAAAATAATAGTAGTAAATTTCTCATTTGGTAGGCTCAATCATAGCTAATAATAGAGTCCTAAGGGATATTCTGTCCCAGTCTCCTAAGGTTGCTTTATTTCTATATTGGTTTTCATTGCAAAACAAACCACTCAAAAACTGAATGGCTTGGAGGAAAAAAAATGGCATAGATGCTAGAGGTTTGTTCATCCTTCTGGTGACCAAATCAAGGTTGTAACAGAAACAAGGAGAAACAGCAAGGAAAAATCACCTAGGGTCTTGATGAACAAGCCATACACCTAGGGAGAAATCCAAGAACTCACCCTGCAAAGGCAGAAGGTAGATTGGGGCGAGGACATAGGGCTGCCCGGTCTCGAGTGGCTGAGTGAGACAAAGGCTGTGGCAGTGGCGGAGGCAGACACCTCTTAAAGGGGCTGCAACCACGAGCAAATTTCCGCAGTGACAGACCTGCTCACTCTGAGCACCAGTGCCGATGCGGCTGCACACAGGGGGCACCAGGAACTTACAGGGTGACATTGTCGGAGCAATGGTCGAGTCAAGACTTGCTCTGCACAGAAGTGTCAGGAGTATCCACTGTTCCCTATTGAGCCCTCCCCATTACCAGTGTGCCGGACACAGCACCGCCATAGCCATGACATCATCAAACTGAATAACAGAGGTCGATTTGCCCAAAGAATTCCTGCCTCCCCCAACTAAGGGCCCCAACCAAACCACATCCAGGTATATCCTCAGCGTATCAGATGCTCATTGCTGAGCAGTGCCTAGACTCACACTGGAGGTCACTAGCCTCAATTTCTGATGTGGCCTTCTGAGTCAACTATAAGCACAGCATCTGTGGATTGCTTGCTGAATCTTAACAGATGGCCCCGGAGGGGTAGAGGCTTGGGCTAAGTTTGGGCTGCAGCTGAACCCTTCTCAAGGCTGTGCCACTGGACACCTACTTCACAAATCAACACTAATAAGACCAGGCAACTCAGGAGCTTTGCTTAGTACATAGAAACAGACACAGAAAGGCAGCCAAAATGGAAAGACAAAGAAGCAGAAACCATATGAGAGAACAGAACAGAGATCCAGGTATAATAGGGTCAGGTCATCTAACAGATGCAGAGTTCAAAACACTGGTGATGAAGATGCTCAATGAAATTTTAAGAAGTATAGATAAATTCAGTGAGATAAAAAACATAAAAATGGAAATGGAAATTATAAAAGGGAACCAGTCTGAAATAAGGAACACATTATCTGAGATGAGAAGTATATTAAATGGAATAAACAACGTGAATAAAGAAAATGTCCTATTTAGAAGACAGGAAAACCAAGAACATGGAATCAGAATGAAAGAGATAAGATACCGAGACTATAAAAATAATTTAAGGAGCATATGGGACACTATTAAGGATCCAAATATCCATCTGATTGGCATAACTGAAGAAAATCAAGATGTTGAACAGTTTTTTGAAGAAATAATGATGGAAAACTTCCCTAACCCAGTGAAGGAAATGGGCGTAAACTCCAGGAAGCTCAGAGTCCCCAGTAAGATGAACCCAAAGAGGCCCACAAGAAGACACATTATAATTAAAATGCCAAAGGTTAAATACCAAGAAAGAATCTTAAAAGCAGCAAGAGAAAAACAGATAGTTACCTACAAGATAGTACTCATAATACTGGCATCTGATTTCTCAAAAGAAACTATGCAGGACAGAAGGACTTGGCACAAAATATTCAACATGATGAAAACCCAGAATCTACAACCAAAAATACTTTATCCAGTAAAACTATCATTTAGAGCTGAAGGACAGAAAAAAGAGCTTCCAGACAAAAATAAGCTAAAGGAATTTATCACCACCAAGCCAGCATTACAGGAAATGTTGGAGGAACTTCTCTACGAAGAAAAAAAAAGTATCAAAAACAGTAATAAAAAATAGTAATCAAAAACAGATTCACAAATATAGTGGACAATTTGGTGACAGACAGAGGGGAGAGTGTTGAGGGGGCTGGGAGAATGGGGTAAAGGGTTAAAGAACTATAAATTAATAGTTGTTAGATGGGAAGCATAGATGGAGAATGCGGTTAGCATTAATATGATGGCTGAGTGGAGGGCCAGGGTGGGGAGGAAGCAATTGGGGGATCATCTAACCAATGTGCTGTATGCTTGAAATTAATTTGAATAAATAAATTAAAAGAAAAAACTGAATGGCTTAAGGTTTTTTTTACCCAGAATCCTTCTGACCCACCAGTTCCAGCACAGTTCCTACAATCCTTCTAAGCCTTTTGGTCCCTGACCCATAAGCCCAGCCCTCCTGAGTCCCAGGAGCTGCCTCAGTCCCAAGCCATCCTTGGTGTGCTCAAGCATGCCCTGCTTAGTGCTGGCTTTGTTCTTGAGTCACCAGAGATTGCTCTGTCCCAACGAACATGGGAGCAATAGTGAGGAACTTGGAAAACCGGGGTGAAATGACCATTTCTTGATTTGATCTCCATTCACAGTCAATGACATAATATTGGAGAGTACTTCTTGGTAGAGTTATGTACCAACAACATTTGTGAAGGTAAAATGGAACATTTTTTTCTCAAGACATTGATGTGATTGGACCTAATATTATAGAACATCTATTAACCCAGGAAGTCAAAGAATAAAGGGAGTTTCCCAGCTTCACCTGAAGGAAATTACAGCCCAAGAAGAAATGAAAAAATTCACCAGATTGCATCTTTATTTTTAATTCTTTCACTCATGAGCACCATTAATCTAGTTTACGAACTTGACCTTCCGTTTATAAACGTATTGCAGGTGCCATCTGATTTTTTGAAGGTTTTTTTTTAGCTTTTGATCCCTTTTGCTGTGAGAGGGAGGTGAAACAGCTTTAGAGCTTCTCTATAAATCCACGGTACCTGTATATCACTCTTGACTTCTCTTTCATCTATTAAATTTCTTTTCCAACAAGGACTTTTTGTCTTACAGTAGTTTTACAAATTTTATATTAAGCAACAATATCAGTAACACCATTTTCTGAAACAAAATTTATTAAAATTGCTTTAGATTGCTAGCTAGTCATTCAGACTGTGTGAGCATGCAAAAATAGATACTTTTTAAACACTGTAGTTTATAAGGCTTTTAATCTGGGTAGTAAATGTGATATTTAATAAGTAAATAAGTGAATACTAAATGACATATAGGACCAATGATTTATTATTTCTCTCAGTTCTTCTGGACTGGGTCAACCTGACATGGACTGAAAGATATAAGACGGCCTCCCTCACCTCTCTGAGATCTCAGCCAGAATTGCTGAGATGCTTGGCCTCTCTCCATTTAGTTTCTCTTTCCCAAGGAAGTTAGTTTAGGCTTCTTCAGAGGATGGTCTCCTGGTTCCCAGCAGCAAGAGAGCAAATTCTTTTCAAATATCTGCTGTATCGTGTTTGTTAATATCCCATAGGACAAAATAAATCATATGATTAGATTCAGGTACGAGGGGTAGGGAAATAAACGCCCCTGTTTGTTGAGAGGAGTGGCAAAGTCACATTGTAAAAAGGCATTTGTGTAGGGGTGGAAGGAATCGTCATGGCCATATTTGCAGGCCATCTACTTTGCTTCCACAGTGGAAGCTGAGATGAGCAGTCCCAGCTGAGCCCTGCACGAGTTGCTGACCCAAACGATTGTGAGCAAATGAATGCTTGCCACTTAGGCCACTAAATATTGGGAACATTGGTACTACTGCAAAAGCTAACTGAAACATCCAACTCACCGATGAGGAGAAGGAAGAGGGTTTAATGAAACAATCACAAAAATGAAACACACTTTTGATTAAGAAACATTGTAGAAGAAATAACCATGTTTAATATTAACCATCCTTAAAATGACATATTAAGGCCAAACCATAAGCAATGCATTTCCATATGAAAGCTCTTAGAATTCATAGACAGATTCTAAGGCAAAGAAAAAGCAGGAAAATAAGAGAAGCAAGCAATTCTGCTCTAAATTTCAAATTTAAAAGGAAACACTTTCACTTATCTCACTTACCACTACTCAAACTGCATTGCCAAACTAGTCCTGTGTCAAAATGTAGCAGTGTACATGCTGATACGGAATTTAGGACACCTGGATTTTAGTTTTTCCACAAACCAGCTCTTCGCCTCAGATAAATCATTTGACCCATCTGGGTCTGTGCTTTCGCAACTATTTATTGAAAGTGTCAGACTAAATGACCTTCCCAAACGTTACTCTTCTGAAAATTAAATAACTGATCCAACCTCATACTTCATATTGGAAAGCCAGTCAGTACAGATAGCATTGTGGTCAAAAGTATGACCTTTGTTATCAAAAAGAACCAATTTCAGCTCTAGCATAATAACTGACTAGCTGTAGAATCTTGGGCAGTTGTCTTAAATTCTCAGTCTCCTCATCTGTAAAATGAGAACAATAATTGTATTAGAATCTGCTAATTATGAGATAATGCATATCATATGTTCAGCATATGTTTACTTTAGCAAGTGCTCAGGAAATATGTCTTTATGTTGCTGACAAGAACCTAAACCTTGTTTGTTAATCTTGTAGATACTGTCATAAAATACATAGATACTGTCATAAAATACATAGGTCAGGTCACAAGTCCTCAAAGAAATCCTAAAGTTGTTCCCATCACAAGTCCCTGCACCTCACCTCTGCTTGCATGTCCTGGGACTAAGCAGAAGTTAAAAGCCCAAATCAATGGAACATTCTAGACCTACTGCTCTCTCTGCCCAGGCTGTTTTACTTCCCTTTTCTAAAACTCCTAATTTCAACTCTGAGAAAGAAAAAGAGATTCAGGATATGAGTTTTAAGAGAGGAAAAAGCAGGCTTATGCGAACTAGCTCTGGCTTCTTCCCTAATTCATGGAGAAAATCCTAGTCCCAGTTCCCAGAATAAAGAATGTCTTCCAGCCATCTGCCTGAAACAAGATACTCAGTTTAGCCAGGAATTCTGGTCTCTCCATTTTTTCCCCTCATGTACAAGGTATCAAAAAATAAATTTAAAAAAAAAGATACCTATAACATTAAAATATTTTTATTCTTCAATGAAAAACAACTATATGCATTCACAAATGAGAAGTAATAGTATATTTAGGCCAGATGAATCTGCTATTTACTATTTCAGGGTCTCTACTGTAATTGGTAAGAATAATAACAAATGACAATAAATGTAGGGTGTGTGTGTAGTGGGGGAATCCATCAATTTTCATCTTTGTCTAAGCCAGCAAATTCAAGAAAGAATTCATATGAAGGCAAGGCCAAAGCAGGAGAATGAGTAAATGTCATATATTAAATGAATAAATAATTAAAAGTTATAAAAAGAGGTAAAAATAAATGGATAAATAAAATGTATCTACCTCCTGCTTTGACAATTCAGTCTTCTTAATAACAAAGAAGACCAGATTCAAATTCAGCGTTCTTGGATTCCTCAGAGTTCCACACTATCACAGGGTGACATGGGGACAGCCCGCCCTTGACCCCTGCTCACTCCTTCTCCATCTCCCAGTGCCATCCGGCACCACAAGCTGCCTCAAAGGCACAGTTGAGGATAACCCAGCCTGTACATTCAACCAGTTCAAACTCTGCCTGACAGCTGGACCTTGGCAACCTCAAGGTTGGCACAATAGTCTGTGGTCAGGACAAACTCAGGGCAAAGGCCTACCTGGGCACTAGAATCAGGCCTGAGGGTTCATGGAGCCTAGGCATCCAGAAGTCCATGGTCTTGAAAAAGAGCTTGGGCTTTGGATGTGTATAACACCTTGGCCTCTCAGACTCCATGCCCTGTAAATCCCACGAAAACCAGAGTGGGACCCCTTTGAACTTGGGAACTAGGACAAGCGCACATCTTGCCTTGGTTTAAGAGCAACGTCAACCAGAACCTCTCTTCGAATCTTCTCAGACCTTAGCCCCAGGGGCAGTTCCATAAGAGAGGTTTCTCCTCACAGCTTCTCCCACAGACATCCGGCCTCTACAGAAGTTCCCTGAGTTTCAGCTTCCTGTAGGTGACATCTCTACTCCCACAGCCTTTTCCATAAATCACAAACAAATGTCAGGCCACCAGTTTCTTTCTAATGTCTCATTCCTGACATTAGTCTTTATCTGAAACTGCAGTCCAAGTTTCTCATTTTCTCCAAATTCAGACAGCTTTTTTTTCCCTGACATTTTATCCTACCCCAGGATAGTTCTACTCATTGGTCCTGCCCCCAAGGGGAAAAAACATACATATACCTAATAAGAACAATGACCATCTAAAAGTTATTACTTCTCCTTCACTTCCCATCAGAAATTAAGAGACTAGCACCCAGTTCCTTTTTTTCAATTAACAATTACTCATATCCAACTTTGCATCTTCATTCCTGGGCCCTGATTCTTTCTTAATTTTATTAGAATTCCCTTTCTTTGGGGTAATCCTTACCAATAACCTTAAAATGAAAATCAATTCAACCACAACTGCCAAAGTTACCATGCTGGCATCCCTTTCTCTGAGCCCAGCGTGTGTTCCTCACCCCTGCACACATAAGATTGTCAGAGAGCCTTCACTAGCAGCTGCCTTTCCCATCAGTCATTTTCTCTTCCTCATCCACTCCCCACATGCTTTCTCTCTTTCGTTCATGTTAAACTGTCTCTCCTTTGTCCATTTCTCCCATGCTTCTCCATGCTTTCTGATATAATTCTCTCTGTTCTAAGCAAGTACCATCTTTCAACCAGGATTTTTACAAGCCCCCCTCATGGGCACTGTGAACTGTCACCAGGCCAAGGTGTAGGGAAGACGTTAGGCAACAGGCTCATTCTCTTTCAACCATTCTTTTAATATCTCCTGCACTACGAAGTAGGATGAAACTATGATAGTTCTAGAAAGAGTGAGGTACAAAAGTGGGCCAGCTTCATAAGTTTGCATCCTGTACTTCATGGGCTATGCATTTGGTTTAATGTTCTGTCATCTTCCTAAAATTCTTAAAAATTATATCATTGAACTTTTTTCCGTGAGATATCCAATGAGACGATTGGTCATGAGGGTGAGCAGAAGAGATCCACACACTATGCCTGTCTACTGTTCTTGCCACCATTTACATAAAGTGTTGCAATGTCCCAGGAGCACAGAATTCCTGTGAATCTACAGTGTTTGGGAGTTCAGAAAGACTGAAAACAAGTACAAAGTAAGTGTGTTAATCCAAGGTTGCACAAGTGGGGATGCTGACCACACCTAGAATCACACTTTCCACTCTACCCAGAACTTGCTCCAAATGCAGAATAAGAGCAGTGACATTCTATCATATCCTTTGCTACTCCTAGTACTTCCCTGTATTAGCCACCCACTTAGCTGAAAATGATAACATAGAAAAAAGGGAAAGATAAGACATCAATGGTTTCTCTTCCTTTCAGTTCTTTCTTATTCAACAGTAAGTAAAAGGTAGAGTGTTGATAGATGTTGCATACTAGAAATAAAACAGTTGAGTTAGTTTTATGCAGTATTTCTACTGTTCTGATAGGAGCAAATGCATACACATGTGTGAACTACAAAACATGAAATGTACAATTTTGGTGATTCTATATATAGGTAAAATGCTCTTACATTTGCCTTTAAAACTGGCATTGTATGATACAAAGATGAATGGTAAAATTAGTGCCATACATTTATTATTTTTAGTGCTATACATTTAAATGCTAATGTCGCTTTTTTAGAATTGCATTCAATGACAAATTTAAAACATTAGGAAAGAAGCTGCAAAAGGAAAGAAAAAGTTCTATATTTCAGTACCTTTAACCGTATCTTTTTTCCTCTGTTTGAACTAGAGGCCTCATTTTTTTTGTTTTTGTTTTTGTTTTTGTTTTTGTTTTGTTTTTGAGTAGGCCATACATGTTATGTTGCCACCTCTGGTGAACACTGAAAAGAGATTGAGCGGCAAAGAGGCTGGGCTAGAAGAGGTCAGAGCTGGACCACAGCCCAGCAGGACATAAACATTTGTCTAAATGGTCTCTTGACACCAGAATCCCATATTCCAATATGTCCAGTACGTCCTTTTCACTCAGATTTAAACTAAAATTCTCACAATTCTCTATTCTACCAACACCACCCCTGCTACCTCTCCGACCACATCTCCCACCACTCACCAGCTCCCTTCACTCCAGCAGGGCTATCCTACTTATATTCTCCCACCTAATAACCATTCTCCCATCCCAGGGTCTTTGCATGTACCATCATCCCCTAGAAGGCTTTGTCCAAGATATCCAAAGCTCCCATTTCTTCACATCCACAGGCATCTCATCAAATGTTGCTGTACCAGAGAAGCCTTCCCTGACCACCTCAAAAAAAAAAAACCAATAATTCATTAACATTGCTTTGTTTACTTTCTTAGCACTTCTCACCACCAGACTTATCATATATTATCTATTTATTTATTTAAAATCTTGGTCTCCAATGGAAAATAAGCTTTGTAAGGGTAGAGACTTTGTCAGTTTTATTCACTGCTATATACTCATACTTAAACAATATAACTATTTATTAAGCAAATGAAGCTAATACACTTCCTAAAGTCTGAAGTCATTGAGAAAGAGATAAGAAAAGTTTATTTAATATGGAGGCATAAAGCTGGGTGAGCTTTTATATGACGAAATAATCTCTAACTTAAATCCACAAATTGTGCCTGAGGTCCAAAGTCAGGAAGCATTCTGTTTAGGTTAAACCACCCAACTCAGTCACCAAGGAGCCTGGGTTGAGAGAGGGGAAACGGACTCAACCTTTAATGAGCTGTGCAATCATAAGCAATAACTAGAACCTACTAAAGCCTCAAGTCTCTTAGCTACAAAATGAATTTGCCCTCCTTATCTCACAGGTTTTTGCATGTAATAAATGAGATAATAAATGTAAACAAGCTGAAATGTTAAAGAAATGCTAAGGGGTTGTATTTGCCCTGCTAATTAAGGAAACTGGGAGGAGAAGGGGGGTTGGTAGAAGGAATAACAGGGCTGTTGGGCCATTTAGCTAAGACTGGTATTTAGAGAGGCTGGAATGAAAGAAGCAATGCAGTACAGCAGATGCTGGGTCCTTGCTGATCTTTCACAGGGCGACCCCCATACATCTCCTATTTGACATGAATGTCACTGAGCCCAATTAGAATTAGCCTTTCACATAACATTCAAATTCCTAGACTTCCGAGAACAACCATATAAGGGAGGAACAGACAGTGTAGATAAGAGGAGAGGAATGGAGAGGCAAAAGGTTACAGAAAAAAAATGGAGATTTTTACATTCCCCCACACAAAGGACAAGATGTTTCAACAAATCCTGTAATTCTGGAAATGATTTAACTAGAGAATATTTACCCAAGTTGTTGGGCCATTCTCTTTTCCCAGCATTTCTGTGTGGGGTATTTTTTTTTAATTTATTTATTTTTACTTCCAGACCTTATTTTTGTTTTGTTTCTATTTGTTTCATCTTATATTTATTTGTTTAATTTTCCATTTCCTTTTGCTGCACTCGCTATGCAAGCTGATCAACTCAACCTGTGTCTCCCAATTTAGTCCGCTTCAGCACAGAGCAGAACTCTTCATGTCAGGGCATTTGCCTCCAACAGAGTATATTTTTAAAATATACTAACAATGTCCCTGCAACAACAGTGAGACATAGAAAATCAAATTGTGCATGATTTTTAATAAAGAAACGAAATCCATCTCTAAGGCACCTTTAGGTGCTTTCAGTGGACCTTCTTGATGATTTCAGGACTCTAGATGACTTAAACAGAACATGTTTAAAAATAAAAATAAAAAAAAAATGCTTTGACATGTCCTAAAGAAGAGAGATGAAAGTAGCTGTCAAAAGTGGGAAGCCTGACAGCGCAGCTGACAAGGGAAGTCCTGCACTCTATTTTCAAACCAACCTGTGAAATTTAGGAGTCACCACATTTCCTGATAAAGCTTTTTGGGGCTGCAGTGCTGGGAATGGCAGTGCCACCCACGCTGAGAAAAGCAAGCCTTGAAATTCTGCCTTTTCACAGGACCAAACAAAGTGCGCATTTCCTGAGTAAAAAGGAAGCAGACTCTACGAGAAAACACAGAAGGCCCCAAATCTTCAGAAATTGGTGTGAACACCACTTTTCCGTGTTGGAAACAAGCAAGAAAAGGGTGTGACGTAGAGTTTTAGTGAGTGGTATAAAGAAAAATTGGTAGTGGCTCATAAATAACTGTGGTTGTTTAAGTAATTTCAGTGAGAAAGATGGAACAAATATGATAAAGTTCTAACAGTAGTGCCTCTGATATTCCAATATCTGGTCCTCAGAGAAATGATGACAATGGAGATTTGTCTCCACAGGGAAGATTCAGGATGACTTAGCAGGGAGATTATGAGCTCACACTTTTCAACTTTTTAGTCGAATGTGTAATCTTAGTTTTTACCCTGAATCTTAGTTTTCTTCATCTCTAAAATGAGACTAATTGCACTGTGTTTTGAAGGGGTGCTATTAGGATCATAGAACAACACAAAGTAAATGGCACCTAATAAGACAACTTTGAAGCGCACATCCTAACTAAAAAATCTGCCAGACCTTGAATTTGCAGAAAGGGCACTTAGTATGAGGAAGCAAAAAGGGTTTCCTGGAGGATACATACATATTCTTGCCAATCAAATAAATGACCCAGTTGTTTCTTCCAGCTTCTGGTTGACCAGTGCCTGGTTCTAACTTAAGACCTGGCTAAGACCAGTCAGTACTTTAACCCCAATCCCCATCACCACCACTGCAGCATACCATTCCCCAATTCTGCTGTCCCAACACCCATCCTCGCTTTACACACACACACATACACACACACACTCACACACACACACACACACACTCACTCACACTCATACACACTCTTTCTCTCTCTCTCTCTCTCTCTCCCCTCTCTCTCTCTCTTTTATCTCTCTCTCTCTCCAGGCCACAGCCAAGAGCACATGCTGTGCCAGTACCCAGCCCTGGGTGACTGACCCTGACACGACCCCCCAAGGGCAGTTGTTTGACTGAATGGAATCTCTTATTAAAAATTAATTTCTGTCAAACCCGATTACATATGAACACAGCCTCATTGTGATCACTGCTGTGATTTCTGGAAACAAACATAGGCCCTACTGTTGCCAAAAGCAAGGGGCAGTTTAGGACAATTCTGAGTCTTAATCTATGAACCGGGGAGACGCAGCCAGCAGATTCCCTGAGGCTTACAAAGGCATTTGTCCCCTAGAGAAAGCTATCTGCTCCACCCTCGTCTTCCTGCTCCTCCCTGCCCCACACCCACTCCTCTACTCCCTGGGGCAAATGTGTAGAGATGAAAAATCTTACTTCTCAATGTCATGGACCCCCACACCTAATCCAGTTTCTACCACTTCTAATAGAGTGTGCTCGCCATTTGAGAATTTAGGCTTCCTCCTTTGTAAATATAGAGTAATACTGATAACACCACTACCTAACTTATACAGTTGTTGTGGAGAGATTAAATGAGACAATATATGTAAACCTCTTAAAATATAAAGAACAGGTACTCAATAAATACCCATTCCATCATCCACTGCCACCCTACCCTGTGCGATGCTGTGCTGGAACATTGTCTTCTGCAACGTTTCTTCTAAATTTAGAGTGCAAAATCAAAGGTTCTTATTTTCTTGACAGCAATGAATTTACAAGAGAGGAGATCCGAGGTTAAAATACTCTAGACCAGATTTATACGTCCCATGTATCTGTAATAAAATTTGATTTTTTCCCTCTGCATTAATTGTTTCCTCTACTTCCTCCTCATGAGATCAAGAGAAAGCAAGAGTTAGAGGTAGAAAATTCATTGTCCTCTTCTCCCTACTTTACATGTCTTCAATATTTTTACCATTAACAACTTTGACTTGGTATTACATGCTCTTCTAGTGTGAAGATCACCTAACTTCTAAAATGGGTGTTTCCCTACTGACTGAGAAAGAATAAAAAGAGAAGTAATGACCAGTGAAAATGAGGGGGGCAAGTCTCAAAGAAGGCAGGCATGCAATATGAATCAGATATGAAACGTTAGGTCACTGACTCGGTCATTCCACTTCCAGGAATTTATCCAAAGGAAATAATTAAGCAAACATACACCAATGATTTTTATCATAGTATCACTGATCATAGTGAAAAATTACAAAATAGCTAATGTTCCTCAAATAAGAAGTTGATCATGTAAATTATTGTAGGAATGTAATCAATGTAATAATTTTTTAAAAAAGAAAATAAAGTGATGCTTAGTGAAATGGAAAATTCTCTATAAGTTGTCGAAGCTGAAAAAAGCTGGTTGCATAAAAATATGGAAATGTAATTTCATTTATGTAAAAATACAATATTTATATGTATATTTATATAAGCATTTTTAAAACCCAAAGTATGCTTAGTCAAATTTTGAGTGATTATCTCTGGTGGGAGAATTATAAGAGTATTTAAAAAAAATTTTATAAACAAGCATGGTATAAATTTAGTAATTTGAGCCTATATACATTTATAATTATCCCAATAAAATATAAATTCTTTTTTTATTTTCTAAGGGTAATATAAGGTTTAATCTTTGTCACCTGGAAAATAAAAGAATAGAGAGTATGACCTAATAACAGAGTTTTAAAATACACAAAGCAAAAATTGATAGAATGAAAGGGAGAGATAGACAATTTAACAATCCAGTCACAGACTGAACATCCCTCTCTAACAATTAATAGACCAAATAGACAAAATGTCAGTAAAAATACAGAAGATCTAGACATCATTAACTACCTTAAACTAGTTGGCATTTATGAATATGGTACCCAATAACTACAGAATATGTATTCTCCTCAAGTGCACATGATAAATTCACCAAGATAAACCATATGCTAGGCCATAAAATGAGCCTAGTTAAAGAAATTGAAATTATGCAAAGTATGTTCTCTGATCACAGTGGAGATAAATTAGAACTTAATAACAAAATATCTTTTAAAAATTTCAAATGTTTGGAAATTCTAAATTATCGATAGGTCAGAAAAAAAATTACAAAGAAAATTAGAAAATATTTTGAGCTGAATAATAATGAAAATACTTACCAAATTTTGTGGGATACAATTAAAGCAGTGATTAGAGAGAAATTTATAGCTTTGAATGTTTATATAGAAAAAAGAAAGGTATAAAATCACTGATCTACATTTCCTACATTAGAAGATAGAAAAAGAACAAAGTAAATCCAAAGTAAGTAGAATAAAGGAAATAATTCAAATACCAGTAGAAATAAAGGAGATGACAAACAAATGATAGAGAAAATTAACACAATAAAAAAAAAATCTTTAAGGCCACATTTGTCCAAAAAGTTTTGTAATTCTAAGTGCCTTTAAGATGTCAAATTCCCAAAGATTTTCTTCTTATCTCTGTTTGGATGACACATGATTCTATTCAGCAAACATTCATTAATTTGCATATGTCTCCTAGGCAAAACCTTATGTGAGATTTATATTGCTTGTACCCCTAGAACATAAGCAAGTATGCATTCCCTAGTTACTGAAACACAGTGACCTAGACGCTTTCCAAACATTCACATTGTAAATATCTACAAAGCACATGACACTGTACTTTACATATGGTTATCATTAATATGCATAGTACTTCTATTTGTTCATGCCTTATCTAATATTTATTGAGCATCTAGTATGAACCTGGCACTATTCTAGGTGATGAGTTAAAAAGAGTACCTATAAGCTAGGTATTACTCCCATTTTACAGTTGAGGAACTGGGTTTCAGAGAATTTAAGTAAGCAGCTCAGAATCAGTATCAGCTGGGCAAAGGTTTTCAGCCCATCTCAAAGCCTACTTTTAAACAACTGTACCACATGAAAAAACTCTAAGACACAAGATAAAGGGACACAGTTGAATTAACAGTTATAAACCAACCATTTATAATGGAATATGCGGTGCTATATAATGGAGATAAAGACAAGTAGTCATGGGACCATGTCAAAATCAACTCCTAAGTCGGCTTAAGGAATTCAGAAAACTTCCCAGAGGAGGTGGCATTTGAGCTGAGACTTGAAGGGAGAAGAAAAGTTTGCCAAGAAGGCTGGCAAATACGTCATCATATTTAAGCCACACAATAACCCTGGAAGGGCTACCATTATGGCTCTTTCATAGGTGAAAAGACGGGTCAAGTTTGCTGAAAGGACTTGCTCAGGATCAGACAATTACAGTGGTACATGTCAGGGTTTGTGCCAAGCATTTCAAAGCCATTGGTCTGAGGGCAACCCTGAGGTTTTGTCCTCCATACCACTAACATTATTGCCCCTGGGTCTTACTTAGGCCTCAGCAGCATCATGTTGGTTAGTAACAAAGTAGGGATATACCACCAGTTCAGCTCAGCCTGACTCCCAAGCCCAAGAAGTAGGTCCTGTAAAAGATTTTTAGATTATGAGTCCAAAGTCCTGGTTTCTAAAGAAAAGAGTATCTTTAGGAAAAAAGAAAATTCATTTATTTAGGTTCATGTCAAGACTCCCATCCTTCCCACCAAAATAAATCCCAAGTGCACCTAAAATAGAATAATAAAATCCTAAAAAATGCTTATCATCACTTCAAAGTAAGGAATGGGCTCTAAAATATTTTTTGTAAATCTCTATCCTTAAATCTCACTTTTTCCCATCCCCTCCCTACAAATCGATTTCCTTGCACGCCTTAAGCTATATCAAACAAGTGGCCTGACTCTAGTTTCCCTTGGAAGGCCTGACTTGAGGCTGCCTGAGCTTTCTGTCTTTCTGTTAACTTCTGGTGGCCTGAGAGGTCCACCCACTTTGGGCCTCTCAGATGCTTCAAATCTACATATCAATGGGATTCAGTTTTCCTTTGGCTAGAATGGCTCCCCAGAACCCTACTCACTTAGGATTTCCTTTCCTGTTTCTCTGGCCTTCATGGTCAATAGCTCAACTCTCCTCCCCAGTAGGAGGGCTCTTGGGGTTAATGGTGATTGATTTATTTACAGTTCTTCTGTTTCGTTTGTTTGTTTTGATTTTTTTTTTTTCTTCTCATGTTGGGTAAAAAGCCCAATTGTGTTTTTCTTTCACTATGTTATAACTCTAGGTATCAGCTAGAAATCCCTTGACTTTTCTTCCTATATTAGCCTTTGTCTTTTAGTATTACTATAGAACTTATTACACCAGACAATCAGACTTTAAATTGACTGATCCTTAGCCTGAAAAAAATCATCCTAAAAAGTCAGAACAAAATAAGAATTATGCTACTAAATTAATATCACTAATCCCCAACATCTGAAAAGAAAATATTAAAAAAGAAAAGATTTTTTTAAAAAAGAGAAAAAGAAGAGGAAAAATGAATTAGAAAATGTTTGACTCAGCTAGCTCAACCGTACAGCCTTCCTATTTGCCCACACAAGGGTAAGGAAAGGCCTCTGGTGAAGAGAATGACCACCAGGAGCAAAAACCTGCAGTTTTGAAATACAACCACACAAAATGAAAAGTGCATTTAGCATAAAGGAAATAAACTGAACAGAAAATTTCGTGGTCATGTATAGAATTTTACAACTTTAATAAATTACAAAGAATGTATTTAATAAATGTAACTAGCTTTCAAAAGCCTCTTCCCATTTCCCAGTGGTCTCCAAAGTAAACATATCTCCCACTTGGTAGCATCTATTTCTATAGATTTAAGTTTCAGCTCTGAAATAATATAATCTTCTCTCTGGGGCAACTCAAAAATACCCAAATTATAGAGAAACAGAATTCAACCTCATTTTTTCCATTCCTCAAAGAACATGCCATGCAGAGCTGCACGTTAATATCCATCAACCAGGAAATATTTCGTAAACAGAATCTGTACTCCATTTATTCTGAGTTTACTTTAAGAAGCCACTTATCTCTTTTGGAAGGACTTGCCTTGCCAATCACCTAGTGGAAAAGGCCTGGGAGAGACACTCCCTGAGGACGTGCAGAATCCTAGGTCAACAGCTTGTGTGGTAGAAATAAACAACTAAACTATCTACATCTTAAGATCTTCCCTTTTCCTTCCAAAGACGATTATTCTTTTTAGAGCAATACTCTCTGAGACACATACGCAGGTGGAAACACATGAACAAGTGTATGCGCGCACGCGCGCACGCGCGCGCGCGCACACACACACACACACGTTGCAATGGCTCCTCTGGTACATTCTCAGAAATATGACCACGATTTCTTCTCCAGTGATGGTTTACACTAATACACCAGAAATAAATCATAATTTTGGAGATTGAAAGGCTCTTAAAAGCTATATAGTTCAATATCTCATTTCACAAATGATGACTCTGAGGCCCAGGCATAAGTTTATCCCAAAGAATTTATATTCACTGAGAATTTCAGGAAAAGATTAGACTTTATCCTTCTCTGATCTCTCACAGTGGAAAGATCAAAGGCTCTGCGACCAGATCAACCTGAGTTTAAATTCCAGTTTTGCATTTACCACCTAGGTGATCTTAAGTAAATTAATCTTTCTAAGCCTCCATTTTCCCATCCATAAAATGGAAGTGGTAAGAGTTGAAAAGATCCAGAATATACCACAATGAAGAGTTTCTTTCGGAATTCCCCTTGTCTGCCTAAAAAACTGAACCTCCCAAAAGAATTCTATTGTCATAAATGCCCTCTGAAGAAGTTTCACAACCAGAGAAGATTGACTTCTATCATTGAAGAGAAGTCAGGATTAGAATAAGATCAACTAAACCTACATTGCAACAAAACTATCATAGCTCTCATTTATTCTCCTAAGAGCCCACTGATGTTGCTAAATTAATTATTTTCCCTTAAGTGTCCTTCCTTCTCCTTCCCCAATTGAGATGGTATATATGCCCTAAATTGTAACCATCTCCTTGACTCATATTTTTCTGTGAACACCTGCAAACATGTGAATGGAAGTTTGTCTTTTCTCTTTCCAATCTATCTTTCACCAGTTTAATCCACAAGCTTCCAATCACTGAATCTAAGAAGTTAGAGGAAAAGTTTTTCCTCCCTAACAGAGCTAACGTGCATTAAGTACTTATGACAAACAAGGCACATTACTAAGAACACTAAGTGTATTAATTAATTTGCTTGTCCATGTTAATTAATTATTAATTATTAACTTAATTATTAATAATTATTTTCCCAATAATAATACACTATTATTTCCATTGAAGAGATAAGGAAACTGAGACACAAAGAGATTAACCAACTTGCTTAAAGTCAGACAGCTAGTAAGTGGGGTCATGATTTGAACCTAGCAATCTAATTTCAGGGTTTTTGAAGTCATGAAAGTAATCTCTACCTTACAAGAAGGTATCAAAGATTAGAAAGATCATCTGCATACAGCATCTAGTTTGGTGCAAATGAAGGGCTCAAATAATGTAGTTTGCATTTTTACTATTAGAAAAATGTGTCAATATGTTATTAATGAAACTAGAGTGTTTCCCATCTCTCATCAAGGATTAGAGTAGAACAAGAAATATAATCTGTGCTTGACAGTCAGTGTGGAGGGTGTTGGAGCTCCTGAAAACAGACAAGGACAAAAGAACCAGAGAACAAAATATTCATCAGGATTATCTAGCATCATCCAATGGACCTCAATAGTCCAGTGACTAAAAAGGCGCAGACTTTGTTTGGTTTCGTCCGTCTGATCACAGAGTAGGAATATTGTCTCAACCCTAATATAAACTGGAGGAGGTTTGCCACAAACTCCCGGACTCCATGCTCATCAGCCATCTTGCAAAAAGGAATTCGACTCTCCTATTATCCCTCATTCCCATCCTGGGAGGATGGTGGGCTAAGCAATGCCCACATCTCTGTAGAGGATGTAAAACAGATGTTAAGAACCTGGGCTTGGAAGTCAAACAGACATGTGAACAAACACCAGCTTCACCAGAACTTAACTGGGGGACCTTCAGCAACCTTAATTTAAACTCTCTGGATTTCTGTTTTCTCATCTGAAAGATGAGGGTTTAATATTTCTATAAAACCTACCTCACAGAATAGTTGAGTCAGCTCATGATAATAACTCTGTGTGTATTCTTTGATAAATTTATAAATTGGCTTTGTGGCTTATCAGCCATTCGCAGGAAGTCATTCGTGATTCTTTCCTTTCCCAAACAGAAAAAAACATTCCCCTACTCTTTTGAATTCCTACAGTGTTTCTTCTGGACCTTTTTTGTGGAAATAGGTAACATTACTTTCTATGTGCCAAAGTGCCAAGCACTTTACATGCATTTTCTCATTTAATCCTGATAAACACTATGAAATAAGTGCTATTATTTTTTTAAAAAAACCTACACCACCTGGTATTCCTAGGTGATTCTCCCATCCAAGTACTAACCAGGCCCACCCCTGCTTAGCTTCCAAGATCAGATGGGATCAGGCACATTCAGGGTGGCATGGCCATAGACGGTAAGTGCTATTTATCTTCATTTTTTCACATATGAGAAGAGAAAAATTTTAATGAAGTTAAGTAACTGGTTTAAGGTACACAGATAGCTAGTGATGAAGCTGATATTTGAAACTGCAAGAGTCTTGAGTCCAGAGCCTATGTTCTTAACTCGATGCCATTTGTTGCTCTATCTTTACAATAATTTATTTTTATTAGTTTCATTTCAAGGTTAAAAGGTCAAGATTCATATGTAAGTTATATTTTTATGGACCCCAGAATGTTCCTGAATGCAATAGGTTGTCTATTATTGAACACATGAATGAATGAATGAATGAATGATTATGTACCATAATTCCACTCCTCTAAGCCATATCAATCATAATTGATTTGCACTAAGTGTTTTACATCAACTGTTTCATTTAATGTTCACAACTCCATCAGCTAAATATTATTGTTATTCCCATTGTACAAATGAGGAAACCAGAGATCAAGTAACTTGCCTAAGGTCACATGACTAATAAATGACAGATATGGATTCCAATCTGGAAAGATTGATCTCACTGACCGAGCTTGAAACCATCATTTCACAGCTGAGAACCAGATTTGAACTGAGATGGTCTCATCAAACCAGAAACATATTCTATGACCCACTCAGCCAGCATCTCTCTTTTTAAAACTTTCTAAATCTTAACAGCTTTTGTCAAGGAGCTAGAAAGGCCTTTAAAATGTGAAACCTTGTATAAAAATCAATGGCAATTCAAAAATTCCATATAGGAAGGGTTTGGAAATAACAATTTTACTGGAATTGAGGTGAAGGAAGAGGAGGCAAGGATTTTTTTTTTTTTTTTTTTTTGCACTGGGGGGATTATCATAAAACTATATTTTCATAGAGGAGGCTCACTATTTTTTAATCAGATTATATTATTATTTGCAGATTGCTGATAAATATTACAGGGGCATTTTAAAGGGATAATGACTCTTCTCTTTGAGATATATTTTAAATTGTGTGTTTTATGAATTTGTATGTGGACCAGTCTTGCTTATCATTTTGCAAAAGTGGTTTAAACACCAATAAAATGAAATCTCAAATTTATAAATGACATCAAGATTTTCTGGCAATTGAAATACCAACCTGATGAGAATAAACATGGAGAGGATCTCATAGAGCTGTGTAAGTGGGAAGGGAACATTTACGCTTGGTAGAGACAGTTGCACTTAATGCCCACAGGAAAAGAAGCCTACCTTGTTCTCAGGAGACCAAGGCCTCCAAGTGCAGACGTGATCCAGGAAAAGGATGATGGCATCATTGTAGACCATTCCCTGAAGAAGTCGGTCCAAAGTATTGTGGCAGTCACAAAAGCAAGCATCATCAGGAAGGATGTTAGAAAACAAAATAGAAAGCACAGCCTTATGAGTGCTTGCATACACGCACACACATATACACACAGAGACACCAGAATTCATCTGCTCCAGAACTACTGGGTGGAGTTCCAGTCATTGAACCTCAAAAATGTCATAATGAAACTGGAACATATCCAAAGAAGGTCACTTAAAATTATTAGGGTTTGTAAAAACAACAACAACAAAAACAGAAAGACTTTAAAACACTTCAGTCTGGAAAGACAAAGTATGAGAGTCGGTAGGCCAGAATCTATAAAATCACAGTGAACCGATAGAATGAACACAGATGTGACACCAAATTCCAGCAAAGCAGACCTAGAAGCTCTAGTAAAACTATTTTTAGGACAATTTAAGTTTTCAAATGCTTGTTTATAGGGCAGATAATAAAATACAAAAAAATAAATCATAACCTAAGTCAGCTTAGAGTGAGCTTAAATAGTAGTGGCTTATCATAGCTTATGATACAGTAACAGCTAAACTATATGCTCAGCCTTCAATGTCCCATGTCATGAAAGATATGTAGCAAGCCCCCTTTCACATTGTTTTTTGAAGACCCTGAGAGAGGAGATACTAGATTAAATTAACTATTGATTTAATACATATAGCATATCTGATCATTCCCAAACTGGCCAGTCAAAAGAATTACCTGGGGACCTTTTCTTAAAAAGCATATTACCAGGCCTCATATCCAGTGATTCTGATTCAGTACATCTGGGACTTAGCAACACTGAGAAAAAAATTATTTCTCCAGAAAAATGCAGAGTATAATCTGATTGGCTGGACTTGAATCATGTCTTATCCCTGAACCAATCACTGAGATGGGAAAATGAGGCATTCTTCTTGGCGTAGTCTGGGTCACGAGCTCTCCCCTATGGTGGGAGTGGAGTTTCCCCCAGGAAAGAAAGTAAGTGACTAGTAGTATTCAGTCTCTCTTTCTTCCCAAATAATAGATCCTTAATTATATTAGGGGAAGCATGTGTCCAGCTAAAAGTCTACATCTCCCAGCGTCTCTAGCTATGGCCTTTGAGTAGCTAGAGTACATGTCTGATGGAAGATTTCCAAGAAGCTTCTTTAAAATAACTGACTCTACAGGGAAGTACACTCTTTTTCCTTCCCTCCTTCCTCCTGCCTGGAGTGTGAATATGATAACCAGCGATGGAGCTCCTATCTTGCGACCGTGGGAACCAAATCTAGAACAAGCCTGAGTCTCAAATGGTCCTGTGAGGTTGCCCTACCAGGCCAAGATTTTCTGTCTCCTGACTCTTATAGAATAGACTAAGCCCTGTGAGTATTAATGATTTTCAGTTTTTGTTCTCTTTACTAGGCTTCTGAACCTAATCCTCCCTAATACAAGATTCTATAACCAGACATAACTGGGAAGGGAGGCTAGGCAGACCAAAAACCGTAGTTATTTCTATGTTCTGCTAATTCTCTTTAAACTTCATCCCCCATATCTCTGGACGTCCTGATTTTTTGCTCTCTGTTTTACAACTTGAAAAATACTCTTGTCATGCTTTACAAAAAAATTGTTTTTACTACTTCCAAAGCTAGGGTATGATTCATCACTTATACCTGTACCATCCTTTTCACATATCTATAAAACCGTTTCCTCTTCAAAATTGGGTTCAAGATTTGGTACACCCGAAAATGCTTCTAGACCAGCTCCATTTAAGTCTGGATAATCAAAAGTAGTTATTCTTTTAATTTAATCTCTTAGACTCTGTTCATGTTGTTAAACAGATTCAATCAGTGGTTTTCAAATACTTTTAGCCACAAGTTTCTTAATTCCAAAAAGCATAAGCCCCTAACGTCTCCATGTAAAGTTATGCGGGTTGGGCACTGCTCTCTTTGTTATTGTTTTTCATTGATTGACACCTTTTAGAATTGTGCAATATACAACCTGCCACAAAAGGAGGACCAGAGGAACAAAACTTAAAAAGCATTGCACGGATATTTTCAATTCATATAATCGATAAAAGAATAGTATTTAGAATACAAAAACACTGCTATATCAATACAAGAAACAGAGTAATTCAGCTGAAAATGTGACAAGAGACTTGAACAGGCACCTCGCAAAATAAAATGTCCTATGGTAAGTCAACAAAAGACAACAAGTGGAAACTAAAGTCTGACAATATCAAGCAAGTGTCACAAAAATATCGAAATAGATGAAAACTCAAATTCAGTTGGTGAGAATGTAAATTAGTATAACCACTTTGAAAACAATTTGTCATCTGAAATTGAGGGTCTATATACCTTCTACCTATTCCACTCCTTTGTATACCCCAGGGAAACATGTGCACATGTGTATCAGGGTACATGCACAAAAGTATTCTTAGCAGTATTGTTTATAATAGTTAAGACTAAAAAGCACAATTGTCTATCAATGTAAAATGATCTACTATAAAAGAATACAATGGGATGCAATGAAATAGTATCTTGTATGAAAACAATGAACTATCACTACACTCAATAACTTGGGTGAATCTATAGCCAACTATATTTTTTTCTGCCAAAATAAAAACATTAATATTCTTTTGTAAAACAATTTTATATTTTGTTGTATGGGTCAATCTTAATGATTGTTTTGATGGCATGCTCTATTGTGAACATTAGAGATAGATGAAAAAAAGAGTTGGATTAGAAGAATAATTGCAGCAGTTGTTGACAACTGTGTTTTCAAGATAGGAACATGAGATTAATATGGGGTCTCGCTAGTACTTCTTAGAGTTCTACATTCAAAAAGCTTCCATATAAGATGGGGCAGGCTGTGCTTTCCTAAAATGGCCACAACAATATTTTCCTTCCCATGTGCTCTTTCAGAATCATATCCCTCCTTCGTCTGCTCTCTTTGAACCACATAGGCCTCTGTATACAGTAGAAGTGACTCCTGAGCCTAGGTCCTTCCTAAAAGCCAATACAGTTTCTGCCTGGCTCTCTCACTTGAGATTTTACCCATGGAACCCAGATACCATACTATGAGAAAGTTTAGGCCATGTGGAGAAGAACTAAAGTCCTTGGCCCTAAACCTGGCTGAGCTCCCAGCTGACAGCCAGCAGCAACTCGCCAGCATGTGAGTGGAGCCATCTTGGAAACAGCCTTCGCTGGCGCCTAGGTAGCTACCCCACACGATAAGGCACTGAGCAGATACCAGCCTTCCCTGCTGAGATCTGCCCAAATGTAGACTTAGGAACAAAATTAATGATTGTTGTTATTTGAAGCCACCAGATTTGGGGTGGTTTGTTATGTAGCGATAATAACTGGAATAGAAGATAAAGGGACATTCCTGCTACGTTTGTCTTGGGAGCTATGTGTTCTCAAAGAGCATCTTCTATGCCTTCCTCTTTTTCTTTTCTCTTCTTGTTAGGATTTACAGTAGAAATTAAGTTAGACTTAATAAAAAAAAAAAACACTTAATAAAATTGATAGTTAGGTTGTCTCCAAAAGCAGGAAAGGGGAAGTTCTAGCTTAGATAGGCAACTTTTTTTCGGACTTGCATGGTGCTCTTTGGGGTGTCATTACCAAATAATGTGTGGTATTGTTTCTTTTGTGTGTCTGAGAGTTCATTTTTGGAGGTACGGTGATCCAAACTTCTCATCACTAAAAGGCAGTGGCTATGCACACATTCTCTAAAGATATTTTTCATGACCCAATGGGGAAGTGGATGGGCCACACTGAATATACATGTGCGCTATTAATCCTTTCCTATATAAAAAACCAAATGTAGTGCCTAAAATGTTATTTTGACTGTTGCAGCATATAGGGGCATACAAAGACTTGCCCAGTATTTCCTTGGAGGTACCAACATAAAGATTACAAGGTTACCCTTAGAAATATGCTATTGTCTTCAGCCTTTTGAGGGCTGGTTAAATCTTCAGTTGCCTTTTATTTTAATCGTGTTTCATTGAATCAGTGCAATACAGATCAAGGCCTGGATAAATATTTGTGAGTTGTTTGAACTTTGTTCTGTACCCTTAAATACTCTTAGGAAATCAATTTTGGGCTAAAGAAGTTTGAAGATTCTGTCACCAAAACTGAACTGATTCAGGGCCAACTGCGATAAGAACACAAGATGAATAAGGGTATTTGAAAGTCTGTGCGATCTTTTGGAAAATAATTATAACTGCCTGGGGAACTGCATATAAATGATGTCCAAGTAATCTTTTTGAAGGAGTTTAAGGTCTAAAGACTGATTTTTTAAGATGACTTTTCAAGAATATTTACCCACAGCTAAGCTACCACATGATCTGCAGTGTTCCATATCTCTGTTAAATCTGAAGACCTCCATGGTAAATTTCCTCATTCTTTCCCCCTCTCTCTCACTTCCCCCCACTCCACCCCTACCTCACTCTATCTCTCCCCACCCAGCTTTTCTCAAAGAGGGTCAAATTGAGGAAGTAAATTTCTCTGGGGTCAGTTCACTTGTGTAATCCTGAAATGGGAGTGTGGGCAAGGGTCAGGACCAGCTAGACACTCACTAACCACTCTAGAAATCCTTAGGAAAGTCAGTTTTGTAATTTATGTGCTCATGAGCCCAAAATAGGGCAACTTATCTGTGGAGAGGGTGAATGGAAGCTTCCAGACAGAAACAATATCTCTCTGGCAGCGTATCAGCTGGGGTCCTCTGGCTCTCTGATGATTTGGCTGCCGAATTTGTGTTTGACTTGGCAGGTCCCTTAACCTCTGCTTCCTCCATTTTTTCAGCTGTAAAATGGGGTCACCACTTCCTAGCCAATATCACGGGACTTTATAAAAATGAACAAATACCAATGACAAGCAGTTTATAACAAGAAGAGGTAAAGCTTCAAAGCTCAGTTCAACCACTTCCCATTAGGTGACTTTAGGCATTATTAGCCTCTCTCTGCCTCAGTTCCTCATTGAAAAGCAAGGATAAGAAGAGGATCTATCTCAAAGAGCTGGTTTAAGGTATAAATGATAATATTGTACGTGAAGTACAGCACTGTTACATAGTAATAAATATTCGTTGTTTTACCTGCTGTGCACCTCATTTTATCATCTAATGTATGTCGCAGATCCACAACCAGGAAGCTGGAATTATAAAAGAATCCTAGAATGAGAAATAAAGACTCATTTTGTAGACAGGAAAAGGAAACTCGAAGAGGTTGGGTGATTTGCCCAGGGCTGTCCCATTCATTAGTGAGAGAGCAAGAGTTAAGAGTTCAGGTCTCCCATTGTTGGGTCAGGGCAAGTTTCCATTTTCATTCCTTTGAAGGCTGTGCTGGTATTTCTATCCCCAGATAATCCTTTCTCTGTCTGATTTTAACCCTAAAACCAGTTTATACCATTAACCAGTACATTGCTTAAGTCTCCCACAGCCCCCACAAAAACCTGCCAATAGCCTCCTTCCTGGAAAGGCCCTCCCCAGCCCCCCTCCCTGCAGAAGGCCAGGAAAGGTAACCCTTTCTCCAAACCTGAGGAAGCCACTAATGGGGACAGCAGGTGAGGAGGGAGGCTGGGGAGCTGCAGCTGCTGGCAAAGGTTGCCCTAGTAACCATGCTGGCTCCATTCAGGAAGTGAGCCCAACTCCAAGATGCAAAATGATCTCCTTCATGCAGCTCTTACAAGCACAAAGGAACCAAAGGAACAGAGGGATGGCCAGGAGAAAGGGAGGCACAGGGGAAGGCGGGGGTCCATGCTGTCAGTTACAACCTTCCACCTTCCGTAGAAGAATGAGAAAGAGAATAGCTCTTTGAATCTTCTGGCCTGTGTGAACCGTAAAATCCACCCATTTAACATGAGTCCTTTTGTGGCAATAGAGAAAAGCAGGTCCCCCTCTGTTCACCAGCCTTGTGAAACAATATGCAGGAGGAGGGGGTTAATCCCAAACATTGCAACTTTACGGGGACCCTAAACTCTTCTCGCTAGCTCTCTTTTATTCATACTGATGACAAAGACCATTTGCTACCAATTTATTGCAAACTTTTTTTTCACAGCTTGAGCTGTTTAAATGCAGGGAGCTCCCTCTCCCCAAATCGCTGTCAGACACTTGCTGAATGGGCCAGGCTCAATTATGTTCCTTCCACAGGTTCAGCTCACACTGTGACCCTGCATGGCTTCCTGCTATTCATATGTGTTACTTCCCCTTTGTGGTAATGGCTTGTGGCACTTGGCCAGAAAACATTATTAATTTCAGAAGTGGACTGACAAACAACAAACCCACAGTCAAACGAGAGGAAGTGCTGGGGAGGCCAGCTGTCGACTTGAGCAGAGCCATAGGAACTCAATGTATGCAAGTTCTAGGAGGGAAGGAGATGATAATCCACAGAGAGGAAATGCACTAAAATTATCTACAGCCCGTGTTAAAGAAAAAGAAAGAAAAAGAAAAGAAACCAGAAAAAAAGAAAGGAGGAAAAAAGCACGCTGCTACTTGAGCTGCAGCTGGACAGGAAATTGCTAACGCTGCTTGCAAATCCCTACTTTGAACAGGCAGTTTAGGGAATGCCAGGAGCGGAAACCGTTCAGAACTGGATTAACACGAGCCAAGTTGAACTGCAACCCACTTCTCCTTTCTGAGCTCCGGCTGGCTTGGGGCAGCCAAATGGGAGAGTTGGTATTTTCTGCACCGTTTGTCTTTTATACATGCTTAGCTGCTAAGTCACTGGACAGTTTGATATGATTGCTGTAAAACCAAGGCCACTTGCTTCCTATCATGCAGATTACCAAACAACCCAAATGTCATCTCACACTAGAGATGTGGATGAAAGCTTGACTCTCTCAATACAGGTAAAGAGACTAAGCTCATTTGAAAAAGGTACAGAATGTAGGTAGTCTAGTTCTTTTGAGTTCATACACCAGCCCTTTGCTTTTTTATTTTGGCTTGTGTACTTTTGCACTCAGGACGAGAAGGAATGTCCCAAAGAAAGTGGCAGGATAGTAAGCTTTTACCTTGAAACTGTTCAAAAATAACCTCCATAAAGCTCAAAATGGTGGTTTCTGACCCATATTCTAAACCAGATAAGCACAAAGCACATTAGAAAAGGAATGGCAAAGCTTCATGTGAAGTGCCAATGTAAAATTTTAAAGCCACATTCAGGTTCCAGGGACAGAGCTGATATCCTTCACCATGTACACGAGAAAGGCAAGGGGAGACACTTCTGACTTGTTACTCTAGCACTAGGATAATTTGCAAGTAGAGTTGCCAGATAGTAAGACTGGAAAACAAATTATCCCTTTCTCCTTGGCATAGGTGTGTTATTGAATAGAAGATCCTAACAGGAAGGGAAGTTAACACTGTGACTGTCATCTTGTTCTTCTGGTACTCCCTCCCGCCCACCATCACCCCTTCTGACTATTCACAAGTATACAAATCTTATATTCTGCAGCTTCATTTTTCCTCAAGAGCTTACAATTTTTTTAAAAAGCCAGAACTATATTCATAGAAAGTTTTGTCCATATACAACAGTCTATTCTATGTCACCTTTATTTGAAACACAAGGTTAATTTCATAAACTGCACCTGAAAAGCAATCTTGGAATAGAATAAAAGATGAGAATTTTCCCCTGCTATTCCTACATGTTTTTTACAAGCCAGTATTAGTCCTACCTGAAAAATAACTAAAATGTGTCATTTCACATGCAGGTACAATTAAGGATTTTAAAACACACAGTCAATAGCCAAAATAGTTATTTATTAATAATTTAAGGTTTTACATTCTTATAATAAATTTCATCTCAAAACTTTACACCATGAACATAATGGAGCAACTTAACTCTCCCTTCTTCACAATCATATGCACTTCACCTATCAAATGGGTACCCATGCTCACACACACGCTTCCAGTTTTATACAAATTTTTTAAAAGGAAAGAAACCAACCCCAAAGTATTGCATTAGAGATGATACTCCCTGAAGAATTTTGTACAGAGGTAATATACTGTTTAGCACAGCTGAAGTTAAAAAAAAAAAAGTAAGCCCATGATTTTGGTGCCTTTCCAAGATATCCCCTTTAAGACAACACAAGCCAAAATATTTACAAAGGTAAGGCATAGTCAAACCACATTAAATGGAAAGAAAAAAAAAATCACAAGAGAGATATATAAAAGAGACTGAAGACTGCACCATAACAAGGTCTCAGCAGTAAGTGTCCATGAAAATGTCATTCGGAATTGGTAAAGTCGAGCATGCTGCAAATATATCCTTTGGATTAAAAAGAGTAAAAGTTTCTATTTTTTAAGAAGTGGTATACCTGCTCTTTCTCCCTTTGGACGATTTCTTTTAAACCCATCAAACAAAAAACAATTCAAACACTGCCAAGTGATTTAAGATCAAATATTTACAATAATCAAATGGAGTATCAGATTTGTTTTATCTATTATTATTATTATTGTTTTTTTGCAAACCGATACTACAAATACAGAGCTGAAACCTGTCTTTGGCTCTTCTATGAATGTCTTCACTGAAGACAATATAGTCAGTTCCAGATGCAAAAGGAAACAGTCATACAAGGCCCTAAAGAACACATGCTCCTATCCTACCATTTGTCCTACCCTATTTATCTGGAAGTCCTCGAATTCCAGTCCCTGCATGGGTAGGCTGTACAAGTGGGTGTGGAGCAAACCTACTGCCTGTATCTATACAGCATGTCCTGTTCTTCCAACAAGAATGGAGCAAATCTCTCTCTTTGTAATAACCAATTCCACACATTGGTAACCTTGTCTAATACAAACAGCAGGTGTCATTTGGACACCCAGGGCCACATACAAAGAAAGCAGCCCAGCTGATGCTGCCAAAAGAAACTGCTGAAGGAAAGGGCACATCCCAGCGAGGAGGGGTGTGGGCCTTTCACGTAGATTGCAGAGAGTCCACCTGGTAGACATTCTGGTTGGAAGGGGTGGTGAAGTAGAGCTGCTGGGCAGGGACCCGGTTGTCACAGGGGCTGCTCAGTCCCAGCGTCCTCTCGAAGTCCAGCAGCTGGCCCATAAAGTTGAAATTGGGGGAGATGTTGGATTTCTTCATCTTGACAATGTCATAAGCATCATTCATGGACAGATTGAGCTTCTGCATAAGATAAGCCACAGTCACGGTGACGGAGCGGCTGATGCCAGCCAAGCAATGCACCAAGACGCCACAGTTTTTGCCCCGGGCTTCATCTGTAAACACACAAAAAGGAAGGCAAGATTTCAGCAGACTGAAAAACTACCCTTTGTGAATGATCGGTCTAAAAAATAAAAAGATAAAAAATAATCGTGTGGCAGTTGAACCCTGCAGGCAGCAGAAAATGTATCATTGCAATAAAACATGTACACTGGGCACAATTACATATTTCAGATATTTTCTGAAAAGGGAGCTTTTGTATTAAGTTTCTGCCAACAAAAAACTCCTTAATGTGTGCATTCTTTGCCTCAGCATGTGAATACCAGAAACTCTGCAATATGGTAGTGAATGCCTTTTATACAGACAAGCAGATTGCAAGGGTCTATTAAATTATTCTCCAACTGTTGTGCAGCTAACAATGGAGGTATTGAGGCATTTTAAAAGAGAGAGGGAAGTCACAGGGGACAGCCCATTAGGAGGAACAGGATGTCGACATGGCCTGAAAATGAGTTCCTTTGTAATAGGAAATGCATTACAATGCCTGGAGATTCACTTCTCCAGGCTTCCAGCCCACAGTCCTTCCTGCTGAGCTCAGGTTACCCTCACTGGCTCACTGTTAACCGGTATCACAGTAACATTCGACTGCATTACAACATCTAGCATATTTATAGGGCTTTCCAACAACTAACTTTATGTCCTAAAATAACTCCTAGGTCTTTTAAAATTATAAAGCAATGCTACAATTCTTGTTTGCCATAAGTACTCCTATTCGGCCCTCCCCCAGTCCAAAGATTGTGGGAAAATTCTGTTGTCTGATTATGAACGCCCCCCCCCCTTTCAAATGACTGAATTCAAAGAGTCAAGAAACATAGCATTTCAAATACAACTCTGCGGGCTTGTCAAAAGGCACTTTTCTTAGCAAGATAAACCAGAATTAAGAACGCCCTCGGAACATTAGAGACCTGTAGTCCCGCAAATTAACAAATAGCAAGGAAGATTAACCGCTTAAAACTCTATGAATGGCTAAGAATTTTGCAATTAAAGGCCTGAGCGAGGGCTGTTAATTAGTCTCACCTATGAAAGAAATGGCCTCAGGGAAAAACTGGGACAGGTTTTGGCTCCAGTGATCCGATATGGGGATCTGCTTGTATTTAAACTCTCCTGCGTTCTCAAAGAGATTCGGCAAATTGGGGGTGACGTTCAAGATGTACTTGATGCCGAACTCCTCCAACACGTCCAGGTTGGTGGAATCCTTGGCACAGCCCAAGTAGAGGAAGGGCAAGATCTCCACGGGGAAAGAAGGCTGGCTGTTGGACAGCGGGCTGCCGTCCGAGTCCGTTGCACTATTGGGGTCTCGGTCGAGATCAGACTCTATGTCCGAGGAGGAGTCGGAGCTGATCCGCAGGCCCCCGAGCCCCAGCACTGGCAACGGCGGCGAGCTGCTGCTACAAGAGCCGTCTAGGTTGGTCTCGCAGTGCAGGGCAAACTCGGCTTGGAACTTACTGAAGCCACCTGCCAGGACGAGAAAAGCAATCGTGTAACCCGAGATTCCGTAGTAGTTTTCACAGCTTTCAGAGCCGCAGCCTGGCGTAGGAAACACTACAGCGCCCTACGAACCCCACACACAGAAAGCCAGGTACAAAATTATAAGACATTAAATATACGCCCTCCGGAGTAAAACAAACGGTCCCGCCTCCCCTGAGAACCTTTACACTTTGGAATCCGGAAACGCACAAAATGGCAACTTTCCTGAATATTTTGAGGGGCTAGGAAGTGCCAATCTGCACCCCAAAGACCTCTCCCGTCCCTCAAATCTTAATTCAAAATCCAACGAAAGAATCAGAGAAAGGTTGAGGGTATTCCGGATAGGAAGGGGAACTAGAAAGAAAGGGCCGGTGCCTGCGGCCCGGAAGAGGGTGAATTTTGCGCTGGTCTGGCTCGCGGGTGCCTGACACCCGAGGCTCGCAGCCAGGAGCCGGCTGACAGCCCCTGGCGGGGCAGTGAGGCTCAGAAGCGCCAGCCAAGTGTGGCAAGGGCACTTGCAGTCCTCTCGCCCCACCGGCAGCCCGCAGCCCCACGCCAGCCCCCCCACTCCGCCCCGCCCCGCGCGCGGGGCTCCCCCGGCACATACCTTCCAGGTAGAAGGCCCTGCAGCCCTCGTCTTTGAGCTTCTTTAACAACAGTCCAAGCACCGACTCGCCGCCGGTGTTCTCGTTCCAGTCGCTGCTACTCTCGTCGTAGAGCACGACTGTGTCGGTGCCGCAGCGCCGGGTGAAGCGGTCCCGGTCCTCGCCGCGCGTGAAGAGCGCGCGCACAGGCAGGTTGCCCTTCTGCAGGCGCCGCAGCATGATGCCCGGGATGGCCACGTTGATGGCTGACTCGATGTGCGACGACTCGTACAGCTCCTGCGGCCGGCAGTCCATCAGCAGCAGCCGCTCGTTGCCCAGCTCCAGCTGCTCATTGAGCCACGACACTGTCTTGCTGATCGCCATTTCCGACGCGAAGGGCACGGGTCTGAGCGTATCTATCATGGGGGTCGAGCTGCGAAAGCGGGTGCCTAGCAGACGCCCCTCAGGGCAGGCATAGGCTGAACGCGCCGCACGAAGCCGCCGCTCAAGGAGCGGGGTTGAATTCCACCTCGCCCTTCCCAAACCGGGTTAGCGGTAGGGGAAGGCGAGACCAGTGAAGCCGGCGGTTCCTTCTGCACCGGGATGCAGCCGCTCACTCTCGGTGTCAATGAATCTCTCTGAATGAAGCTGCCCAGACAATTTTGTTCCTCCCCAGTGAATGAAATCCAATTAATTCGGACTCCGAGCTACTGGGGAGGGGGAGTCCGGCGGCTTCTAATCCCTCCCTCCAAGGTTGCACCTCAAATCCACCCGTGCGTCTTTCTCCTCCGATTATTTAAGCTTCGATTTGCTCACTCTCCCTTGGACTCGGCTCTCGCACACCCCCTGCGCGAGGCAGCTCCTCAATGGATACAAACAGCGAGCGTCTCAATGGATACATTCCCCGGCCAGCCAATGAGCGCGCTGCGGAAGGGGCTGTTGCCGTTGGAGACGGGCCGGCTGGAACAGGTTGTGTTGATGAATTGTTAATGAGTTTGTCATTCACAAAAACGGAAAGGAATTTCCGCTCCGGATAAGCCCCAGTGCAAACAAGCTGCAACAGCGGGCTCGGCGGGAGGAAGGAGAAAGAAGAGGAGGCGGCGGCGGTGGAGGAGCAGGGCACATAAACCAGGGCACTTCAGTTGTCTCATGTTTCCTTCTGTTGAGCGTTCACACTTTGCATCGGAACTTTTGCGCACAAATGGTGCAATTAGCAAGCACAAAAGCTCTTGTTCGTGACGCCTGTGATCGCAAGCTAGCTGTAGGAAAACTTGTGCTGACTTTTTTCCCCCTTTTTATTCCCAGTAAACTCGTTTGGACTGGAGTTCGCCTTACCTCCCCCCCGCCCGCTCGCCCCCTTTTAGGCAGTGTGGTATTTGTTGCCAGTTTAAAAAGCCCAGCTCTGTTTGCTCTGATGTTCTTTTAGCCGAGGCTGTGTTGGGGCTGCTGGACTGTCTGGGCTTTAGTGCCCGATGAAGTGTTAAATGCTAATTCAACATCTTTCGAAACAAAACAGGATTTTGTTGAAACATTTTTAAGCAAACAAACAAATGTCTGTTGTTCAGATAATAGGAAGGAAGCTTTTTTAAAATAGCGTTTTAATTATTTTTTTTTAACAGCGGAGACTACAGAAACTGATGTTTTTTATTCCCCAATAGTGGCGTGGGGCGTTAGGAGCCATAGTTCCGGGGACCCAAAATCCATCCCCCCCCGTTCCGTCACCCACCGCGCGCCGCGGGGTGGGGGTCACGCTCGTTAATCATTTCTGGGCTACAAACTCGGCTTCCGACAGAGGAGACGGTCTGGCGGGGCTGCCTGGGCGAGGTGCATTAGAGCGCGCGGAGTCAGCCTTGCTGTCCCCACCATCGTCGAGGCATGGGGAAGTCCTGCCGCAAAGCCTGCAAGCTGCGGGGCGATTGGTTACTGTAGACAAGCATGTCAGAGGAGAGCCTTCCCTACCCCCACCCCGCCCCCATCTTCCCTTCTGGAACCGCAGCCCTCCCCCCACCCCACGCGGGTCGCCGGGCACTCGCGGATCAACCGCAGCGTCTGCGCGTTGCACTCCTTGCCACACGGCCGCCACCCGCGCCTGCACGCTCAGTGGCGCGGGTGTTGGGCTACCCCGCGACCCGCAAGGGTCCGAGTGCGATACTGTGGGCTCCGTAGCAGCCCAAGGCGGAGTGAGGGAAAAAGGAGTGCCTGCCGGGATCCTCTTAGCTCTCAAGGGGGCTGGGAGTACCGGGGAACGTCTCTGCTGCTCTGCAAGGACAGCAGGTAATGAGGGAGATGCTGGCCAAGAGCTTGGCCAAGGCGTGCCGCGGCGCGGGGCTGGCGGGCCTGGGACCGATGAAGGCGTGGCCCGGCTGGGGCCTCGACGACAAGGAAGCGCGTTCCCAGCGCGCAGAGCCCTATTGTTATATAAAAGTGCCGGGACCTACCCCTCCCGAGCGGAAAACCACCTGTGTGCGGCCCGCGCGGCGCTGGGAGGGGGGGAGGGGGGGACGCTCGGCCGGAAGGCACTGGCCCTAATCCGGCCTCCCTCCCTAACCCCCGGCGGAAAGGAGGCTGCGCATTGTCCTGCGGCCGCCAGGGAGGCGGAAGCGGGGGCAGTGGCCCGGCGGGGAGCGGCTGTTCCGAGCGCCCCTGCGGGCGCTCTTCGCGCATCGCGAATGTAGCGGAGGGCACCTGAGGCCGCGGGTCTCCTTAGCCAGACTTCCGCACTCACGGGCCTGCAGACTGACGCTCCCGTTTCAATTTGCATTTTAGTCACCCGCCTCTTCCCCGCTTTGGGGAATGTAGGCTAAAAAAAGGCGGCTGCGAGGCTCAGGTTGCCAATTTTGGAGCTCTGCTGCAGGCATGTCGCCCCGGGAGGAGCGTGTTCCACGAAGGTGGGGGTTGTTGCGCTCCTCTCTTTTCTGCGCCTTTTGGCATGCTTTGGAACAAAATTCCCATATTTTACTAGATATTATCCAGTTCCAGCTGGAGGAGGCCTGCGCTGGAGTTGACGCCTCCGATTCGCCCCCACCTGTAACAGAAGTTCCCACCCAAGCCTTTCAGTTACAGCCCGTGAGGCGAGGAGGGGAGGTGCAGGATCCCCCGCTGCGATGTAAGAACAAAATCTTTCAGCTGGGGGGGGGGGGACCTCCCGAGGAAGAGACAGGGAAATTGGTTTCTACTTAGCTTTTTTTAAGTGCAGTTACCTGAATTTGGGCATACATTTTGGAGTAATCGCAACACTTCTCAGACCTGAAGATCGAAACATTTAGTTTGACCCGGGTTTCTAAAACCCTCTCTCAACGAAAAGATGGTCTTAAACACACTTGATAAAATGGCTTTCCGTGCGGCTTAAGAGCCTCTGGAGTGGGGCAGCCCGTGTTTAAATTGTGCTCCTTTCGCTTCCTAAGCATTCAACATTGGTTTGATCATCTTACTGTTCTAACCAAAGTCTTCCACTTTGGCATAATAAGATAATAGAATATCTACGATGATGGATTTGGTAAAGTGAAATGTCCTAACGTGGTGTTGGTGTGCTGTTAGCTGTCGATATTGTTTTTTGTCGTTCTGAATTCCAACCCTGCATAATAATGGCCTGACTTCTTTCTACTCCAAAGATGCCCTTTGAAAGCTGCCTAACAGCTCAACTGGAACTCGCTAGTCTACAGAGAAGCTCTCTGAGGAACTGCCCTCAGCAGTTTAATCCATCCCACCCAATTCAGTTGTGAAACAAAGTAGGTGCTGTTACAGACTAGGTTCAAAATCCTTTAACACAGTTAACAAAGTACCCAGTTAGCTTTCTAACTTCTCCCTAAAGGGTTCTTTAAAAAAAATAAAAAAAAAAAAAAACCCACCTCTTTTCTAAAACACACAAAACTGATCTAAAAGATCTAAAAGAATGATAGGTATTGGGCATTTACTACATGGTAGGCATAGTCTTGATTTCTGTGTTTGTATGCATAATGTAGAACAGTCCAGAAAACCCATGTAAATTATCCCCATTCAGAGATTAAGAAATTTGCCTGAGGTCAAGCAGTAGCAAATGGTGGGGTCAGGATTGAAGCGAGACCTTTAAGGATTAACCACATGCATGTAATACAGAGTCTTGGAGAGACCATACCATGCTGCGCTGTTCTCTGCGGGAATTTGAAGGATTAAAGTCTGCATTTTGAATTTTGACCACCAGCTTAAAATGTTCTGTTGCACCTCCCCACAGATGTCAAGGATAAAAATTAGGCTTATTTTCCTGCTCCGTATACATCTAGTGGTTTTCTTTGCACACACGTCTTCATTAGTTGACCATTAATAAATTCTGCCTATCTTTCTTCCTTAGAATATGTCTTAGATCCTCAAAACTACCATTACTTATCTAGTGTGTCAGCATAGTACATGGGCCTGAGTTCAAATATTGGCTTTGTTAATCTCAGAGTCTGACAGAGGGCAGTAACTTACTAGTCTCTTTTTACCTCCATTCATGCATTCACTCACTCATTTTTTATAGATTCCAGAAAAGCAGCAGTGAATAAAACAAGAATACCTACCTTCCCAGAGCTTATGTCCCAGGGAGGACAGACAATAAGCAAAATAATAATTATATAATATACTGGAAAGTGAAAGTGCTATGGAGAAAAAGCAAGGAAAGGAATTCAGCAGTGTGTAAAATTGGAGTTAGTTTCGCCTACCTCTAAGGTCCGTGAGGATAGAGACAATCGACATGACACACAAAAAGTGTAGGGCACAAAATGGGGACTCAAAGAAGATATTTTTAAAACGCATTGCTTTATTTCTGCATAAAGCTAATTCCTTTTTGCTGATGATCCTGCTTTGAATCTCATCCTGGTCCTGTCGCCCAGCTTCTCGGGAAAAATTCTGAATTCTGAATTCTAGCAACTGGAAGAATCACAGGCTTCCTTACTTCTAGAGGCCTTAGTTCTCTGGTTAGGGTATTATTTATATGTATAGGGCTTTGTCTAAGAACGGGGAAGCAATTGCAGAGATCCTTATTTCTCTCTGTGTTTATCTGTGTATGCATGCACCAAGCACTTGTGCTTGAGTTCTTTCCCGTGTTTCCCCCTGGGAAGTTGCTTAAAAGTTCTTCAGTTATAAATGTTTGCTTGGCTATTGGTGAAGTATTCTGACTTTACAGGAATTTTCCTGCATTTCAGATTTACAAGACCCAAAAGAGTTAGCATGACCTTTAATCTCCTTGGAGCAATCTTTATGAATACAATGACATTCATTAACACATCATGTGAAAATAGTTAAACAGATTTTCAGCTAATAGGGAGAGAGTGTTTTCGAAGGTCTGACTGAAAATCTAGTCTTGTGGCATAATCAAGATTTGCTTTTAGAGGTCCCAGGAGGCCCTCAAAGTGACAGTGGCTTTCAGAACAGCAAAATCTCAACAGAATTTAACTGCATTAGAAAACTGTGTTTCAAATAGTTTGACTTAAAATGAAGGGCATGTGGGGTTCACAAAACTCATGCTGAGGTCTCCTGACAGGTGCCACAAAAAGACAGCAAGTTATGTCTGAACAGCAGGAGCTGAAGAACCCAAGAGGCCCAAAGAACTGACAATAGAAAACAGGTTCTATGCATTGATAGGCTGTGCCTGGAGAAAACCCAAAGAGCGTTTCAAACATGAGCCCCAAATTAAAACCACGACTGCAGATCCTGGTTTGCAAATAAAGTGCTTCTCAGTGGCAGCTCCACACAGCTTGCCCCAGGGTGAAGGGATGCAGGTTCTTGGTGAGTGCAGGTTAATGATTTTCCTAAAAATGTGAGTGTGGGGAAAAGGCAGGTGAGGTTGGATGGTGACTATCAGCTGGATGGCAAGCAGTGCTAGAGTCACATCCACAGTCTCATCTAGGGAGTGGTTGGAGCTTTCCTATAAATGACATGGTACTTTCACACTTTGCAAGAACGATACAACCTGAAGAAAAATGTGAACTAATGACACATTCAGACTTGACCCCAATCAGGCTAAAGTTTTAAAAATTATGGTCGTCTTTAGCTTTTCTGTGCTTGTTTTCTATCACCTAATGGTAATGCGCATTAATTTACATTCAGGATCCCACAGAGACTTTATCTAGAATATTCTTTTGAAGTCCTTAGCAAGAACATTTAAAGATAACAATGTTGATTTCTTCTTTCAGATGTTTTAGTCTCTTTCCTTCCAGCCAGAAAACATTCATTGATTCTTCCCTCTTATCCTTTATCTTCACAAAGTAGGAAACATAAAAGCTTACGTAAATGTATATGTAAGAGGTCCTCAGGAAGCTGCATCTCTGCAGTGCAGCCAAGCTCACTGACCTTTCTGCAGGGGGGTTGGGGAAGGGAAGGGAAGTGGTGCGTGCTATCGCACCTTGCTTCCTATTGTACTATTTCCAAAGCCTCAAGGATGATTCTTAGTGGGAAATTAGGCTTACATTGCCTTCCAGGGAGGTGAGGGGCTATATGTATTCATCTTTCCAGAACTTTTCCTGGTCATGTCATGAAGCCTCATGTGTTCAGCTTCCTGGGTGTTAGCCGTGCTTCAGCTGCACACAGAGCACTTGCCTTGTGTCTCTTTGTGTGGGCTATATTTCCTCTGGTGACTTTTCTCCTTCCTCATCTTGTGTTCCTTTATTTACTCAGGTGTGAGCAGTACAAATAGATATTGTGTAAGAGGACTAATTATTTTTCTAAGAAGGTACTATTTCCTGCCAGCTCATTTTTGCCTCAGCAGTCAGTAGAAATGACTGTGTCCACATCATAAGGAATGCTTTAGCTCAGTTTATCAAACTTAAGAACTCACAGACCAAAGAATATATATACAAGAGATAGAGAGAGAGAGAGACAGAAGAGAGAGACAGACAGACAGAGAGACAGAGAGAGAGTGAGAAAGAGAGTCAGTCTAAGCATTACTGCTTTAGGCCATTTGATAGGTTAATTGCAAAAGTTATATTTGGCTATACCATGAAAATGGCAACATAATGGCTACAATCTATTCTAGGCCAAGCTTTGCACATGTTAAATCTAACTACGATGATAACTCTACAAAGCAGGTGTACCATTACCACAGTTTTATAGCTGGGAAGGTTGGGCTCAAATGTCAGGTTATTCACATCTCACTCAGTCCCTTTGAAGCCCAGAGAACTGTCTTTTAGTTCAGCAGCCAGCAGTGTCTCATATAGGTAGACCACACTTTGAGACGTTTCGAATATCCCAGACAGCCAGGTTCCTAACCTGGTCAATTATAGACGTTTTCTTGAAGTTTACCTGGAAGGATGAATCAAATAGTACAATTTACCCACAAATATCAATATTTCCTAACAGAAAAATGCAACATTAGATATAATTAATCTGCTTGTCCCTGTAAGCTCAATTCTTGGCATGCACTCTGATTTCTTTTCAGGAGGCCCGAAATTGTACCCAAATCTGCCTGTATGTTTGCTTAAAAGAAAGTTTCTCTTAATAACGACAACATCAAGTATTTATCTGAGCACCTATTGTCTGTCTAGAACTAAAATGACTCTTGGGACATATAGAAATGAGTAAGGCCCTGCTGTCACACACACACACACACACACACACACACACACACACACACACAGAGTCTGATTGGGGCGTTTAGAGGCATGCCTGCGTAGCTAGAATGTAACAAAGTAAGTGTACAATAATTGGACTTGTTTTAAAAAGTGCCATGGGAGCAAGTAGAGGAATGGTTCATGGACCTGGGGTGTTAGAAAGGGTCCCAGAGCTGGTTCCCTGTGGATAAGCAGATTTCTCCCTCTCCCCCAACCCATAGAGATAGGAGAAGAAAAGCCCTCTCTAGGCTCGTGAAACAGCCAGCAAGAGTAAAGGTTGGGAGGAACCAACATGACAATTGGAGCTCAGTTGAGCAGTACCGAAGGTGCAGAGTGGCAAAGAACAGAGAAACGGTAGCTAAAAGCCAGATGGAAATGGGCTTTGGATGTCATCCTAAGGAGTTTGGAATTTTTCTTTAGGCAGTGAGAAGTCATCAAAGATATTTACATAGGAGTGTGACATGATTTCAGAATATGATTCTGGTAACACAAAGGGATGAATAGACTGGAAGGGGAAGAGAAACTGGAGGCAGAAAAACCAATTAGGAAGCAATTGCAATTGTCCAGGAAAATGATGTTATACCAAATTGTCCTGTTCCTAAAATACTGTACTAATCATCCTGCTTTGTTTTATTCTTCTTATTTCTCGGGCTAGGAAAATCTCTTAGTCCTTCTGTGACTCAGAATCCCTCCCTATTAATAGAAGATGACAAAATACTTATCTTACCCCACACAGGGAGGTACCGAGAGATCCTTGTAATTGTAGCCAGGAAAGAGGGGGAAATGCTATTCTAAATGCCAGTGGTATAATCTCTCTCCAGAGAGAGAAACTGCCTTTTACCTTTTTTTATATATAAAAATTTCAAACCTACAGAAAAGTTGAAATTGAGTTAAAGCACCAGAAATACTCTTTGGAGAGAAGCTTCTGCGAGCCAGTGCTCAGGGCCCCGGAAGTGGCATTTCTAACGCAAGGGTCCGTTGCCTTTAGTTTGAAAATGCTATTGCAACACATTTGGTTACAAACACTGTGCCATAAAGTGAGATTTTGTAAAGAAAGACTTGTCTCCCCACTGTTTTGTTTTTTTTTTTTCCCCAAACAAAAGTGTAAGGGGTGTTATTCTTAATACTCCTGCTGCTGAAATGGGGTGGGGATGTCACATAGTAGTAGGAGTTAAACACATTCATTTAAGGTTTGGGCAAAATGCTTTAAAGTTGTGCTTGAGTGTTGTCCTTGTAGCAAGGGACACCTGGTTGTGTCTTTTTACATGTGCTGCATGGCCCTTTCTGAAAAACAGATCCCCGTGTCATTGTCCAGGAGCCCATCAGAATTCTCTCCTCTTTTTGAAAAAATATCTATCACCAGTGTCTATTACAGAATGCACTACAGACTACAAGTGATTTAAATTTTGCCAAAGTGACTATGTCTTCTACCTTTAAAAAAAATTCATGCTAGATATATCTGCTGAGTTGGTGCAAGATATTCTGAGTGATAAAAAGATAAATCACATGGGGACATTCCCCTCAAGAAGCTAACGTGTAAGGACAGTGACCTAAGAGAGAATATTACAAAGGTAGCATTCAGTGTGCTATTAGAACATTATCAAAGTTCAAGATTCAAAAGGACGATAGTGTTTGCTAACTAACAGAGTCCTTCCATTCCAGGATGAGACAATTTGGACTTGCACTGGGGAACTCCACAATACTTCATTTATTAACATGAAAACTAAATGGTTATAAAGTGATATATAATAAGAAGACATGTCAGGAACACATAAAAAATACAACTTTCTGAGATACCTTTATGTAAGCAATAAATGATTATCAGTTCTTTCAAATGGAAATATTTGCAATTATTCTGATTTTTTTGTTCTTTCTTAATAGGCATTTCTTGGGAAACTTGGTGAAATTTGTCACAAAGCAACTGAGAGATTACAAATTATAGAAGAATTGCCTTTTTAATTTTTAAGCAAATTGATTTTTGCTTCAAGAGTAGTTTAAATATCGCAGCATCACAGGCTGCATTTGCATGCACTCATCCTTTGCTAGTTAGATTTCTTTACTGCAGAGAGCTCAAGGAAAACAATAAGACTCATGGCTTCACTGACAACAAAGGGAAGTAATAAAAATTTATCCATTCATTAATAAACTAATGTGGCCATCTGACCATCCTAAATTTCTGACTTAATCTTTAAAAGTGACTTAGTCACTTCTTTTTAAAACATGTGTAAGCCACAGGCTGAGAGAAAATATTTGCAAAGGACACATCTGATAAAGGACTGTTACCCAGCACAAAGAGCCTCTTAAAACTCAATAAGAAAATGAACAACGCAGTTTTAAAATGGATCAGAGACTTTAATGGACACCTCGCAAAAGAAGACATACAGATGGCAATCAAGCACATGGAAAAAACGTTCTACATCCTATATCATCAAGAAGTGCAAATTAGAACAACAATGCCATGCCACGGCACACCTATTAGAATGGCCAAAGTCTGAAACACTGACAACAAATGCAGTGGTACAGCCGCTTTGGAAGAAAGACAGTGGTACAGCCGCTTTGGAAGAAAGACACGAAACCAGCACATGAATGTGTTTATGGCAGCTTTATTCATAATTGCCAAAACTTGGAAGCAACCAAGATGTCCTTCAGTACATGAGTGGATAAATAAACTGTGGTACATCCAGATAATGGAATATCATTTAACACTAAAAAGAAGTAAGCTATCAAGCCATGAAAGACATGGAGAAAGCTTAAATGCATATTACTAAGTGAAAGAAGCCAGTCTCAAAAGGCTATATACTTATGAGTCCAACTATATAACATTCTGGAAAAAGCAAAACTATGGAGACAGGAAAAAGATCACTGATTACCAGGGGTTGAAAGGAGGGGGGGGAAGGATGAATTGGTGGGGTGCAGAGGATTTATATAGGCAGTGAAACTATTCTGTATGATACTATAATGCTGCATACATGTTATTATACATTTGTTAAAATCCATAGAATGTGTAACACCAAGAGCGAGCCCTTATGTAAACTACGGACTTTGGGTAATAATGTGTCAATGTTGGTTCATCTTTTGTGACAAATGTAACACTCTGATGCAGGACGCTGATAATGGCCAAGGCTATGCATGTGTGGGGATGAGGAATATGGGAAATCTCTTTATTTCCTGCTCAATTTTGCTATAAACCTAAAGCTGCTCTGAAAAACAAAGTCTATTAAAAAAACACAAAATGTGGATGCTGTTGCCAGATGACTTGGGACTACAGTTTTCCCATAAATTAGATGAAAGCCTTTTTCCAATGTCTACATATATTATTCAGTGTTTCTTCTTTTAAACCATAGTTATGTGTGTATAGGTAATACCTGTGCGTAGAATAACATTCAAAAGGAAAGATGTGGTATAGAGTAAAAGTCTCTCCTGACTACCTTGTTTCTCTCTCTAGAAGCAACCACTGTTAACTAGTTTGTGTGTATCCTCCCAAAGAGAAAGTCTGCTCATATACAGGTATATACATTTAATATTATTGATGTCATTAGTACGCAGTTGTAGCACACTAAACATACAGAATTGCAAATACAGATTTTTCACTGAACACATTTTGGAGGTGGGCTCATATATCAGAAAACAAAGATTCCTCATTCTTTTTGGTGACTACATAGTATTACTTTACATGGGATAGCATAATTTACTTATTCAATCTTCCTGTTGATAGACATTAAGGTCGTTCCTAATCTTTTTTCCTATTGCTAGCAATGACTATAGTGAATATGCTTTTTACACATTCATCTGCTTTATATATGAATATATCTGTAGGAGAAATTCTTAACTGTAGACTTGCTTGGTCAGAGTATGTGAATTTATAATTTTGATAGATATCACCCAGATGCCTCCTTCACAGACTGTACTAGTTTGCATTCCCAGCAGGAATGTATTTCCCCATAACTCTAAATATACTCTGAAATATATTCTGAAATATACTCTGAAACCTTTTGCCAATCTGATAGATGAATATTGATATCTCATAGTAACTTTAATATGTGTTTATCTCATTAAGGGTCAGGTTAAGCATCTTTTTGTATGTTTAGAGGCTATTTGAATTTCCTTTCTTGTAAACTGTCTATTCACATTCTTCATTTGGTAAATAAGTAAATTTTAGATTGGTAATTAAAAAAATAGAAATCCTATTTTATTTTTATACCTTATTTTTCATCAGTAGTATTAAGTTCATTGTAGCCACTGAACTTAAATACCATTAATCAATCATTAGTTTCAAACAGAAAAAAAAATGTGAAGGCACTTGATAATCCTAAAGCAAACTTTGATACATAACTTATGATGTCTGACTTTCCCTTCTTAACTCATTCTAAATCTCATATGGTAATGAAAACTGGTCTCACTCCTTAGGCTCACTCAGGGTCGAAAAGCCCTGGGTTTTATTTGTTTTATTTTAATCCCAGAAGAGTTGTTTGTCTTAAGCTCTGTCTAGGTCATTTTTATTTATGCAAACTTTCTGAGTAATTTTAACTCATTAAAATAACAGCCTTAATAATACTCTTCTGGTATTCACAGTCCCTGTCTTCCGCAGGAGCAGCAAGGAGAATGATACCACTAAATGTCTAAAAGCCTTTATCCTCACACCCACCCTTCCATGAAGATGTTATCTGGCCCATTAAATAGAGAAGTGAAAAAGTCCCTTCTCTTTCTCAGGCTGGGAAAGACTTGTGATGCTAAAGTGTCTTGTTTACAATCCCCAAATATCATTTTGCGTTTTGCAGCTGATACTCTTTTGCTGCTGATTAAAAGATACATATTTTACACAAAACAGAATATCCTGAATCAAAAGGATTTTGAACATTACTTTGAACTGGATTTATCCCAAGTACATACCAGGAATTTGCTAAATGTGAAATGGGAGACGAGGACACAAAGAAGGTGGAGGAGAGCATCAAAGATGGTAAGACGGAGATCAGAGAGTAGACTACTATCTGTCGTCCTGTTCACCACAACAATCTGGGCAGAAGCAACCAATCCAAGAAAAGAACTGCTAGTATCTATTCCTATTGTGGTGAGGTAAAACACACAGGAAAGGTGGATGAGATTTAGGAAACATTCTCAACCCAGAAACACCTAACTGGAGCAACTCTAGTTAATATGGATTATAGATCTCCATTCCTCTTTCTTACTAAGAAGAAAATTGACTGTAGGCAGGAGGCCAGATTGAAGATATTACATGTGACTTTATTTTTCATCATTGTCTTAGCCATATTCCCTAGATAATAAAACTTGAGGCAAAGATTATTGCTAAGGCTGGCTGTGTTGGAAGTTGCAACCCAGGGCTGCAAGAGTGACAGAGAAAGAGAGAGAAGGCAAAAATAAAGGACTGCAGATGCCAGGTGGCTGTTAAGGAACTGGCCATGATTACAGAAGGAAATACAAGCCAGTTAGTTGCTCATACTGCAAGTCGCCTTGAAGCAATCCATTAGTTGTGTGTGGGGAGAGGGGAAGGAAGATGAAAGGCTTATCTTCTTGGCCTCTAATTCCTTGATTTAAGTTTAACTTCCCAGCTCTTCTGGGTTGTTACTCAGCCACTTCAGGGAACCATTAGGGAAGCCGATTCCACATCTTACCTGGCTGCCTGGAAGGGATGGGAGGAGAGCAGTCATCCATAAGGTGCATGAGTTTTGGAGGTGAAGCCTGGGCCCTGGAGACTCAGGCTCCTGCTGCAGCAAGTGAGATGTGGTCTCACAGAAGCCTGGGCCCAGGCTGGCCACTCAGGAAGAAGCCAAGGCTTGGGGGTTGGGTGGTAGAGTCATGTTTTTAAATTACGAAGAATAATTTTAAAGCTTTTTAGAATCCAAGAATTAGTGCTCCTGTGAAGACTAATATGAACGACTTTTAGATAAATGAGTCATCAAATCTTCATGAGTATGGGAGTGGAAATTCTATTATTAACAAAGTTTATAATTGCTGAAATACTTTTTATAATTATTGAGAGTGATTTCTGGACTGAGTTTACTCATTCTTAATCTAATTCTAATGCTTAAACATTTTTATTAAAGTTGATTTTTAAAGGAGTGTTATTAATAAAAAATACTCTTAACCACAAGGCTTTGTTTCCAAGTGGTGAGAAATATATGTGTTAAGAAATATATCTCAACTTCTACAACTTCTAGATTCATATTTTATCAAACTCCTGTTGCACTAAGGAAAAATGATAAAATCTTTCTGTACGTTTGTATGTTCCCAGCAGAGTCCTCTGATATGCACAGGTGTAGGGGAGCGAGGGCAGGTAGTAGTGATGGAAATAGGGAAAAAATCAGTGAAAGAGAGTCTATGGATGATGTGAGTTTCCTACATCTAAAAATAAAACAACAATCACTTATTCCATATATATCCAAATGACCTTTGGAAATTTATGTAGAAGTAACAGTAGGACTAAAAGAAGCCTTCTGAAAAAAGTCATAGCTTTTAAAAATGCGTGTTCTCTTGGATTCCTGGGATTCTAGAAACTTCAGTCATCCAGCTGAAATGACCAACAGTGTTGTCATTTCCATACAGAGAGAGAGAAGCTAACTTTGGGGGGCAACACCTGGGCACTCGTTCCTGTGGGGGCTTAAAAAAATAACTTTTCTTCCACCTTCTAAGTTCTCGCTAGGCTAATAATCCAATTAACGGAGACGGATTAACAGGAAAAAATGTCCAAAGTTCATTAAACAAGTGCACATTCAAGGGTGTCATAATGAGACACAAAGAAGTGTTGGGTAGTTGAGGTTAATATGCCATTTGGAGCTAAGAAGAAGGTGGGGGGAGGGATGTGGTTTGGAGCTTCAAAAGGCAGGAAGGCCATTCACAGGGAGATAGAAAAGCAAATGTTTGGTAAATAAATGTTTGCTGGCCATTTTAACAATGGGACACTGAGAGGACTTTGAACAAATGGCCCTTGCTAGGTTCCGCTCTATCACTCAATATTTTATATTAACCTATAGTTATCTGTGATGATATCTCCCTTCCTGGGGCAGGTCCTCTAGCTTCCTTTAGGCAGGTAAAAGGGGGAGGGTAAAAGGTTCTTCTGAGTTTTTTGTTTTTTAATAACCATCTTAAAATCAATATCCCAAAAGGCACGTTTTGGACGGTGGCAAAACTTTGGTCCTTTCAACCCCCAGATCTTAGTATCTTTATATTCTTCCTACATCCCTACCAACAAAAGCCCCACACGAAGAGTTTGTTTTCCTGCTTAATGTATAGTTTTATCTGGATGTAGTCTCCCCACTCTAGCCTCCCTCTAGGCATTTGCCAATCCCTTATGAGGTCACTGTGGCGTAGAAAGAATATTTATGTAGTTACTTCATATTCTGCAGGAGAAAAAAGACAGCACGAGAAAGTCTGTTGCCACAAATTGAAAGTAGTTTTTCACTTTAGTAGTAGGAGGTTTTATGTCAAAACTCCAAGGGGAGGATAAATAGTCCGATCTGAGCCTAGAAAGTTCCCCACTTTCCCTGGAGTTTAGATGTCTGAGAAGAATCCGAGCGGAAGTGGAGTTACATGTTAGTACCTGAAAGCCCGAGCAGCGCCCCCGCCCCCGCCCCTGAATGAATGTACACTTCCAGAGGGTGGTGGAAGGAACAACAGAGACAGCTATGTGCCCACAGGCTCAGCCATCTGCCGTTCCAACCACATGTCTCTCCCCCCATTTCCTGCAAATGATTCATCTATTCTTTTTCTCGTTCAAAGATAACTATGTAGGCTTTTAAGGAGGGAAAAGTCATTAAGAAAAGTGGAATCTGGAGTTCTCAGGATGAGGTAGCACAGATTAAACAGTCTGGAATTTCACAAAGCAAACAGTATAGGTGTGGACTCTGGGCTCTCCCCTCGCCATCATCCCATAACGGGTTATCATCAGCCATCAGGGACAGGTAAACAAAAACCGCTGAATATAAACAATGAGAGCATGAGTTGCTAAAGAGCATAAGAGGAGAGAATGGTACAGTCAGGAGAGGGATGCTGGATTTTCCAGCTGGAGATACTGCTCCTCTTACCCGCTGTAGATGGCTTCTGCCCTCCAGTTTTACACCAATGAATGGGATCTTTGTGACTGTTAATAAGTCAATCAAAAAGCCGCCCCCAGTCATACTTTAAAGGAGACCCTAACACATAGCCAGAGAAGGTGGGTCTGTCTGCGTCCCTGACACCAGAGGGCTTGGTAGCAAAATGCCGTATGGGAAGGGGATGAGCTTGTACAACAGGAGGTGCTCAGGAGACATCTATTGAACTGCACCAAATTGAAGGCAGATGGGCCTCAGTTCAAATCTTGCTCTGCTTCCAGCTTCTGGGACATTAGGCAAGTTGCTAAACCTCTGGGATCACAGGTTCCTCATGCGTATGGGCGGGGTGAGGGCTGAATTGGATAATATATGTAAAGTACTTCATGTGGTCCTTGGAACAAGTTAGATTTGCAAATATCAGGTGAAAATGAAAATCCTTATAGTTCTACTTCGATTTCTGACACACGCTGCACCTTAAGGCTAGCAAGGTAAAGAACTCAAAAGACAACTGGCGGGGGAGGGGAGGCTCTGTCCTATTCGGGTATGACCTTGCCAATCGATAGAGAAAGGGCAGATATTACGTGGGACCTGGCAAGAGGACTACATGGGACATACTCTCCTTGTTACTGGGAGACCCTGGGGAGAAGGTGGCAGGCAGAGAAACAAGCACAGCCTGATGACACCTCTTCCCTGATCTCCAACAGCCACTATGTGCCCTGTGGCAAGCGAAGGGCCCAAGAAGTGAGGGACCCTATTGCTGAGTAGAATATACAGATCCCAAATCAGAATGAGTTCTTAAGATTCTAGCATGATGCCTCTGTTTTCTCATCTGTCAAATGGGTGTTAAAATAGCACTTACATCTTGAGTTGTAAAGATGAAAGACGATAATCTATATAGAGAACTGAGCCCAGGACAGTGAGCAAGAAGAGCCTAAATGTTAGCAATTATTATTATTTTGTATCTCTTATCAAATTTGAAATTGTTAACCATTGCTTCATTCATTAACCTGCTTACAGATTGATCAATTTAGTAAAACTTGTTTACTCCATTCAGGGAATTGAATTGTTCAGTCGCTCCATTCATTTATTTACCTTCAAATATTTATTGAAATCTTAGCTGTGCTAATACTAGGCTGGGCTCAAGAGATGACAAGACTCATTTGGCAAGAAGCTTGAAGGGTAGTCAGAGACAGAGGTATATAGAGAAAAATAGGACAAGATCAGGTGTAGTAGGTGTCAGGAGCCAGGAAGGTTTCCCAGAGAAGGTGCTTTCTAGGTGGGATCCTGAAGAATGAGCAGGTGGAAGAGTCTGGTCTTGGGAATTTCAGGTAACAGAAATAGCTTATAAAAAGGAAAGAAGTTGGGGAAGGAAAAAAGGGGGCTTGCAGCTATGAGGACTGTGGTTTGGACGGTGCCCAACCATCTGCTTGGAGCCTTTCCTTGAATTGAGGCTCAACCCTGGGCTAGAGACAAAGATTCCCACCTGCAGCTCAGCCCCACCCAGGTGCTGGGCCCAAGTATAAGCAGCTTACCTAACTCAGTGTGCAGTCAGCCAGACTCTGGGTTCCGTTCTGAGCTCCTGTTCCATTAGCAGTTTTCCACTTTTATATCTGTTACAGGCTCTACCTCATAATCCAGTTCTACTAACTGAGTTTCCATCCCACATTCTGCCTCTAAGTTTCTCTAAGACTGGGATTCTGCCTTTTCTTATCAGTCCTCCCCTGAGCTTGGGTCCTTCCTGTGGCCCCACTCCAGGCTCCTTGGTCTACCGATGGTTATTGGCTGCCAGATACCCCATCTGTGCCCTTCTCAGGTGGAACACAGACTGATGACCTCTTGTTGAAAGTCTCTGACGACAACTGTTTGCCTGAACTGCTGTGTTACTGCCTTAAAAAAAAAAAAAAAATTGCATCTGCAACCTGTTTCAACTGCCAGGCAGAACTGCTCCCAGAACCCTATCCTTGACAAACCTCATTTGGCTCAGTTTAGATTGAATTCCTAAACTCCATTCTGACTATTGCTAATGAAAAATACACTACCTTGGTGTTGAAAATGACACCAAACACATGCTTTTCAGGCTATAGATTATACCATATGCGTTAGTGAATTCCCCACAAGCATTTGGACTTATAGAAGTCATCCAATAAAAACCATCGGAATGTATGCTACCAATGAGCCTCGGTGTTGTGGGCCAGGCCTGCCTGTACTGACTGGCATTTCATGGCATGTATTAATTTTTCTTACCATTGCTCAAGGAGTTTGGGATACCAGTCATATGCTACCAGCCAGGACTTTTTAAAAACAAACTTGGGAATAATGTCACAAGAGGAAATGAGGACCATTTGGAAATTTGAGAACCCACATGTTCTCTATGTTGTTGTTTTTTTTTTTTTTCCAGAAGGATTTCGAAGTTTCAACCTGTTTTAATGCTAGCCCATCTGGCTGCTTTATTAATGAAAACAGCAGCATCTTCTAATGCTCTCATGTGAGGCAGTACTTTCCAAAAAATTACAGGAAGAACTTTTGGATTTTATGTACCATATTTTTCTTTCTGTTTTGAAAAAATAAATTCCAATTGGAGAACATTTTAGAGAGAGAGAGAGAGTTTGTGCATAGAAATATTCAGTGAGTCATGCCTGGTGTTGTAGGTCTATTCCGGTGCGTGGGGTTTCCAGAACAATTACATAAGTGTTAGCAGAGCCAGGAACTTTTGACATTTGTGGCAGCTTAATGGAGTTCTTTTCATCATTGAAAATATTCTAATTGTTGTTTCCTTAAATTTAAAATGCATAAAACTGGTGAAGCAGTATAAATTGATTTTGAGGCATTTCTTTCAAGTGTGTTTTGTTGGCAAAGAAACTGAAAAAAACTTATTTAAAATAAAATACAGGTGATCATGCTGTAACAAATACAATAATCTAATCACCCAGTAAAAATTACTTGGCAGCATAAATTGTAAGTGAGATAATTTTATTTTTTTTTCCCTCTACCACCTGTTAAGATTTTCTTCACAATATGTATGTCTAGCATATTGTTTACTTGGACAACCTTAAATGTGATTTTGAAAATGCTGGGATTCCAAAAGCTACTAGAACACACCAATATTTATTTTTTATTTTTCAAAAAATCACCCGAGAAATAATGTGATATTCCAAATACCACTAATATTTTTGTTAAAATGTTAATTTTTTTTTTTTTAAGCTACTCAGGTTGCAAGGTATCTTCCAATAAGATAGACTACAAAAAGACCCAGCTAGAGCCATTGTCAGCTCACCTTTTCCATCTCAAAAGTAAGCCCCTCCAAATCTAGGGTTTAAGTGCTTTCTGGTGGAGGTGGAGGTGGGGCCCTTGGTTCTTGTAGATGTTTGTTCAGCGTCTTGCACAACTTTCCTACTGTCTTATTTTCCTGCAGATAAGAGGTTGTAGATATGAGTGTTACTGTATTTATTGGTTCAAAAGACTGGTGCAAAGGAAAGGCAGACAGAGGGGGCACTGACTCATAGACATTGCTGTCTGCTTGTGCCCTGTGTGCCTTTTGAGGGGAGAGCACAGTTCACCCAAGTCCAGCTGTACACACCCAGTGCTGTTAAATTCTTTCTGCATGACCGCAAGCTCTTGAACACCTTTCCTCTGTGGCAGAACTGATAGCACAGGGCACCTTTGGCAATCCTACAGGGAAGGAGTGGTGAGGCTATGTGAACTGTGTGGGCATGGTCACATAGGTGAGAATGTAAATGGGATCACAAATGTAGTAAGCATTCTGTGACACACAGTCATCATTAGAGTTTGCTTGTTGATATTGGAGTACCATGTGGTGTTCAGGACTATTTCCAAGAATTTACTGAACATGTATCCCTGGGGCTTAGGAGACAAGATGAAAAAAGGAATTTGGTGTCCCTGCCAAGTTTCCTAAATAATGGAGATGATTCTTTTGGAGGAAGTGATGCATTTGTCCCAGAGCTGGGAAGGTAGAAAAGGAAGAAGGCAGCCTTAGCAGGTAAATAAAATGCTGCTAAAACCAAGACCAAGGTAAAAACATGCCCTCTAGATCAACAGAAAAGAGGTGAGGGGAGCTGCCCTACTTTGTTTCACTAAAAAACTCATCTTACTCTTTACAGTCCTGGCTTTCTGCATCCAAGTCACCAAATCCAATTAACTTTATCTCTTCTGATTCTGGCATCCATCTTTCCTTCTCCATCTTTCCAGCCTCCAAGGTCAGTCTCTTACCATCTCTCACCTGGATTACTATAATAGCCTTCTTACTGGTCTCCCTGCCTTCAGTCTTACCTCCAAAACCCATATCTCACCAAGGGAAATTCTCATGTTCTTCTGCTGTTGTTGAACAATGGGAGTTTTTTGGGAGGATTTCTGTCAGCTTTCAGGATGGACAAGAAGACTCAGAAATTTATAGAAAGTGGTGGGGGTGAGGGGAGGTTAGGCCTAACAGCCATTCAATGGCATGTCAGTGACATGCGCCAGAATGAATGATCTTCTGCCATTTCTGGGGATTTTTTCCTATCTTTCTATCTTTATTTCAAGATTCTAATTACAGGGAGTAAACGTTGTTCCAGCTTAGGTCAGGTGACTGTTGGTGAGTAGAGAGAGGGTTGCAGCACCTGGACTTAACAGTCTCACCAGACTCTCCAATGGGGGAGAGGTGATCTTTTAAAAGGAAATCAAAGTGGAGTGGATAATGCATGGTCAAAATATGTGTGTGCCACAATATATTGATTAGAGAGGGGGCATACAAGTGCAGCAGACAATATACATTATCCCATTGTACTCTGTTAGCTCAACTTATCTCTCTTTCCCAACAGACATTGAGGTCCTTGACAGAAGAACCGTGCCTTATGCATCTTTGTATGCCTGGCTTCTCATAGACGCATATACACACATACAATAAGAATAAGTAAGAATGAATGAATATCCATTTAAATGAAAGCTTTGTTTTGTCTAGTCTAAGTTTTTGGACTTACTTTATCGACCCCAGCCCCAGCCTTCAGTCATCCTTCTCCCTGACCTAAAACTGTTCAACACTGAACTCAGTAATACTTAATCCTCCCCCCTCTGGGAGGTCCCGAAGGGAAAGAGAGAGAGAGAATGAAGAAACTGTATCTCAAATACAAAATTCTTTCTGTTTCCATTCATCTGTCTCTCCTAGCAACATTTTGGTTTTTGGGAACTAACATGCATTTGTTCTTGGGATGCTTAGTTGTTTTCGATAAGCTGATATCTAACTATCTTATTTGACATAATACAATGAAAAGAATGTGCTTTGAAATCTGATGTAGTTTCCAGTATTAACCCACCAATTACTAGCTTTGTGACTCTGGATACTTTTTTAACCCTCTGGGTTTGGGGTACAGATATGTTCCTGAAGATACTTACAAGTATAAATAATATATATAAAACACTTGAACAATGCTTGTCAGTGACAGGTGGACAGTGGGCATTAGTTTCATTCTGCTTTTGTGGCTGTGAAGAGGCATAAGGGAAATTTACAGCGCTAGAGTAGGTCGTTTAAACTGAAGGAAAAAGAAAAAAAGCAGAATGAACATCTCAATTTGCTCCAACATGAATCAAAGTCAATCATTAACTTTTTACTGAACTACATAAGACATACTAAAGTTTTTTTTACAATGTGACAAATTGTTTAAGGGAGAAACAAACCCATATATATTCCTAAAACAGCCAAAGAATTGGATATTCCAACACACTAGAACCTACACAGGCACAACATTGAATTGGAAGAGATTTCTTCTCTAGCGTGTGTTGTGCTTTGTTTCACTCTAAGGTGCATTGGGATGAAATCCTGGGTACATTATGGATTGCTAGCTTGTATCTCCTGAGAGGTGACTAATACGGAAACCCTGGGGCAGAACAGATCGAAGTTTGGAGGGTAGGCAAGCGCTCCCACGAGCAAATTGCCTAGGGGGTTCTGAGCAGAGGATTCTGCCCAAAACTTTTCTCCACTTCTTGGGCACTCTCATTTTGTTGTTGCTGTTGATGATGACGATGATCACATCTATAAAAGAATATTTTAAATTAATTACACGTTATAATTAATTAGATCATAAGAAAATTTAGAGGTCAGTCCTAGAAAAAAGAATTAAAGACATTATTGGCTATTACTGTATCTTAGTTTTCTCTTCATATTTAAAAATATCACAAGTAGAAAATTCGAGGTACTACAGTAGAAATATAATTCGAGTTTCTCTCAAATTAAATAAAAATATGTTTACTAGAAGAGAGCTGAAACGAAATGAGTAGCTCCAAAGGAGGACATAATACCCATTCTTCTTGTCTCCAGTCTCACTCCTTTTACCCATTTTCCTCCTTCTCCAAAATTCTAAACTGCCCAAATTGTTACTGAGGAAGAACTTGTGCCATCCTGGTGTGGGAACACCTGATGTGTTAATCCAGGTTTGGGGAAGAGGAAAGCTATGAGATAGAACTGGAATCGAGTGAGCTAAAAATAGGATCACCCACCTCCATGCCTCTGCCTTTAGAACTGCACCACTTCTCCTAAAGGGAAGCCACCGTGCTGTGCCAGAATAGTCGGAAGGAGAGTCCTGATTTTTCTTTGGAAAACCACTATCAATCATGGTGCCTTCCCCTATCCTGGCCAAGGCAAAGTTGAAAAGATGATTGAAGGTAGCCCTATTAGATGTTCTTGACCTGGAATTCTGATGTTGACAGAAATGACACAAAAGCTGAAGATGGTTCTAAATTATTTGCTCTGACAGCAGTGGCCTCAGGAAAGTGTTATTCCTAACAGCTTAATTCCTGGAGCTTTCTTTGTAGTTTTGTAAAGCAGATTCTCAGCTTCTCTTCTGTTCTGTGAGCACCTCTATATCCTTCCATTAAATTCATTTGTTTGCTTGAAATATTCAGATTCAGCTTCTGTTATGTCCATCACAGAATTTGAACTAAAATAGCTTCTCAGATGCTACAGGCTCAATTACGTACTAAAGGTCAAAATTTGGGAGTTGGGGAGAGTCACTTGGGGTCAAACATTTACTAAGGCACCAAACTCAATTTTTCTCAAGCCGTTCAAATCCCAAAGGTTGGCTTTATGGCATCCCGCACAAGCCTGAGAAGGCAAAGGAGCCCCTGAATCAATTTCCTGGGGATAATTTGGTCAAAGTCACCAGATTCTCTAATTTGGCCAATGCAATTCAAATAAGCCCCACAGATTCTAGAAAAAGGTCAGTGGTGCTGGTCTAGGTGGGTGAGTTAAATCGGTCTTTGTAGGGGCGGCGCTCAAGTTGCAACAGTAATTACATAACAGATTATGATGGCAAAGCAGCCACTGCAGTTAGGTCAATCGGCATTTTAAAAATCACTGCGTGGGAACCTTTTCAAACCACAACCCTCCATTAAGAGCCTACATTTCCCAGAAAATCCTTATTCCTTCATTTAGGCAGCAATTTTAAAGTCAGCTGGAACCACTGTTTCTGCATGACAGCAACTGAAAACGAATCGGACTGTATTTTATTTTCCTATAAGCAGCATCTCATGGTTGCGGCGTTTTGTATCCCTAAGATGCCACAATCTTTTGAAGTTATTTTCAGCTTTGATTTGAAAAGAATCCTAAATCAGCAATAACCAGTCTTCATGGAGTTTAGGAAGCCAGAGGGTATCAGGGAAAGGGGTGCATAGTTCCTTAAACATTTACTGTTTACCTCACAATGAGGAAGAATAAATGTAGGTATGTATTCTTTCATTCAGTAAACATTTGTTGAGTACCTATTAAGTTTCAGGCACTATATCCTGTACCAGGCAGGCAGGTATTTAACTTCAAGGAGCTTCTGTTCTAATGGAGAAAAAACTCAGTTTCGGGTCTGCTTGGCCTATGGGTAGCCCCTGCGACAAACCAATGAGAGAAAGGAAATCTGATGTCCATACTTTCCAGGTGGAAATGGTTATTTTTGTGAAGTACCAATTAGTTAGACAAACACTTCAGACAAGGAAAATCAAAACAGGAAATTGTTGACTTCAAATAAACCCAAGGAAGGAAAATCTTTCAGGGAAACTTTTACTTTCAATGACTTTTTCAGTATTCGTTTTTCTCATTTGAAATCTTTTAATGAGTCCCTTGGATTTGTGGGATGCTCTGTGATTCTGCTAAGCTCTTTCCACACATGATTCATTTGATTCTGTCAGAAGGACTGAGCAAGTACTATTCCGATTTCACGCATAAGAAAACTGAGGCTCACAACTTTCTCAAGTGTGCTCAGCTAGGTCAAGTGTGACTAGGAGCCAGGCTTTCCTTTTTCCTGATCAGCACCATGGTCTTCACATGTTCTTTTCCAACCACCTCACCGCCATCTTTTTCATCAAAAAGTGTTCCACTGCTCTGGGTTTGATTGAGATTAGCCAGAATATTTTGATTGGGACACAAAACATTTTTGCTGACACACACACACACACACATACACACACACACACACACACACACACACACACACACGCACTCCTAGAAAGTATATACCCCTGTAATTTGCTCCCATCCAAAATTGTTATTTTTAAAACTTTTTTTTTTCCTGGCTCAGAGACCATTCAGAAAAAGAGCCAAATTTCCAGTGGAGCATTTGCTTTCCTAGAAGGATGGTCATAGGAAGCAATCCAGAGAGGACACAGCATATGTAATTATTGTTTTGTGTCAAAAAACACTAAAAACAAGAATACAGAGGCTATATTAATAACGGCAACCTCTGAATTTATAACAATGGGTCTCAGTTCTCTGTGACCCATTTGCCTAATTCATCCATCCCCATAAAAATCAATTCAGAGAGCGATCCAAAATGGCGTAGAGGGTAGAGGCTTTGTATATCTCCTCCTGCAACCATACCAAAATTGTGACAAAACCACGGAGCAAACAGTAAGCAGAGTTGCTCAGGGTCTGGATGAACAGAAGCCCTAGGGAGAGAATTTAAAAATCACCTTGGAATGGTAGAAGGGGGCAGAAATGTGAGGCTGCCTGCTCCTATGCAGGCGAGCAAGACAGAGGCTATGGCGGCTGCAGCCAGCAGATACAGATGGTCTTCTTAAAGGAGTGGCGACTGTGACCGGACTTGCTTGCCCTGAGCTCTAGCACTGGGGGCAGCTGTTGGGGTAGGGGTGGCACCAGGGGCATATGGGGGACACTGAGTCGTCAGGCTTCAGGGCAAGGGCCAGAGGGGTAGCTTTCTCCTGGGCAGGAGTGTTAGTGGCATCCACTGTTCCTTTGTTGAGCCCTCCTCACTCTCAGTGTGAAGCGCAGGCACCCATAGCTGAGACGTCATCAAACTGGATAACAGAGGTCGCTTCAAACCAGAGGACTTTCTGGAACTTCGCCCTCCCTACCCAAGCCACATCCAGTGGTGCCCTCGGCCTGCACTGTACGCCTTGCTAAGCAGCTCTAAGCCCCACACTGTGGCGGCCAGTCTCAGTTTCTGGCATGGCCTCTTGAGGAGACTATAAGCACAGCACAGCTGTCAGCCACCTATGGATTGCTTGCTGACTCTTACTAGGTGGCCTTGGAGGGGTACTGTCTGGGGCTAAACTTGGCCTGCAGCTGGACCCCTTCTCAGGACTGTGCCATAGGGCCCCACAAAGCTGTGCTACCAAGACCAGGAGACTTAGAAGCTTTACATAGTACATAGAAACTGACACAGAAAGGCAGCCAAAATAGGGAGACAAAGAAGCATACCCCACATGAAAGAATAAAACAGAGCTCCAGAAAAAGATCTAAACAAAGTGGAGTCCAGCAGTCTAACAGATGTGGAGTTTAAAACATTGTTATAAGAGGCTCAGTCAACTTAGGGGAAGAGGAGATGAACTCAGTGAGAACTTTAACAAAGATATAAATAAAAAACAAAAATGGAGATGGAAATTATAGTAGAGAACCAGTTATAAATGAAGAATACAATATCTGAGATGAAGAGCATATTAGAGGGAATAAACAGAGTGGGTGAAAAGAAGGACACCCAATCAGAACAGCAACAAGAATCCAAAAAAATGAAGATAATTTAAGGAGATTCTGAGACAACATCAAGTGTAAGAATATTTTCATCATAGGGGTACCAGAAGGGGAAGAAAGAGAGCAAGAAGTTGAAAACCTATTTGAAGAAATAATGATGGGAGACTTCCCTAACCTGATGAAGGAAACATACAACACTAGGAAGCTCAGACAGTCCCCCAAAATGATAAACCCAAAGAGGCCCACACCAAGATGCATTATAATGAAAATGCCAAAGATTAAATACAAAGAGAGAACCTTCAAAGCAGCAGGAAAAAAGCAGTTAGTTACCTACAAGGGAGCTCCCTGAAGACTGGAAGCTGATTTCTCAAAAGAAACTTTGCAGGACAGAAGACCTTGGCACAAAATACTTAAAGTGATGAAAACCCAAGATATACAACCAAGATTACTTTATCCAGTAATGCTATCATATACAGTTGAAGGACAGTTAAAGAGCTACCAAGACAAGAAGAACCTAAAGGGGTTCATCACCACCAAGCCAGTATTACTGGGGGGCTTCTTTAAAAAGAAGGAAAAATATGTATCAAAAATAAGAATAAAGAATGGCAAAAACTACATATCTCTCAATAAATACTTCAAATGAAAAAGAATTAAGTGCTCCAATCAAAAGATGAGGTGGCTGAATGGATAAGAAAACAAAACCCTTACATATGCTGCCTACAAAATACTTACTTCAGATTAAAAGACACACACAGAGTAAAAGTAAAGGGTTGGAAAAGATGGTGTATGATGGATCTAGATGGTATGGTGCTGAGTGGAGTAAGATAAAGACAAACGCCACATTTTCATATACATGTGGCAGCTAAAGAACAAACAAACAAACAAAAACAGAAAGAAACTCATTGGTACAGAGAAGATTTTAAGGTTCACCAGATAGGAGGGAGTTTGGGGGGGTGGTCAGTGAAAAAGAGAAAAGGATTAAGAAGTACAAATGAGTAATTAGAAAATAGTCATGGAGTTACAAAGTATAGTATAAGGAATATAGTCAATAATATTGTTATAAATATGTATGGGAGTAGAGAGGTACTAGATTTATTGGGGTCATCAGATCTGTAAACACTATGCCGTACACTGGAGACATAATATTGTATCCCATCCCAACTATAAGTGAAAAATAAAAAAATTTATTTAAAAAAATTGATCAATTCAGTGAGAACAGTATGGAAACTACATACAAATAAACCATTTATTATAATAATGCAGTCTCTATTAATGAAAGTTAACATTTATCTAATACCTATTATAAGTCAGGCCTTATGCTAAGTGTATTATCTACTTATCTCATTGAAACTTCACCCCACCTTTAGATAGGTGTTATTTTTTTTTAGCGTTCTTAAAATTTATTATTTAGTTGAATATTTTAGAACTACAGAATTTATAACGTATTGGTAATAAACTGTTGTATTCCTTGATTCTTGCTCTTTGATTTACATAAATTATGGTTTATCAAAATGTACACTTTTTCTTTTTTTTCTTAATTTTTTTGTTTTTTTATAGTTGATATTCAATATTATATTAGTTTCAGGTACACAGCATAGTGGTTAGACATTTATATAACTTACAGAGGGATTCCCCCTAATATGTCTAGTACCTACCTGATACCATATATAGTTATTACAATATTAGTGACTATATTCCCTATACTGTACTTTACATCCCCATGACTATTCTGTAACTGCTAATTTGTATTCTTAATCCCTTCACCTTTTCACCCAGTTTCTCAATACCCCTCCCTTCTGGCAACCATCAGTTTGTTCTCTGTATCTAAGAGTTTATTTTTGTTTTATTTGTTCATTTATTGTTTTCTAAATTCTACTTACAAGTGAAATCATGTGGTATTTGTCTTTCTCTGTCTGAATTATTTCACTTAGCATAATACCCTCTAAGTCCATCCATAGTACTAATGGTAAGATTTCATTCTTTTTTATGGCCATTAGTATTCCATTGTATGTATGTACCCCTCGTTTTGCATCTCTGCCCCTCCTACCAGTCTTGATGTGGCTTCTTCTTTATATCTTTAGTTATAGGAGTACTGTTCAGCAAGTCTTCAGGCGGTTCTCAAGGGTGGTTGTCTACAATTTAGTTGTAATTTTGATGTGGTTGTGGGAGGGTGTGAGCACAGCATTTACCTACTCCGCCATCTTGATCAGAAGTAGTTAGGAGCTATTATTATAACCATTTTACAGGTGAGGAAATTGGGGTCCATAACAGTTAACTGTTTTGTCCAACAATACATAGTTACTTAGGGGTGAAGCCAGTATTTGAAACCAGAGCTTTCTGACTGCAGAACCATGTTTTCTGATCACTGTTCTAATTAAGAGCTCAGTTTATTAATTATATCTTAGTCCACTCCCTGTTTTAGGCAAGAGGGTGCAGAGGCCCTAGTGGATTAAGGATCTACTTAAAGTCACACAATATGTCTTCACCCACAAAACGGAACTTGCTTCTATGCTGTTTCTCCTAACTGGAAAAAGCTAGAATGAGTCTTTGGGTATTTGCCTATAAATTTACAAAGGAAAGTCTTTTGGGAGTTGCAGTTGAGAATATCCATGTCAAGTAAAGTGGAATCTTGATAAACTTATACTCAAGAACCCAGTTATGAGACTATCTATTCAATTATAAGAAACATTTCTGAACAATTATAAACTAGCCATATTCCAGTAAGAGTCTCCAATTCTACCTGGATCCAGTCTGAAAAACAAACCTGAAGAATGATTATCTGTTTCATAATAGTGTTTTATCTCAAGCTTTCAGGGGAGTCATCTTTGAAAAACTCATAAGCAGAAAGTTAACTTGTAATAAGCTGATGGTGAGGCTGCAGGTTTTATTACTTTTATTTTTTGGCTGTTTTCTTTTTCTTTTTTTTCTATTAAGAGCTCATAAACCATGCTGAATGTTAATACTCCATTAGCTCTAAAGGAAACATTTTTAGCTCCCATAAAATTCATTTTACCTCCCCAATATGAACCTGTAAACATAAAAGCTTTTTGTCTTATAAAAAGGCTTAGCAATAGTTGTTTCCACAAGATGCCCCATTGATCTGCAGCACCTGTGCTTCTAAAAAATGTAGAACATTATCAATTTTTTACCATTTGGCCAGGAAGCTATGCTTGGAGTAATGTTATTTATTCAGCTGGGTATACTGACAAGAACAGAGACTATCAAAGCAGCTGGGGATTGCGTAACATCTAAGATTGGTCCTGATAGTCAATCAAGCCTGAAACATATGAACCTGATTACAAAACATCTTCTTATACATCCTTTTAGGATACCAATAAAGTGGAATGCAGTGCTATCTGTACCAGTCATAACCCACTTCAAGGATTCCTATGCCCTTTCTTACGTCATTCTACTTAGTTCTACTTGGTTTTCCACATGGTGAACACACAATAAGTACAAGATGAAAATCCTAACATGCAGTCTGCAACAATGAGACCCTTGGGGTTGTTAAAAGAACAAATAAAAAGGGGTGTGGGAGAGCTGTGAACTGCATATGCCACCCCCAAGGAAGAACACTGGGAGACTGCCGCTCATTCCTGTCCCCTCCCCCTGTACTCACCCTAATGGCAGGAAGGCAGTGGAGAGCACAGGAAAAGACACTTCTTAGGGAAAACAGCCCTTGTAGTCTCAGTGTTTAACCTTGGGTGTTCAGTGAAAACAGGAGGGCCGGAGATGGGAGTGCCAAAACAGGAAGAGGAAAAATACAAGATAGTTTGGCAAGAAAGGAAGCATTGAAAGAGAAAGAAAAGAAAAGAAAAAAGCCAAAACCATAGGCTGCATTTACCTGAGGAGCAAGAAACTAAAGGAAGCAATTTAAACCTAAACAATGCAAAAGTGGCAGCCAAGGGAGCCCGCGCCCCTGCTCCCTCCACCCCGCCCCCTGCCCCAGCAGGGCTGCAGAGTGAAAGAAGCCATTCCAATCTGCACCTTTGAGCCTGGCCAAGGACTGCTCTCTGAATGACACTGGCCCTACCTAACTCAGCTGCTTGGAAAGGAGCTTGCATGAAGAAGGTGGGAGGGAAGAGATTACAGAGAACCTGCTGGCATGCCTCTTCCCTTTCTGAGTTTGAAAGCTTCTCGGAGAACTTTAAAGGCTGACAGCTAAATTTAATCAGGGTTAAATCATTGAAATAAAGATGATGTTCTTATGCAACACAAACGAAAAGTGATTCTGCCAGCGCTTTCCCTACAAGGTAATGGTACAGACTCCTAGGAGCAGCCCAGCAGTTTGGAAATGTTATGAATTCAGGGTAGGCAGGAAATGTGCGAGTCTGGTTCACTGCTGATGCTGTCTTCCAGGGACTTTAGACCTGTAGGTTAAAGCTGCAGGGTTCCACAGCTGGTGTTCTATAATGACAGTGCTTACTCACTTGCTCTCTCTCAGTTCAGTAAAATTCTTCATACATGGCATCCTAACTACATTCTATATTTAAGACAGCCGTTTTTTCTTAGGAACTCCAAATGTTTTCTACAGAAGGAGCTTGCATAACCCTTATAACCAAGGACTGGGACTGAATGAAACATTCATTTGTTTCAAGAGAGTTTGGCAATCTGATTTCGAGCCAGTTCAATTATTTTAGAAAATGTACAGGACCAGGTCTGGTTCAGACTGACATACCACATGATTTATTTTCTTAAAGTAAATGTTAAATCAACAGTGATGTCACATACCCTTGATATGATGTGATGAAAAGAGCATTTTACTTCCGTGGTTGTCCTCCCCCCAATCCATAATCCCTGTAAAAACCTGAGAAAAACATCAGATAAGCCGTCATTGAAAATCAGTCTATAAATTACCTGATCAGTATTCCTCAAACTATCAAGGTCATCAAAAATGAGGAAAGTGTGAGAAACTGTTACAGTCTAGAGGAGCCTAAAGGGTATGACAGTTAAAATAATATAATATCCTGTGTGGGTCCTGGAACAGAAAAGGAAATCAGGTAAAAACTAAGAAATTCTGAATCAAGTACAGGCTTTACATATAAAGAATATTTTTATATAAATATATAAATTACATTTCTATATAAATAATACTGTTTTATTTTTTATTCCTTAGTTGTAACATGTGCCATGATGATGTAAGATATTATCAATAGGGAAACTGGGCATAGGCTACAGGGGAACTCTCTGTAGTATTGTCACCGCTTTTCTACAAATCTAAAACTATTCTAAAATTAACTGTTTATTAAAAAATAAATTGAGAGTTAGTTTAGTTCATGGTTCCGTAAAATCAATCATTTGAGTTTATTTCATGTTTCTATTTACGATGGGTTTAAACTCCTTTTCCCAGTGTCCCATTATTACTGATATTTTACCAAAGGGAAAATTGAAACATAAAGACAGGACCGAACACAAAGTGAGGGATGATGTGGTAAAGGAGAAATTTCTCTCCTAGAACGCGTTTACTTGGTTCTTCACTCAAACACTGGCCTATGGGTCTTGCCCAACTACCTCCGGCTGGGATGCTGAGAAATAGAATTCAAGTAATACCTTTAAATAGTCTATGCATTTCAGTAGGATATTTTGGAGAGTGCACAGCAAGTCCTAAGTAATGGTTTTATAGTGTGCATTTACACACACACACACACACAATGCAGTTGGTTAGGGATAGAGAATGGCTCTACTGGTTTTCAAGCCCTTTCTAGTCATTGGGCCAGTCCCTACTCAAATGGCATAGGTCAGCAAGTCAGTTTTAGGGCAGTGGTCATAAATCCTGATTTCTAAGGTCATGACTTATCAGAGTCCATCAAGGATAATGTGACTTCTCATCTTAGTTATATGTGATACAATCAGTAAGGGACGGACTTCTGGAATCTAGGAAGCAGGAGACGAAGTCGACTTCAAAGAGATGACCTGTACTTTGCTTTTTGGTCTTTAGTAACCTGAGACACTTCTACCAGCTGTTTAATCAAGCTCTGTGACTGCTATAATGAGGGCATGACAGACTTTGGACTCATAAAGTCCTGAGTTCAAGTCCCCATTTCCAAGTTTGCTACTTCCTGGTTGTGTGGCCCAGGTCAGGCTACTATGTAATCTCACTGATCTTTAGGTTTTTCATGAGTAACAACAAGCCTGATCATAATCCTCCTTCGAAAACTTACTGGAGGATTAACCACATGGAGAGTATGAGAGCCTTTTGCCCAGTGTCTGAAATATAGTAGATGCTGAACAAATATTCTCTCTCCTCCCCTTTTCCTTCCTTTCTCACATACCCAGGACAGTGGGAACAAGCACAGCTCAGCCTCTTTCACAAATGGTTCTCTCTGTTCTCACGAGATTAGCATTTCTAATAGGATCAGGAATCCTGCTAATCATTGACCATTAATTTTGAGGTGCGAAAATAACCTCTTCTGATTTGTGCGAAATCAGAAGCACTAATGCTCTTTTAGTGTATACATTAATATTATTTGTTGTTATTCAGTGGAAAGGTTCAATTTTATCTCACCAGAAATTGTCTGGGTAGCTCTCTTGCTGGCCAATGAAGGTTAATTGAGCCCAGGAGCCATGCAAAGTAGACACTAAAGAGGGTTGTTTAAAACAAGACAGGAACCATCTGGTAACAAGATGTCTTGCCAAAGATGCCACTGCATCTTTAGTAGAATTGGGGGAACAAAAAATTAAGAAGCAAGGTGCCTAACAAAGGCTAAGAGTGGTGGGGAAAAGAAAAAAAAAAAAGGCCAGACAGGGTGAACAAGGAGAGACCCCACAATACAGAGACAATCTGAAAGTTAAAAGGCTGAAGACGATCTGATCTGAAACCCTGACAGGGAACTCAGAAGGGAAAGCTTTCCCAACACGCGGGCCGTTTATGTTTCACAGTACGTGTGCTTCTGTTATGTTAAGTGTCTGTTACAGCAGGCCTTGACCCAACAATGTGGCCTGCTGGCCTGTCCAGTCTATGTCTAACTGATACAAGAAAGCTTCTGTGTCTCTGTAAACCAAACCAGCATTAGAGTCAAACAACCAAACAGTATCATATTATTATTTTACAGTCTGCATTTTAACATGACAGTGACAATTGTCAAGCAAGCCATCATTTAGATCAAATATGACTTTGAGGAATTCCACAAAGATGTTTATATATTTGACCCAAATGGGTCTTCTGCACCATTGTGTGTGGGGTGGGGTGGGGGAGAAGGAAGACACAGATTTTAATGGCTTTACTGCAGCAGAGACAGGATATAGAGGAGACAGATGCTGTACAACGTATTTTAATTCACCTTGAGAAGTACAATGATGGAAGTAAGTGCCAGTTTCTACGAACTAATATATAAAAATCGTTTGCACTGTACCTGGCACATAGGAAGTGCTCAATAACAAAATGACAATGATGGATGATTGCAGCCATCGCATTTCTGATAGAATAATTTAACTGCTTGTTTTCATGATTCACATTTACAGAAAAATAAAATCAAGATAGTAACAAAAAGCGTTTCTTGAATTAGAAGAAGCAGTAATAACCCATTTTTACCCAGGCTATGCCACAAAGAGCTAAGGTTATCGTGTTCCTTCTAATTGCTAAAACAAAGTTTCTCATGAAACAAAAACTCCTCCCATAGTGATGTTCTAATGGCATAATGTCATCCTTGCTCGTATGCTGTCAGATGGAATGACTTTGCTCTTTAGAACATGAGGTAGGTCAGATAGAACTATTTTCAGATAAGTGGTAGGTCAATTTTATTGTACTTCTATTTCTTAAAAAATTTCAATACAATATAATACTTTGGTGGATCAAGGCAAATATGGGAACTGTAAAATTTTCCATAGGTAGGATTTTTTGCTTGTCTTTCCTGATTCCCATCATTGCCTTTAGCAGCCAGGTCTGCAGACTTGAACAATGGTTAATGTTTAAAGAGGTACAACATGTTCTGGTTAACAACCTTGCTCATTTCCTCTTCCTGATGGTGCTGCTGTGATTGCAGGACTCAAGTAAAACCTTTTCATTACATGAGAATACATAAGAAATGATGCTCAAGTCATAATAACTGTGAGATTAAGTTGCTTGAAGATAAAGAACTTGTGGGCCTAAGGAAAAACAAATTGCTTGGACCTGTATGGGAATAGTTTTACCGTAGTACATGGAAATAATCCACTGAAATATGCATAAGGGTTTCAGACAGGAAATGAAGGAAATGTTGCTTTAAACTGAAAGCACAGTGGATTTAAATAAGCTGAATATAGATTCTCTGGTGAGAACTTGATCAGGGCACTGCTGACATGGTTCACTCTCTCAACTACAGTAGTAGAAAGAATTACATGGTCTGCCTACCAAATTCAGAATGCAGGGTGCTCTCCAGTCCCCAGTTATCCTCTTTCTTCTGTTATTAATCCCATTCACATTAATCCCCCATGCAATGCTCCATGAGAGCAGTGCGATGCAGCTACTGACATTTCCCATAAATGATACGCTCAATCTTCTTTCTCCCAATCCAATTAGTTTCATTTCCCTCAAACTTTACTCAGTGTTCCTCTGAGAACCTTTCCCTGATTATCCTGTAGTCAGTCCTTCCTTATCATTGCAAACCTTCAGCAGTTATTTGCCTATTGATTTGCTCTCTAACTATTCTTGGGTATATACTCATACTGTGCTTGGCATTGGGCTTGGTCTTGGGGCTACATGATAAGCAAAATCCAGTCACTACCTTCATGGAGGTCACAGTCCACACACACACACATACACACACATACACCTGCACGTACACACACATAAATAGTCCCATGATCTGTGATAAGGGCAATGATTGAGACAGGCATGAGGAAGCAAAAGATATTTATCCTCTAGGGAGTCAGAAAGCTTCCTGGAAAAGCTGATGCCAAAGTTGAGTCTCCTGGAATGAGTAGAAGCTGATCAGGTAAAGGAAGGTGAGGGGAGGCACAGTGTGTGAAGTAGGTGGTATAGGCTAGGAACAGATGTGCCCTGTATACCATGTTGGGCTTGGGTACATTAGTAATCTTTCACTTGCTAATGAGAAGTTTTCTGAATTCAGCTTCTTTTCAAGAATTATAAGCTCTTCCAGGGAACCATATTTTCTATTTAATTTGCCTCTTCCCCGTAGGTCTGTTATAGTCTCTAGCGTTTTCCAAACAGTGTGTACCACCATCCTGAGAAACACTGCTGACTCACTGGCCACCTCCTGGGTACTTGTCCAGCAGTACTAACAAAACTGTGTGGCCATGGGAAGATGCATCATGCTCTCAGCTGCAAGTTGAGCCAAGGAAGGCATTCATGGCTCTGATTCATGGCAAGTACATACTGCCTAAACAGAGGAGCTACCCAAACTACTTACTTGGAAACTTCGCAGTCCCCATTAAATACCATCTCTCTGCTATTTCATATTCTTGGCCTTTGTGATGATGATTTACATTTTACATTCAAAAAGTTCTGCACCAATATTTCTATTAAGATTTCATTAGATAATAAAAAATGTCAGAACAAGTATGAAATGGAAGTTCTAATCATCCTATAGAAACAAAAAAAAATCACTTTTTAAAATTAAGACTCCTTTTGATTATTTTATTTTGTTGTTTTTAATTAGCTATAATCATGCCTCAGATAAATCTCATTACTCCTCTTTTTATTGATGTGGTTGCTACTTCAAGAATTGCAAATGCTGTAGCCTTGATTCATCTGATTTTATTTAAAGGTAGAAATACTTAGTGGGCAAACAAGCCAGGGTCTCACAAACATTTTGGGAGTTTTGTTGGGTCCCTCAGACTGAGGTTGATGCAAGGGATGTGTGCACTGTTTCTGGCCTCACATTTGGCCTCTAGGTAAACAGACCTCTACATTCCAAGGCTGCCAAATTGCCATCTTTCACGGATGATTAAATCCCAACCCCTTCTCCCACTGCCTGGGGTCAGGGATGGAGGAGGGAGGAGAGGTAGAACATCAACAACAGGGTAAATTCATTTCAAAAAAAAAAAAAAAAAAAAGGAGAGAGAGAGAGAGAGATTTAAAAAAAAAAAAAAAAGCACCAAGCGAGTTTTACAGGTTCTGCTCCTTCAAAACTGTCATTTCAAGGTTATGGCTTTAGAATGACAAGAGGCAGCTTTCCACCTGAGCCCTCTTTAATGGAAACAGCAGGATCTAGCTTGCCTCTGGAAAGAAGAAAGAAAAATCCTGGAGCATGGAGCCAGGTGGGGAATTTTGATCACTGAATCTGGAGCTTTTGTAACTACCAAATAATCCACAAAAATCTTTGTTCTGATGGCCCATGGGTAAGGCCAAAATCATATTCAGTGTGAAAATGAAACTAATGGCCTGTTTTAAATCCCCCAACTAGAGCTTCTACACCCTGGTGCTATCCCAATAGGCAAAGCTATCTGGATGAGATTGTTAAATAAAAGCCATTTCCAAACCCAAGGCCTGCATCACGGATGAAGAGGTAAAATGAGCAGTATTTCCTAATCTGATTACACCTCCCAGCACCCAGGTCAAGTAATCCAGTTCAAACACATTAGAAAACTTGTATGTGAACACTTTGAGGAAGCACATAATACTCCTGATTGCTTTTTTTGTTTCAAGCCTCAATATTCTTATTCATATATTAAAAATATTAATCCCGAATTCAAAAGGTTAATCATAAAGATCACACAAGATTTTCAAGTCCCTGCACAGTAGGCACCTAAAGGTGATTCACTTCTTCCTTTTCTCCCACTATTCTGACCCTGTTGTTTTACCATCTTGGAAGTTGACTGTATAACCAACTTGGGGTGCTTCTTTGTTCATGTTTTCTCTCCTGGAAGGGTCTCAAACCCCACTGAAGGCAGGAACTTTGTCTGCTGAACTTCTCACAGAGGACTTACACATAGTAGGTATACAGTAGGTGCTCTGTGGATACATGTTTCTATACGTGCTTCAATGCCTTCACTGTTGTCTGACTTTTCCTTCCTCTCAATCACATACAATGAGATGGTGGGGACACATCAAATGCTTCAATACTTCTACGGTCTTTCACCACCTTTAAAGATAACAGGCCAACGGGCATGGAACTAGAAGGAGAAAAGCACTGATTAACAAATGTCAATCTAACCAAAGGGTAATGCCTGTTTTTCCCAACCAGGGCAGCATTACTGGAGAAATTACCCTCTAGCTTTTTAAGTACAGCATCAGCAAAATGAAAGATCAAAGCAATGATCGAGCCAGGAGGTCATTTTACAGAGAACTCTGTAGCTTTCCTGAATCCAGCTTGCTAACCTGTTGCAAAACACCAGCACTCTTGCAGCTGCCTTATTGATACCATCAGCCAACCACCAGGCAGGGAATATTTGCAGAGGCTTGGACTTCTGTAGGTAGATGACATCTATAGACAGCTACAGAAGGTCATTCAAGATTACCAAGTCTTTCATTTAACAAATGAGTAAGCTGAAACCAGAGAACTTATGATTTACCCAAGATCACAAGGCTGGTTAGAGGTTGAGCCAGATGGAAAACCCCATGGGCAATGGTTTCTAGTCCAATCCATTTATTCAAAAAATGTTCATTAAACACTTCCTATGTTCTTAATATATTGGAGATACAAAGATGAGCATGACACGGTCCTAATACTCAGGGGTCGTATAGTCTAAGAGGGGATGAGAGACAAGAGAGACCTTCAGTTCTAGGACAATGTAGAGTAGTAGGTGTAAAGGGGACTAGGGGAGTCAGGCAAGGAGAGTGAGGCACTCACTTCAGGCTCAAAATTTTAAAGGGATACTAGAGCTCAATAATCAAGATAAAGAAAGTAACAGTATGACTGATTTTTCCTTTTGGTTCAGGCCCTGTATGGCTCAGTAGGGCACTATTGTCGATTCCGTCTTTATTAAACTTATCAATATTTTGTTCATCCTGGATTTTTTTGCATTAATTTTGATTATTTTAAATATTACATTAAAAGTCTTTGGCCATGCTATCCTGAACAAGTCCAATCTCGTCTGATCCCAGAAGCTAAGCAGGCTTGGGCCTGGTTAGTACTTGGATGGGAGACCACCTAGGTAGACCAGGTGCTGTAGGCAGAAAAAATTAAAAAAAAAAGGGATTATAAACTGACAAGGTCCTTGTAACCTGTGAGGTCAGCCAAGGGTTGCCTTGCCTAAAAAAATAATAATAAAATAAAATAAAATAAAATAAAATATCACATTAAGATACTTGTAATCTTGATTACTGAGTTTTTTTGGTGCTCTCTTCTAAAAAATTTGCACCTAAGCAAGGGCCTCTCTGTAATCTCCAGCCATGCTGTGGGATGGGAGGGAAAGTGGGATCCATTGTGAGACTTCCAGCAGGGCTGCAACGTTTTCCCAGTCTCCCTGCAGGAGGCCTACAGGTTCTAAAGAGCGCCATCAGGGGAAGGGCAGGACATTTGCAGCCAGAGCAGCTCTGCCTCAACCTGTTTTGCCTGCTAGCATTTTGTGTATTCCCGATTTGGTAGAAAGGGATCCTCAGGTCTAAAAACTGTTTGAAAAGCTCTACATCGATTAGAAAAGATTAGATTCAAAAACATAAAGACCCATCGCGTACATCGTGGGGCTGAAGTGTAGGGGTTGAGGGACAGAGCAAATAGATGAAGGAGGCAACTCATCAGGGTGTGAAGAGGGACCGGACCGCATGCGAGCATACCAGATGCTGGTTGGCCCACCAAAGATGTAACGGGTTTCAGAGCTCAGAAGTCTGTTTTCTTTTCAAACTCCCCCTCTAGAACCTTATTAGCAAACTCATTCAACAGACATGTCTGCTTATTTGGCTTGACCAAATGGCTTGTGTCTCCTCCTTTGTCTTTAGAGAGAGAATAAAAAAATAATTTTTAAAGTTTGACTATTATGACAGCAATCTACTTTCCTTAGACAAATGCTCAATAGATGGTGAGTGGGAAGGGCAGAACCAGAGGGAAAAATATCTTAGAAATGATTCTAAAACTGAATTAAGTGTAATTCAATCAGTTCTTTCTGGGGGCAGCCACATTGCACAACTCCAAGGGGGGCTTCTCATTGTAGTCTATGTAAGTGACACCCCCGCCCCACCCAGAGTCAGCAATGCATAAACCAGCTGACTATACAGGAAAGCAACAGTTTATGACAGTCGTCTAAATGTCTGCTAGGAAATAATAGCTTGTCTCCACGTTTGGCTAATTCAGGCATCCTAATTCAAGCTATTAGGCTCTCTCAATTTTAACAATCTGGCTTCTCAAATTCTGGAAATTTTCTCCAGCAAGTGTGTTCAATATTTTTTGAAGAGGAGCAATTTTCATTCCTTGAATCCCTACAATTATTAGGGAAGAAGGAGATAAATGTGTGTATAGTGACAAATGACTAAGGTGATGGGGATCTGGGAAGATGTTGAAAGTAAAGCTAAGAAAGTGTTCAAGATTGGAGTCAACCTTATTATATTGGTTGGATTATATGCAAAATGAATCTGATAAGACCAAGTTTTGGGGGAGAATATACAAACTGGACTCTCATACACTCCTGGTAAGATTTAACTTGGTATTTTTGAAAGGTTTTGCCAGGTATGTGTTCAAATCTAAATTATATGTATATAAAAATATTAGAGTATATTTAAAAAGTGTGTCTAGAGTGACTCCACTAAAAATATAATGAATATAGTAAAAAGAATGAGATTATGCACATGTAAATGATAGTTTTCTGAACAGTATGGTTATGGGTAATTTTTTCTAGCTTTATTGAGATATAATTAACATATAACATTGTGTAGGTTTAAGATGTACAATGTGTTGATTTGATATACTTACATATTGCAAAATGATTACCACCATAGCCTTAGCCAACACCTCCATCACATTGCATAATTACCATCTCCTTTTTTGTGATGCAGACATTTAAGATTTACTGTCTGAGCAACTTTCAAGTATATAATACAGCATTATTAACTATAATTGCCATGCTGTACATTAGGTTATTAACTGAAGTTTGTACTCTTTGATAAAATTTCCCCATCCACTCCCTGAAGCCCCTAGTAACCACTAATGTACTCCCTTTCCTAGCAGCCTTTTTATTAAAAAATTTTTTAGCTTCAAAAAATTCTTTTATAATCGAGATTTTATTGATTGTCTTGAGAAGTACACAGGTATTTCTATTTGTACACAATTTCTAACGTACATAACAAAAACCTAGTCATGTAGTTGTGATTCTTTTCTAAACAGTTATTCCAGTGTCTTTCCAGCTTAAAATTTGGAGGCTAATTTTCCTCAATAGAATATAGAGTACTAATATTTTCAAATGCTGATATGCTGACATCAAAGTCCCACTAATTCACAATTTAATATCATATTCACTACATAATCAAATGTCCAATCTTTCACAGTATGTTAACAAAGTTAGTTATTAGGAAAACTGGACTACTGCGACGAAGATGTTACACAAAATTCTGAGGGAGAGCCAGAACCAAGAAGTGGTTTTCTTTAGGAAACAATTCTACCAAAAACATGGAATAGAAGTAATTTAAATGCTGAAGACATAGTAAATGCATAACTGACACCAAACTGCCATTTAGTAAGCTTTGTGTTACAGGATATAAAAACTCCCCCCAGCTATGGAATGTTAAGCTGACACCCAAGACAATCGAAGTCATATTCCATTATTTTCTGGTTGTAACAAAAAACAAACAACCAGCAAATTATTGCACCTCTGGGGGGGGGGAAGCATTAACACTTTCTAGCACCCTTTTTAGATAGCACATATAAGTGATGTGACACAGTATTTGTCTTTCTCTGTCTGACCCATGTCACTTAGCATAATGCCCTCTAGGTCCATCCATGATATCACAAATGGCAGGATTTCCCTTTTTTCTCATGGCTGTATAATATTTCGCTTTTTTAATATGTGAATTTTTTTTCCTAATGATCTCCCTTTACTTTTGTAATTTTTTTGAAAAAAATTATTCACACAATAAACATTTATTGAGCACCTGCCACATGCTTGGGTTGCTTCAGGTGCAGGAGATACAACCACAAACCTTAAAACACTTAGATTCTAATGTAGAGATCTAGGCAACAATGGAAATAAATAAAATGTGTAGTGATGTGGGAGAAAATAAAGTGAAGGATATCAGAAATACTGGGGGTGGAGTGGGGATGATTTTAAAATAAATGTCAAAAAAAAAAAAGCATTGGCTGAAAGCAGGAGAGAGAGTAATCCTTTCAGGTGTTTGTGGAGATGGAGTTTCGCACAGAATGAATAACATGTGCAAGGGCCCTGATGGAGAGAACAGAGCAAGTGAAGCAGGGAGTAATAAGATCTGTGGTTAGAAAGGCAAAGAAGGGAACCAATAATGTGAGACTTGAGAGTCTTCACGAGAACTTTGCTGTTACTCCAAGTGAGATAGAAAGCCATGGTCTGATTCTGAACAGAGGAGTTATATTACCTGGCACATTCTTCAGTGGTATCACTCTGGCTGCCTTGGGAATAGTCTCCACAGGCGCAAAGGAAGAAGCAAGAAGACCAGTCATGAGGCTATTTCAACAACACAGGCAAGACCTTCTGGTGGTTCGGACCAGAGTGACGGTTATAGTCATATGGTACTAGATATATTCTGAAAGTGTGGCCAACAGGATTTGCTCAAGATTTGGGTGGGTAGTGTGAGAAGCCAGGAGAGATCAAGGAAGATGCCAAGGTTTGTGTCTAGTTGGAGTTGCCATTGCTGAGATGGGGACATCCATAGAAGGAGCAGGTAGGGGATGGGGCAAGACCGGAGGTTCAGTCTGGGACATGTTATTTTTTTAGTGTCAAGAAACATTTGAATCTGGAGTTCAGGGGCAGGTGGGAGAAGGAGCCTGGAGCTGGGGAGTTAATTCTGGAAGTTTGTCAACATATCCATGATATTAAGGCCAAGAGACTAGGTAAGATCACCAGAAGACTACGTTTAAACAGTGAAGAGGTGTCCAAACCCTGCCTCCTGGGCACTTTAGAATTAAGGCCACGGAGATGAGGAGGAGCCCACAAAAGATGCTGACAAGGAAGAAGTGAACCATGAGTTCATGAGGTTCTGTAGCCTAGTGAGAAAAAAATCTTTCAAGGCAGAGGGACTGATGATCTGTTTCGACTATGGCTGATGGGTTAGGTAAGATGGGCCTGAGAGTTGTCCATTGGCTCTCGCAATGTGGAAGCCATTAAGCAACCTTGACAAGAACGGATTTGGTGGAGTTTGCACATGAAAGGCTGATTGGAGTGGGTTTAAGAAAGGACAGAAAGAACTTGGAAATAGTGAATTAAGACAATTCTTTCAGGAGTTTGGCTGCAAAAGGGAGAAGAGAAATAGATCTGTAGTTAGAAGAGGAAATGAGGCCAAGAGAAGGATTCTGTTTATATTTTAAAGATGGGGAAAGTGAGATTGGTTTGTATGCACAGTAAAGAGAAAAAATTCGATAGCACAACAAGAAGAAAAGGGACTTGCTGGAGTAGTGGCCATGGATAGGCCAGAGGGCTGGGATCCAGGGCCCAGAAGGAGGCCAGTTCTAATGCTAGAGAAGGGAAGGCAGGGCTATGGCCACTGCTATTGGAAGGTGGGTAGGAGTGGTGATGAGGGTCATGGAAACGACCTTCTGGTAGCATCTATTTTCTCACAAAAGAGGAAGCGATTTCATCAGCTGAGAGTGGGGAGTCTGAAAGAGTGGAAGAATGAGTCAACTAAGAAAATGTGATGTGATTACTGGGAAGTATTAAGGAGATGAACAGGTGTTACTTAAGGACAAGGAGATGAGGAAAGAAAGAAAACTTAAATATGCATGAACTTTCACTTGGCAGCACCACTTCTGGGAATTTTTCTTAAGGAAATGATTAAGGAATTTTGCCAGGATGTTCTCTGGCAAGACTGTAAGAGCAAGAAGTTAAAAACAATCTAAGAGCCTCACAATAGAAAATTGGTTATACTGAACCAATTTGTTAATCAGTGCAGCCTTTCAAATGTAAACATTGATATTGAAAGCTACTGACTATGTATTTAGAAGAAAAAGAAAGTTTCCATGTTTGTAGAAAAATATATTTATTTGTATATCTCCATCTATCTGTATGTATCTATGTGTTTGGCAATCCTTGCCAACCTGGATTATTGATTGCCAATTTTTTTTGTGACTATATTTTCTGATTTTTCTATAATAGGCAGAGTGAGAAATTTGTAATGAGGAAACAACAGAAGAACCTGCTCAATGTTTCTGTGCTGTGTGGCACCTTTAGGTTTCTACCGTGATTCTTAAGATGTCCTCCTCTGAACTTCCTTAAATTTAAAGCAAACCCTGGTAACACCACAGTGTGGCTACATCCCTACTGAAAATCTCCATCAACCACATCTTTACTGCCAAAACCACCCAAACTAAAAATATCTAAGTGATAATTTATTTTAAAATACTTCAGTATAGGTAGTTTGTGTAAGCATTAACTTTAATCAACAACACAAAGGATGATTAATTAGTATGTGAAGTGTGTGAAATCCATACCTTATAGTTGGTTACTTAGCATATGGAGTATACTTACATAAATCAACACTTAAGAGTAGTTGCTTAGCATAAAAATGTTAGAAACAATGTTTATGGTAAATTGTGAGTTACCAGTGGTGAGAAGGGAGTCACTGACTAGGCATGGCAAGCCCAGCAGCCCACACTCACTCTTGTCCTTGAGTCTCTTAGCCCTGGGTCCCTCCACTCTTTGAAGGATGCTCTTGAATGATCCAACTCAAATATCACCTACACAGTCCTGCTGTGAGCATGTCAGTAAGTGCACTTCGGACTACACTTTTCCTATACGATTCCAGTTGACATAAACAGTGGCAGAGAGGGAGCTGTCCAAAGCCATGAGTGCTCATGCCTACCTGCTTGCTCAAATGTGTGCTTCTGTTTGACCAATTTGTACTGAGACGTTCTTGAATTGTGACACACCAACTGATTTGGATCAAATAATGCCCACTAGAATGTTAGAAGAAACTACCAAAATTTACTAGAAAGAACTTCATAATCATCTATTGACCAAATTGGTTTATGCCATTTGCTACAAATAATAATCATATTATTTGATAGGTATAACGCACATTGTCTCAATAAAATATTAGGTGGGTGACAAAGCATAGAGAATATTACTACCTTTATTGATCTAATGTATATAATTTAAGTTTAAAAAATGTGCTGCTTGTGACATAGCTTTAAGACAACCCTCAGCCATCCCTCTTTTAACCAGATTGTTGCCCAAGCCCATGCTCTATAGGGATTCTGAAATCTCTACCCATCCCCTGCCCCAGGGGATTCCGGGTATTCTTTAAAAGACCATCTGCCTCATTTCCACGCTGTACCACTTACCTGTGAAACAGCTGCTCCAGAATTCAAATTTCCTAGCCCCAAGTTGCCACTTCTCTGATCCATTGGCAACTTATTCACTATTAATGTTTGGATTACATTGGATAACTTGGGAGGTTAAAATGTATTCATGCACATGGATGTCTGAGTAAGCAACAGAGACATGACCTAGAATAGTTTCATGGTTTGATATTGCATAAACATGTTTTATAATCTGTTTAACAGCAAACTTGATACTTCTGAATGTGTCAACTCTAACACACACTTTTCTTTTAGAAGGAAGAAAAAGAAAAACCATGCTTTTCTTCTCATTCATAATCAAGGGAATTATAAAATTGATACATCTAGTTGCCCTCAGTAACACACTTCTCGAGCTTTTCTTTTCATCCTATGTTGTTTTTCATCTTCTGGTGTAGGGCTGGAGTACAGACAACTCTCATAGCTGGAATGGTGGCATTTAACCTCAAATTTGTGATTTTAAATACACCTGCCTGACTCTGACCAGAGAGATCAAAATGAACATGGTAATGATGGGACAGGTGGATACTATGTGCCCTTTGATATGAAACACTAAGAGGAACACAGCACTACTGTTGTGATATTCCTGACAAAATGCATATTCTAATCACAAACAAAAATCATACAAAGCCAAAAATGAGAGAAATTCTACAAAATAACTGGTATAAAATCTTCACATATATTGAGGTCATGAAAGACAAGGAAAGATTAAAGAATCATTCCAGACTAAAGAAGACTAAAGGGACATCAAAAGTAAATGAGACACATTTCTTAGATTGGATCCAGAAACAGAACTAAAAAAACATTTCTGTACACATTAGAATAATAGGTAAAATTACATGGTGACACTGTGTGAATGTCAACTTCCTGCTTTCAATGGCTGAGCTATGGAGAACGTCCTTGTGTTTTAGCAAATTCAAACTGACATTTCTAGTGGGACTGGGGCATCATGTCTGCAACTTTCAATTGTTTCAGGAAACATAAATGAGAGACAGAAATAGAAAAATAGATACATGGATATAGGAAAAGTGACAAATGTTAACGATTAGGGACCTGGGTAAAAGGTATATGACAGTTTTTTGTATTATTTTGTCAACTTTCCATAAATTTGAAATTATTTCACAAGAAAGTTAAAGAAACAAAGGAGGAAAAATGTTAAGGAATACCTTAAAGAGTCATTAGGTTACTTACCATTACTATTAAAACAAAACTGTCCATTATTACCATAAACCAAATTACAAATATCTATATCTATTATTATATATACAATATATAACCTCTAGCTTATATTATATACATGTATGTAATTTGCCTGCAGACCTGCTGAGTTAGAATACCGGGGAGCTCCCAGAAGCTCCAGAGGTGATGACTGTCACAGAGCCAGCATGGCACGTCGCCCCCTCCAAGCCCTCTCAGTTCCAAATCTTGGTTAGGTCTGGGGAGGAAGAAATCCTGCTTCCTGCCTTTCTTTTTCTCACATTCCAAGTCCAGTGCCCACTGTCCTCTCTCTCTCTCTTGCTACTTCACACACTAAGGTGTAAATACCCGATAATGACTCAGCATCTCTGTGTTCCTCGAAACACTAATGTGTTCTCCGAAAACAAGTGAAAACAAAACAAAAACCCATCCGGTGCATGGGTTGAATAAGTCTAGTCCTTCATACAGGAGCTCCTCCTGGACATTTATAATATACGTTAGTTCATAAATGGCTTACAAATTGCTGCATTTTGTGTAATTTAGTATTTTGCAAGCATTTTTGGCCATGAAATGCTTTCCCTCCCACTTAACACTTATCACAAAACATCCAGGGACACTTTTGTTTCTCCAGGTTCACTGTCTCCCAAAGGCGTGTGAACCATTTACGGAGCTGAAGGGAGACACCTAAAGGTAGATGGCCCTCAAGCACTTAGTCATCCTCACAGCTTGCCCTTCTTGCATGGGTCAGCTTTATCCACAGGGTGACTTCCCTCTGAGATTTCTAGATGCTATGAGCAGCAGCTGGGTCCGCTGCTTCTCCCGTCACAGCCAGGCAGACAACTGCTTGTACTCATCCTGCTCAGACTATCCCTAAACCACTCATTAGATCCAGGGAAGTGGGGTTGCCCTGGTAGCTTTAACTGGCCACGGCTCACCCCTGTGGCTAGAAAGGATCCCATTCATACATGGCAACTACACAGTGAAGATGAGGACAGGGTGGATTGGTTGCTGGGAGTGAGTAACAGACTATCCTCCACAATGTGGAATTTCAGTCAGCAGAGAACTAAGGATACTGCACCTGGCTCAGGTAAGCCTCTTCCCACACAGGGCCTCCCAGACAATCACCATCTCCTTGAGCAGTTCCACATCTTGGGTTAACTTGTCCTGGGGCAAGGAAGGAACCCCCTGAGTGTAATGCCCTCCTCTCTGGGTGAAGGGCAGAAGGCAGGGACAGAAACACAGGCAAGAACAGAGGTACAGATAAGGATGCCAGCGTGCAACAAAACAAAAAGACAACCGACTGTTTGGGAGAAGATATTTGCCAATGATACATCTGATAAGGGGTTAATATCCAAAATATAAAGAACTCACACAACTCAAAAACAAAAAAACAAACAATCTAATTTAAAAATGGGCAGAAGACTTGAACAGATACTCTCCAAAGAGGAAATACAGATGTCTAATAGACATATGAAAAGGTGCTCAAGTTCACTAATGATCAGAGAAATGCAACTTAAAACCACAATGAGATATCACCTCATACCTGTCAAAATGGCTATCATCATTAAATCAAAAAACAACAAATGTTGGCGAGGTTGTAGAGAAAACAGAACCCTCATACATTGTTGGTGGGATTGCAAATTGGTACAGCCACTATGAAAAACAGTCCGGAAGGTTTCTCAAAAAATTAAAAATGGATATACTTTTTGACTCAGCAATTGTACTTCTGGATATTTATCCAAAGAGAACCAAAACAATAATTTGTAAAGATCTATGCACCCCAATATTCATGGCAACACAATTAACAATAGCCAAGATATGGAAGCAACCTAAATGCCCATCAACAGATGATTGGATAAAGAATTTATGGTTCACATATACAATGGAATATTACTCAGCCATTAAAAAAAAATGACATCCTACCATTTGCAATGACATGGATGGACCTAGAGGTTATTATGCTGAATGAAATAAGTCAGACAAAGAAAGATAAATACCATATGTTTCACTTATATGTGGATCTAAGGAACAAAAAGAACAAACTAATAAAAAACAGGCTCACAAATAAAGTGGACAATTTGGTGATGGACAGAGTAGAAGGGAATTAGCGGCTGGAGAATGGGGTAAAGAGTTAAGGAAGTACAAATTAGTAGTTGATAGTTGGTCACGGGATGGGGAGCAAGGCATAGGGATTGCAATTAGCATTAATATGTTGGCTAGATGGAGGGTCAGGGGAGGGAGAGAGCAACTGGGGGAACCATTTTATGAACTATGTAGATGTCTAATCAATGTGCTGTATATTTGAAACTAATTTAAATAAATAAATTTTTTTAAATACCAGTGTATTGAGTTGCCTTTACCCTTTTTTTTTCTTTTCTTTCTTCCTTCCTTCTTTTCTTCCTTTCTTTCTTTTTGCTTTGTTTCTTCCTTCTTCTTTCTTTCTTTCTTTCTTTCTTTTCTTTCTTTCTTTCTTTCTTTCTTTCTTTCTTTCTTTCTTCTTTTTCTTTCTCTTTCTTTCCCTTCCTCCCTCCTACCCTCCTTCCCTTCCTTCCTTCCTTCCTCCCCCACTGCTCTCTTTCTTTCTTTCTCTCTCTCTGTCTTTCTTTCTTCCCATGCTTTCCTACAATTAGATTTTTTTTTTATCCTTTAGCCCTACCCGGATTTACTACAAGCCCTGGTCTCTAGGAGCAGACCTACATTCAAGACACCTCTGAAAAAAAGTATTGAACACAAGATTGCTTGTGTCAGTTCCCCCACTGGATGTTGAATTCCAAAGGTTATTTTCTTTAAGCTTTAATCTCAGCCTTTTGCCTCATAACTTTGAAGTAAAATCCTTTTGAGACAGGCCCTTGCCTAGTGCTAAGAACTGAACAATGTATCATTATTACACTTGCAGTAATTTCTAAATAGCATTGGCAAATTCAAGAATTTGTAAGTAACTTTGCATGGGTCGGCCAAGCCGCTGCTAAGAACACTCCCGTGCTCGGTTGACATTGGAGCTTTCGTTTCATCTAATGCAAATAATAAACAGAAATCAATACAGGTCAGACTTTCCCTCTTTCCTGTGAAATAGTTATTGTCACAAGCACAGTGCTTTCGCATGACTACAACTGGCTTTGAAGGTGGGCCATCACTCATTCCTCACTCAAAGCAGATGAGAGACAGATTCTAGGGCTCAGGCCTGCTCACCATAGGACACCTTGGAAAGTGCTTGGCACCTGTCCCAGAGCAGGTGTCCAATTAGGTGTCACCTCTCTCTTTCCTTCTCGTCTTCCTTCCCCCTAACAGTGCCCCAAAAGAAAAGATCCAAGAAATTCCTGAAAATAAATGTAATAAATTACTCCCTACAGCTAGTCTCCTGTTGTCCTGCTGCAAACATTAGCAGCCATTAGGTTACTAATTCATTTGGTAAATTACTATGTGATAAGGTGTATCACACACATACACACATTTTTTAATGTGAATCTTCAATGCCTCAATTCAAAATAGTAATAAGAACTAAGGCTCTCAGGCTTTCTCATACCATTAAGTGCCTGCTACTTTCTTAAATCGCCCCTCAAGGAGAACTGGATTTGAAATTTTTTAGGGTGACTTTGACTTGCAAGTGACACCTCAAGCCTACCACCTGTCGAATGGTTGCCTCAGAAAAGAGTCAGAGCCTGACAATTCTGAGAGTTTCTTGAGGCTTAAGATTCCTCTGGAGGCCTTCTTAGACTGTGAGTCTCCTCAAGTCCCAGAATGACTTCTCAGTCACCTGTTGAGCAGATGTAGACCACAGGATCCTGGAGTCTCAGGGTAGGGGATGATCTTAAGTGTTCTATCTTCTTTCCTAGGTGACAAATTCCTGCGAAGTGGCAGTCTAGCCTCTCTTAAAACATCTCCAGGGACGAGCCACCCTCTACTTCTAAAGGAGGTCCATTTTGCTTTCAGATAGTACTAATTCTTTTTATTTTACTGTTTGAAAGTCTTCATTAGATTTGGTTAAAGTCTACCTTTCTATAGTTTCTACTTCCTTCGACCTTCTGGAATAACATTAAAAATGTCCAGACTTTTTATGTGGCAGACTTTCAAATACTCAGTATCCACTATTTCCTAGACGATCTTAAGATTGAGCAGGTGGGTCATCTAGATCCACAGTTCCCAGCTGGGGAAGCAATGTACTTATGCCTAAGTGACTGCACCATCCCGGGCAACCTGTGGGTTGATCTGTGGCTTGTGAGTGGGCCCAGCACAAGTGTTAGTCTTATTAGGGATGATGATAATGAAATCATCAGCGAGATTCTTTCAATCAAGATTTGGACTGGAAAAATGAGGGAAGGTCAGTTAGATAGTAAGCAAAGCAGAGACAAAACAAAAATAGTAAGTCATGTTTATGATGAAGCACCGGGATCAGAGTCCTACTGCTGGGGGTGTGGTTGAGCAACCAGGCTGCCTGTTAATTTTGGTGGACTTGATTGATAATTTTGAAAGATTTCTGGCACTAGATCTAAGTTCTAGACTCAGTTAGACCCAGCTAGACCACAATTCCTTTCTTTTAAAGCAAACTTGATTGGGTTATCATAATGCCTGACATTATAATTGAAATTCTTGCCTTTTTAAATCTTCACATATATTCTTCTAAAAACTCCTGCATCACCTGGAATAAAACAAATGAATCTCTAATCTTTGAACCCTCAAGAATTTAACTAAGAGCTTTCACGTTTTCCAAGTCTTCTCTTTCTCAGTTAAAGATTTCCAAACATTTGAATCATCATTATAAAATGGCTTCCAGTCTCTTCAGCATCTCTGCCTCCTCCTGCTATCTCCTTTCTCTAAATCATAGTTTCACTTTCTTACCCCCAATAACCAGCATCACAAGCGCAGCAGATCAAATGGCAACCCATCCTAAGCATGTGCTCTGCAGTTTCAGCATGAGGAGAATACTTTTACAAAATCAAATACATAACTTCTTCCCTTTTTTTTTTTTTTTTTTTTTTGTGAATGATCAGAGTAAGGTTCCCTGTCTGATTGGCCCCATGGAACCCAAGGATTATTAGAACAAATATGTGAAAATGAACTAGAGTGGATGATTACCTGGATGCTCTTGAGGTAATATGGTATGGGGACCTCTATTGATATTCTGACTACCCCTGTGTCAGAAGAAAAAATCAAAAGTATTGATTTCAGTTTACTTAGTATTGGTTAAAAAAAAATTAAATCTAAACTCCAGATAATGTGTTTAAGTTGATTATCTGAAAGAACATGTAAATGTTCTTACATGTAGCTATTTTTGGCTGTAAGTAATAGAAAACCTAAGTATTATTTGATAAAGTACCTAAAACTGGGTGCAAGGTCTATGTTTTTGTGCATTTTTTTTTTCCATTCAAGGTTAGAATCTGTAATTCTGCCTCCAGAATTTTGCTTGGCATTTTTACATAACTATGTTCAAGACTGAAAGTCCTAAAATCTTGAACTACCAGAACACTTCCCCTTCCGCCTGTCTCATTAGTCAGGATGGAGGCACATGGCCAAGCTGAGCTACAAAGGAAGCGAGGAAGTGAGTTTCTGGCAAAGGGAAGTGGGATTGTCATGACCAGGCAAAGTGTCTGCTTCAATGTATTTAAAATGTTTAAAAATAGGATTTTATTTTATTACAAAGTTAACACATAATTATTAAAGTTAGTTTGGAAAATAGGAAAAAAAATTCTCTAGTGTCACTTTTTCTCGATGCATGATTTTAACATTTTTATAATTATACTGAACATAGTGTGATTTTCTTTTATTTTCTTCACATATGATTAAGGCTCTATGGATTTTGAAATATATTTACCATTTTGAAATGTAGTGTAAACTAAAGGAGGCAGTAGAGAACAGTAGAAAGAGCACTGGCTAATGAGTGAAGAAGCTATGCTGTGGCCCAGGCTCTGGCACAAATCCATCACTGTATTTCCACTTCCTCAAAAGAAAGCTGTGCTGCTTTAGTTCTACTATTTCTGAGACTCCAAAATCATGAGAGCCATGCCTTTGAGACACACAAGCTGCACTGTTCAGATAGCAGGTCAGAGCCATCAAGACAAGCAGACAGGTGAACTGGAAGTTGTTGCCATGGGAAACTGATGCCAATATATAACAATGTAATATATAACACATAATGGGTAATGTGTGACAATAATATATACCATGTCTTCCGATTTTCCCACAGATTTTTGAATGAAATTGTTTAATTTTTCAATATTGACACCTAATTGGAAAAACAAAATACTGTAGAGGCCAAATAAAATATGTGGTCTGAGTGTTGGTTTGCCTCTGCAGCTAAACTAATAGCCAACTTGATCAACACTGGGTGAAGTGTACAGAAGAGGGGTTGTCCCTGGAAGCTTATAAGACATTTTGGCTATACAACAACTGGATTATTACTATGAATTGAAAACATCAAATGCTTATATTAATGGTGAATTAATATAGTCTAGGATTTTACTATGGTTTTTTTTTTTTTATTAACAGTATAATTACTTTCCATTGCTGAATCCAAAATGTCCCTGGGTCTTTGATGTGCTCTCCTGAATACGTACATGTTATATTGGAAACATCTAAGTGGGGACCCTCTGAGGCCACAACTTCTTTTATATGTATATTTCATGATCCCATCTGGTTCAAAACCAAGCCCTGGGTCTTTTGCCTTCATCGCTCAGTTTAAAGAGAAAATGAAACACAAATGATGAAAGTCTTAGACAGGTGTTCCCTTGAGTGAGAACTGCCACCTCTAGCAGTTTATTCTCTTCTCGCACTGAATATTGCGTCTTCACTCTCTCCTTTTCTGAGAGAGAATGATCAACATCACCAGTCAGGGAGGTTCTTTGTGCCCTGCAATTCTGACTCTCTTGCTTGCTGAAAGTGGTGCAAAAAGAGGATTAACAACTTTGAACTTTTTATGTGATTTTTGCCTTTGACACAGTTGTTATTAAGAGTTCTAAAAAAACAGCCCCTACAAGAACATCAGGTTTCTAAATGATTCATCTCCTCGCAGACCTTGATATTCAATCCAGGTGTAGGAATAAACAGTATAGAGCCCTCGGGTTCCATCCTCCAGGCTTGGACAGGCTTCAGTGAAATTCTATAGCAAAAGGTCTGGGTGCTTCCCCTGACTTACTCTTCTAACTTTTTTATCTTGGAAAAAGCACAGGGATTTCCTTTGGGGATTAAGCAGGGGAAACAACCTAAGGTAGCGATTGTAGTTCATTAGAATTATAAGATGCGAAAGTATCCTGAAGTCAGCTCCACAAGCAGCTCTTTCCCCATCTCGGACCGCTCCCCGGGTGTGTCCAGCAGAGAGCTGCACAGTCTTCCACACACTGTGGTTTCTCACTTTCCTTTCTCCGGGCCCCAGGAGTATCTGGGCAAACGGGTAGTTTCTTGAACGAGGTGGAGAGGTGATCCAAAAGTAATCCATGCAGACTTTTTTTTTTTCCCTTTGCATTTTTCAAAAAGTATTTACATGTATTATTTTGTTAACATTGAGTCATTTTGAAATAAATATTTAAAAATCAATAGATGCCGTTCTCATCCTTCCAGGTCATGGTTCTGAGTCACTGAAAGGGACAGGGTCAAAGAATGAGACAGACGATTAATTTTCTTAATGATAGGTCTGTACAAAGAATGAGAAGAAAGTGAAGTTTCCTGTTCACGGAAGGCCAGTGTGCTACTCTAGAAATGTGTCCTAGTCACACTTATTATTCCAAAAGGATTAGGGTGTGACAGTAAAGAAAAAGGATTTTTGTCAAAGCAGCTACAGTGTCAGCCTGAAGGATCCATCTCTTGCCCGCACAGGCCTAACTCAAAAAAATACATACGTAGGTGCTATTCAAGAGCCACTTAAAAAATCTTGAAGAAGGTAAATAAGATTTCTGTTAGGATTGTTCTTCAAATTTTTCCATTCTGCTTCATGACTGGGATTTACTTTAACAATGTTCAGTGGTGGCTTAACTCTAAGTTAATTATTTTTATTAATTAGTTTTGAAGTAAAACAAGTCCCCCACCTCCTTTGGGTTAATGATTAACTTTAGAATTTTCAAAGTGGAACTGTTTTTTACATTTCTTATTTTAACTTTGTCATATTTTCCTTTCACCACTTGGAGAACAAGTATTATCTGCTTACTGCTTTTTCTCTACGTTTTTAGGAAGATGCTTGGTTCATACTTTCATTGTTTTGGCAGTATTTGTTTAATTTGGCATATTGCATTTCTATTTGTATTTAAAAAAGCTCCACTAAATTTTGGGGGTTTTTCTCTGGACTAAATATAACTTAGTAGAGTTTAAGTTTTCTGTATTTTCTATGTTATTGAGCTTTTTTTTTTGTTATTTCTCATTTCATGATTTCCTCTCTGGACATATGTTACTTAGAGCTTTGACTTACTTTTATTGTGTGGTCAGAACATGGTCAATTTTTGTTTCAAGGACACTTGGGCAGAAAAATATATTTGTCAGTTTCTGTGTAGTTCTTTGCATATATGTTTCGTCTGTCATTATTTTTTGTGTACTTTTATATCACATGGATTAACTAGATTCTACTTCTGAAATGTGGATATTTCCAATTATGTTGCATTTCCATTAATTTTTCCTGTTCATGGGTTTTTACTTTATAATATTAGAGGTTTTAGATGATTGAGTCATTTCTTCTACTGCTTTTGTCATGCAATCTACTTTCTTATGAAAAGAAACTCAAACGGGAGTCTATTTTTAATAGGAACAGGTTTGAGATTTGACCCCAAAGAAAATGCAACTGATGTACTTCACAAAGAAAAAAGTAGTTGTGCAAACCCTTTTCACCCTTCATTAGCCACTGCCTCTTGGCAAGCCACTGACCTATTTTCCTAGTAAACCCAGGCTGCCATTGTGTTATCTGGCTGAGTCACAGTTGGGGCTTAAAGAAGACAATCTGGCAATTACATTATGTTCCTAGAGTCAATGTACATTCATAAATGCTCTGGTGCCTAAAGCTAAAACCTCGTGACTTACTAAAGCAAAACACTATAAGCCATCAAGGAAAATTAAGTATACAGCATATTATAGCATAATTCCACTTAAATACTATAGACCTGTCTGTTTTTATTTTTAAATCTGCTCTTGAGTTGAGTATGATTATTTGTCAATACCTCCAAATATTAGAATAATTTTTTTTCTCTCTCAGCAGCCAAATATTTCTACCCAGGGACAGATGGTTCTCTCAATCTTCTTAGATGCATAGAATTCATTTTGAGAATAACAAACTCTCAAATTTGTTCTACACATGAATGAAATGTTAAGTGAAGATCTGGACTGCCTTAATCTTTAGAGAAAAGGCAGCAAACAAATAATACCTGTTCTCCAAGTGGTCAAAGGGCAGATAATATGAGTTCTAGATTGGTTCACATTCCAGGCCCTTCTCTCACTTTCCGTTTTTGCCTCACCTTTATTTAGGATAATTATGGTATTTTTATTCTCAGGCTGAGTTCCACTCAGTAGCCAGTGTTTGGCCAGAACCTTGAGGTTTTCTATGTATGAAAGGTGAATTTCCTATATAGATATGTATTATTTTTGTTGAACTTTTAAAAACAAAATGTTAACTTTGGATTAAATAGTATGCTTTCATTTGTTACCACCTGTAGAGAGCGTTTTCATAAGAGTTTATTTGAGCCCAAATTGATAACATATGCCGGGGAGCAGGATTTCAAATGCTCCAGAGTCATGCAGTTTCCTTTTATGCCTTTGAAATTTAGGAAACAACATAAGAAAGAGTACATGGAGGTGGAAGAGAGCAAGGCCAGGATTGGATTGGATTATGTGTTAAACTCTTAAGGGTGAGAATGTATTAGAAGGGGGGCATTTTAAATATGTGTTAACCTAGATGCACAGGAACAATGGACAGGGTTTGTTAAGGCAAAGATAACCCTTTTAATAAAATGTTATAGGCCTGGGGCTGACTACCACCAAGACCTGACCAGTTAGGAATTTATGATCAGATTACTCTGTGAGCTTACTTTCCACAGAACTCCTTTATTTTCCCTATACCACTTAATATTATTTCCTATATCTCTCCCATAAAGTTGAAATCATATTATTCAGAAATGCAGTCCAGAAAAACAAAACGATTAATCAATTGCAATAACAGCTACATTTATTGAGTACTTAACTTTGTTATAGATACTGTGCTAATCATTTCACAAACATAGTTCATGTTATTATTCTAATAATAAAAGGTTATTATTACCACCTTTTAAAGTTAAGGAAACTTAAGCTTTGTGAATACCTTTCCTTAAAGTGACACTGCTAGAGAAAAGCAAAGCCAGAATTTGCACCCAAGTCTTTCTGGCTTCAAAGACGTAACTACTGAACATGTAACTACTTAACTATACCACAAATAGCAGGTCAGAGCAATCAATGCCCATGCAGCCCCAAATAACAAGCATCTAAAATTTACATCTAAATTTAGATCTAAAGCATCTAAAATAGAAACGTTATTTTTTTCCAGTCCACTCAGTCTAAGCGCAATGTTTTAAAGCCACTTGAATAAATGAAAATCCTCATTTATTCAACAACTATTTGTTTAGCTCCTGCTATAAATAAGGCAAGGTGACAATGACAACTTTTAAGGATGGCAGTCCTTGCTTTTTGAGGAGGTCAGGTCACAGCGGAAGAGGCAGAACTGCAACTGTATTGCAGCCTACGTTGTAGCAGATATGCAGGGAGTAGATGGATGGTTACTATTTTATACAGGGTGGTTGGAGAGGGCAGCCCTGAAAGGGTAGCCTGTGAGCAGGGCTGAAATGTGATGAGGGATACCTGGGGACAGAGCATTCCAGGCAGAGGAAATGGGAAGTACAAATGTCCTCGGGGTAGGAGCTGGTTTGCTTCTTCAAAGTGAGTGAAGAGGCCACCAGGGCAGAAGAGGCCACCAGCCCAGAAGAGGCCACCAGGCCAGAGGGCAGCGAGTGAGCGTGACCCAAGGGGAGGGGCACCAGGTCCATGAGGAGTAGGTAGGAGCACACATCATATACCGGCGAGTCTTAGGCTTTCACTCTAAGATGGGAATACCTGAAGGGTTTTGAGGCAAAGAGCCACACCCTGGTTTGCCATACAAGGGTGTCAGGAGGGAGACCAGTCCAGGTAAGAGATGAGGGATGGTGACTTGGCCATAGCGGATGATGGAGCTGGTGAGAAGTGAGTGTGTGTTTCATGTGTTCTGACAAGATTTACTGGAGGAATGGAATGTGGAATATGAGACAAAGGAGTCAATGATGACCTTGAGGTCTTCAGCCTCAGCACCTGGAAAGAGTTGACATTTTTAAGATGGGAAGACTAGGGGTGGAGCTGGCTGGTGGGTGGTTGTTAGTGGGGAGGGGTGTGGGCAGCAGAGTTTGGTTTGGGACATATTTAGAGATGCTTACTAGTCTTCCAAGTCGAGATGTTGTTCAGGCAGTTGAATATATAAATTAGGAAATATAAGAGAATGCTATCTGATAAATACCAAGAAGAATCTGCAAAAGCTTTAAAAAAAAAAAAAAGGGTAGGGTAGATTAAATGACTCTCTTAAAAGTTTCAAGGCATTTTAATTTATAACATCACTGTTTTTATATCACATATAAAGGTCTGTGATGACTAAAAATATGTGGCAACAACGTGTTGTAAGAAGTGGCTGTAGCTCGATCAATGATTTCTAAAGTGTAGGCCTCAGCTGACAAACATCAACCCCTCCAGTGAGTTTCTTAGAGATGCAAATTATTGAGCCCTACAGACCTAGTGAATCATAAACTCTGGGAATGGGGCCCAGGAAACTGTTTTTTGACAAGTTTTCCAGGAGGTTGTTATGCACATTAAAGCTGAGTGAGCTAGATGATAAGAAGTTTAGTATTTCCAGGTTTCAATCATTAGAAAAAAAAAAGGAAAAAGTTTTGTTTATAGGTAAATGTCTTTATTGTTTCAAGCATAAAAAAAAGAGTAAACAAAAACCAGTACGACATTTCATTTCTTAGTCTTCTCAATGAGGTTATAAAAATACAATGCCATTTAGTCTTTATAAACTCGTGGAAATGTCTAGAAGTTGATGCTTAGTATAATATAAAAAGGCACTTAAACATACACAATGAGATGATTAAAAAACCCACCTCATAGATTCAATTGAAATTGCTTTTAGAAAAATTTCTAAATATAAACTCCTACATAAATAAGACTTAACTTTTCTTGTTTTGCAAAATGTAGATAGTATTTTCCTCATGTTACTTATCATAAATGTGAATTGCCTTCTCCCATCTTCTTTTTTTTGATATAGGTTAACAGAAAAGCAAGCTAAAATTAATCTTTTTTTCTTCGATTTAATCTCTTATTTTATTTAAGATAAAAAAAATATTCTTAACTTGTAACCAAGATCTTTTAGTACGCCTGGCTCATTTTTATTTAGTTTAAAATCACAATTCATTTAAAAAAAAAAAAGAGAAGATGATAAGAAATATTTTTAAGTAGTTATTATTCAGCTGCCAAAATAACCCTAAGCAGCAATATTTCTGAAGCATGTGAACATCCATGTGTGTATATCTTAAAATATCTCTGTGGCATCATTCTGGCTTTTCAGCATAATGAAATCACATTAACGTAATCTTTGTAAATTGAGATTACAGGCTTGAATACAACTCAAATCATTTAGTTTATTCGTCTACGAAAGAAAAGATTCGAGTGATTCACATATTTTTAACTCTTCATTTTCTTTCGGGTTGGCCAAAGGATAAACAATATAAACCATAAATTAAATAAAAACCCACTGACCTTTGTTATGCATGTACTGTTACTAATTAAAATAAGTGTGTTTTTGCTGTTGAAATTCTGTGTTTTGGGAATTTTTATAAGATCATTTTTTCAGGGTATTGGCAAGAAAAGATAAATGTTTTCTGTGAACTGAAGGAAATACAAAACAGGTCATTAACTCATTCTATGCGATAGGATGCTGTTTGAGAGGTAAGTGAATTATTTCACCTTGAGTGTTCACTAAAACAATACATTAATTGCTTTAAGGAATTGCCAAAACATGGTCAACTTGAAATGACTTAACGAAATCCAGATCTTTACTTTCCCAGTAGGATTTGGACTATAAATGAAAACTGACATTTAAAAAAAATATGGGGAAAATATAGACTCACTTGAATGCTTATCACTTTATTTCTCTAATCATAAATGGTAATGATTTGAATTAGTCTTTGACATTGATTTGTGTGTTTAAATTAGTCCTTAATTATGCCTTTTCTGCCTTTTGTTCTGTTGCTCTCACCCTTTTAAGAAATGCCATGATAATTAGCATATGGTTGTGTTGCATGAAGCCTCTTATACTACATTCCTCTGTACATGTGTTCATTTATAGTGCCTCTGCTCATACTTTTCTATTTAACTTTTCTGTTGGATAGCATTGCAAAGTTTTTGCTGATTTTCAAGGCAGTCTTTCAGCTTATCCTCTGTCAAAGTCAGTCGCTGCTCCAAGATTGAAACAGTCTGCAAAAAGGAGGACAAAATAATCAATGGCTGGTGACCTGGCGGTGAGAACAATGACGACAATCTCTGCACAGGAGAGCCTTTTTAGACTGGAATGCTTACCCTTTTGCCAGGAACTTGGCTCAAAATGAGCCCCAGAACTTGCTCTGCTTCTGGGCTCTACCACAGAGCAAAGCACTGTCAAGCAGTTTCAGGGAAAGAAAAAAGAAAAAAAAAAAACACTAATACATTTAGGGGAAAAGGAATTAAAAAACAGGCCTCTGTAGACAATTCTTACATCTGATCTTCCAAAGCATCAGTGCCAGGGAAGAGACCACATTGCAGCAACCTGTGTTGCCACAAGCTACATGGAAGTGTGGGGAACAGGTAGGAATAGAATGTCCATGCCCAGCTCAAGTGCTACTTAAATGTCATCACTGGTCATTCTATTACAATCAATCTATGATGGGCCCATACCTATTCCACTCTAGACACATGGATGCTCATATACTTTGAAAATATTGTAATGATTGTCACCAGGTCTGACACCCAAAGATAATAATAACACCTCATAGGGTTGTTAGGAATACTGAATGAAATAATGCAGGGAAAATGCTTCAGTGAGTTCCTGGCAAACAGGAGTTAGCTAGTCTAACTCTTTCAGCTAATAAACAAGTATATGACTACACACGCACATGACTACTTTTAATCTATTTTTTTTGTGATATTGACTACTACATCTTCAGTCTTTTACATCAGTAGTCCCCAACCTTTTTGGCACCAGGGACCAGTGCTCCTATGAGAATCTAACGCCTAATGATCTGAGGTGGAGCTGAGGCGCTGATGCTGCGCTGAGTGGCTGCAGACACAGCTGTAACTTCACTCGCTCACCCACTGCTCACCTCCTGCTGTGTGGCCCAGTTCCTAACAGGCACAGACTGGCTGTGGTCCAGGGATTGGGGATCCCTGTTTTACATAATTTAAAAATTATTTTCATTATAAAATAAAACAGATTCAGAAGTTGCATAAAACACATCACTCAATGAATTTTCATGAGAAAAATATTCTTATAGCCAGCACCCAAGTCAGGAACTAGAACTCTACGAGCTACCCCACAGATCTTTCTAGGTGCCTGTCAGAAACACCACTCTTGCCCTTCCCCATCATGACCATTACGGTAATCACTTTCTTGTATTCCTTTATCATTTTATCGTTCAGGTGTACATCCCTAGCCACTATAATTTTGTCATACCCATTTTCAAGACTTGATATGTCATTTCAAGTCTCCTTTAACCTATAGGCCTGCATCCTTTCTCTTTCTTTTTGTTATAATTTGTCTGTTGACAGTCTTAGTCCATTTGACCTGTAGAATTTCCACGAGTCTGGATTTTAGAAATGGCACACTCAGGGTAGAGTGCAGTCTGTTCTTCTACCTGTATTTTCTGTCAGATGGCAGTTGTATCAAAGGCTTGCTAAGACAGGTTAGATCCCTTGGTAAGGCTGTAGGTGGCGGTCTATTCTCTCATTAGAAGATACATTAATAAGGTTTGGTCCTTTCTCTTTTCATGATGTGAGTAACTACTCAAAGCCAAGGTCTACTGATTCTTGGAGACTGCAAATAACGATATTTGAATTCCATAATTTAAAAAATAATTAGTTATAATAATTTATAAATAAGGGACATTCCCCTTACCTACTATTTGGTTACCCAGTGATGGAGTTCATAGAGGAAAGGAAGAATAAATGCGTGGTTACTTTAGTCAGCAAGTTCGATGATAATGAAATGATGCCCTATCATCCTTTGAAGGTAACCGATTTTTAAAAATTTCATTATTTAACATTTTTTGCTTTCATAGTCCATACAAGACATTATGACTAACTAAAAATAATAGTGATGCTGGTAATATAGCCTATCATTTCTTGAATGCCTACTATGGTGCAAGCATTTTGCCAGATACTTTAACATGTTATCACAATTCTACATGCTAAGGCTGTTGAGACATATGTTATCAATACCTTTAACACTGGTTAACTCTATCTACCATCTAAAACATTTCATTTTAATTTATTTCTAATTATAGTTTGGTACAGATAGTTATAAACACTGCCACTGAATTAGAGGTTCAGTCATCCATAATTAAAATGATTCAGAACATGTTCATTGTATTTGCTACTTGCCACAGATTTGCTGTTCCCACTTTGTAAGTGTGCTTTGCCTGCTTTCAATCTCTTTCATATGTAAAAGAAAGCCAGCTCTTCAAAAATAAAGAAAAAATCATAGAGACATTCAATAAAGTTTAAAGTGATTCATTTATTCTTGAATTGGCTTAAAAGAAGGAGAAATGGGTCAGGAAGCTGAGAGTGGAGAACGAAGGTTCACTTGGGAGAGGCCCTAACAAGGACCCAACGTTAGGTCCCAACATTGCGTTGGTGTAGGCGGGCTCGTCGTGGCAATGTGGGAAACAAGCTGACCAAAACTAAATCTGGCATGGAGCTGAATAATCTCACCCTGTATTTAGTGGCTCTAAACCCTGGCTCTATAACAGAACCCCGTGGGGTGCTTAAAAGACCAATGCCAGGGCTTGATCCCAAACCAGTGTAAATGAATCCTATCGTGATGAGAATGAGGTGTCTGTATGCTTTTGAACTTTGCAGGTTATTATAATGTACAGCCAGGCTTGAGAACAGAATTAGGTTATTTTTATACAAGAGCTATTTCAACTTGAAATACTCTGGAAAAGTAATTGACATTTCTCATGATCACATTATAGCCTCTTTCTGTATAACTTGTGACAATGTCTGTTCTGACAAATATTGGTATCCTTGGCCTATTTACCAAAGGGGAACAACAGAAGACTTCTTCAAAGGAAACAGTGAATCAGCAGACCTGGAAGAGAAACCCGCAGTGTATCGATTTCAACACACCACTTCCCTTAAATGACATTTATATCTCCTGACCGAGAGTTGGAAGACCTTGGTATAGTAACGTTCGTGGTTTTCCTTCTTTGCAAAGGTAAACTGGCATCAAAGGACTGGGCAATATTCTAAAATTGGAATGCAAAAATCATCACCTCAAGAACACAGCATCAATGTAAAAAATTTGGAATGAGAGAAGTTATGTATTGCACAGTGAGAATACCTTTAGAGTGAAGAACTGTAAACATAGCTAATATTTCATTCTAACTAGAAATGGTTAATCCCAATACATTTTTCTTATGGCTCTAAATATATCTTTGATAATGTTCTCATCGGAACACAATACATCAAAAATTCTTAGAGTAAAATATTACTGTCCAGAATCAAATGCATTTATAACATGAAGTGTCACCATAGTACTTCATAGTCTTTAATGCTTTCTGGCCCCTGGATGCCAGATATAGCTGTGTGTGTGTGTGTGTGTGTGTGTGTGTGTGTACAGAAGCACATGTGTGCATGGGCTCTGACCTCATCTCCATAAGATCTTGCTAGAGCAGCTCAGCAGAGCATGCTTTGCTATACTGATTGCCACTGTGAGCTTGCCTTTCGAAGAAAGAAAAATTTCCCCTTGCTCTGCTCATTCTGCTACCTGCTGTAACCAGGATTGTTCTGTACATCCTACTCCCAAGTGCAAAGCATGCCAACCCACCTCTGTCAAAACATTGAGCTGTTCCATAATATGCTCTAAAGCTTCAGTCACAGCGAGTGGTATGCTTCTTTGACTCTCAGAAGGGAGGTCACTCATGTCGTCTGTTTTCTTTTTCAAGGCTGGTGAACTTTCTGATGACATTAAAGAAGGATTGATGAAATATCCACACATCTCTTCACTCTTGTCTGGTAGAGTTCTAACAATAGTTTCCGTTGTCTTCAGCATCATAGAAAAGATAGGAAGTGTTATATTTTCTGAACTTTAAAATGCTATCCATATAAAAATTTTCAATATTCTAAAAGCCCAGCTTTCATTTACTTGTTTATCCTCAACTATAGCAAAGTATGGAAATTACAATTACAAGAAGAAAATAAAGCTAATAACAGAGAAAATTTTACATTTTCACAATTTCACAATATTACATTGATTTTTTTGCCATGTAATATATACTTTGTACGTATATATTAAAGGGATTAGCTGTTGCACCATTAAAAAGATTGTTAGAAGCACTCTGATTCTTAATCTAAAAACCAATCACATCCATTAAGATGACTATTATAAAAAATAACAAGTGTTGTCGAGGACATGGAGAAATTGGAACCCTCATGCACTGCCTGTCAGAACATAAAATGCTGCAGCTCCTGTAGAAAGTTTTACTGTTCCTCAAAAAGGTGAACATAGAATTACCATATGATCTAGCAATTCCACTCCTAAGTATATATCCAAAATAACTGAAAGTGACATGAACTGATAGTGTAGAGCAATGTTAATAGCAAAATGATTCAAAATAGCAAAAGATGGAAACAATCTAATATCCATCAACAAACAAATGTATAAACAGAATGTAGTATATACACACGATGAACTATTAGCCATAAAAAAGAATGGAATTCTGATACATGATACAACATGGATGAACCTTGAAAATGTTATGCTAAGTGAAGTAAGCCAGACACAAAAGAAAATACTGTATGATTTTACATACATGTGGTACCTAGAATAGGCAAATCCAGAGAGACAGAGTACAGTAGAAGTCCCTATGAGCAGGGGCGGGGAGAAGGAATGCAGAATAATGCACCTATTGCTTAATGGGCACAGAGTTTCTGTTTGGAATAATGAAGAAGTTCTCAAAATAGACAGTGAGGATGGTTACACAACACTGCAAATACCTACTTAATGCCAGTGAATTGTATATTTAAAGGTGATTAAAATGGTAAGTTACATACATTTTACCCCAAAAATCTCCAAATACATGGCCACGAATAATCTGAAAATAAAATTAAAAAACAACCCCATTTACAACAGCATTAGAAAGAATCAAATAGAAGTAAATTTAGCAAAAGAAGCACAAGATTTGTATACTGAAAACTATAAACAATCATTTAAAGAAACTAAAGATCTAAATAAATGGAAAGACATCCCATATCCCATGTACATAGACCAGAGGGCTTAATATTGTAAGATGGCAGTACTCCATAAATTAATATATACAGACTCAATGCAATTCCTACCAAAATCCCAGCTGCCTTTTTTTTTCCCCAGAAATCGACAACTTGAACTTATAATTGATATAAAAATGCATGGAACCAAGAATAGCCAAAAAAGAACTGAAGAACAAAGTTACAGAAATCACATTTCCCAATTTCAAAATTTACTACAAAACTACAGTAGTCAAGACAGTGGCACTGGCATAAAGACAGACATAGAGGTCAATGGAATAGAATTGAGAGTCCAGAAATAAACCCTTCCATTTACGATCATTTGATTTTGACAAAGTTGCCAAGACAATTTAATGGGGAAAGCGTCGTCTTGTCAACCAATGGTGCTGGGAAAATAGGCTACCTTAATCCAAAAGAATGGATTTGCGCCCTTACCTCACACCATATACAAAATTAACTCAAAATGGATCTATGACTTAAATATAAGAAAAAAACATAAAAGTCTTAGAAGAAAACATAGGAGTAAATTTTCATGACCTTGTATTAGACAAAAACATCTTAGATACAACACCAAAAGTACGAATGACTGACTGACTGATGAAAGAGAGAGAGAGAGAGAGAGAGAGACAGAGAGACGAGAGAGAGAGACAGAGAGACAGAGAGAGAGAGAAGGAAAGAGGAAGAAGGAAGGAAGGAAGGAAGGAAGGAAGGAGGAAGGAAGGAAGGAAGGAAGAAAAGAAAGAAAGAAGAAAGAAAGAAAGAAAGAAAGAAAGAAAGAAAGAAAGAGAAATAAAGAAATAGAATTTCATTAAAATTAAAAACTTTTGTGCTTTAAAAGATACCAGCAAGAAAGTGTGGGGAGGGGAAACCACAGATTGGGAGAAAATATTTGCAAATCATGTATTTTATGAGACATGTATGAAGAACATATAAAGAACTCTTAAAACTCAAAGATAAAAAGACAACTAACTCAATTAAAAACCGGTCAAAAGATTTGAATAGACATTTCTCCAAAGAAGTTACACAAATGGTAATAAGCACATAAAAGTGCTCATCATCATTAGGGAAATGCAAATCAAAACCACAATGAGATACCACTTATACATACTAGGGCGACTAAAATAAAAAAGACAAAATGAGAATGTTGGCAAAGATTTAGAGAAATTGGAATCCTAATACATTGCTGGTAGGATTGTAGAATGGTGTATGTAGTTTTAGTTTCTCAAAATGTTAAACACAGAATTACCAGATGACCCAGCAATTCCACTCCTCAGTATATACCCAAGAGAAATGAAAAATGTATGCAAAATTTGTACAAGAATGGCATAACAGCATTATTTATAATAGCCAAAAAAAAAAAGGAACAACCCATATGCATCCATATACTGTGATGATGAATGGATAAACAAAATGTGGCATATCCTTACAATGATATTTTTTCCTCACTAAAATAAATGAAGTTTATCCATGCTACAACATGGGTGAAACTTGAAAACGTTAGGCTAAGTTAAAGAAACCATACACGAGGGCCACATATTTATTGTATGTTTCCATGTATATGAAGTAGTCAGGATAGACAAATGTGTGAATACAGACTGAGATTAGTGGTAGCCACAGACTGGATAGAAGGAAGGACGGAGAGAGACTGGTGATGGGTATGTGGGTGATAAAAATGTTCTAAAATTCTTTTTGGAGTGATGAAATATTCTAAAATTAGACAGTAGTAATGGTTACACAATTTTGTGAATATACAAAAAATCAATGAACTGTATGCTTTAAAGAGTGCATTTTATCGTATGTGAATTATATCTCTTTAAAGCTTTCAAGAAAACATCTAAATATATGCATCACCCGATTTTTTTTAATTTAATCATTTTCATTTCTGTTTATCACTTGGAATGTGAGAGTTCGGACAAAAATGACTTCAAACATGGAAAGTATACTTATAATGATATGATGATGTTGAAGAGGAAGCGGAGAATGACGAAAAGGACAGTGATGATTAGCACATACAGAGCTTACTGTGTGCTTGTCATTATTTCAAGTGCTTTACATGTTTTAATTGGTTTAATTCCCACAATAATCCTATCAGACAGGTTCTACTATTATTCTCATTTTATAAATGAGGAAACAGAAATACAGAAAGGTTACATCACTTATCTGGGGCCACACTGGTAGGAGAGAGGAAGGACGCATAATCAGTCATAAATCTGAGATGCCAAAGTACTCTGGGTACTGTAACTTTGGGATCAAAACCACTGTTCCTCACGATCCTTTTAATGACTTCTTTTTGCAAGATAAAAATTTTCAACTTTCTCTCCTAATCTTACTAATTCATCATTTGTTGAAAATAATAAAAACAAATACAAAATCCACCATTCACGATCCAAGCTTATTTTTAAAATATGTATACATCTTAGTACTGTTACTTAGTCATGTGTATCTACTAAGGTCTTTTTGTTAGTTCACTCAACGGCTATTCCTGGATCACTATTCTAAGTAGCGAGGACCCGCTCCCCTGAGGCTTAGGTTCTGGTACTTGTAGTCATTTGACAACCTTATCTTTTCTATTTTCCTCCTCAGAAATTTAGGAATTTATACTTTTGCTTTGTTGTCTAGTAGGCTATATTAACCTCTAAAAACCATCTGGTCTCTGGGCAGTAACCCCAAATTTCCCACATTTGTGATGTTCCTGACAATGAGAGAGTGTGAACCTAAGATACCTGAGTGAGAATGCCTTTTAAGAGAATGAAATACTCATTAAAATCCATACCATCAAACCAATCTCATTACTTGTGGACATGGACAGTGGATTAATGGTAACCAGACAGAAGGAGGGGAGGGAGGAGACAGAGAGGAGCGCAGGAGGTCAAATATTTGGTGATAGAAGGAAATGGAACTTTGAGTGAACATATCATGCAATAAACATATGATGTACTGTTGAATTATACACTTGAAACTTACTTGATTTTATTAACCAATGTCACTCCAATAATTACACAAAAAAATCTCATTAATATCACTTTGAATTACTCAACTCTATGCGAGAAAGAAAAGCTACAGTTATCCTTGAAATGTCCAGAAGCAAAATTTTATCAATTGCAGATCATGAAAGAACAATTTACCATAAAGGCTTTTAGGTGCTTCTCATTAAACGTAACCAGAAGCAGTTATTACCTACCTATTCATACTCTGAACAAAGCAAATAGAGAAAATAACACATAGGACTTATATCTACCTGGGTCCCCAGCTACTAGCTAGTGGCAAAGACTGAAAAGAAAGCAGTTTTAAGATGAGTATGGAATATACAAATGATTCACCAAGAAGACTTGTCTCATAATCAGTCTGCATTCTTGATCCTAGGTAGCCACCTCACTGACTAGGGACAATGTGTGGATGGCCAGACACAATTATCTCCACCTCAAAAAAATTCCTGCTCAAAGGACAGACTTTTTGTTTTTAACATTGCTTCTGCTGTGCCTGTAATGGCCTTCTCTGCCCTCCTACCCTGACTGAATCTCTAAATTTTAGCTTAATTGTCACATCTTCAGAAAAGTAGTCTCTGAACACTCTACTGAAGCTGGAATTTTCATTCTTTAAAACGGTATTCTGACATTTTCCTCCAAAACCGAGTTTATGTTTACATATTCATTCTTTGTATTATTGTCTGTCTCCCTCTCTAGACTGTGCTATGCTTATTCTTCTCACAACTGTATCCCCTGGACTTAGCAAGAACTTGAATATTTTTGAATATGTTACATAGAGATTTTATTCCTGTTCTTACAGATGAAAATCAAACTCCCTATAGCCAAGACAGTCTTTTTAACCCAAATCACAACATATCTAAATATGTACCCACATGGCCATAAATATCATTAGCAGCTCTAGCTGTTCACGGGAAAAGGCCTCAACTTAATTAACAAATCAGTTATTGAACGTTGGGGGTTTGCAGTCAGGGTGTTTAGTGAAGAAAGGGCAATAGGAAAATAGGCAAAGAAAAGATTGAGAAGATAGACTAAACAGTCAAAAGTTTCAATTCACCTTAATAGCAGTTTTCTTTTTTGGGACCAGCAACATAATACGTTACTATTTTATGACATATAAAGTTGAATAAAAAAGGGGAAAGGGTATGGGCAGAGAGAAGAAAAAGTATTAGAGCTTCATCCCACAACATTAGCCAACTGACAAATGTCTTTCTGTCTCTCAACAAAGTATTGGATTCTAGATATTAAGAGATCCTTTCCCACCAAGCAGCCTGGCCTTTGCATCCTGTTTGTACAGGGAAAGAGTGAGATGCAGATCTTGGGGAAGTTTCAGTGCACTCATTCATAAAACAAAACAAACAAAATGCCTGCTCGGGAGGATTCTCTGTTGTTCTCATGATTAAGACAAATCAAGGCTGAGATCCCCTGCAGTGCCAGGCACACTGAACAAGAAATACAAGCAGACAAAAGATTGAAAGACTGCAAAAAAAGAACAAATGCTTTGATAGTCCATAAAAGGAAGAAATCACATTACATTTTCTTACTTATTACTTTTATTGCTGACACCTGAAGTATAGTGGAGTAACAATAATTCATTCATTGCTTTGTTCAACAAACGAAGGCCTCCTATGGTAGACTAAGGCTACAGTAAAGAACAAGTCAGATATAGCATCTTCCTTCATGGAACTCAAGTTCTCCAGGGGCCTACGTCATCCAAAAGGATGGCAGGACAATCACCACCCTTGGGTAAGCCCATGGTTGCCACCTCAAAGATGGAAAATGCAGCTTCATCAAGCACAGGAATGAAATGAAGTGGCTGAGAAATCCTTATCTCTACAGATCAAAAGGCTTCACTTTCTATCTGAATATATAAAATAGTGTAAAGATAGAGTTGATAGATACATACAACTTTGATAGTCCTGAGAACTAGACATAAAACTTGTCACATTCTGGGAGCGAATGACTTTTAACAGGTTATTTAACTGTCATAGTTAATTCTGATGCATCATTTTTCATATGTCACTTACATTAATGAATTCTTTTAATGCATCAATAGAAAGTAAAAATTGTGGCATTTGAAAGCGAATTTTTATTGGGAAATTAACCATTCGACAATGTAATCATGGTCCACACACCTAAAATATTACTATTTATACAATTAACAATGGGACATTCAAGGTACTGTGTTACTCAACTATATACGAGAGTTCATATATTACACTTATTGCCTTTCTTCCTTTCCTCTTTTCTCCTCCTTCTACTACCCTTTCCGCCCACCTACTTTCTGGCCTGACAAGTCAGAACTAATCATCGGGGCCACTTCACTCTCAGAAACCTTTGTTTGTGCCATCACTAGAGCATTTATCATTCTTTGTTATATTTGTGTTCATATGTCTATATTCCCTATGAGGTTATAAGGGATACTCTCTTATCTTATAGGGCATGAGCTATAACTTTATCAATTTTTTTTCCTCATAGCAAAGTGCATGGGACATAGACAGGGCTCCTCATTTGCTGAACTAAACTCAACTGACTGTCCTGTATCTGCTGGACTAAACTCAATTGACTGTCCTGTATCAGCTGAGCCATTCACAAAATGTAAATATTAATAGTTTTACAGCAATTGGAGAGAGGTATAAACCCAAGGTGAAACCTGTACCATTCTCTACTAAAAATTACTATATTAAACGCTTCCTCAGAGGCACAATGAGGGAACAAAGAAAGCATTTACCAATTAACTGCAAATCACTTCTTGATTTTTAGCCCCCAAAAGCATTTTTGATGATTTCTGATGGAACAGCAGAATGATTTCCTGACAAATGTGAATGTATAAAAGTATGCGTTTCATATGTAAAGATAATCAGTGACTTAAACTTCGAATATATCTTTATACGGGTTCAAAAAAGTCAGTTTGGGCTTATAGCTAACATTTCTAGGGTTTAATTCTGTAAGTGGAGAACAAAACAGACAAAAGTCAGAAAAGTCTATCCAGAAATGGCCTTGACCCCTCCAGCAAAAGCGAGTTTCCCATCATTGAAGGTTCTAAAATAGACTTGGGATGGTCATTTGTCAGGGAAATTGTGAGAAATATACAAACATTGGATCAGGAAATTCAACTGAATGCCCTTTAAAGTCCTTTCCATTCCTGACGGTCTGAGATTTTTAAATCCCTACACACACAGACTTATAAAATGCATGCTTGAAATAGACTAGGATAACAACAACAACAAAAAATCTTTTGCCTGAACAAAAATAAAAGCAAATATTATTTTTCAAAGAAAGAATGGATCATTTATTTTTAATGATAACATTTAAAATAGGAATTAGAATCTTCAATAGTCTCTATATGGGGTCTGAAATAATGAAGATATATCAGTCATTTGGACAAAATTATTTTATCTAGCACCTATAGGACAGGAAAATTCTAGGTGCCAGAGATACAGAAGTGTATTAGTTCCTACTGCTGCTATAGCAAATTACAAGTCTAGTAGCTTCAAACAATACAAATTTATTATCTTTAAGGCTGGAGGTCAAAAGTACAAAATAGGTTTTATAGGACTAAAATGAAGGTGCCAGCAGAGCTGCGTTTCCTCTGGAGGCTCTAGGGGAGAATCTGTTCCCTGCCGTTTCCAGTTCCTAGGGGCTGTCGATATTCCTTGGCTCATAGTCCCAGCACTCCAATCTCTGTTTCTATTGTCATATCTCTTTCTCTAATTCCTATGCCTCTCTCTTTCCCTAAGGGACTGCATTGGGCCCACCTGGATAATCCATATAATCTCCCCAGCTTAAGATCTTCAGCTTTATCACATTTGCAAAGTCTCTTTTGCCATGTAAAGGAACATATTCACAGATTCTGGGGATGGATGAGGACATGAACGTCTTTACGGGACCATTATTCTGCCTACTATAAGGAATGAATAAACAAAAGAGATTCTGTTGACATGGGATGAGTAGAAAAATAAATATATAGATATGTGATGCCATGTCAGGAAGTGACAGGGGTTATAAGAAGAATAAAACTGGTAAGGTGTTACATTATGATGTAGCTCCACTGTGAAAGATACAGAATAAGTTTTTGAGCATGTTAAGTTTGAGATGCCTATTAGACTTCCATGGGGAAAAGTCATGAATGCAATTGTAAATATATGATTTCAGATTTCTGTGGTGAGGCTGTGGAAATATATATATTACTATTATATATATATATTACTATGTATGTGTGAACATACATGTGTGTGTGTGTGTGTGTGTGTGTGTGTATAAAACTAGTTTTTATAAAAAATACAAATGAACACTCAGATAAAGAGGTACATAGGGCAAGGGCTGGAAAGGTCCTAGAAGGATCACAAGTGCAGGAGTCTCTGTCCTCTTGGAGCTGAGATGCTTGGCATATAAATATTTACAGCTGTGGGTCAATGAGCACTCAGGGATGAATCAAACAAGAGAAGAGTTGCAAAGACATGTAGAAGGCAAGAAGAGAAAGAGCAGGAAAAGCGACTAGTGGCTCATGAGACAGGAGGAATAGTGGCCCAAAAGTCAAGTGAGGAAAGAGTTTCAAGAAGGATGAGTAATCACCAGGACCAAGAGCTATAGAGAGGCTGACTTAAATGGGTCACTGGAACCTTAACACAAGTGGAATGGCAGGGACAAAAGCTTAATTTGAGTGGATTCAGAAAAGTGAAAGTGAAACAATGAAGAATGAATATAGGCAACTCTTTTTGGGAACTTGTGATATAAAGGGAAGTCGAACAAACAGGAGCTAGAGAAAGATAGGGATCAAATACAATTTTACTTTTTAACGATGGAAAATACTTTGCAAATGGGTGCTAATGGAAAGATGGAGTAGAAAGAGAGCACTGAAGTCACAGCACAGTGAGACAATAACTACATGGTAAATGGGTTGAATAGGAGTACCTAGAGCCCTAGAGCTTTCTATAAATAAATTTAAGGTGAGGTCTGTCAGCATGACTGTTAAGTAAAATTTAGTTGCTTGGGTGTAGGCACAGAATAGGCAGAGAATTAGACTTAACCAGGCTGAAGGGTTTTTTTGTGAGTACAACAGCAGAAGAAAGGGGTAAGAGCATGGCTGTACAGATGGACTATAGAATCTAAGTCAGGTAAAGGAGAGAGACACAGACATATGAAGTAGGCAGTGAAAAGGCAGGAAGCTCAGTGGATTGAAAGCCTTTGTGGGTTGATGAATTAACAAAATTGGAGGACCAGAGGAAGTGGCAGCCAAAAAGTGGGAGGCTGACACTGAGTTTACCATCAGCACAAAAGATTCAGACAGTCACTGAGTTCATCTCAGAATCCTGACACAGAGATGATGGCTGTCTTTCAGAAGTGACTCAGAATGTTGCTCTATCTTTGGTTCTTTCTTTGAGATCAAAAGCCAGTGTGAACCAAGAAGTAAATGGACTGATCAGGGAAAGAGAAAAAGAGCTATAGAGTCACTCATATGGGGTTGTCACAGAATCACAATATAGGATTCACTTTCATTTCTAAAATTCTAGAAACAAAAGGCTGTTGATTCTGAAGGAGAGAATTATATCTCTTCTATCTTATATGTCTGCACAGTGTATTGTGTATCCTGGTAAGAACATACTCACCTGATAGAGTCTGACTGATTTAAGTTTTCTAAGAAAAAAATCAGAGGGTGTCATGTGAAATCTGTAAATTCTCTGAGCTGAGAAAGCCTTCTTCATATCCCTGGGGAGAAATCATGCATATTTTTCTCAAAGAGAGTGCCTTCTGGCGTTAGGCATAAGGTTTTACAGAGAGCTTTGATTTTCTTCTTCATATCAAATTGGAAATTTGATTTTTGTCAGAGACTTGAAAAACACACCCCTACGCAGCTATCAACTAGAATATCTGAATGATTAATTCAGTCCCTTGGTAAGGTCACAAATCTGTCTGTCTTTGTCTTTTAATCTTTATTCACATCTCTGCAGAGCTTATTAATTCTGAAGCCATGAATGGGTAGGATACATCAAGGACAAATAAATCTGTACAAAAAGTCCCTTCTATGTTTCATTTCTTATATGATTGGCAAACATAAACTATGAATTCTTTAAAGGAAGATGTGTCTCCTAATGCCCTATGCTGAGTGGGTGGGGGAGAGAGTATTAGTAGAGCAGGTAGTCAGTGAAGTAGTATTAGTGCTATCTCTTCTGCGTTAATATTAAACTAAAATGCTATAACTATATGTTATTCCCATATTCTAGACAAATATAACACCAATAAAACTTTCTGTAAATTCAAAAGGGAAAATAAGTAGCCATTACTTCTTTTGTGAATCCTGATGTCTCACCTCAAAGGGCTACGGAGTAAGAGATTCTTATTACCTCTCTCATGCTGAAATTACTAGAATGGAAATAAACCACTATTTGTAGTTATACTTCACTCATTGTTCAAAAAAGAGGTGTGTGTGTGTGTGTGTGTGTGTGTGTGTGTGTGAATCTAAATTCCGAGGCAGGTAATAGCTTATATTATATACTGATGTATTTTTTAAAGTGATATTTTATATTCAAGTAAGCATTACATCTTGGAAAAAAATGAAAGTTTGACTTGGAAAGCCATATTTGGTTTAGTTTCACCCACATCATGCCTCAAAAAAGCCATCTGTTCACCTTTCAGAAAGCTACCCCTTCTTGGTGTGCACAGCAGCGATCAAGTGAAATTTAATAACACGAGTGAATAAGAAATGCAGCCTCACCGTAACACTAACAATTTTGAATAAATCGGTAAACCTCTTTCAATCTAACAACCGATTTAAGTTTCAGCTATACTTTAAAAAAGTCAGTGAAAAAGTATAAAGAATAATAAAGCAACCCTCTCCCCCATCTTAAAATTTAAAGTATAGTGTACCCTTTTCTGATCTACCTCCCATATTATCTATGAGGGAAAACTTGCAAATTATATCACCATCTTGAATATGGTGTCTATCATTCCAATCTATGCCCCTTTACTCTTATAATTGCTTTTGCATGTTTTAGAACTTCACATAAAGTAGTAGTATATTAGATCCTTTTGTTAATCAACAATTTTAGACTTGTTCATAGATGCAGGTAAGTTAGTTTATTTTCACTGTCAAACAATATTCCCTTGATTGACTATTCCACAATTTATGCATCCTTTCTCCTGTTAACTAGTACTGAATGCTACATTAAGCATTCTCATAAATGTCCCTGTATACAGGTATGAGAGTTTCTCTAGAGTGGAATAGTTAAGTCATAGTTTTACCAGATATTGTCCAAAATGGTAGAATCAACTTATTCTTCTATAAGCAGAAGAAAGTCTCCTTTTTTCCTACAAATTCAACAATATTTGTTAAACATTTAAAACTTTTAACCAAATTATGGGTAGGAAATGATATTTCATGGTTTTAATTTCATTGTGCATTTCCTTGATTACTGGTAGCTTGAACATATTTTACATGTATTTGATAATTTTCCTATAAGTGGCCCATTTAAATCTCTTGTCCACTTTTTTAACTGGTCTATTTCTTTTTCTAAATTTCTATTTAAGAGTTCTTTATATATTCTGGATAGCATTGCTTTGTAATACATCTTCTACTCTGTGGTCTGTCTTAACTTTCATTTTAACTTGCACAAGTTTTTGTTTTAAGTATAGTCAAATTTATTAAACCTTCCTTTTATAATTTGTACATTTCACATTTTGTTTAAGCAATCTTTGCTTACCCAGAATGCATAAATATATTCTTTTTTCTTTCAGAAATTTTTAAGTATTGTTTTTTTCATTTAAGTCTTTAACCCATCTGGTATTGCTTTTGTTTGTGGTTAAAAGTAAGAAAATAATTTAATTTTTTTCCATATAGCTGTTTGTCCCAGCAACATTTATTGAAAAGTCCATTTAGTGACTAACCCATCATTGTGGGTGTGTCTGCTAAGCCAGGCCTGTCATACACCGATCACCTCTATCCGTGCGGGTCTTTGTGTGTGTTCTCCATCGTGAACTCTTTTCCTTTCCCTGTAACGCTATCACATTTAGGACTTAACGAGCCCCTAACCTTCAAATTTCTTCAAAACTGTCCTGGCAATTTTTGGCCCTTTGCTCTTCATATAAACTTTAAATCAACTCTTTAGGTTTGATTAAAATTGTTACTGGGTTGTTTAGTGGAATTGCCTTGAATTTGTTGATTTATTTGGGGAGAACTAACACCTTCATGACATTGAACCTCCCTACCTACAAACACAGAATTCCAAAAGACATGAAAGATTTTATAAATTTCACGTTCTCCTCACATGGAAGCCACTTTAGTATTCCTTGTATCATTTCGATTTTAATATAAGTGCTTCCAAAGCAAACGCACCACCACCACTTTAGTATCATAACAATGTATACAGAAAGGCAACCAAATCAAGTTAAATAAATTTCATCCTCGAGTAACTATACTCATTACTTTGGTAAAACATAAAATTATCAAAAAATCAGAAGCATTATATAGAATACATTTCTAAAAAATTATTTCCTGGGCTTGCTTATTCTTTGAGATAAATAATGCCATCTCTTGGCCTTTCTTACAGGCCCTGTTTTCTGCTCCTCAAAACTCTTCGAGTGCCAAACTGAAAAGAAGTGAGCTGTGTGTTAAAGGTCATGAGATAATTCTTTTAAATTATACATACAAAGTAAATCATGCTTTGCTCACTTGAATAAGACTTTAGCTTCTTTATTGCATTTGTTTTAATGCTACAAAGGGGCACTTAAGGCAGGAATTCAATCAATCCTTTAACAAAACTACACTCAGAAAACTGGCAAGCTTTGTTGAACATCTTTTAGAGGGCACATATTATATTTATTAATTGCTCTATTCACCATTTAGCATAATGTGAATATTCTGGTAAGATTAATGATAACTGTGATTATAATAACAGTAATGTATATTCACAGCTGGGCTTTGAGAACCACCCTTCTGTCGATTATTATTCATTAAATTATTCAAAAAACAGAGAGTGAAAATTTTCTATGTGAACTCAGTATACATAGTATACAATATATTAGTTGACTTTAATTTGCATTTGCAAAATAACGCAGCCTTTCTCATCTTCCCTAATACATGCAATTTGCTGCTCTTTTAAATCTCTAAACCAATTTAATTTCAGTTTTCAATATTTCCTCGTATTTCTGCTATTTGTGATATCAAATAATAATCTATGCTATCATATAATGTGTTGGCTATATAAATGTGATGTCAAGTCACATGATTTGGACTTAATGCTATCTTTTCCTTGGATTAACTGTGTAACCTTGGACAAATTACTTGACCTAAGTTAGTTTCTTCATCTATAAAATGGATAAAATAATTTTGAGCTACATTATAAGGTTGTTGTGACACTGTCGGTAAAGAATTTAATCTATCATTTGTGTTCAATTACCTATCACCATCAATTCATCATATTATGTCCTACCACCATGCCACGAAAATTTAAATCACATCTTTCTAGAAGGCAGAAGCGTTAGCATGCCTTCTTTCAGATAGCTGAAAACACACTAATGCGTAAGGCACGCATAAAGTAATTGATAAAGTAATTGATTTAATTTGTTGAATTAAAGATATTTCTTTATCCATTATATTCCAATTTTTTTTTTTTAATTCTCCCATCTATGTCTTATTTCTCAAATTAAAAAAATAAGCCATTTAAGGGCAGGTGGCAGTTCTGAGATAAACAAATCAGCCATCCTAAATAAATGTTAACTAACTAGTAAACTAATAAGTATATGCTGAATATATATTTAAAACAAAAATCACTGTTCAACAGATCCAAAACAAACTACATCTAAAAATATCACTATTATTGGGTGTATTTTTTCATTTTTATATTTTCTTTGCTTGGTATATAGGGATACTCAGCAAATATACTGAATAAAAGAAATAATATTTTTTCTGTCTCTTTTGCTCACCCCTCCTCCTCCACTCCATCAAAAAAGCTCTTCAAAAGGTAACCATAAATCTCGCTAAATTCATCAAACACTTTTCAATCTTTCTCCTGCCTCTCATCAGTGTTGACCACTTCCATCTTCTCGAAAAATTCTTCCCTTGGTTGCTATGACACCATCCCTGGGCTCCAGCCCTCTTCTCAGTCCTTAGAATGTACCATGCTCCCCTATAAGAGACAGTCTTTGCATACACAGTTTCCTTTGACTAGAACACTTTCACCTCAACTCCTACTGAAACTTTAGATCAGCACTTTCCAAACTTTAGTATACATATGAATCACCTGAGGATCTTAGTAAAATTCAGAGACTGGCTCAGTAGGTTTGGGGCGGAACCTGAGAATCTGAATTTCTAATAAGCTCCCACCAGGCGATGCCCAAACAAACGATTCAGGGACCACATTTTTTATAGCAAGGTTTTATATTTCAGTGTAAATGTCTTTTTCAGGGAAACTTTCCCTGATTCACCTCATCTACATTCCTGATTTAGTCAAATGCCCTAAATTTACACTCTTACTGTACCATGTAAATCTCCATGATGCCTTTTGCTTACCATTATAACCCAAACGCATCCTTTCCCCCAACCCTCAGAGCTTCTACCCCGCTTGGTACATTCGTTTTTGTGACATGAATGAACAATGTCTATTGAGCTAGCCCCTGACTTAGGCCAAGTCGCTTCCCTTCATGCTAACAATACAAGGTTCACCACCCTGAGCTCAGTTTCTACAGAAATCCCAGCTCATCTGTGTTTAGTACTCTGAGAGATCTATTTTTGTCAAGATTCATTCATTTGGAGTCTGTAGAGCTATGGGCAGAGAAAAACTGATTCCGTATGTACTGGCCTTTCTACTCTGACAAGCCGGTTGGCCACAGTCGCCACATATAGTTTACCAGTACTCCAGACCCTCTTGTGCCAGATACATGAAAAGCTGAGGAAAAAAAGCAAATTCTAGTTATTATGGTCGAATCCAAATCTCCCACCCTGGTGTGAGAGTACTGAGAGGGGTACAGCAGGAGAAAAAGACAAAAACTTTTAGTATATTCTTATTTTTTTCCATTCAAAATTCATTGCCAAAATTCTCACAATTTTTTTTTTTTTTTTTTTTACATTTAGGATAAGAATTTTGACTAAAAATACTGTAGGAAAAAATGTTTTCGTCAATGGCTGGATACAAAAGCTAGAACATTTGTAAGAAATAAGTTGTGATGGGGAATATAATGCAATATGAATTGCAAAGAACATATGACAGGCACAAACTATGCTACTGTTGCCTAGAGAACTGTCTGGAAAGAGCAAAAACTAAAAATAAACAAATAAAACAGTTTCAGATATAAAATCCCAATGAATGCCATTTCCCTTGACCTAATAAATACAATAAAAGTAGTCACAGTAAGAACTATAGCAGAAAATAAAAAAGATCTTAACACTTAATTGAAGCATTAATAATGTATCTTAAAAAGAGAAAAAATGGAGCTCTCTAAACAAAAAGTTTTTAATACAATTAAGGCGAGAAATCATTTTATTTTGAAATTTAAAAAAAATGTTTTCCCAAACCTATCAGTATATTATTTAAATTTAAAAATGGTGACATAATTCTTAAAAATCATACCTTATTTGCTTGAAATAATTTCATGTGATTTAATTGTATGACATGGTCATTTAATTGAATGAAACAATCTCAGAAAGAGATTATTTTTTCTAGAGGTGGGAGGAAGAGGGTGTGACACTCATACTTTAGTCCTCAAAATGTAAAACAGCCACAGTTTTGTGGCATTTATAATTCACGGAACACTTAGGTTTATATAAATGATTTCTTGAAAGAAAGAGAACAATATAACTTTTTAAATAGTGTTAATATCTTGAACTTTTCAGTAATTTCGCTGTGTACTGAATTGTACAGAAAGTACAGAGAATTCTCTAAAAGTACAAATTTAGGAGAGTACACTTCTTAAATTCTTTAAATTTTCAAAAGCACGCAATTGTTTTCATTTTATCTTAATAATGCATTTCCATTCTATTTAAAATAAGTTATTTATCATTCTGAAATTTCATTAAATTATTTATCATCCCCTAAATGCATATTTCTGATTTCAGAATAACATTTACTCAGCATGTTACTTTGCCTAATGCTAGATGTCATTTAAAATGAACTTACATTATGTAAGATCAACCTTAGAGAATGCAGGCAAGGACTCATATCACTGAACCTGAAGCTTCAAACAGAACTGTCCAGGGGACTATGAAATGCCTTTGAAAGTTCCCCTTATGGAGACAAGGTGTTAACACCATTAACCCAGCTCTATTACATAATCTCTCCCAAAGCAGAGATGGGAACTGAGTCTGCGGGTCTGTGAACGTGGAAGGACTGGATCCCCTGGGAACTGCGGGTACTTGTGATCTGAGGAATAACAATGTCAAGAGAGAAAAAAGATTGGAGGACATGGCCTGGGTTTTGCAAGTAGGCGCATAGTTGTAAAATCGCCTCAAATCACTAGAAAAATAACCTAAATATTATGGGTTTGAACATGCTCTTGAGCCTAGGCCACAAGATTTCCAGTGCAATAAACTGAGAATATTTACCAAGAAAACATAGCTCTGTTTAAAAGTAAAAGTCATTGGAAAATAAGCTTCACTTTATAAAAACCACATTGTAACCAAATCTGATAAAAACTGATATTATCATCTATTCCACAAAGGAAATAATGCCTGCACACACCAGAATAGGAAGAACACCACGCACACACAATTCTTGCCACAAAGAATATCCTTCCTTAAACAATGGACAAACAAAAAATAAATATTAGCGAGGATGAGGCTGGAGGTCTAGGGGAGCAGTAAAAGAAAAAAACAAAGCCCCGCCAAGGAGGTAAAGCCATTGTATCATTATAAAATAGATTTAAAGATATAATGCATCAAGTAACTATTCATATCAGGAAGCTATATCCACACAATTAGGCTTGAATAACCTAGGACAAGCACACCATATGGCACACCTTCTGGACAACCAATAAGAGACAAACATGTCTTAAACACAACTCTTTTTGATCAGGATCTTCACACTAAGTTAAGGATTTTGACTGGTAAAGTCTGGTAGGTGCCAAGAATTTTAGTACTTGGCAAGTAATAAGAGGCAATGTATAAAATCCCAAAGTAGCCTCAAAAACCGATTACGAACATTGACTCTAGGGACTGTTTCGCCACAGGCTCCCAACCTGCAACTAGAGGTCCTCAATACTTGTCTTTTTTTTTTTTTTTTTTAATCAGGACTTTTTGGTTGTCATACTATACTATACTATACTATACTATACTATACTAATACTACACTACACTACACTACAGTGAAGAAATATTCACTTAGGCAAAGTCATGTTGATAACAAGGAAGGTAAAACCAGAATTCAGAGTGATAAGGCATGTGATCTGGGTATCTTAAAACTATTTGGGGAGCAGTATTGTGCAGGAGGTTCAGAGTTTGGGCTCTGAACTTAGTCCAAAATGGGCCCCAGCTTGCCCCCAATCACCTCCTAGCTGGTGTGACTTTGGGCAAGTTACCTTACTACCTCTTTAAAGTTCATTTGTGGAGTAGATCCATGTGCATAGTTAATAAGGAGATAAAATGCTAGTAGTATATAAAAAATGGCAGCTGTTTTTATGGGAACCATAGGCACGTAATAAGAATGTTCCTAAATTTGATTCGGTGAAAATTTAATACACCTATCTACAACACTACATTCCTAGATAAGCAGACACAAGACAGTGAAGTTGGCAGTTCTCTTCAAATTAGTTCATAAATCTAATGCAATGCTAATCAACACAGCAATGGCATGTTTTTGGAGAATGGACAAAACAATTCTAAAGTTCACATGGATAAATAATAGGTCAGAATAATTTTTGAAGGAAAATTATGTACTATATTTTAAAGAAATATTTTAAAGCTACAATAATTAACAAGGTATAATAACAAAGTATAATAACGGAACAAGAACAGATTAATAAGACAGAAGAGAAAGTCTGCAGATATAAGAACATAAAAATTTAATGTTTTTTGAAGGTAATTCAAATAAGTAAAGAAAAAGAAAACCAATTCAAAGTTGAGTATACTTTGTTAACTATAAATCTGTACCTTACAACTAAAATGAATTCATCTAGAATTTAAGATTTAATTGTCAAAAATAAAACCTTAAGAAGAGTAGCTGGAGATCTATTTGGGGAGTAAGAAGGGACTTTGTTTGCATAGGTTCCAAGGAAATCATAAAATTAAAATAATCATATTTTTCAAGAAATGAATATATCTAAACCTATCAACAATCAGAAAAAAAATTCAAGGGAAAATTACAAACAAGAGAAAACATCTGTAGCATATGGTAAAGGAGGCCACCTTCTTAAGTTAATATGACAGGGTTCAATTTAAAATGAACAAAAAATTGAAAAATGAGCAGAGTATACAAATAGGCAATTCTCGGAAATACAAATGAACAGTAATCATGAAAAAAAGTCAAAGCTCAGAAGTCATTGTTCTTAACACACACACACAAAAGTAACAATAGGAGGTGATGATAATGTTCATTAGTTTGATTGTGGTATATATATATATATATATATATATATATATATATATATATATATATATATACACACAATATATATATACACACATACATGATATATATACACGCACACACACATATACACACATGTGGTGTATAAATATACATGTGGTGGATATATACACACCTAGCATATATGTTGTAGTGTAGGAAATAGGTATGCTCATATATTACTGGTGGGAATTCAAACATGCAGACACGTTCTGGAGTGAATTTGCTTTATAAAGCCTTTTAAAAAAGTTTCTATCCTTCAGTTCTGTAATTCCTCTTATGGAATATGTCTCTTGATTCCACAGCCACCCTTCGAAGTCTGATTTGTGATACTGAGACTAGGGTTGCAAACTAGTTTTCTCTTGCTAGTTGCTCTGCCAGTAGAAGGCACTAGAGGGAGACCAGAGGCCAGAAGCATAGAAGAGGCTGGCTCCTGTCAGCGCTTCTCAGCAACAGCTCTTAACCCCATCAAATATACTAGAACCCTTGGAGATCAGGGTGGTCACCAGTTCCATGGCGTCTGTCCTCTGAGCTCCTGAGGCAAGGGGCGGGGCCTCTTCTCCTAGCTTCTAGGTTCTAATAACCACACTCTCTACCTGAGAGACTATACTTCAAAATGTTAACAATGATTGTCTATCAATTTTACCACTGACAGAATCAAACCTAGAATCACACACATCGCATTTAGTTGTTGCTCAACATGGTATGGCTATATAATATTCATCTCTTCCTATATGATACTTTTAGTTAACTAATACCCTCTTAAATTTAGAAATTTGCGTCCATTTTTTGGTTATTATAAATAATACTGGAATAAAAGTCCTTGAATAGAAGTCTTTGTCCCTTCATCTTATTATTTTTTTTTTTTAGGATAATTTAGGATCTTTAGAATATCATTCAGGATCCAGCAGGAAAACAGAAACCACAGTAGTATTTGAACAAAGAGAATTTAATACAGGGAATTAGTTAAACAGGTTTGGAAGTTGTAAAGGCTAAAAGGGAGCCCTGAGAGGAGGTGAGAAGAAATAGCAAATGCACGAAGCAACTACGTCCCTAGGTCTGAGGGAACCAAGAAAAGAGGCTGGATTATTAGAAACTAAACACTTAGAGGCCCATCACTGGGTTGAGATGGTTTGTTCCTAGGAGAGAAGAGGAATGTTCATTAGAAAGACATTCTGAAAATGAAGAGGAAATGCCTGGCATTCCTTCTCCATCTCCCCTTCAACTTAAAACAAACAAGTAACTCTTATGTGCTTTGGTAAAATAATCCAAACAAATACATTAAAAGTGAAAGAATTTTGCCATCATAAACACTGAAACCTACCAAAATTCTCTAGTGATTTGGGAAGCAATTTAAAAAGTATATATCATATAAAAACTGGGCTTTGTAGAGGCCATCATTATCTCAAGCAAAGGAAAAAGAAAATACTGTAGGAATGAGGAAGGAAAAAAAAGGAGGTCAGATTATACTAGAACACCTTTAATTGTAAAAGTCAATTTGAATTTTTAAAAGACAGGGGTTGGTGGGAGGGCTGGTTTAAAGCAAGAGTTTTATGTGTTCTTGAAGAGGTATGATTGTGTACAAGTATGATATCTTCTATTGATGCCGGACTATCCTAGAAAGTAAAAGCAGAGAAACTGAATGATATAAGAAAGAACTAGGCAAGGACCAACACTGGGCCTTAATAGCCAGTGTTTTTAATTTTTATGAGGTTTTTAATCTTCCTGTAGCCCTAGTATATTTCACATAACCTGATTTTATAAAGCACCAAGAACTGACTGAAAAATTCACTTTAGTAGACTTGTGACTACTTCCACCTTATAATTAGCTGGTGAGTGGCTAAAGAAAGGAGCAAAGGCAACATAGCTTTACTGCAGAAGCAGCAGCAACTAACTCCAAACCAAATGGGTACAAATGTACAGAACAGCTGAAAGCTAAATTCACTATTTTCCACGAAACTCCAACAGAACCACAATGGCATTCAGCTCCATACTAAACCACCTTGTAGGTCAGCAGGAAGCTCATTATGGTCTGACAGTCTGGGAGACAGCACTTTTCAGAGAGCTACCTTAGTAATTTCCTGTGTGAAAAGCTCACTGCTGTTATTGCATTCCTCAGGGTGCATTTCTTATCATCTCAGAGGATGTTGCTCTTCTACAGGAAGAGGAAGGAACCAGTTGTTACTGGATGTGTGGGCTGAGAGCTGTCGGGCATTTTCTGCATGCCTCAGTCTCAGCTGTGGAACTGGGGATGCGGCTTAAGATTCCCAGGCTTGGGACAGGCCTGGGACAGATATCACTGCAGCAGTTGGGAGTCGCAATTCAGAAACACAGTATCTCAGGAAGTTGAGAGGCAGAAATAATACCTAAAACTTCAACACCTTCAGTTTCCAAAAATGTGCTAATTCTCTAAAGGAAAATTTAAAAAGCATTTATTCTGCTTGGCTCCCCAAAGGGCATGTTTTATAAAATCCTTTTGTAGACTCTCAGTTTCTCTTACACTCTATTTTTCTTTCTTTCCCCTTCCTTTCTTTCCCTTCCTCCCTTCCTCCCTCCCTCCCTCCCTTCCTTCCTTCCTTCCTTCTACATTTCACATAGAAAAGTTTAACTTGAAGATGACCAAAAGTTTTGCCACCCCAAAATATGCCTTTGAGGATACTGATTTTAAGCTGGTTATTAAAAAACAAAAGAGTCAAAAAGAAACTTTGATCTTTCCCCCTTACCCACCTAAAGGAATTTGATAGAAAACCTCCATGAAGCAAGAGACCACCACGTTAGCATCATAATATAAATGTAGCAGGACAGGGAGAAATCTAGCAAAGCTTATTTGTTGAACTTCCCTCTGTGTCCCATATTCTGGTGGCCCAGCAAGAATTTGTTTACCACACTCTTTCTCTTTTACCTGTGAATTACCTGCCTTCTCTTTGAAATCCAAGACTCCCCCCTCCTTTTTCCAGAATGGCATATAAACCTCAACAGCCCAATGCCTCTTGGGTCTCATATTCTTATGGTACACTCACTTTATGCAGTTGTAATAAATTCTGGCCATTTTCTCCAGTTAATCTGTTTCACGTTAATTATTACCTCAGCTAGAAGAGCTTAGAAGGTGGGAGGAAAATTATCTTTGTGCCCCCACAAGTCCTATATCAATTTTGTCAACAGGTAAAAGAACTAGTTTTACTATATCAAGTATTATTTAACTAGGGCTATTTAAAAATTTTTTATTAGTATAAAATTTTTAGTAAAAAGAAACTCATTAATGTAAGCTTTCTACCCTATAACTGTGAAACTTAATGGGAATGAAGCTTAACTTAGTAAAATCTTCGGTATATCTAAATCAAACATGGAACTTAGTGATTATTATGATTTTTATCAAAAAGTATATTTTATTTGGAGGGAAAATAGCCCGTGACCCATACTACTAATCTATTTTACAGATTTCCAGATCTCTATTTCTTTTAAAAAATGTCATGTTCCTTTAACAGACTAAAAAGTTTTATTTTTTTTAATTTATAATACTAAAACATCTAAAAGTCAGCGATCACATTCATAACTGTTGGTATATAACATGTGGGTCATGATGTACTTCAAAAGCAAGGATATAACTAATTTGGAAAAAGTCTCTTTGGTTTCTAATATTTTCTCTCCTATCTCTAAAATAACTTGTATTTGAAAAAAAAAAGTTGTATTTTCTATTTTTAAATGGTAAGAGATCTGTGAAAATATATTTTTCATCTTTTACTTCTGTTAATTACCATGTATGTTTTATTTTTAAATGCCGTTGACAACTTAATTATTTCATTTCTTACCAATTCAAAGGGCAATGATTTGTGAAACAAAAAAACTTAACTTCCTTGGCTGAAAGCCTCTCGAAAAGAAAGGGTTTATGGGGCCATAAAGAACCAGGTTCTGGGACGTGAAGTCTAAACCAACAGCAGCAGCACTAGGTGGGAACGGCAACGGGTTCACTGTCCTGGAGTTGAGGAGCACTTTTTTATACATGATGTTTTAGGGAAGAAAGATATAAATTGTTTTGAAATAATACACATTGGGTACAGGTAAGGGAGACGGAAGGTGAAGTGGGGTAGTTCTGGGGTCAGTGCAGAGTCTGTTAGGAAGAAGTGTTAGCTTCTTTGGATTGGTTGTGGTCAACAGTCTGGAAAGTTCACGTGGAAGCAAGAAGCTGAGGCTCCTGGGGTTCAGTGGCACCTGGTTATTTTCTTTTAGATAATCAGGGAAACAGCCACCTGGATGTTAATTCCGAGTTCCAACATACACTCAGTAATGTGAGCAGTCTTTGTCAGCTGATCCCCAGCTGTTGACAGGCTAACTGCCTAACTTCAGTCTCTCTCATCTCTGGCCACCACAACTTAACTAAGAACACCTTGGAATTTTTTTCTTGTCAGTTTTAAATTATTTCTCAACTCTCATAAGAATTCCTCTTTTACTCCTACTGAACATCTTTGGGTTACACTTAACTTTTTAAGTCACTGAACAAAAAAAATTACTATATCTGATCACTCGACATATTCACTACTGTTTGAAATTAGGACTGAAAGTCTTTTTAAAAAGGAAAATGAACTGAGGAAGGCACAGCTAGTGAGTCCAGAATAGGCTTCTACAAATGCCTATGTACATTTCCTTTCAAATGCTTAGAGCAGAACAGGAGACAGATACTGCAGGGTCCCCCAACCAATGCCTAAAGATACTGTAAAAATGTTCCTAAAGCTTAGTAAGCAGCAAGAAAGTTACCAACATCTAGTTTCACAAATCATATGCACTAAATTTACAAATCAAATGCCACCTTATACACTGTTGCAAAGTTTAAAAACTTAAAAAAGAACCTCACCTACCTTCAAATTTAGAGGCTGTTTATAAATCCAGGAATGCTAGCATACAGAAAAAGAGTGAAAGCAGGTTTGTACAACATGATTTTATTGATTTTCCTGGAAAAGTAAAGGGGAATCTGGGGACAATAAGTTACATATTGCCATATTACACTTTTAAAGTTATAATTTTTAGTTTTAAGACACTTAGGATTGTATACACTGTGTTCTTTCAAGTGTCTTTCCAAATCTTTGCTTACATAAGCAGTTAGGAACTGGAATAACTCTTAGTTATGCAATGTTGTTTAGCAACGAGGACAAACGGTTGCCACAACATCCATGGAAATATTCTCTCTGTATCTGCAAGTTTACTCTTTGTATGTTTATATATTTTGTCAATATATTAATATTTTTCAGGTAGCAGATACCATATGATACCTCTATGAAAATGTATAACTCTTTTTTCTTCTTAAAAATAGGCCGATGCAAAAATCTTTCCCAAATGGAAATCAATGCACTTTGCTGAAAAATCCAAATCTAAATGACATCTAGGGAGGAGTATGTTTTACCACTGCACTTTCTAAAGACAGAAACAGCAGAGTATCTCTTGCATTGATTCGGCTGATCATTTTCCTGATCCTAGAAAAGAAAAACGAAAAACCACAATTCTTTTTCTCTCAGCAACTCCACTGGCAAAACAATGGGGAGCCAGGAGTTAAATAATCTTGGCTATTCTGAGATTACTCAGGGCCACACCTTACTGTCCCTGGGGAAAGCAGATAGGGAATCCCACAGCTGACATCCAATCTGTCAGAAAATCCTCTTGGCTCTGCCTTTAAAATACATTCAGAATCCCATCAGTTTTCATCACCTCCTCTGCTACCCACCCTGGATCATGCAACGATGGCCTCCTGTCCAATTACTTCATTAGCTTTCTAATTCATCTCCTTGTTCCCCTCTACCACCACTCCAAGCCAATTCTCAACACAGTAGCCAGAGTGAACCAGCTAACTCAGGCCACATCCTGTCTCTTCTCTGAAGGAAACCGTCGGTGGCTCCAATCTCACTCTCAGTCTGGTCTTCTAGCACTGTTCCTACTTGCCTGACCTTTCCAGATGATCACATGACTTGCTCCCGTCATTCCTTCAGTTCTTTACTCAAATGCCACCACTAACGTGCTTCTCGTCCTGGCCATACTATCTAAAATGCACCTCTCTTCCTATGTGCCTGCAGTGCTTTCTTCACCTTTGCATTGTTTTTTGGGTTTTTTTTTCGGTCTACTATACTATATAGTTTATTTTTTTTATTAATCTGTGAATTGCTGGTCTCCCCCACTAGAATGTAGAATGTAGGCTTTTCCAGAGCAGGTGTTTTTGTTTGACTTTTTCTAAAGTCAGGAACAGTGAGTGGCACAGAATAGCTACTCAAGAAATATTGAGAACCAAAAATGTGTGTGAGTGGGGGTGCTCTCTGCATTCTACCATATCCACTATCCATAGAGTTAGTCAACTTAAAGACCCCAAACTAGGCTGGTGTGTTTTTATTACCATGGTACATATTGTATTTTCGATTATTTCTGAGGCATCTATTTATACCTTGCTGTCCCCACCTGGAATGTCCCTATCAAAATTCTACCCATCTCTGGTCAGGTCAAGAACTGGTCAAAGGTTTTCTTCTAGGGAAGTCTTCTAGTTTCCTGTAGCCCATTAATGATAATTTTTGAATATTCCATTAACTACCTTTCACTGGATCATCGTATACACTTGGCATCTAGTATATTGAAAATGCCACTTATTTCTTATACCGTTATTTCCATCTGGCTTGGTTGTTAAGTTTCTTGAGGTCAGGTAGCCAGCTTGATATCCCCCTTAGCTTTTCATATAATTCCTCCATGTAGTACAGCTTTAAATATTTTGATTGACAGAGCAATAAAAGACTATAGACCTTGATATTTTTCTATGATGTAATTACACATTCTCAATTTATTATAAAGAATTAATTTGACCTGAAATATTATCCCCAATTCTAAAGAAAGGTATACACATTATGTTCATATTCTCTACACAGTTTTCAGAATGAAGATGAGAACACATTTCAGTTTTCTGAGAACAGCCTAGTGTTTTGACAATCAGAGCAACACTAGCAAGATTATCAATTTCATTTTGTTCATTTGTAGGACAAATAGTAAAATTAATATGTCAAAACTTAGGAATATGGTTTATCTAAAAACAAGACATTTTAATAATCCTAGACTTTTTAAAATAAATTTCTATAGTCAGATTTTTTTTTTTTAAAAGACATTTTATATTAGGGTACAGAAGAGAAACTCCCATTTTGCTGCTTGCCTTTTGGATGGGTTGGTGGTGGTGAAGATGGGTGTGGCTACGTCACATATCAATGCTATTGCTAAATGCCCTCGTTCAATCCTGAACACACATCCCTGATCTAGTTGTAACTGAATAAATGAAAACATTAAAAGAATCAATGGAATCTTGAACTAAATAACATTTAGAAAATCAGTATATAATAAGTAACAACATAATCAGAACAAAGATTCAAGAATTTGAGATCAACATTATTAAACTATGTTTATATGACAGCCCATATAGGTCTTCACAGAAACATTTTTTACAACAAAGCTTTAAAAATGCAGATTAGTTACAGTTTATTTTGATGCGAAATATTGTAACAAATGTCCTGCCTGATATTAGAGACACAAGTGCAAGCCACAAAGATACCAACTGTTACACTGTATGCCATAATTTCTTTCTTGTAGTAAGAAGGCATCAGAGCATAGATATCGATGCCTTAGATTTATGAAACCTCCTGAATATAATATTAACTCTAGCCAAAGCAGAAATAAAAGCCAACTATTTTCTACGCCATGACAAACCTATTATCTTACAAAAAAATTTGACAAATTAAGGTTTAAAGAGTAATCTTTTTTTATGTCCCATCTTGATAAAATGCGTTTCTAAGGAAACTTTCTTCCAGTTCACAAAAACCAACCAAACAAATCCCAAAATAAACAGTAACTACAATAACGAAAACTGACACTACCTTTAAATACTTCTTTAACTGTATTCCAGTATTTTTCTGGGTTTTTAAAATTATATCACATTGTAAAGTTCTCACCACAAATATTTAATGCAATTGTGCTTCATGCCAGAGTAGAAACAAATCTCCTTCATAATTATGTCTGATTTATTGTTCAGAAGCAAAAGAAAAGCAGCCAATGTATAGAGGAGACTACAAATTAAGAGTTACTTACTAGTAGAATAATGGGAAGGCAAACAGTTAAAAGTGATTTCACTTTAGTGTTCTAAACAATTATCTATCAATGAGTTAAATACAATATATACACATTGAAAAGGCAACCTACTGAATGGGGGAAGATATTTGCACATGATACATACAATAAGAGGTTAATCTTCAAAATATATAAAGAATCTATACAATTTAACACCAACCAACCAACCAACCAAACAATTCAATTAAAAAATGGGAGAGAACCTGAATAGACATTTCTTCCAAGAGGACATATAGATGGCCAACAGACAAATGGAAATATGCTCAACATCCTAATGATCAGGAAAATGCAAATCAAAACCACAATGAGCTATCACCTCATATCTGTTGAGAATAGCTATCATCAATAAATCAACAAATAATAAATGCTGGTGAGGATGTGGAGAAAAGAAAACCCTTGTACACTCTTGATGGGATTGTAAATAGGGCAGCTACTATGGAAAACAGCATGGTGATTACTCAAAAAATTAAAAATAGAACTGTCACTTTATGACCTAGCAATCCACTTCTGGATATTTATCCGAAGGAAACAAAAATACTGATTTGAAAAGACACACTATGTTCATCACAACATTACTACTTACAGCCAAGATATGGAAGCAACCTAGATGTCCATCAGTGGGTGACTGGAGAAAGAAGATGTGGCACCCACACATACGTGCACACATACACACACTCATGTACACACACACAGGAACATTATTCAGCAATGAAACAGAATGACATTTTGCCACTTGTGACAACATGAATGGACCTAAAGGGGATTATTTTAAGTGAAGTAAGTCAGAGAAAGACAAATTCTCCGCATGGTATCACCCATAGTTACAGAGAACAAGTTGATGGCTGTCAAAAGGGAAGAGGTGAAGTGGGGTGGGAATAAAGAAACAAAAAAGAAAGAAAAAAGTTTAAGGAAAGCACTTTAGAGATAGTCTTTATAAAAATCTAAATGCTTTATTAGCATCCATATATTCATAGAATATCTTGTAAAATACATAAAATCAGAGTCTCTATGCCTTTCCTGGAGACAAGCAGCAATCTTTCAAGTTATAAGAATCTACCTAGATGGGACTTCATAAACCTGATACCAAACCAATTTATACCAAACAAGTTTTTGTTTTGCTGTTTGTTTTATTTTCATGTAGCATCAAGAATACAACTCAAAGTAACAATGGAGTCTTCCTTTTAACGCTTACATATTGGGTTGAACCATGGGAAATCACTGATGTTAGACTCATTTAGCCTACAAAATGGTAATTTCATATAATTTAACCTAATGTTATCCTTATGTGGATAATAATTGTACCCTTCAATCTTATTATTCTGCTTTGTATCACGACTACAAATTTGTCATGCGCTTATTATACAGAATTGTCCTTTAGAAGTAACAGGTACACTGTACTCCTGAATTAGGGTCCTATAGACTAGCTGACTTTGCACCTCTGGATTACCATCCAAAGACAGACACCCGGTTATCAATTGCTAGGTGCAGTTATGCTCACCTCCAGAGCACACTCTTGAGGACATCTGGGCTCTTCGGGTCATGAAGCTTTGCAAAGCTTGAAGGTACTGGCAGGGAGAGGGAATCTCAAAATGTGGACTAAAGGTTACTGACAATCTGTGATATCTACTAAGTCAGAAATGTCCAATTTTAGTCTACTGACTACCTCATAAGAAAGAAGCACATTTCAAAACCACCTAACTTTTGCTCATCTCACTACAGGGGCAAAACCCAACTCACCAGAATTTGTAAATTTCAACAGCATGCCCTTTGAATAGTTAATGGCACATGAGTTTATTGAGCACCTACTATAAACCAAGCACTGTGGCAACAATTAGATGTCTAGTTATTTTTTAATGTCGTAAGTTATTAATGCACAAGTGCTAGTAGGGTTATTTTACAAATATGAACACTGTAAGAGACAAGATCACAGACTACTGGAGGTCCTACTTGTGACCACCAATTCCTGTACTTCTCTTTGATAATCAGCCCCTTGCTTGCCTCTTCAGTTGATTTCTTATCCTGGGGACCTCTCAAGAGTGATCTAGGAGTCTTCTCTGTCTGGGATTAACACTGAAAGGACCCATTAATAAGTACAGTTTTTCTGGTAGATGACAGACTCAAGATGGAGTAGTTCTTCTGCAGAATTCCTCTATAATTAATACAGATCTACTGGAGAATGTGTAATGTCATAATGTCAAGTGTTTGTTTTGTTTGTTTTCTTTTTTGGCCATGCATTAATAATTTACCCCAAATATTTAACTATACTGACACTGTCACGGTAGTGTCACCAAAGACTGTGCCATTCCTCCCATTTGTTCTGACTAGTTTGCACCAACTAGCAGAATCAAAAAAGCAACAATGATCTGCCTTGCAAAGATGAACAGACTCAAATTGAAAGGCTAAGACTCTCAATTTTTGAAGACTTTGGATATACTGGATACACTGAGTAAATAAGTTATCCATACGGAATTTTTATAAACAAAATTGCAAGTATTAGAAATACCTCTTAATGTTTGCATAATTCATCAGAAAGGATAAACAATGGAAAATGATGCTTTTCTTACAGCTTCTAAGGAGAAGACTAGAAGTAAATTTAATACCTCTGAAAGACAATTAACAAAGGAAATCTGTTCTGTGACAGCAAGTGAAATGTAACCTGGAGGGCACCTGGCGGGGAGGGCGGGAGGAGGGAGGGAACCTTGTGAAGAAACAGTGAGTATGGATTAGAAAGCTCAGTGTCCTCAAAGTGAAGGCTTTTCAGAAAACTGGTGCTGCTTTCCCTGTGGCTTTTTAGACATTTTGTAAATATATGACTTTTTGCACAGTTTTTGCAATTTAGCCCACCTTTTATCTCCTCTCCCACACACTTTTTAAGGGAAATGGATTGTAGCAAATAATTAAATGCCACTAAATGTCAAAAAAACTTACTGTGGTAGAATCAAAAGAAAGAACGTCCACAACAGGGGAGTGGAGGTCTGCAAATCAATTACTTCAAGTTTTGGATTAATCTGTATATATACATAAAAAAAGTAATATTAGATTTTTATGCTATAAGAAACTAGACGCCATTTGTAACAACCTAGAGTATTTCCTAATATATTCTAAAATGAAAATATATTAGTATATTCATGAACATGGATGTAGACATTGGAAATAAAATATTAGTCTATCAAATCTATAAATGCATAAGAGAAGATCATCATGACCACATTAAATTTATTTAGGAACAAAAAGTTGGTTTTACATTAGAAAACTATATAATTCACCTGTAAGGGGATTTTTAAAATAAAATAAAATGACCCACCTTAAAAGATGCAGAAAAAATCCTAGTGAGTTAATTAAGACAAGGAAATAAAAGGTGTTAAGATGTAAGAATTGGAAGAGAAGAAATAAAATTGTCATTCTATAGAATTGTCTATGGAGGAATCCCAAAAGAATTTACTGCTATACCATTAGAATAAAAGAGTTTACTAGATTGAAAATCAATACATAAAATTAACTGCATGTCTGCACCTCAAGATAGAAAATGTAAATTTAAAAAAGATATCATTTGCAATATCATAAAAAATTTAAATACATCAAAATAAACATACAAAGATGTGTATGTTTAATGCAAAAAAATAATAAAACTCAAGTAAAGACACGAAAAGTGGTTTAACTAAATAGAAAGCTATACCATAAGGAGCTCAGATACAGAGCCCTGTATATATGGAAAATAGATATAAAAGGAAAATCGTACCATAAATCAAGAGGAAAACTGTTTTATAGTTGAGAAAACTGGCTCAGTATATGAATCCCTACCTAATACTAAATACAAAGGTGGACAGCAGATAAACTAGAAACCCAAGTACTATGATAAAATTATAGAGTTAATAAAAATACATTTCTTATAATATCTTATAATCCCCAAAGTTACAGTTTTATAACCCAAAGCTGTAAAAGCAAAACCATAAAGAAAAATTTTTTTGGTGCATCTGATGATATCAAAATTAAGGTTTTCTATTTCACAATGGACACCACAAAGTTAATCAGATAATGGAATAGAAGGAAATAGTATGATGTCTAAAACCAAAAAAAGATAAATATCTAAAATATATAAGAAAAACCTACAAAAACAAATGTGAAAAAGACAGCAATCCCAAGAAAAAACTATAGGAAAAAAAACTTGACAGTTAACCAGAAAATGAAGAGATTTTCAGAAATATTAGTAATTAGATTTAAAAAAAAGATTAAAGTAAACTACATACAACTTGATACGTATTAAATTGCAAAAACTTGAAAGCTCATTGATGCCAACATTACTTACAGCAGCATTGTTTGTAATGGCAAAACAAGGACAACAAAACCCACCACCAGAAATCCCCAGGTATTTATCAACGTTAGAATAATTACATAAATTGTGGGAATTACCACTGTGGTAAATTCACTGGAATCCTGTACAGCAGCATAAGAAATGAAATACAACTCTGTGCAACAACTCATGAATGTATGAATTCAGAGTCCATATGTATGAACCTCAGAATTTTAATATTAAATGAAAAAGTTATAGGAAAATATATTCAGTATATTATATAAGTGAAAATATATTCACTTATATAAAGTTTAAAACCATCCAAAACTATATGTAAATATAGATTCAAACATATAAGTAAATAAAAAAAAAAAGGCAAGGGACTAATTAGAGTGGTGAAAACTGAGAAAGGTTATTTCTGAATTTGAGGAGACCAAAAAAAAAAAAAAAAAAAAAAGGAAAAAGAAACTACATATCATCACCAAACATTTAGTAAACATTATGAGTACCAAGAAGGTAACAAAGATAGCAGAACTTCATATGAAATGAATGATACCAACAATAAGTGCACCGGAAGAACCTCAGGAAGAAACTGTTGACTGAGCACCTAGTGAGAAAGACTTCCCGTGGAGCACAGCTTAAGATGGCTCCTTTAAAGAAGTTTAGAAACCAAAAACAAAAACAAAAACAGAATAAGAGCACAGAAGAGGTAAAAAGCATTCCTGAGCAGAGTGGTGAATGCTGACATGACTTTTGCATAAAGAGCAATAAGAGAGGTTGCCAAGGGTCAAATTATGAATGGTGAAGGAATTTGGGAAGGCACAGAAAAAATGGAGGAATAATGTGCTTTAGAAGGATTAACCTGACAGAGACATGTTGAGTATTAAGAATAAAGCAGGGGTAACAAGAAGGGCACCATTGCAACAGTCCTGTACTGTGGTGATAAGGACTGAGCCAGAGGTAAAAGGAGTGGGATGATTTTAAAAGCACTTATCATGTTTGATGGGCACAGCTGTAGTCTTGGAAATAATAAGAAGCTTTTATAATTATCCAGCCAATTGTGTTAGAGGCGGAGGTGTACAAACCCGGTAATCCCCATGCTACAGAAGAGAAGAGATTAGAACTGTGCAGGGTGAGAATGGGGGCTATCCACTCAGCCTGTCAACACTGTCGTTCCTTTTTGGCTGTTCCATAAAGCAGAACACACGGCCCCCTCCTATCAGCTCTCAGTCTAGAGTTAAGGCAAAGAAAAGAAACCTAAAGATGGCCCACTTTCCTTTCAATATTAGACTAGCTGTCCAAAGAGACTGCCTGCAGACATTTTATTGTCTTTTATCTGCTGCCACCTAGCGTAGATATGGAATTGTTTGCCTATGAAAAATACAATCTAGTACCACCTAAAATTGGAACTGCTCAAAAATTCTAAATCTCATGGAAATTAATGGTCAGCATCTCTCATAGAGAAATCCTTAAGCTTCTACAAGTTGTGAAACTATTGATACAACAGTATTTTACTGTATTGTGGCACGAGTTGCTACCACAAACTTTAAATGGAATAGGAAATTCGTACTAAGTAAAAGTTTACAGTCTTCTCCATAAAAACACATGTTGAAGGGGGACACTCACAGTTAAGTTCTTTGCTAGCTAACCCCCAAGAACACTAACAGTACCTTCTAGCTCTCTATTTTTATTAAAGACAAGAACCCTTTAACAACTACAGTTGCCTTGAAATGGAGTGGGCTGCCTTATGAGAGCTTGAGAAATCTATCACTGAACAAGGGCATATAACTGAGGGATTCCTGCATGAGGGAGAGGTTAGTCTATATGATCTCAAAAGAACCATCCCACTCTGAGGTTCTCTGTATCCAGCATACTTAGTAGTCCATGAACACAAACACTGCTACTAACAAATTCGGAAGGACAAAGAATCTGCCTATTTTGTCCCTGCTGCATACTGTAAAGCTAGTTCAATGTCCAGCACATGGATACTTAATATCTGCTAACAGGATTAAATTTAATTTTGAATATATCAAAGCAATACATCAAAATGGTTAAAAGTACATAATGGAACCAAAGTGCCTGGTTGAAATTCTAGTGTTGCCACTTATTAATTTTAAGATTTAACTTGCACGTACCTCAGTTTCTCATGGATAAAAATGGTACAACTTCATAGTTTTTAGTAACGTTCAATGACTTCATTTATGTAAAGCCATTAAAATAAAGTTGTATTAGATATTATTATTGTAATTACCATTATTATCATGTAATTGCTGAAGAACATTTATTGAGGCCCAAAACAAAAAAACATATATCACGACAAGAACCAAAATACAAAATTGGTAAAGAAGTGGTCATTTTTTATCACAGATTATAATGTTCTTAACCTCTACAGATGATTGAAATAAAAAACCCATCTCCAACTTGGAGACAAAATGACTACTTATAGCTTTAAACAATGAATTGTGGCCAGACTTTTAAGAAATATTACTATACATTAAGTTTCTCCTTCAAGAAGGAAAGTTTGCTTTTGACTGTGCAATTTGGCTCATGACAGTCTGAAGAAGGTAAAGTCAGCATGACCTAGTAATGTGCCGCAGAGGATTGTGGGTAGGGTTAAGACACATTATTTGAAAATTGGGCTTCTTTCTCACCAAAAAAAGAGAAAGTTTTCGTGTTTTTAATTAAGATGGAGTGCCTAGCCAGGAATGCTACAAAGGATCCGCAGTTACATCAATAAAAAGGACACAGGAGGGGTCTGTTTCACACAGCCAGGGTGAGGATTTTATGTTTCATACCTTCTTTTATGTGATCTCTCTCATCGCTTCTAAAAGCAACCTGCTAACACCCTGTCTACCCATGTTGGAATTACTAATTTATATATTTAGTCAGCTGGCCCAAGGTCTAAGATTCCACAGGGTCCCCCACCTTCAAACAAGTGGACTTTGAGGCTGGCAAATGGGTGGCTTTTGCAAAAGAACAATCTCACCCAGGAGACTGAAATTAGGCAACTCAAATAAGCTTCATAGAAAAAACATAGTAAAATGCAAATTGCAGGAATGCTATGTTGCTTCAAACTCAGAAATGAAACATTCATGGCTACTTCAAAAAGAGAAAGTTGGTGAAATTAGATTATTTAGATGCATTTATTATCATCTAATAATACATTTTATTCTTTTAACCATGAATTCCAACCTCAAAAAAAAGTTTTTGCTAATTTTCAAATATTTTCAAAGTAACATATATAAACTGACCTTGCCTAAGGCTTTGAAAAAATTCAATCCACAAAATTTAGTAGTTCAAAGTAAAGTTTATGTAATCTAAGTGAACACAGCACAACTTCTAGTCTGATTCATGCTATTCTATTCTAGGTGATATTTTCAAACTAATAGTTTATGGCTCTATGAGAGATCCACAGACATTAATTTGAAGTCTTTAAAAATAATTTGATATTTAACAATTATTTATTCATAACATTAATTATGTTTTCAGTCCAGATAACTTTATACCTTGTTTTATCAGGAGAGATTTTTAAGAAAAATAAATTGAACTACTGGTTGTTCAAATGCAGAATGTGTCACTTTTCTGGCATTGTATATCACAGGATATGAAGGCGTTATACAAATGTAAGTAATATTGTGTACTTAATTTTAAGCCACCATGAGTGCTTATAGATCATTTAAACTCAGAACACAAAGGCTGACTTTCTTTAGGGACAATGTAATTGAGGGACAATGCTCAAAATTCTGTACAATGTTAACTGAACTCTAATTCCAAGATAAAAAGTTAGTTTTTAATAGGTTTTTTAAGTGTATATGTTAAAACCACAGCTGAGAGTGGCTTTGCACCACCTGGGTCATCCTGACCTGGTCATACAAAGCAACCCAGCTAGTTGACTGCTTTCTGGCTGGACTGTCAGAGAAGAGTTCCTCAGACAATTTGCTGACATTTTAAAGAAAGCCCAGCACTCTTAAATGGGGTGAGAATGACAGTAAATCACAGAGAAAATGGCCTGAATGGCTTGAACCACCAACGCTGAGGTAGTGTGGTGTAATGGAAATATCACTGCTTTAGGAGCAAGGAGACCCGGGCTCAGTCTGTAGCTCTGCCAACCAATCACTCTCGAAAGGTGGCTGAGTGGATGACAGGGCAGCAACACACTGTTGGTAAAGCTCAGCCAAGCCATAGAAATGCTAGAATAAAAAACACCGAGAGTCAATAAAACTGGTTTGGGTTAAACCAGGAAAGGAGACTCAAATTAAGATGTATTTCACATATATTTTACGCAAATACATGTGATCACAGGGGATCAAAAAATACATCCATTATTGTAGAAACTAAAACACAAATGTGGTGAATCACAAATAAATTACACTATATTCTTTCTTTCAAAGAAATAAAAAGAAAAAAAATGATACAATAAGTAGCATGAAGAAGTAGTAAAGTCTAATGGTAAATACTTTATTTAGAAAAACTAGAAAGATGGTCAGAAGTTGGAAAGGACCAAAATTATAGCAAAGAACTGGAAATAAATAGTACTAAGAAAAAATTGGACATACATACCAAATGTGGATAGATTAAATGAAATCTAGAAAACAGTCCCAAAAGTTTAAAAGTTTTAAAAACAAACTTATACACACACACACACACACACACACACACACACACAAACACACACACACACCCTGAGACTAACAGAAATACCTGAGATAAAAGACCTAGACTAAGGAAACAAAAATTAAATAAATGATTGAGGGAGGCGGGGCACACAGACCATGAAAAAGGGTACAGAGCCATAGCCCAAATAGTGCATGAGGCAACTGTGAATTGCCACTCAGGAATAAGCTTTATGAACTCAAAATACTTAATCTAAAAGCAAAGAAGGGCTCTGTCAATGACGAAAGAAAAAATTCCAATGAAAAGGAAATGATGATTGATATCATCTCTTAGAAGAGAAAAGGGCTTAAGGAGAATCATGCAAAATGAAAAGAAATAGAGTAATACCAGCTAGGTATCCAGCAAATATGAGTATTTTCTTTGAAGAGAGTAGAACATTAAAATCTATAGAACCTAAAGGAACTTGTCAACAAAAACCTATAGCTAGATAACTACATACTGAAAATACATATAAGCAAATAGTAAAATAGTCTCAGTTATTAAGTTTAATGCCCAAATTTCTTCTTTTTATTGTCCATAAGATTTTTTCTTTGCTGTAAAAGGATTCAAGCTATTTATTTCAATAACTATTATAAAAATGCTTACCCTTCAGCCCTAGTCTCATGATAGCCATCACATGAGCTTCCTAAACAAATCTAGAATATGCTTGTTCAGACTTCAGTCACCAGAGGCCTTAGATTTGAGTCCTCATTTCCTATTACTATTAACACAATTTTTAAGTTCTATTTCTAAGCCTTCAAGAAGCAAATATGAATGGCTTTAGAATTATTACACACTACCATATTTATAGTTGTATTAGTGAAAATAATTGTTTGTTGAAGTGCTGCTGTCTTAATGCAGGACTAGATTTTATATAATTAAGTATAATTTCAAGCATCTAGTAGCCCATAGCCCCAAAATGTACATTTACAAATAGCAGGACAAATACGTATAAAGTACTCACTTCAACTGTCTCAATTTTTCCCTCATGGGGATGTGGTGTTCTTGGGTAGATATCAAGAAGATGTGGTGGCGAATCAAAATGTAATCTTTTGAGACTTTTTTTAAAAACATCTTTACAATTCAGTTCATCAAAGTTAGTCCTCCATAATAAAACCTATTAAAAATTAATCACATTAGCAGTTATTAACTTGCATGTACAAACTATAGGATTAAAAAAAATAAATATACAGAATTGTCCCTCAAAATAGTCAGAAAGGCTACATATAGATTTCAACAACATTACTACTTCTTGATGCTTTTTTTTAAGGGTGGGAGGCAGAAATTTAGCATTTCGAATTGCCTTCACCCAGTTTAAAATTCATATTAAATTCATATTATTACCTTAAAATTTTATTTTTTCAAAGCCTAAAACCATGTTGTCTACTTTATTCCATAAATCTGACTATGAATGACTTTCAAATAAAAGCAGATTTTCTAGAAAAACTATTTAAATTTACCATCCCCAAGAATCTTAACATTTGAAAAATAAGACATACTGACAAAATATTAGGCAATAATTCAAGTGAAAGTTCCACAGCAGCACTGGGCATTAATGTTAGTTACGTGTATAATTAAGTGTAGATGAGCAAAAAAAATAACTGCTGCTTGACTTCCAAAACCTATTAGAACTGGCACTATTTCAGCTATGAAATAGCGAACTTCCGGGCTTTAAACTAAAATATAAACTCGGTACTCATCTTCACATGTCATCTAGTTGGTTGTAAAAGTCTTCACTGAAGTCTTGAATTCCTTTACTCTAACCAAATCAAAGAGAAGGCTGAAAGATTTACTAACCTGTGCATCCGCACCTCCTGATGAAAATAGCTCTCCACCTTTTGAAAATGAAACAGTAAAGACAGGTCCCTAAGAAACAAACGGAGATAAAAGAAAAAGTACTTGATCACGCTTTCTCATGGCTAAGAAGACTGTGAATATTAGTTTTGGGGGCCTAATTTATGTAGACTATTTACATATTAAATCTGAGAGAGCATATCCAGTTGCTAGCCACTAATGCAGGCAAGATAAACATAATCAAAGAACCAACCCAATATATTAAAATACATGTAAATGGTACTTACTGAAAAAGAAATTCTAATAAAAATGAGAAAATATACTTTTCTTTTTCCTTTAAAGAAAAGCTTATACATGTGTAAGTTAATAAAAATTCTGTTAAGATTTTCTGGATTTGGACTCTTTTTCAACAAGTCACTAGCAGAAACTGAACCATAACTCTGTGAGTGATAGGAATGAAGCTATATGAACAAAGGTCATTTCCTGACCATAACAGGCTTCACTGAGTTAGCCCTTCACGTGGGCAATAGTGAGCTACTAATAATTTTAAAAGTAGGATATATATAGGAGGAGAACTGTGACTGATGAAAATTGATGTCACAACTGTGAGAATAATGAAGTAAGAAAGAATGGTTGGAGGCCAGTTAGGAAGTTAGTGCAATTATCTGGATGAAACTGATCAATGACTGAAGTTGGACAAAACTACTCTTGGCACAGTTGCAAGATGCACAGCCTGTAGGTCAATTTTTCAATCCAGATAAGAGTAATTATTTCTCATTTCAAAATATCATTATCTTCTGGTTTTTAAATACGTCCTTAATCTATGCAAGAAAACTTTTGGGGAAAAATATATTTTCAAGTAGACCATCCCATACACTTAAACAACTTCTCCTCCAGACTATGAAAAGATCCCATCTTCATACATACTTTTTTTTCCCTAAAATAGTATCTTTATTCTCTATTAATTTGTACTATTTCCACAGACATTTTAATCCTTGGCTACTTTTATTGGTTGTTATCCAGCTTAAATCTGTGGATATGTACATATTTCACTAGTATCTATTTCTGCTTCACTCTGACACAGCTGCAGAACAAATGATAAAGCAAAGCAGGAAGCCAGGCAGGACATAGGAAGGCAGAAAGAACCCCTTCTCCTCTAGACCACAAAGCCCACTCTATTTTTGGATATAAATTGCTTATACTTGGTTAAAAGAAGTATCTACTACTTAAAAAAAAAAAAAGAAAAGAAAAGAAAAACGGAAAGAGGATGCATTCTAAAAAATTAGAGAAGTTTGAATATTTACTCAGAAAGGAGGAACAGTTTACATACTTAAAAAAGTTTATCTTTAGTGTGTTATATGCCAGTGGTGTGTGTGTGTGTGTGTGTGTGAGAGAGAGAGAGAGAGAGAAAGAGAGAGAGAGAGAGAGAAAGGAAGGGAGAGAGGGAGGGAGGGAGAAATTGAAAAGGCTCAATAAATAGGATCTCTCCTCTCACTGGGTTCTAAACCAACTGAGGAATAAGACAAAGATATAAGGCAAATGGGAGCCAGAATGTCATCTTTCTCACTAATAAAGACTTATAAAGAAAGAATGTGGCTTTATCTGTGGGAAAATGGGCTTTCTAGAACTGAATTCCAGGACAAGACAGATTTGAGCATCCCATAACAGGCAAGACTGGACAAGGAAAGGCCTCCCCACAAAAAGTATCAGAGAAAAACAGTGAGGACGGGCTTACTCTCAAGAGTAGAAGGCATTGGGCTCTACTTGTTAAATTCTCCTTTTAATGTCACCAGCTTAGAGAAAGAAGTGACTGAGGGAGTGTGAGAGGCTCAGAATGTCAGAGCTAGTGGGACGGCCTCCACATGAGAAGAAAGATTAGAAGAAAAAAATTATCTATCACCACTTACCCAGTCAAATCTAAATTACATCCTGATGAAGATATCAGTGGAGGATTAATTTAATGGCCAGTGAAAGATACACATTAATCTGGACAAAAATTATAATATTTCTGAGAGTTTTTTCCAGAGAATAAAAACGCTGCCTTTGAAGCCAAAAAAAAAATTTATGATAGTGGTAATGTGTACACTTGGAATAATAATACACATGTAATGAAATGGATCAAAACTTTAAAACATATTATTTAAAAAGCAAAAAGCTTAGTGTTAATACCGTATGTCCTTGAAGTGTATAGATGAGCCTTCCTTCTAGGAGATCCAGAATCTTAAGTGTACCATCTGAAGAAGCAGTGATGAGATAGTTACCCGAAGGATGGAATGACACACAATTAACTCCACAGCTGTGAACTGATTTGTAGAAAACAAAGCAAAAGTTTCAGAGAACAAATCTTAATTGCTAAAGAAAATAAAGTAAAAATTTCAGAGAACAATTCTTAATTCTAAAGATGCCCTTTTGCCCTATTAGCAATATTAGGTTGAAAACAAGAATCACAGGCAATGTCTTCAGAACACCAAAATTCCACAGAGCTCACTAAAATAAATAAGTAGTTTGACATCATACAGCTTAAGCTTCCAGCTAATGAGAGAGAATGGCTTTAAAAATGAGAGTGTGTCATGGAAAGAAAATTTTGTTAACCACATAACTATTAAGTCGTCGGCTATATTACCAATATAACCAACAATTGATTACTACTGGCTCCCATAAGGTATATAACCTAGCTTTCAACTAAATTAACCAATTAATGGCCTGGTACTAAGAAGGTGAAGAGTGTGGAGATACATTTGGAGAAGGGCAGTCAGCTTGAGAATTCATTTCTGGACGCCATCCTTCCAATAGGAGGCAGTATAACACAGTGATTGACGTGTTCTTAGATGTACTTTGTAAACATAAAGACCCAAGTTAGTTCTATTAATTCTTTTAGCAAGCCTCAATTTCCTTATCTTTAAAACAGGAGTAAAAAATAATAACAAAATAAAATAAAACAAGGGTAATAATAATACATCTTAGAGCTGTTGTGAGGATTTAACAGTGTCGGCTACTTGGAAAATATTATACTTATTAAGAAAGGGAAATGTGGATTTAATATAAATCTAATATAAACCAAGAAATTGATTCTTTTTCAACTTCAATACATAGGCACAGTAGGATGTTGCTTTCTACCAGTTATAACAAGTATTTGTGCTCATATAACTTCCTCTGAGTCAATTTCTACCCCTGACTTCTCACATAATGCAGACAAGCACGGTCTGAAAAATCTCACAATAACTTCTTTTTTTCAGTCTTGGCATCATTTTTAAGGTCCCTTCACCTCCCTCTCCACTCTGGCATCTACCCCAGCTTCTCAGAGCATGTCGTTGATGGGGCTAACTGTTCTCTAATCAGCTCAAAAGTAGCCCATGACTCTCATTAAGAGGGTCAGACCACACTGAGAAGGATAGTCTGTCACTTTAAGAGTTTCCCAGAGAAAATCATTGAAAAACTGAATTCTCTTGTTATGAAAATCGTTACCTTGATAATGCTGGAGTAATTTGTTCACTCTTATATCCCAGATTTTCACAGTATGATCAGAACCTGCTGAAGCTATGCATGTACCATTAGGGTTAAATTCCACAAAATTCGCAAACCTAGGAGAAAAAATATGATCTAATATTTTGATTTCTTTACTCTCATTTCTTTATTCAAATGGTTATAATTAAGCATCTCCTTAGCAAACTACTCTATATAAATGTATGAATAACATAGACTTACCCTATAGAATCTGAGAAGTTATTGACACACTGCTTGCTTGTGGTATCCCAAATTTTAATAGTTTTATCCTCACTACATGATACAATTAGTCTTCCATCAGGTGAAAATCTGGAAAGCACAAGAAAGAAGATTATTTTTGTAAAAGGCTCCTAATAATCACAATCACTCCCACCCCAACAAAAGACCCAGATCCCCAAGCTGGTAACTTCTTGGACATGGGGAGGCCAGAGGGCTCCAATGGACTGAAAATAGGTTAACTCATTTATAAAGAACTGAAGTTCCCTTATGGACACACTTATCATCCACATGACCCCATTAAAAAGTAAATGAGAAAATTCTCAGACACCTTGTCTACTGTTTTTATGCTCTTTTCATTTAAGAGCCTTTCCAAGGTTCTATTTTTCCCCTCTAAGTGCCTTTTTAGGATAGATGGAAGACCAGAGGGCCAAAAGAAAAAGAAAAGAAAAAAGAAAAAAATTTAGAATATTAGGAAGCTATGAATAGTATTTCTATTATTAATGTTTCAGAAATAACAAAACCTAATTATGTTACAATTTTATTTGTATTTCCCTCTACGCCTAGATCACCATAAAAGTTATCAATTACAGGTGTGGGTTATAATTAAAGGATTTTAATTTTCTCCTCTCTTTTCTCTCCTCCCTCTCTGTTCTTAAGGCTGACCTAATTCTTCTAAACATAAATTGTGATCTAGCATTTATGGATTCACCATATTTTAAAGAGGAACATAGTAGCATAATTAAGTTCTATGTAAAAAATCTTTAAAATTTCAAGAAAATAACCTTGCAAGAAAATACCTTCCATGCTGGTAGTTCAGCTTAACTTGTATAACAACATATTTATTAATCATCTACCAGAAAATAGGTGTTGAAGATTCAAATATGAAGGGCAATATTATAGAAATGCTTCAAAAAGATGAAATTTATTTTACATAGACCCTGGCGAAAAAAACCTACTCAGTATTCCCATGAAAATAAACTTTACATAATAATGTAAACAACTAATGCAAGGAATCAAATTATGTCTCTTAATAAGCTATCATTTAAAAAAATTACTTAATATGAGTATTTCAAATGGTAAGAATATTTCTAAGAGATGACTTGATTCTTACATTTCAAGAAAGCAATGATGAAAAAATTACTAAAATGAAACTATCAGATTAAAAACAAAGTATAAAAATATTCACCCTACAATGTTATTGGCCAAATTCTGCCACTACCTCATTGTCCTATCCTTGCCAACATTTACTGAGTGCCTGTAGTTCTAGAATTGTTCCTAATACATTATTTACAGAAACTCATTTAATCCTTAATTAACCCTACAAAACAGGTGGTACTACTAGCCACAATTTACTCATGAATAAGCTGTTAGAGTCACACAATCAAGAAGGTATGAACTAGACAATCTGGCTCAGTAGCCAAATCTCTCAGTCACTCTGCTTAAGTCTTTGACAGAAAGGAAAGTTTCTTCTACTGGCCAAAGTATTTAAAGCACAGAAAGTTCTAAAGTAGAGAACCGTGAGCCAGATGCTATGTGATTGAGCTCTGACTGACTGGCTAACCACTAGACTACACTTTAATAAAAATCTGTGTGCGCTACCAAATGCTGTCAGAGTTCCTGAGGAGTTTATGGGTGAGGATATTCATTGATTGATTCATTTGAATATTTACTGAGCACCTGCCAGAAGCAGGCACTGGGCATTGTTCTGGGTCCTAAGAATATGGTGGCAAATGAGAGTAAAATCCCTGTCCTCATGAGGCTTTTAATCTAGGAAGGAGAAAGGTGGGAGGGCACACAAATAATATAATTTTAGATAATAAAAAAAGAGTTTGTAACAACAAATATGCCAACTTGACATTAGAAGCTCCATAGAAGAAATAGGATTTTAAAGAAACTTATAAGTCAAGGAAAAGGAGGTGTCTTGGCCTGCCAGAATCCACCCTGAGCAGGAGGGGCTATAGACTGAGAGAAATTCCCATGTGCTAAAGAAATGAAGGGAATGTGTACATCAGACAAGTGGAGAGTGGAAGAGGTTGGACAGAAGCTGGCCCTAGAGGGAGCAGAGGTTTCTATCTCTAACCCCACAGGGTCAAAGGGGGATTCATTTAAGGCCTTCCTCTGGACACTACATTATAATCCTTGCATATACTACTCTCTGTATATGTATTTTGCCTTTGGAGGAGCTAAAGATGGTGGTTTTCATCTTCTCTTCCCTACTTTCATTTTTAATTAAATACATCAAAAATAAGTCAGCACCAATAAAATACACTTCTCTTTGCCCTGACTTTGATCAGAAAAGGACAGTCCTTTCTTTGTTAGGGTTCAAACAACATCTGTGTTGTTGACTTTTAGAATGGTAAGAGGATATAAAATTTCTATCCAGACTTTAACAGATTTCTCTTATTCAGTTCTACCTTTTAAAACTTTCAGAGTGTGTCACCAAGATGAATACTATGTTAATCAAGTGACTAATGGATCAGTAGATGTGGACATTCTGTGAGGCATTTGAGAAACTAACTAAACTACTATTTGATCCCTTAAAATGTATTGGTACTTATTCGAGAAAATGAGGAAGTTTTTGAACTTCTTTCTAGAAAACTGATTCACAGAGTTCACATGTGCCCTCCCGCTCCTACCTCCTCCCTAATTTAAAAGCCTCATGAAGATAGAGATTTTGGTCTCATTCACCACCATGTTCCATGTCAACTAAAGAGACAAATCATTAGTAAGAAGGAACTCTGAAGCCAGCAGCCACTCAATAAGAGGGGGGAGCAGTAAAAACGACTAGAATAAGACTGCACAGTCAGTACAGAATCTTGAATTGTAGGACCAATTTTGCGACCTTGTGAAACTCACAACCACCCTGGCCACCATTTTCTATTCAGATAAGGAGAGAGTTTGGATTGCATTCAGACTTAAAACTCTCAGAGATTCATTAAAAAAAAAAAAAAAAAGGCAGTCTCAGAGGGATTTGATGGGCATTTGTGTTTACATACTGGAAGGTGAAGTTCAAGGCAATAAGCAAAACATTTATGTTTTTTAAGTGTTGGTCAGCATTAGAAGAGAAACCATCTGTTGTTGATTGCAGTAATAGGACTCATTCCTGCAACTGCTGAGACAAAAAGCAAATGAAAGAGACATAAAGCGATTGAAGCATGCCAGAAAACATGCTAATCATTTGTTGGGTCATTTACCAATTACACGCGCAGACTTCTCCTGAGATCTCCACCCTTAAGTACAACTGCCTACTGGGTGTCTCCTCTTGGAATATCCTGCAGGCACTTCCAACTCTGAACTTGTCCAAATCTGAACTCACCATGTTCCTTCCCAAACTGCTCTTTCTCCAGTGTTCCTTGTCTCTGTAAATAGTTTCTCAAGCCAGAAAACTAAAAGTCATACTCGATTCCTCTTTCTCCTCCACATACCCGCATATCAATCCACTATTAGGCCCAGTCTCCTCAAACCATAATAGGCCTTGCTCTCTTCCGTTCTCCACATGCGACAAAAGTGATCTTTAAATCTTAAATTAAAATTTTCAGATTAAAGCCCTTTGGTGCTTTCACATTTCTCTTGGGAAAATGTCTGACATCCTTACCACTAGTTATCAGGTTTTCCGGGATCTGTTCTCCTGACTCTTCATCTTCAATGTCCTACTTTTTCTGACACCACATCTCTCTTTATTCGGGTCCTCCGACCTCCTGCCTCAGGCATTTCCTCACGTGCTGTTTGTTTCCTGTGCCTCGAACACTGCTCCCTACTCTTTGTCTAGTTTAAAATACCTAAAAGAATCTTACTCATCCTTCAAATCTCTGCTCCCTTCATTCTCTCAAGAAAAGCCTCCCCGAACCCCCACCCCCACCCTGCTGTAAGTTAGCTCCCCAGGAGGTATTTTTAGCATACCTCACACTCACACTTACATCACCCTTGCAACCACATGTTCTGTTTGCTTCCCTAATGAATGTAAGCTCCAAGGAGAGAGAAATCATGTCTCTCTTATTCACTGTCATATCCTAGACACAGTGCATGGTGCTGAGTACATCCTCAGTAAACATTTAGGGCATTACAAAAATTTTTTTTAAGGGAATGGGTCTAACTGAATATTATAGACACTGAGAGCTGACAATTAAAGTCTTTACAATTTGTCGTGCAACATGAACATACTTATGCCACAGAACTGTATACTGAAAACGGTTAAAATGGTCAATTTTATATATATTTTACCATCATAAAAGAAAATCTTTGGAATTCAGAAGGTCAAAGATCACTTGTAACACTACCAACAACTGAAAGGCGAAAGATTTCCCCCCTAAAAAATAATGCTGGAAAAGCAGTAATGTTGGAAAAGTTGTTTCATTAGCCTCTTTCTTTTTTTGACTAAGGACACCATAAAGAAACATAAGTTATCTCACAGCATACATTATTTAAAAAAAAAAAAATAAGGGCACAATAATTTTAACTTTTAGAAGAATTCTTTAATCACTAAAAAGAGATATTTCTCACCTCCACATTATATATATATATAGATATATCAGTCTATCTCTCTCTATATATAATGATAAATGTTTTCTTCATTATTCATTAAAGAAAAATTACTTGTTAAAAAAACTAGGAAACGTAGTAAGTTAAAAAATCCATAGTCCCATAACATTTAATATTTTGTATGTGACAGGTACTTTATCTTTTGATCAAGAGTTCTGAATTTTGCTCTCCCTCCCCCAACATAAACATGTTTTCATGTCATTATTTGCATATATTCTGCTTTTAATGAATACATAATAACCTAAATTTATTTAACTAGTTTTCTTTATTTTTTAAAAATGGTTATTTCCAGTATTTCACCATTATAAATTATACTGAAAGCAATATCTTTGAACATAAAGCTTTTTCCTTTGAATACAAAAGAATATTTAGGATAAATTTCTTATGGAATCACTGTAACAATGGCTGCTGATATATTCTGCACATTGATTTCTAAAACGAATATACTAATTTATATTTTAAAAGCATGAACATATTTCCCACTATATGGCATAGCTTAAAAATATTTTTGTAAATTAAGATACATGGTCATAAACAATGGTTAGTCCAGAGAACATAGCTATTCATCTCTTTTTACACTGATAGACAGCATCTTTGTGTCACATGGAGTAAGTTTGGGCTCCAGGAAAAAGCTCATAATAAGTAGTGGGCACAGAGACACAGAATTGTAGTTATTTAAGTCTACGGTATATGAATAAGATTCAAGTACTGAAGGAAGAAACAATCGCTCTATTGACCCTCTATATTCATTCAAATATATTATCCATGCAGTATCACTTGGATCATTTTTAATGTTTAGCTGTTTAATTCATCTGCAATTTTTATAAATGTATTATGTGCAATAAAGGTCCAACTTTAAATTGTTACAAATAGAAATCCAATTATCTTAACTACATATTAAAAATGATTAGAAATGCCAACTCTATCATAACACATATATGGGTCTGCTTCTGGGCTTTATAGAACCTAGTTTCCTAATCTGTGCCCTTTTCGCCATATTCTAATTTCTATAATTTTATACTGTGTTCTGAGGGCTGGCTGGATAAGTTTCTTCCAATTATTTTTCTTCTCATTTTTTGCTTGGCTATTCTTGCACATTTAACTCATCCATGTAAATTTTGAAATTAGCTTGTCAGGTTCTACGAAATTCCTTTCACAGAACTTCCAGGTCTGGATAGAAGTAATGGTTATCAGACTTATACCCCTACCATAAACAATGATACAACTGGGCAAAATATATGGAGTAACTTTTTTAGACACTCTGCAGAAACAACACAGGGATGTGAATCCTGAGAGATGGAAATAAATGAGATGAGCACCAAATCCAAACCAGATTTCAGACCATGGTACAAGGTCATAAAGCCTAAAGAGACAGCAACAGTCTCACTGGGCAAAGGAAACGTAAATTAAAATTCAGAACTACTAAAGGGCTGGAATTTTGAGGGCAGGGTATAAGAGAGAAGCTATGAAGAGCAGAAACCCCTCAAAAAGTCTGCCTACAAGTCCCCTTGAGTCTTTGGTCACATATATAACTGCTTATGCACAGGGCAATGAGGCTTGGCAGAGAACAATTACTGGGAGACTGTGAGCTGAACAAAGATTACAGAGGTTATTTTGTACTGAGAGATGTTCAAGTTCTGAGCAGATTTTGCTAAATACTCCAGGCACTTAGCTGAGACTCTAGAAAGACCACTAGTACTATAGCCTAAGAGTAAAGGCCACTCTAGATCCACCCTATAAAATCTAAATCCAAGCATCAACAGAGTCCAGCTGGGCCAGCAGAAAGTTAATTGCTTACCAGAACAATATTCAACTCTTTCTAGAAGATGATAAAGTAATTCATAATCTCATTTATCAATGAATGGACACACAATGAAAAAAAAATCATGAGAAATACAAAGAAGAAAAAAATTTGACCCAGATATGACAGAGATGTTGGAATCGGCAGACAATAACTTTAAAACGGTTATTATAAATATATTCAAAGATTTAAAAGACAAGATGGGTATAATAAACAAACAAATGGAGAATCTCATCAGAGAAATGGGTAAGCTTACAGTAGATGGGATATGGCAAGGAAAAAAACCACTGGTGAACTTGAAGACAGGTCAATAGAAACTAAACAAACTGAAGCACAAAGAGGGAAAAAAAAGTTTGAGAAAATGAACAAAGCCTTAATAAACTATAGTACATGATCTAATGGCTAAACATGTGAATTTAGAATCTCGGAAAGGGATGAGAAAGAAATTAGGGCTGAAAAATATATGAAGACACAAGTATTCTAAATGTGAAAAAAATACCAGTCCATAGATTTATACTGTTCAGTGAACCACAAGAAAAATATACAAAACCATACGTAGGCAGATTACTAAAAACAAAAAATTCTAAGAGCAGTGGGGAAAAAGGCACATTACATATAGAGTAAAAATGACTACTGCCTTCACATTAAAAAACTCAAATGAGAAGACAATGGAACAACATCTCTGAAGTGCTAAGAGAAAAATTATCCACTGAACTAGAATTCTAACATCTCAGAAAAAAAAATCATTTAAAAAGAATAAACAAAAAGCTGAGAAGATTTATCACCAGGAGACCTGCACTATAAGAAATAGTTAATAAAGTTTTTTAGGCTAAAAGGAAATGATACCAGATGAAAACTTGGATCTATGCAAGGAAATAAAGAGTGCTAGAAAAGGTAAATATAGGGGTAAATAGAAAAGATGTTTTTTTGTTTCTTATTTTCTTTAAAAGAGAAAATGGTTGTTAATGTATTGAGGCCTTATTTCATATATACAAGTAAAACTGTCAATAGGTGGGTAAATGGAGATATAATTTTGTAAGTTTGAACATCAGAACTTTTAGAAGTTCTGACATGACATATAAAATGACATAAAATTAATTCGAGAGTAGACTGTTATGTTAAAGATGCATATTGCAACCTCTAGAAGTTACCAATAAACAAACAAACAGGACAAAGAGTAAAGCTAAAAAGTCAATAGAGATGAAATAGATACTACGAAATACTCAATTAACCCAAAAGAAAAAGAGGAAAAAGAAATAAACAAATGGGACACATAGAAAACAAATAGTATGACTGTAGACTAAACCTAATCATAGGACTATTTACATAAGATAAATAGACCAAGCGTTCCAATTAAAAGGCAGAGATTTTCAGATCCAAGTACCTGGAAATAGAGTTACCCTCCAAAATTTAAATACATAAAATGTATTCAATGGAGGATAATCATTACCTGTATGTAGTAGTAACCCCAAAACTACGTAAGTGTGTGAAATGACTTTTGGACACAGGCTAAAGGTGACTCTAGTATAATCCCTAGGAGAAAAAATTGGAATGCGAGGGTAGTTAATAGCTGACCTCGTTTCTTACATTCATTAATTTGTTTAACTTGCATGACGACTCTATGAGGAAGTTATCCCTTTTGTAACCGCTTTACAGAGGAGCAGATAAAGGCCCAAAGAAGTTATGTCATTTCCCAGAATCACATGCTAGTGAGACCATGTTCTTAACTACCCTATGCTGTCTTTCTGCTGAAACTAATCAATAATACTACTGCACTACCTGAGAGATACTGTGTCAGCAGAGAAGAGAAGTCCTGCAATGGCAAGAGGCAAGAGTAACAGCAGTCAGCGCATCTCTTGCCTGGCCCAGGGGAGCAAGTACCTGGCCAACAGAACTGATCATGCAATTTCCTTTGCAGGTATGTATATGTGGTAGAGATAGGCACATCTCACTATCCTTACTTAAGAAAATTATCCATCAAGATTCTTGCTTTAGTTCCAGGGCCCATAGAGGTCTTATTGTGAATTTGTTAGCAAAGGATGAAGACTCTGACTGAGGCACACCAATCTTTTAGTCCCTTTGAAAGCTAGCACGTTCATTGTAAATAAGTAAACTGGTATCAGGTTTATGTTTCAGACTCTCTGAAATTTATTACACGTGACTCAGTTCCCTCTGAGCATTCCCACCTCTGAGTAAAGAGTGGGAACAGGACTTCTGGTCCTTCAGACTTTTGGGAGAAATTCCTGCACCAGGATGGCCCCATCAAGGCCGAGTTTTCATAGGAAGTCACACAAATACTCTGAGAAGCTGGGCCTGAGTGGTCAATTGAGCCAAGGTAAAAAGACTGTATGTAATAAATGAGTGAGTAGAATCTCTAAGCATGTTGTAGAGTATATGTATGGAAAGTTGCCAAGAAGATGAAATCCTTACTCATTAAATTCAACCAAATTATTTATTTAAGAACATTCCTCCAGAAAGGCCTCTGCAGAATTTCATATGAATTATTCCCTCCAAAAAGTAAGAAGACAAACAAAAAAACTTATTTAAAAAAACTGATTAAAAAACTCAAAAAACATAAAACTCAGAACCACAAGTTACCAGCAAGATAAAGGTATTCCATTACGACCAGGTATGCTGAGTATAAAATTATCAGTCTAAATAGAGGTAGACCAAAATGGAAAAAGAAAGTAGTAAAGCTGCATAAACATTCTCTATGCAGCAGATGCATGTACAGTACTTGTAAATTTGGTATGAAAAATCCACAAAAATGACTCTTGTCTGAAGAAAACTCCCACCAAAGTAACCTGCACATTAGAGGTCAACCTTTCATTGATTCATTCAACCTACATTTTTTGTACAACTCTTCTGAGCCTTCCCCCGCTACAGCTAACATTCTACAGTGCTTCTTACCCTGTGTCTGACTCTCTTTCAAACAATCTTCCGATACCATCTTTCTAGCTCACTCACTAAGGCATCCCTTAGTAGAGATGCCTTCCCTGACTGCAATATGTAAAAGACCACCCCTAGCCCATCACTCTCTATCTTATTACCTTATAGTGTTTTTCTGCAGAGCACATATCACTAATATATTTGTTTATTGTCTGTCTCCTTTTGGTAGAAGGAGCTCCATGAGAGAAGGAATTTTGTCTGTTTTTCTTTATGTGATATATATAGAATTTAGAACAGTGAAAGAGAATACAGCATGAATAAAATATCTGTAATTTAAAGTCTGATAGGAAAGAGAGGCCTCAACTGACAGACCTCATAAACGGGGCAATGCGGTAGCATAAAGAAATCATGCAAAACATGGTCTGGGAGAGTCTCAAACGTTTCTTGGAGGAAGAGATGCACAACAGGATCAGTGGAATTGGGTGCATTCCAGACATGGCAGGCAGCATGTGGAAAGGCACAGATCGTAATGGAGCCTCACACATTTGGGAATCTTGTGTAGCTGCAACAAAGTGGATGGTTGAAAGGATAAAACATGAGGCTGCAACAGAAAGGCAGAGCAAACATGCCAGGGCAAGGAGTCACTGAGTGCTTTTAAGCTGAGGAATAGCATGACCATATTTGCATTTCACAAAGGTCTCTTTGGAGGTGGTAGGGCAGTAGAGGGAAAGGTAGAATGAAGGCAAATCTGATGTTAGTGAGAATATTTAGGAGATTATTGCAAAAGTCTCTACAAGGGCCAGTAATGCTAAAAGTTAGGGCAATGGTGTTGAGATGGAGATAAAACGGGTGTCTTGAGTGCACATGACTGGATGCAAGGATACGTCCCATTTTCCCAAAACTCTGCTCCACTGTCAGTTCCTATGGAAAGTGCCTTAAACAAAATCAAAAGGGACTTTTTTAAGGTTCCTGTCTCTCCTCCCCGCCCCACCTCACTACTCTAATTCCAGGTACAGCTGTATCCAGAAACGGTACCATGTGATTAGACGGCTTCATTCTTGTCTTCACTCATAGCTTTGCTCTCCTCGGCATCAACTTCATTCTCAGGTCAGTTCTTTCGCCATCTACTTCCCGTCTGAAAATACGCTACCTCCGCCTCTTCCTCTTCCCTTCCCTCTGTTCTGGGCCTGGAATGTCTTTTTTGACTTTTCCTCACAGAGTCTATCTAGTTCAATGCCCCACTCACACACTCCCTTATCATTTTGTATATCATTTTCCCATAGCACACACCATTTTATAATTATTTGTTATTTTTTTTAATTGAACTGTAAAAGCTCTTCGAGGCTGATACTGTGTTTTTCAGCTCTACATCTAACACAGATATGTGGTAAAGAGTGGGGGCTATGCTTCTTAAAGGAATATTCTGACGACTAAAATTTCACTTTATTGGTGACCTTTCAACTTTTCATAAATTCTTTCTTATGTTATGGTTACCCCTTTCTTTCTTTCTTTCTTTCTTTCTTTCTTTCTTTTCTTTCTTTTCTTTCTTTCTTTCTTTCTTTCTTTCTTCTTTCTTTCTTTCTCTCTCTCTCTCTCTCTCTCTCTCTCTCTCTCTCTCTCTCTCTCTCTCTCTCCCTCCCTCCCTCCCTCCCTCCCTCCCTCCCTCCCTTCCTTCCTTTCTTTCTTTCCTTCTTTCTTTCACATTTATATTATACATACATGATTCAATACAAGGACAAGGAATAAGTACCTCCTAAAATTTACTCCAGGAAAAGTTTTCTCTTATCTGAACAGCTTGATAGAATTCTTTCTTTTTAGAAAATTAGAATATTTCAGACACCATCATTGCACTAATACCACTGCTGTAGGAAATAGGCTAAACATCATACCCTATTTGGTCATGGTTCTAGGCAGGATTGTCTTCGCATTCCCTCCAATGACTGATATGTAGACAAGTATGACCATTACTACAAACCACCTTAATTTCCTTTTAGAAGGGTATCGAGAATGCATTTGAATCCAGTCTATTGAGATAAATAACAGTTATTTATTTATTATTAGTCAGAATGCACATGAAACCTTCTATCCTGATTAATTAAATCAATATTCAGTGATTTTCCTGTGCTGAGCTCCCTGATGAAGATAATAAAATCATTCTCTTCACCAAACATATTCAGAATTGACATGTAGTAGGAGATAAATAACTTTCCAGAACCCAGCCCAGTTGCCTATCTGTTCTTTGGGCCTCTTCTACTAGATAATAGATCTCTGACTCCTCTTCTTATTTACAGTATCACTGATAAATAAATAATGTGTTCAATATTATAAAACAAATAAATGATTTGAGCAGCCTCTTGGCACCATCACACATGCCTCCTCCGTAGGTGGAGAAAAATTATTAATTCAAGGTATGTAGTATCTTTAAAAATTAAATAAGAATCAGATGTCAATGATGGTGATGAAGATGAAGGCTAAAATTTATCTAGTGATTACTATGTGTATGTTCTATAAGTATTTGCTCATCTAAATACCATAACAACCTATGTGGCAGTTAACTATTATCATCATCACCCTAATTTCACAGGTAAGAAAACGAGACACTGAAAAGCTAGGTAACTTTCTCAAAAGTCACACAGCTGGTAAGTGGCAAGGCTGGGGTTTTCACCTATATATTTAGGTCCCAGGTCCATGTTCTTAACCACATAGCTATGTGGCATATATAGAAATAGTGCTGAGATGGCCAGAGCCAGAAGTTGCTGAGACCTTTAGAATAAAAATACTATTAACTAAAGGTGTAGCCTTCTGTTTGTCTTTTTTCTTCTTCTTACACTCATTACAGGTTATAATCAACATCTCCTGAGTGACAATGTTCCACTGTGGCACAACAAAGGTTAAGAATGTGGACTATAAGGCAAGACAAGTAGAGCTGGGCTCATACTCCCGTTCCACCACATCCCAGAGGGGGTCGCCAGCATGTCGTTTCACAGAGGAGGCACAAAGGTGAGTGGCTACAGGGTTCAGTATTTCCCCTGAGACCATGTCTGTACCAGCCCCTTCTTGTGAGAAATGTCCTCTCTCTCCAGCACCAGAACCTGGGGTTGGTAGGGACCTTCCTCCCTAACCAGGGTACCTGGTCTCAGTCAGGTGGCCGCTGAAACTGAGAAGACCACAGCATCTCACTGCCTGGCAAAGAGATGGGCACAGGGTCTAAGCTGAGAGTCATCCCTGCTACTTTTCTAACTGGAGCTACGAGCTTTTCCTGTCCAGTCACAAAGTTGTGAGGACTTCAGCCTAGAGCTGGCAGTGACCTCAGTACCAGTATGTTGAGAGAATGGAGCCAGCACATACAGAAACCTAGCCTCAGGGCACTGGAGTCCCTGTTTCCCATCTTCAAGTTTATAAAACACATCAGCCAATAAACCACTTTGAGAGAAAAAAAGTATTTCTTTGCTTTCTGTCACTTTTGACTAGATGAATTGAACTTTAACTCTGAAACTCAGTCTCCTTATCTGCAAAGTGGGGAAAATAAAAGCAACAGGGTGCTTCTGATGGGAAATACGATATATACTGCAAGTACTTTAGTAGTGTGTCTTAGGAATAGAAAAGTCTTTGAGGCTGTTGGCTGACAGTTAATGACACCTGCAATAGCACTTGTCCCAACAGAATGTTGCCAAGATTACGTAGTCATTCTTGGTTCCTCTCTTTCTCTGTCATATGAAATGTGACAGCCAGTATTATTGGTTGTAACACTTCAAAATGCAATATTTAGAATCCAGCCACTTCTCAAACTCTCCAGTTCCACCACCTGGGATGGTCCAAGCCAGATGTGAACCACTGCAACAGCCTCCTAACACCTCCCTGCTTCAGACTTGACTTTTGACATTCTCTCCTTCACAGAGCAGTCCGAGTGATCCCATTGAAGCGTAAGCCAGAGAGATGAACATGCACCAGCGGCATCTCGCCTCACTCAGGGTCTACATCAGAGCTGCTCCTGACCCATGTCCTCTCCCCTGGGCCTCTCCTACTCCCTCCTCCTGCTCTGCTCCCCACCGGCCTCCTCCCTTGTCCTTAATCAGTCACCAGGTTCCCACCTCAGGCCTTTCACACCTGTTTCTTCTATTCAGGACACTCTTTCCCCAAATATCTTCAAGCCTCAATTCCCTCTTTTCCTTTAGTTTCTGCTCAAAGGTCACTCACTTTGTGAGGCAGTTGCTTAATGCCCTGTTTAAAATTATAGGCCCCATTCTAATTTAGCTGTGTTTTATCCTAACACTTACCACCATCTGACCTACCATATCCATTTTCCTATTTGTTTATTGTCTGTCTCTCTTCTCTAGAACATAAGCTTCATGAGAGGAGGGATTTTTAACTGTTTATCATTTTTCCCATGACTGTTGTGTTCCCAGGCACACAATAAATATTTACTAGAAGGAAGAAGAAAGGAAGGAAGGAAGAAGAAAGGAAGGAAGGAAGGAAGGAAGGAAGGAAGGAAGGAAGGAAGGAAGGAAGGAAGGAAGGAAGGAAGGAAGAAAGAAAGGAAGGAAGGAAGGATTTTCCCACAGTCCCCTTTTTGGGGAGTTAGGGTACAAACACGGACTATAGCAGAGGGAAATGTGGAAATCTTGTTATGAAATTTTTTGCACTTACTTGGCACAGCGTACCCAGTGTGTATGTCGGTATAAGGAATACAAGAAGCGCTGGCGATACATGTTCCATACTTTGATGGATTTGTCTTCGGAAGCTGTAGCCAGAAACTGTCCATCAGCCGAAAAGTCCACACTTCTAACTGGAGCTGTATGAGCTTTAAATTCAGAGGATTTCCCTCTCCTGGAAATGAACAGTTTAATATTTACAACATTTGATTTAATTATAATCAATAACTCATCAGTAAACAGACTTTGAAACATATAGAATAGCTTAAGTCTTGTAAAACTAACAAAAGCATGAAAGATTATATTGTATTGCATTCTTCATCAATACTGTTTCAAGATGGCTTTGTTAATTGCATTTGTTTTTGTTTTAATTGAAAGCTAGGGAAATAACATTTTTAGCAAATCTCTACCATGCATTTTAAGTTCCTGTTTTTTTTCTCTAGAAAGCAATATATAAAGAATATGCAACCTAGAAAAGCGAAGAATGATTAAATAAATAGCTCCAAAGCAATGTTTTCGAACTGGTGACACTATACAGAATATCTCTAGGCGATTTGCCTTTTCAGTTTCCACTTGCATTTCCACCTACCAGTAATAAGAACTGAGACCCCTGCATTGTACCTAAGGCCTTACTCACTCCTAAGGTAAGCAAACAAAGGTTAATTGGCAATAACATAGTACTTCAGTTCTCAACACCTTGAAATTTCAGATGCATTTTTTTCTTCCACTAGAGTGGGGAAAGAGAATAGGAAGAACAGATAGAGAAAATAATATGTGGCACTGAAGGAGAAGCAGGGGGAAAAAATTTTAAAAGAGTTAAGGGCAGGCTAAAGGATAATGCTGGAGTTAAAAGGTGACACTTGGGAAATACCACTTTGGGTCAGAGTTCCCAAGTGCCCAAGGCACTCTCACTTTATACTACATCCAGACTTAGCAATTTTTCCATTCAGAAAGTCCTATTTATACAGGTGATAACTTATGAGGGAAATTTTCATAACTGTTTGAAAAAGATCAGGCAACAGAATCTGCAGAAGCCTGGGAAGTTACACTCATCTCCTTCCTCTACCTCTCCTCTCACATTCAATAGGTCACGCAACTATTGAGTGATAGTGATATCACTGTCTAAATCTCTTTTGAATCTTTTTTCTTTCTATCCCAGTTAATGTTTGCATTAAGGTAGGTAAATATACATACCCTCAATATCCTTCACCTTGATTATTGCAAAAGCCTCTTAGCTGGTCTTCCTGCTTTAATCCTTCACCTCCCTCCAGTCACCTACATACTGTGCTTAATACCTTGCTAAAAGTAACTCCGAGCATGTAGATCCCAGTGCAAACATGTCACTGGCTGCCCTCCAGAAAAATGGTACAATACCCGAGCCTTTTGGTGAAGTATCCTGCCACTACACTGAACTTTGTACTCTGAGAACAATCCCAGTGCTTTAGACACACCTCTGGCTTTGCGTTTTCTGCTTTCTCAGCCTGAACTACCTCCCCTAGTACCAGACCTCCTTGACTAACCCAGACAGGCTTAATTGGTCTGTACCTGCTATATCTATTTTGCTTATTATATAGTACTTTTTTTTTTTTAAATAGATCTGTTTCTCTCCTGTTAAGCAGTAAGTTTTTCGAGGACAGGATGGTGATTAATTCATCTCTGAAAGACCACCATTCAGCACAATGCCAGGCATATACAAAGAGCTCAATACACTTTGTTGAATTCCACTAGGAAGAGTGGAAGAGTCAATACATAAAGGTTCTTAGATCCCTCCTGACTTATCCTTCCAGTGGCCTACAGAAAGCAAACATGACTGTCATAAATCTCCATCACCTGACACATTGATATTACACCAGGAATAACTAAAAACCAATATTTGAAAAATATAGGAGGGAGTATTCAGGAACTAGTTCAGTGCGGTTTCAAGGAAAAGGTCTATGAGTAGAAGTCAGAGTACAGTTTGTCCTGAATTCAAGTATAAGGCTTAGAGAAAACAAAGAAGGCCTTGGTGTCTGCTTTGACCAGGAAGCCAGGAGACAGTATCATCAAAATCTGCCCTGATCTTTAGTTCTACACTACATACTCCAGTGGGCTACCCTACTTCCCTTCTAAAAGTGTCTCTGCTCGGCTGTTTGCTAGCCTAACCACTGAATCCGGTCTCAACAGGAAGCATATAAAAAACCAAGAGAGCAGTGCCTGGTGTTTGAGGTGCTGGTGCTTAACTGGTTTCTAGTTCCTCGCCTTCCCATAATATAGGTGCTCTGCCTCCCACATACCTGTCCTTTCTGCCCAAATTCTCTTGACTGTCTACCATGACAAACTCCAGGCTTCCACACTTGCTCCTACTATTATTTCTTAGCCTTCCAGTCACCACCTAGGGTGTTTGTCTTCACATATGGCTGCCCAATACTCCTCTCATCCCTGTATACACTTACCATCCTCCCCACAGGAAGTAGAATCTGCTGATTTCTCCTCCCTTTGAATCTGGGCTGGTGTTGTGAATTACTCTAATAGAATGTGGCAGAAGTGACTGTGCAAGCTTCTGACCTAGCCCTTAAAAGGTCTAACAACATCTGCTTTTACTACCTAAGAACCCAACTTCCAAGCTGTAAGGAAGTCCCTATCCTACTAGAAAGAGGGCAGATGGAGGACAAGGAGCCCTAGCCAAGAGACAGCACCAAAGCACTAAGAATAAAAGCAAGGTATTAGACCCGCCAGCCCTTTTGCCAACTTAATGAATCTGCATAAGTAGTAGCCAGACCAAATGGGGCAGAAGAATTATATAGACAACCCACAAAATTGTGAGAAATGATAGTTATTATACTAAGCTATTATGATTTGAAGATTTTTAAGCAGCAATAGATTGCTGCTGATATATCAGTTTCCTTCCTGTTGCCATGATCCACTATTGCCCGGGTCCCACTATGATAGACTTAGAAAGAGGAACTAGAGATATCTATACAAGCTTAATTGTTAGATTAGCCAGTACAGATTAATGATTCATTGTGCTTTTTAGCTCATGTACCCTTGTATAGTTTGTTCACTGAGATTTCTTTGAATTAGTAATGGGTGACTGAGGCTGTGTTGTGTGGGTCCTAAATTCCCAAAATTAAGGATTTTAGAAAATGCTTTCCCCTTTGGACCCCAAACCGGTCTCTCACCCTTACAATAACCTTTATGTTGCCATCCACAGTGTCATTATAACATGTCATTTCTCTTCAATAGTTTTTGCTATCATCAGGATAATATTCAGATTTCTTAGCATGGCATTCCCCTTGGGCAGTGGCAGGGGGAAAAAGTGCCCACTGACAGGGAAATGCTCCACGAGTTCTCACTTGGGAGTGCCTGAGCCTGTTCAGTCACATACCACAAATCAAATCCCGTCACAATCTAGTCATGGAAAATGCTCAAATTCTTATTCTCCTAAGTATTTACTGGGGGAAATGATATGATGTACGAGATTCGTTCTAAAAATATTTCAGCAAAAACGGTAGGGGGCAGGTATGGGGGAACAGATGTAACAAGATCGACAGAATACAGGTCACTGTTGAATCTGGACAATGGGTATGGGGTGAGGGAGTCTTTGTGTTACTCATTCTCTTTTCAAGTGTATTTGAAAATTTAGATAATTAAGAGTTTAAAAACTTTTTAAAAAATTTAGCTCAATAATTGCTTAAAATTAATGAGCTATCAGCTAGAGTTTGAAAAGCTTCTTACAGAGAGATTTGTTTAACAAGATAGGACATTACAACAAATGCAATGATTTACATTTTTGTCAAAAATTTTGTTAAAGAAAATTCTGGAGCCCAATTATGAATAATATGCATCAAAAAAATAGTTCTGGCACAGGAGTTTTTAATAGGGACCCAAAAGGCCCTAAAGATCCTTGAATGAACTTTAAGTGGTTAATAAACTGTAAAATTTTTGGTTATACACGCTGATGTCCATCTCTCTGGGGAGACAATAAAAGTACATCAGATTTACAAAGGGGTTGATAACTATCACCTGCCCCCAAAACACTTAATACATATTAAGCACAGGTCCATGATTAGAAATAATTTTCAAATAGAAGACATAATTATGAGTTAAAGACAAGAAAAAGTGCTTTGAAATAGTTTGACACGATACCTCGTGTGTGACTAAGACTAAATGCGGTGCAGGTAACTGTGGAGTTTAGGCCTTCCCAAGAAATGTGTCCAGGGCAGCCAGGCTCTAGTTTCGTTTCACATTTCTAAATCCAGAGCATATTAGGGTTTCTTTGTTTCTCTTACTTATCGGGAATCCAGAGTCTAACGGTTCTGTCTCGTGAAGCAGATGCCAATAGGTTTCCAAGCGGAGAAAATTGCACGCTGGTGATAACATCCTTGTGACCCACGTATCTGAAAGCTCTAGCTTGTGGCTTGAAATTCCATAGCATGAGAAACGTATCCCAAGAAGCAGTAGCTATCAAGAAAAAGAAGAAAACCACTATTTATTAAAACTTAACATGTAGGCATGTCTCGTTACAATGCGTAGCATATCTAATAACAAGATGTCAGGATAACAGAGGGGCTAGAGTTTGAAAGACTGACCAGGTAATATAGTGAAAATATTTTAAATGAAAGCCAAAGCTACATCATGAATATGCAAGCTTGTCTGTAACCACACACAGCAAGATTGCTGGCCTCTACGTTCCCTTAGAGCTCAGTAACTATTTACTAGAAGGCAGCACAGTATAACAGCGTGCACAGGACTAGGACTCAGTTCTGTCTCTAACTTGGGGTGGCTTGGGAAAGTTACTTAATCTCTGTGTTGTGAGGACTGAATAGTTTTCCTGAAAGGATGGATGAGATGATATTTTTAAAATTGTTTTTGTGGAAATAATTTCACTTTTATAAAAAAGTTACATGACTGGTATAAAGAATATTAACATACCCATTACCAGATCTACCTGTTTTTAATATTTTGCTCCATTCGGTTTATAATTCACTCTTGCACTTACTTGCTTGCTCACTCGCTCGCTCGTGTGCTCTCTCTCTCCATAAACTTGCACACACACACAATTTTTTTCCTGAACCATTTCAGAGTAAGTAAATACATCATCATGGCACCTTGATTCCTAACACTTCAGTGTGAATAAAGATATTTTTTAAATACCCGTAGCACAGTTATCAACTTCAAGAAATTTATTATTGATAATGCTTTAGTCTAACAACTGTATTCCAATTTTGTCAATTGACCCAATACTGTCTTTTATAGCTAGACAAGATCATGTTAAAAGTCTCTTTCTGCTGTTAATTCACAACATTCTATGATTAATAAAAGAATTATGTGTGTCAGATATTAGCTTAAGGCTTTAAGAAAACAATGCAATCAATGGTGGAAATAAATGCCTTGGAAAAGGAATGAACAAGTAAACAAATGAAAAGTAGGTCTAACTCTTGCCCCTGGACTGAAGTTTGTATATGCATGTGGCCCCCCAAATATTCCTAATTATAGGAATCAAATCAATGAGAATCAGTAAGTCTAGATTACAGAATGCTTAGAAGTATTACTGTTAGACAAGATATATAAAGTCACTGAAAACCTTCTAAGTCCTCAGCCACAGGTAAAATTTATTTGGCTTACTTAGCCTATGTATTGTTTCCATGTAAAACAGATAAAGTGAGTTTATAAGTTTTAAACTGTAATATTGTATGCTGTATCCTTTTTTTAAAAAGTACAAAAAGTTGATATTCCAACACAGCTCATTAAATTATTAAATATTTATGTCAGGGTCTGAATTATATGGGGCTAATGTAGACAAAATATTGAAAACAATGAATTCTATGCATTACTTAGGGCTTATTTGAGTTCTAATGTATTATGTTGCAAATAAGATATAGAAAAGAAAATAGTACACAATCCCTTACCTCAAGGAATCACAATATTGTGGGGAAAAATTTCATTAATAACATCATACATGTTCAGGAAGTACTAGCCACAACAATCAGACAAGAAAAAAAGGCATTCAAATTGGAAAGGAAGAAGTAAAACTGTCATTATTTGCAGATGACATGAAGAACCCTAAAGAGTCCACCAAAAAACTATTAGAAATGATAATGAATTCAGTAAAGCAGAATACAGTTTGATATTCAGAAACTGATCACATTTTTATACACCAATAATGAACTATCAGAGAGAAACTAAGAAAACAATCCCATTTACAATTGAACCAAAAAAACAAAAAAAAAACCAAAAAACCCTAGGAATAAAATTAACCAAGGTGGTAAAAGACCTGTACTAGGAAAATTATGAGACTGAAGAAAGAAATTAAAGAAGATACAGATAAATGGAAGTGTACACTGTGCTCATGACTAGTAAGAATTAATATCATTAAAATCATATTACCCAAAGCAATCTATAGATTCAATAAAATCCCTATCAAAGTACAAGTGGAATTTTTCATAAAACTAGACAAATAATCCTAAAATTTATATGGAACCACAAAAGACTTTGAACAGCTACAGTAATCTTGAGAAAGAAAAACAAAGTTGGAGGTATCACGCTATCTGATATCAAACTATACTAAAAAGCTATAGCAATAAGATACTGGCATAAAAACACACAAGATCAATAGAACAGAATAGAAAGCCCAGAAATAAACCCATGCTTGCACGATCAATTAATCTGTGACAAAGGAAGCAAGGATACACAATGGGGTAAAGATAGACTATTCAAGAAACAGTACTGGGGAAACTGAACAGACACATACAAAATAATGAAATTAGACCACCTTCTTATACCATATACAAGAATAAACTCAAAATAGATTAAAGACTTAAATGTATGACCCAAAATTATAAAATTCCTAGAAGAAATCACAGGCAGTAAATTCTCTGACACCGCTCTTAGTAATATATATATATTTTTTCCTGATATATCTCCTAGGGCAGGGGAAACAAAAGAGAAAAATATGGGACTACATCAAACTAAAATATTTTTGCAAAGGAAATCACCAACAAAATGAAAGACAACCTACTGAATGGGAGAAGATATTTGCCAATGATACACTTGATAATGAGTTAATATTCAAAATTTATAAAAACTCAACACCAAAAAAAAAAACACTACAATTAAAAAATGGGCAGAGGATCTGAATAGACATTTCTTCAAATACAGATGGCCAATAGACATATGAAAAGGTGTTCAACATCACTAGTCATTAGAGAAATGCAAATTAAATCCACAACGGGATATCACCTCACACCTGTCAGATATAGCCATCACAATAAATCAACAAACAACAAGTGTTGGCAAGGATGTGGAAGAGAAAAAAAAAACCCTTGTACAGTGTTGATAGGATTGCAAATTGGTGTAGCCACTATGGAAAACAATACGAAGGTCCCTCAAAAAATGAAAAATAGAACTACCTTATGACCTAGCAATTTCACTGCTGGGTATTTATCTGAATAAATCTAAAACACTAATTGAAAGATATATGCCCCCTTATGTTCACTACAGCATTATTTACAATAGCCAAGATATGCAAACAACTTAAATGTCTAGCAATAGATGACTGCATAAAGAAGATGTGGTATATATATATATATATAATGGAATATTACTCAGCCACAAAAAAGAGTGAAATCTTACCACTTGCAACAACATGGATGGGGCTAGAGAATATTATAGTAAGTGAAATATGTCAGCAAATACTATATATTTCACTTATATGTGGAATCTAAAGAACAAAATGAATGAACAAACAAACAAAACAGAAACAGACTCATAGATACAGAGAACAAACTGATGGTTACCAAATAGGAGGGGGGTTGGGAACTGGGTGAAAAAGGTGAAGGGATTTAGAAGTACAAATTGGCAGTTATAAAATAGTTGCAGGGATATAAAATACAGCATAGGGAATATGGCCAATAGTATTGTGATAACTATGTATGGTGCCAGGTAAGTAGTAGACTTTTGAGGGGGATCACTTTGTAAATTATATAAATGTTTAACTACTATGGAGTATACCTAAAACTAAAATAAAATAATATTGAATGTCAATTATAGTTTTAAAAATAACATTATACATGTTCAGAGGACTTTCATGTTATTCATTCTTAATGTTATATAGGGGTGGTTAGTGGTCCTTTTTGAGGAAAGGATATTTGAGCAGATTTTTATTTGAGTGAAATGAGAAATGATCCAGGCTAAGATGTGAAGAAAGGGCATTCTGGGCAGAAGAACCCCATGTGTAAGGGCCTAACACGATAATGCACTTGGAAGACCAAGGAACAGTAAGGAGCCCACGGTGGAGGGGAGAAAAAGAGAATAGCGAGATGGAAGCCGAGAAGCAAGCAAGAAAGCAAGCAAGCAAGCCGAAAGCAAACAAGCTAGCAGGAAGCCAAGGAGCAAGCAAATAGTGAGATGGAAGCCGAGATGCCAAGCAAAGAGCCATGGTGACAGGTGTATATTTATTCTAAGTGCAATGGGAAGATTTTGAGCAGACGGGGGTGGGGGGAGGGGTGTCTTTCATGAACTGATTTAAAACAATTGCCTGACAATGAGAAAAAGATGGTCTTTTCAAAAACTGATATTGGGTCAACTGGATAACTGGATATTCATAAAGAAAAAAATGTATCTTGACTCCAACGCTTTATACTAAAAAATAATTCCATATGGATTGTAAGTCTAAATGTGATAGGAAAAACAATAAGCTTTTAGAAGAGAACATAGGATAATATCTTCATAGCCACTAAGGAAGGCAAAAATTACTTAAACAGGACATGAAAATTACTAATTACTAAAATTACTAAAGGAAAATAATAATTTGTACTACACTAAATTAAAAAATTTTATTCATTGAAAAGGCAAGTCACAAAGCAGATGATGATATTTACAATACATACATCTAACATATAACAAAGACTACAAAAACCCTACAAAAATTAGAAAATGCAGGAAAATAGGCAAAGGGCTTAAACAGGCACTTCGATAAGGAGGATATCCAAATGGCCAGTAAACATGAAAACCATAATGACACTCATCAGAATGGCTTTAACGAAAAAGATAAATAATACCAAATCTTGGTGAGGATGTGAACCAGAACTCTCAAATAATGCCTGTGGTTATAATCATTTTGGAAAATTATTTTTGAAATATCTGCTAAAGCTGAATATACACTTACCATTTGATTCAGCAATTCTACTCCTAACAGAAATTCGTATGTATGTTTAGTAAAAGATGTACAATAATACTTGTGTTGGTACTACTCAAAATAGACGAAAACTAGAAACCCAACTATCCATCAAAGCAAAATGGATACATAAACTGTGGTATATTTGTACTGTGTAGCTACTGTGCAATTAAAGTTCATTTATATGAAGTTCAAGAAGTAGTTAAACTAATCAATGAAATAAGAAGTCAGCACAGAGATTATCTGAGTGGCAGCAGCGGGAGGATAGTAGCTAGAAGGGAACACAAAGGGGGCTTCTGGGGGTACTGGTAATTTTATGTTTCTTGCTCCGAGTGTTGGTTAAATAGGCGTGTCATTATTGTGAAGATTTATCAAGTTGTCCAATTTTGGTACATATCTCATACTTCAATAAAATGTTTAGAAAAAATATCAGTCTGGTTGTTGTGTACAGAATATATAAGGGGACAGAAATGAAGAAGGAAATCAATTAGGAGGATATTGCAATAATCTAGTCAGGGGAAGGTGGTGATCTGGACTAGCTGGAGGCTGTGGAAAGAAGAAAAGTAGTCGAAATCAAGATACTTGGCAAAGGGGGAGCTTATAAGGCTTGCTAATGGGTTAGATGTGAGGGAGAGAAAAGGGAAGAAGCAGATGTGCTAGGCTTTTGGCCTGGGCACCAGGTGAATTTCAGTGTCATTTAATGAGTCTAGAAAGACTAGGAGAGGAGGTTGAGGGTGAGGCAGGATGGCGTGGGAATCAAGAGTTCCTTTTAGGATATAAAGTTTGAGGTGCCTATTTGACATACAAGTTCAAATCCCAAGCAGGGAGATGGATATACTCTCCCAGAGCTCAGGAAGCGGTTTTGACTATAGTGTGGTGGTTAAAAAGGCAAAATAGATTTCCTGACTAAAATCCAGGCTTACCAGCTGTGTGTCCTTGGGCAACTTACTCAACCTCTCTATGCCTGTGACATTCATCTGCAAAATGAGGTATTTAAAATATTAAGTGAATAATACTAGTAATCCATGCCTGGCAATCATGCCTAGCACATAGAAAACACCTCAAATGCAGCTATTTTTACTAGAGATTTTGTTTTTGTTACTGTTAGCAGCAACAGGAGTCTAGATAACACACTAAAGGCTGGGAACTGGATGGGATCACTCAGGAAGTGAGTACAGATAAAGAAGAGGGTGAAAATACTCACCCTTGAGATAATGAGGAGCAAAGGAAGGAGCCATAAATAAAGCAGGAGGGGGCGAGAAGACTGTAGTGTCCAGGAGTGAAGAAAGTAATGTTCCAAGAGGGTAACGAGCTGTGTCGAATGCTTTGAGGAGATTTAGTAAGATGAGGCCTGAACAGGACCAGCTACATAATTTGTAGGGTCCTGTGTAAAATGTAAATGTGGGGCACTGGTAGAAAAACTAAGAATTTGAAGACAGAAATCGTAGGACATTAAACAAAGTGTGGGGATCTGTGCGGACTACATAGGTTATATGCCCATGAAGTCAGCCCTGGGCCCGAGGATCAAATGTTGGTTTCCCAGTAAGAATTGTTTCAGTGAAATGGTAGAAACAAAGTTGCAATGGTGTGAATAGAGGAGAAAATGGAAGGGAAGGAGTAGAGCGTTAGTAAATACAATTGATTCATTAACTCATTGAAGGTTTACAGGGTCCCTAGTATTCAATATGATAAGGAGCAGAAAAAAATGTTATTATAGTATCATGGTAAAGCAACAAATAATTAAGGCAGGTGTGGGCTGGAGAGAGTATAATATGAAGCTTAACTGAGAAGGTGACCCAGGGCTGGCCCTTCACATACTTTGTCAGAAGAGGAATAGGGCACCTGGACAGAGTGGACCCTCAAAACTATAGAATTGATAGCTACATACCCACATTAAAGCAACCTTTGCTATTATCAGCATGAAGCCTACAAAAAAGAAGTGACTGAGAGAGCAAGATAAACAAAGGTTTAAAGGACTGAGACAGCCTGACCTTAGGGTAAGGTGGCATTTCAGAGGTCTACTAATTATAAAACACCAGAAACAGAGATGTGTGTGGCCCAGGGCACACTACATTTTCTTGCAAATTTCAGGAAAATAGAAAAAAAATACAATCTATAGAAACCCATGAATGTATTCTTATTAAAAATTGTGAAAACCAACACTGAGTTTTCCTTCTTATCCCTTAACCTCATCCCACCAAACCTTAATACCATGATAATAAAAGGTGTCTGATTATCAATGCCAGTGCCATATGGTATCAACTTGGAATTTGCTTTCATCCATTTCCATTGAACCACACCCTGTATAAACATTAGCACATAGTTCAAAATATCAAAGCTGTACCATTCATCATCTGGCTGGTCTATTTTGAAACAAAATGTCAAAGGAAGGAAGTTAAGAGTAAAGGTTAACTGGTAACTTTACCCATTAAAAAAAAGTTATATTCTACAACAATAATTCATTGTTTCAAGAAAACCTCCTTAGGATAAAAAAAAAAAAAAAAAAAAAAGAACAAAGTCCATGCTCGCCTACGCCAGTGCTTTGTTTCTGGCTGTAACACAAGGAACACACTAATGGAGAACATGTTTGCTCTTCGAAACGTCCAAAAGGCCAACAGTTATTTTATCACCTTAAGCAGCAATAACTTTCTTTAGTCAACCCACGTAACACAAAGAACACACTAATGGAGAACATGTTTGCTCTCCATAATGTCCAAAAGGCCAATAGTTATTTTAACACCTTGAGCAGCAATAACTTTCTTTAGTCAACCCACGCTCTCTCACCTGTTACTTTAACCAAAATCAACTACCATTACTTAGAAGTCTGCTCTGTCAGGAATACTATTTTCTGGAAAGAAATAGTACTGCCTCCAGTTTTTACATTTGTTGTTAAATCATCTTTACAATTGGTAATACATGTACTTATGATACATGCATTTCAACATGACTTAAGAGTATTTACCAAAATCTCCGTCCACCCATTGGCCACCTGATTCCTTTTTTAGAGGTAACCAGTGTTAACCATTGTCTTGAGTATCCGCCAATTTGCTTAAACAAATATATGCGTCTATTAACATGTATTTTTTATAAAAATGGTAGCATGCTACTCCCACCATCTGCATGTTGCCTTTCCATCCTCCTCTCGTCCAGCCCACTTAGTATAATATATTGAAGATCCTGCTTTATTAGTACATAGAGCTGCCCTTATTCTCCCTGCCCCATTTTTGATAAATTTTTATTTTGACCATTTCAAACTTATAGTACAATTACAATATAAGAAATTTATGTTATTCCCCAACATTATCCCCAACAAATTTAATAATAAATAAAGAAATGTCCTTATATTCTTTACTTTTGATTTTGCTCTTGTTGACATTTTGTCCATTTGTTTTATCATTCTCTCTCTACATATATACTTTTATATATGAATAAAACCTTAACCATTTGAAATGTTAGAATCATAACATTTCTACTACCAAATACTTCAGTATGTATTTCCCAAGAACAAGGACATTCACTGACATAAACCATAGAACAATTAACAAAGTCAGGAAATTAAATGCTATTTAATATATTCTTATCTTATCCACAATCCATATATGGATTTTGCCAATTATAGCTATTTTTCCCAGTCCATGATGTAATCCAGGATATGCACTGCATTAATTGCCATGTATATTTAGTCTCCAGTGAGCTAGAAAGATTTCCTAGGTCATTCGTTGTCTTTATGGGCTTTGACGATTGCAAACCTGTTATTTTTGTGTTAGATTCAGGACATATCTTTTTTTGATCACAAAAGTGATGTTGTGCTCTTATCATTGCATCGTTATTAAGATGCACATGATGTCTGTTTATCCCAATGTTGGTGACATTCACTTTGATCACTTGGTTTAGGTGGATTTTGCCTTGTGAAATTACTATCTTTCCTCTTTGTAATTAATAAGAAGTTTGTGGAGAGATATTTTAAGACTATATAAGTAGCCTCTTCCGCAAAAAACTATCACACACTAATTTTAGCATCCTTTAGTGATTTTCCAACCCATGATTTATTAATTATCAATGATATTAAATTATTTAATAAACTAAGATTTAATTTGTTAATTTATTATTGTAAGATAGAATTTTACCTCTTTCTCCATTTACTTATTAATTTACTTATTTATCAGTGTGGACTCATAGATTATTTTACTTAATGGGTTATAATCCATAGTTATCATTATTTATTTAGACTCTTATTTTTTCCAGATTTGGCTCATATCAACCCCTTAAAGCTGACCTCTGGGACCTTCTGATATATGTCCATCATTCTTTGAGTACTTTCTTACTTCTATAGAATTAGAAAATGTTCCAAGATGTTCTTCCCCTGCCCCAGACCTGGAATTGGCTTTTTCTTCCCTCAAGAAGCTCTGATTCCTATTAGCGGAGAATGGCATTTAGAAACCAAGATCTGGGGACTATGTTTGCTCATTGCTATCAGTATGTCCGTCAGCAAATAGAGCTAAGAAATAAGATATAATGAGAAATCTCAGTGAGCAGAACTAAGAAATTAGATGGAGGAAGGCTATATCTATATATGTAAAGATATTATAAACCACGAGTTCATACTGATAACTCCAATTTCAGTCTATCAGAATACATTCTAGTGCCCCCCTTTCATATTTATAACTCTTTCCTCATAGTAAAAAACTTGGCTCCAATTATGCACAGTATGTTTTTGTTCAAGCCTAAAATACACAAATAATAGGGTGATAATCACTAACCCACATCTCTGCAAAAACAATCCTATTAGCCAGAGTTCAGGATCCAGTTTCATCCTTTTTGGTCAAGTCAGAATTGGTTTTATTCTTTGCTAGAGTAAATCTATTGCAGTTTTGAACTTAGGCTTCGGGCCTACACTCTAGTTCAGGTGTGGTCCTGATTCCTGAGACCTGTCCTCCCTCATGTCTCAACTACACAAATGCGGCATTCAGTGAGGTTTCCCTGCTTCGTCCAAGCTAGAAATGCAGAGAGAGACATCCTGCATGGTCTTTGGGATCACCATTCTGCTTCAGGCCAGCAGTAAGCAGTCTCTGCTAGACCTCACAAATACTCAACTTGCACATGAGTTGCATGACCTCAGCCAAAACTATAACCACCCACCAAAGACTTCTGTGGTTGTTTACCCTTAGTAACAACTTCTCAGGAATCCTGCCATGCAAATTTCAGACCTGGCACAGCCTTCTGGTCATACTTCTTAGGACCTCTGCTGCCTCAGTGTAGCCAGGCTGTCACTCTGCTTTGGCTCTGCCTCTCTGATGTGCAGCAGGAGCGCCCCAGCAAGACAGCTACGGTGATGTGTTTCCCTTCTTGAAATAATAAGTTTTGCACTTTCTGTTGCTAACTGCCTGAAATCAGTTGCCACACATATTTTGTCTTGTTTTACAGTTGTTTTCCGCTAGAGGGCAAGTTTAGTTATCAATGACTGTCATGACTGGAAGCAGTTCTGCCTTATTCTTTTTAATAGCTGCATGGTATGCTACGGTGTAGCTATACCTTAATTTATTTAACCAGTCTCCCCTATTTAGGTTGTTGACACTCTTGTACTTTTACAAATAATGCTGTAATATCCATGTTATCTGACATGTGCAATACATCATTGTGATAAATTCCCCAAAGAATTATTGATAGGTCAAAGAGTATATATTTTAGAATTTACTAAAAATGTCTGTGTTCACAATATTGTATCTTTCACAACTTTATAAATTTGGCTTATATCCCTCTCAAGCTTTTTCATTCCACATTCAGGAGAGTCTTAATAATTCAATCACCTTCCTATAGAAATTCTTGAATTTTTCAATTACTTCAGAAGACCCTCTCTATATTTTCTACCCTCATTACGTCCTACTTCAATATATACCTATCAAATTGAACTCAGCTTTCTAGTTTGAGAGCATCATGATTTTGTTGCATTTCCAGGTTCATGGTGGTCTTTGGGGCACAAAAGAAACACTCTACTGCCTTCTTCAGGAAAAAGAAACAATGAAATCTTCTAAGAAAATCTATGAGGAATACTTTATAACTTTTTTTTTTTTTTTTTTTTTTAGCCTACAGCAAAAAAGGTGGTCTCCCATCTAAGTACTAACCAGGCTTGACCTGCTTAGCACCGAGATCAGATGAGATCGGGTGTGTTGAGGGTGGCATGGCCGTAGACTATAAATATTTTTAAGAAAAGAAAAATAAAATGTAATCCCCAGGCATACACATCTATAAACCTAGATAGGAGAAGGCTGTACAACAAAAAGACAATATTCTGATCTCAACTAGATAAACTTTAATACCCAATTTCACACTTTCAGAATCAGTTTACATAGCCATTGTATAACACAGTATAATTAAGTTATTGCACTAACTTCAATTTCTCTGCCCTGACCGGAGAAATAATTAAGCATGTTTCTACCACCTGAACAAAGTAATTATCTTGGTAGTGTAAGCATGCCTACAAAACAAAAAAAAAAAAAAAAAAAAAAAAAGTGTGAGTGCTTAAAAATAATCTTTTAGTAATGACAATTTGGAGAAATTTAATTGAACTTATTCAAATTGCACATCTCTATGGGGAGTGTTAACAACAAACCTTTACTATTATTATGGCCCAAGTACTTTTAAGAACTTCATAAGCATTCTTTTATTTAATCCTCACAACAGGTCAGGTATATCATTATCCCTCTTTTATGGATGAGGAAATGAGGCTTAATGAAGTTATGTAACTTGCCCAAGGTCACACAAATGGAAGGTAGCAAACTCCATTTTTAACCCAGTTCCATCACACTCCAAAGCCTAAGCATTTAACCAATAACCCACTGCCTTTCAAAGCCCTGGGGATTTATAAATTATCTCCATTATTAGGGTCCTTAAAATGTATAATTTTAGTAAGTTACATTTTTGGGAGTGGGACCCAGGAATCTGAATTTTTCACCACTTTCTCACTTAATTCTGATATATATCGAAATTTGATAAATACTGTACTCTATTACTCCCTCTTAGTACACAAGATTATTTTAGCACTTGGGAGTAATTTTAAAAACTATAGCAATAGGAGAAACTTCAACAAAGCTACTACACAAGTTGCCATCAAGAACCATAATGGAAAAAAAAAATTTCTGGCAAACTTTTATTATGGTTTCACTGTGAGAAAAATAATTTAAAATTCCAAATGTAATTCTGACACAGGACATCACTTGTAAAATTCTTCATCTTTTAGCAGGAAGTGAAATGGGACATCTCTGCAGAGTTCTTAATCTTTTTACTAAACCTAGAAATTTTCTTCCCTCCTTTCTTTGGGAAAAAGGCCCTCTCCCTCAAGTTCTGATAATTGTCCCCAAACTGGTGACTCAGATCTTCTGGCTATAGATAAGGGTCATCATCAGGCCATTGTTAGCAGAAACCTTGTTAATCAGACAGGCCCTTAGAGTCTGAGAGGGGAGGGGCCTTTAGGCCAAAGGTCTTTTTTTACTGTTTAAGAAATATTTTAACCAAATCTGTTTTCCTTTACTCAATAGGCAAATCAATAATAGAAATTAATTGATGAGATTTAATAATAAGTTGTGTATCTTCTTTTCCTTGTCTAGGGACTGAGGTGGCACTTAAGCAGGAAACTGAAGACCCCACTCTGAGGCTGAAAGGGAAAGAGCTCTGTGAAACCCCTGTAGGTAAGGACTACGGCCATTCTCAGCAGGAAGTATATATGAAAGAGACCTGCCATCCCTCAACATCCATACTAATAATAAGGGGGTTCATGACTCTTAGAAAAGAGTTAGGCAGGAAAGTTAGGGAGTTTCTAGTCTGCCTGCAAAGACACTGAGGTCATCCTATCTTAGAAGGGGTCCGCACTAATCTGCCCACAATTAAGCAAGCCAAAAGGCATTTTTTAAACTCTTACAAAGAAACAAGTAGGCAGAGGATTAGGTAAATTTAAGCCCAGTCACTCACACTTGTGCAATGAAGACCCCAAAGACCAACTCACCTGAGCCTCGTTATACCATCATTATAATATGATGCATATGCCCAGAAATTCATATAATTATTAACTACAGACTGAATTCTGGGAACAACCATGCACAGACTGCAAAATGATGAATCACTGAGTCCTGTCAATCTTATTTGTCAATCAAGGAAGGCCATTCCTCTAAGAAAAGTAACAACCCCAGCAAATAGGGATAAAAACCCCAGAGGTGTTGTTACCAGGCCTTTTGAGTCAACACTTCTCTTGCTCAGGTCCGCTTCCCCTTCTGGAAGTGTACTTTCCCTTCTAATAAAATTTTTCTTTTCTACTGTATTTTGGTGTCTTGCTCAATTCTTTGTTTGAGACATCAAGAACCTGGACAACGGGCAGGGAGAGGATCCCCACTCTCCTGTAACAATTCCACTTCTATTCAGTTAGAAAAAAGAAGAAATAAACTTGTCCTTTGTAATCATTTTTCTACAAACATCGCACGCATATTAAAGAGATTGAGTCAATGACAGGGTAACCTTGCAGAAAAAAAAAGGGGGGGGGAATTGTCAACTTCAATATTAAAATTTAAAAATTTTAAATTGAAACTTCTAAATTGCAGCTCAGATTCTGCAAACTCTGTGAAAACATTTTTATACTCTTCTAATGTTTATATAAACTTGAGTGTGGTCCTTTGGGAAAGAGATTGACTAATGGAAAAAGAGTGTGGCTCCCGAATCAGGCTCCAAAAGGGCTCAACCAGGCTCAGCTGCTAACTAGCTATATCAGCTTCAGAAAAGTCACTGAACTTTCCGTTTCTACACCCATAAAAAGAGATAACATTTCACTGGTTATTGTTTTCTCCCATTCTCTCTCCTCTGATTACCTCTCAACCTATCCTGTAAAACCCAAGAGCCCACCACCTTCCAAAAGGCTATCAAGAATAAATCCATCATGTAAAGTACAGCACAGGGAATACAGTCAATAATATTGACTGTATTAGATTCACCAGAGTGATCGCTTCATAAGGTATAGTATGTGCCTATTACTATGTTGTACACCTGAAACCAATAATGTTGTATGTCAACTATAATTGAAAAAAAGTTGAAAAAAATAATTTATGATGCTTCATGATCTATTTTCTCCATAAGTTTAAGCCTTAAGCCCCTCTGATCATCAATCATTGTGCCTTCTCACGTCCATCATGCTCTGGATATCCCCTTAGCTGAACCTGACACCCATGACTTCTCTCCTTCCCAAAAGTTACCACTGAGCCAGAGGGACACCCACTAGATAATTGCCCTTATATCCACATCTTCCTCTGAACGTCCCTCCTTGCCCTTAACTACTTAAACCTTGACCCTGCTTGGGGACACCAAGTTTGCTGAAACCCTTTCAAGTGATCCATTTTCTCTTTCATATTTCACCTACTTTAGGGGTCTTTCTATTTCAACTCCTGGTATTTGTTCATTTAACAAGTATCTCACTCCTGTGATATGTAAGGCATTGTGGGTAGGGTGGACACATCCTAAGTTACAAAATGAGCTGAGCAAAATCTCTAAATGGGGAGCTTAAATTCAACCGGAGGAGAGGGAAACAAGCAACACATGAAAGATAAAGCAGGAAGTCATAATGAGAATTTTGTTCGGGTCAGAATACTTAATGCAAATGGAGTGATCAGTAGCATTTTAAGTGGAGGCATGAAGGACAAGAAAGAACCAGCCAAGCAAAAAATGAGGTGGTAAAGAACATTGCAGATCAAGGTGACAACCGGGCCTCCCAAAAGAACTTCTCTTCCTCAGCAATCTATTCTGTGGTCACACAGCAAAACCTGAATACTAGTTGAAACTGGCCATCCTCTGACAACTTTCTTTTCTTACAGCTCACTTGTTCAGTAGCTTCCATCTCATCCAGAACTCTCATCTATTGACCACTGTTTTCCCTTTAGGCTCTTTTCGCCATCTTCGCTTAACTAGCCAATTTATAATTACCCTCTTATATATTTTCAACCCCTGACTCTCTCTCCTTTCTTCAAGTTGGGATCAAGATAAATCCATGATGGCTAATTTACATGGATCTTCTACTCCGACCAGCAATGCTCAATTCCATTATAGTTCCTTCCCCCACTCTCTCTAATGACTATTTAATATCTTCTCTGCTCCTGTCAACATTTATACCCACTCTAGATTTGGCTGTCATGATACTCGACTACAATAGCTTCCCCTATCTTTCTGATTATTTCTTCTTAGATTCTTTTGTTATTTCCTCTTCTGATCTAAAGGCTGGAGATCTTTAGGCCTCAGACATAGGCAAGACATTTGCCTTCATTGTTCTGTTCTTCCCAGGTGATCTTATCTATTTGCATGGCTTTAAATATCATCTGTATACTATTAACTCCCACATTTCTTTTTCCAGACCACCTCCTTAGTTTGAAGATCACCATCCTACTTTGAAATACCATCATTTCCTACAGGTATTACTATAATAACTCTAAATAGTTTTCTCTGATAGTTCACAGAGTCTCCACATAGATGATCTTTTTGAGATATAAATCAGATCATGTCATTTCCTTACAACTATTCACAATTCTCAGAACAAAAACCTTAAACATGGCCTCTGTTTTAGTTTCTTGTGGCTGCCGTAACAAAGTACCAAAAACTTGGGAGCTTCAAACAACAGAAATTTATTCTCTCACAGTTCTGGAGACTGAAAGTCCAAAATCAAAGTGTTAGCAGCACCACAGTCCCTGTAAAGACTCTAGAGGAGATTTCATTCCTTGCCTCTTCCAGCTTCTGGTGCCTTCAAGAGCTCCTTGGTTTATGGATCAGTCACGGCCGTCTCTGCCTCTGGCGTCATATGGCTTCTCATATCTTCTTTGTGTGTCTCTTATAAGAACACTTGTCATTGGATTTAGGGCTCACCCAGATAATTCTAGATGATTTCTTCTCGAGATCTTCAAATTAATTATATTTGCCAAAATCTTTATTTACACATTTAGAGGTTCAAGGAATTAAGACACGGGCATATCTTTTGGAGAGCTACCATTTAACCTACTATATCCTCCAAGGCCTTACCCAAGCTGCCTTTGCCTCTGCCCCTGCAACTTTCTCTCCCAAAGTTCCCTCTTCCTTGGTTTATAGGCTTTACCCATGCTGGCTGCCTTTTATTTTCTTGATTGATGACAGACTCTTCCTCGCCCTTTTTGTATATGATATTCTTTGCATATGCTATTCTCTCTCAATCTTTACCTAACTCCTCCTTCAGGTATTGAATTAAATCTAACTTCCACAGAGACGTGTTCTATGACCCCATAAAATTAAATGTTGACATGGTAATCTTTCCTTAAAGCACCCTTTTACTCACATCATTCAATAATTTTTCTGTTTCAAGTTGTACTTGCACATAATTTGTGGTTTTATGTGTTATTATTTGTGTCTATTTGTCTATTGCTGGTCTATGAATTCATAACACCTCTGCCACACCTCTTTTGTTAACTTCTGTTTGTATACCCAAGCATAGGACAGCATCTGGCACATAGTAGCATTAACTAAATAAAGGTGTACTTAATAAAAAGGGTACCTCCCATTCCCCTTTTGAATAGGATTAAGTAAGTGCGAATAAGTGGCTTAGAATGGAGACCAGACAGCTGAGGACACTGCTGGCCTGTAGTAGACATTTCTCCCAGGCCGGCCTGAGAAAGTGATCACACTCTGCATGAAAGGAAAAATAGTACCAGATTATTAGCAAGTTCTAAGGATTTCGCTGCTCTTCAGTTCTGCCATGAACAACTATACACCTCAGGAACTCATTCGAACTCATTCACCTTTTATAATAATCTCTACCTCCTGTTCAAAAAGAATGATTGAGGCATGTCTGAATTTTAGGAAAGATTCCAATACAAATTGATTTCCACCCACAGACTAACACTAAACTGGGAGACTCAAATAATATCCATCTTTCTTAATTCTACTAAATTACAAAATGACTCAAGTATTATTGATAAATACTGCTGGCTCGTTTTAAAGTCTAGTATGCATAGAGGAACATAGAAAAGAGAATCTTTTCTAGGACACATAAAATTCTCCCTCTTTTTCCCCAATTTTTTAAAACTTGAGATATAATTAACATATCATAAAGTCTCTTTTTAAAGTGTGCAAGTCTGTTTTTCCCTAAGTTGTACAATAGTCACTAATTCCAGAACATTCTCGCCACCACGACAATACCCCAAAAAACCCATCCTCATTAGAAATCATTCTCTATTCCTCCTTCCCCAGCCTCCAGCAATCATTAATGTACTGTCTCTATGGATTTTGCAGTTTGTTTTTTGCATTCATGAAACTGAAACACAAAGATGAAATGATTTGCACAGGGTTGCAGTCAGTAAGAGAGCAAGATTAAAACACATGTATTTATAGTAATTTTTAAACAGTATAAAAAAACAGAGATCAGTGAAAATATGTTTAGCTTATCTATACATATCTTAAATGTGGCTGTAAGACATGTGATGTATAAAGCTAAGTCCTCAGGTTAGTATTTACTAGGCATTGTGTCAGGCAGGAGTGTAGGATGTGAGAAAGGAATCACTAAAGAGAGAGATGCTACTGGTGGACAGAAATTGCACTTAGGGACAGGGTGATGCAGAGAGAAGGATGAAGGAAGTGTGAGGCCCTGGGGTTATAAGACAGACACATTTCTTTTCAGCCAGGGTAGTGAAATTAGTACTAATGTTCCCAGGTACCCACTTGCTTCCTTTTATAGTGCCCCCAGTAGGTCCCAAAGATCCCTGATCATTCCAAGCTTGAGTAGTGAGTACATAAATAGTGTTAATATCACTCCAGAATACATGCAAAATAACACAGAAAACTTAATTATTTAATATTCTACTGTCTGCATTTTCAAATAAGTTAAAGAATTACAAGCTAATTTACATCTGTTCCCACCAATAAATGTGATCCCATAAACTAAAATCATCAGAATCCACTTGTGAAAATAATCAGGCACACATTTTATTTTATATATCTTAATCAATATTGCAAATACAATAAAAGGGGGAAAAAGATGGAAACTGCTCACACACAGAAGAAAATTCATCATTTAAAAGACATTAATCTGAACCTTAACATTCTTTGTGCCCATTAAAAAATATTATTAAAACAGAAAATAAAAAAAAGAAATGAGTCAATACTAAGTATTTTATTAATTAAAATTGAGACCCTGAACCTACTAGGACTACACAACTTAAAAATAACCTTTTGTCTTTACCTAGCCTAAAATTTCTTCCAAAAAGATTAATGGGTCACACTCTAAATTTAGACAAAAGGTAAATAAAGAATTAAGTACTACTTTACTTTTCAATGCTCCTTTCCCTTTTGACATGAGCAGCACAATACTACAATACTAGAATAAAAATAATTCCAAAAAGTACTTCCAGAATATATCAATTTTAGTTCTCTCATCTGATAGGGTGCTAAAAAGAACAACAAAGATATATATATATAATATTTTTTTTTAAAGAAAAGGGTGATTTAATTTTTTAAAAAGGCAGATGGAGCAAAGGAAGAAGGTGGATTTATGAAAATATCTGTTGTCAATCAACCCTTTTGTAAAATTAGAAATTTATTATAAATCCTCCTTAAATTATACCCAGGGCCATATACATTGCACATGGAATCTGGGCAATTTTTTAATAAACTTTACAATTGGGAGATAACTTACAGAAAGTTATTAACACATTTTCACTTTAAGAAGTAAAAAAGAAATGATATATTCAACATACATAGCAATTTTACTTTTTGAAATGGTTATCCTAAAAATTTTTCTTAAATTCAAATTTTGCAAAATTACTACTACTAAGTCATTAAGTAGACACTGAAAACTACTTATGAATACTGTAAACTAATTCCTTATGGGCATGTATTTTTCATAAATCTAGACCAAAGTGAACTAATTGAGATTTAATTCTAAATTTAGCCTGTGATTTCTGGATATAATATTGGAATAAAACCAGTTTACTTCTCAAAAATTTAGTTTGGGAAATACTTATATTCTTAGCCCAAAAAATTATCTTTAGAGTTTGAAATCTTACAGATAAAAACAAAAACTGGTTCAACAGTTATCAAAACGAAATGAATACAAATACTGACCACAACTTTCCATTCAATTCAAAAGAAACCGCTTAGCATGAGCTAGCTCACTTAAGTTTTAAAACCAGTTCCCTTTACCGGCTTTACAACTGGACTGAGCATTGCTCAACATTACCTGTGTTGAGAGTAAGCGTTATAGAGATTGCACAATGACTGAATCTGAGAAGGGTATAATGTACAATCATAACATTTCAGAGTTGGAAGGGATCTTTAAGATCTAATCCAGCACCCACATTTTACAGATGAGGAAACTGAGGCCCAAACTGAGTCATTTGGTCAAATGATTTAACCAAAGTTACTACATGCCTCGTCTGAGTCATTCATTCTCCCACTTAGTGAAAGCTGCCTAAGTTCCAGGCTCCTAACAGGTGCTGAAAACAAGCTGGAAGGCAGCATTCACCAGTGTCAAGGCAGTCTTGGAACCCCTTGTTTTCTTAAGATAAATGCTTAAATGCCCTAATCAGCAAGAACTCAGAAGAGTTCCACAGCCTTGGTAAAATTCAGCCCACTTTCATTTCACACATTTCAGTAAACACAGTCCAGTTTAACTGCAAAGAGGCCTCAACTGAATTTACTTTAAGTGATTAAGCATTAACAAAAGGAAGGAAGTACAGTATTCTGAATGAGTCTCTCTCTAGTACATTCACAACTTAAGGAAGTGCAATCAAAAAATGCCCTAACACACAAACAAGTTCACAAATAGGACGGCTTACAAAATCAGAGCAACTTGAGGTATCAATATAGATAAGTTAAGTCCAAGTTTACAAAGTGTGGAATGTAAAGATGTCCCCATTTTATTCAGATTATTGGTATATTTTTCTGAGATGTCTAAGTGTTAAAAAGACTTTCAAATTCACATTCGAACTATCGCCCTCTTCTAATGACACATACATCTAAACCAGGTCTTTCTTCTTAAAATCGACTCTTTGATTTCCATTTGATTAAAGAAAAATTAGAATAAAAAATAAACAAAACCTAAAATTTAATGTGCTAGCTAAATTCAAATTCTATATACAATCAAAATAACAATAGCTCAAACTGCACATTTATGAGTTTGGTTAAAAAATGGGATGTGCAGTGAACTTACCCATCAAAATAAATCACCTCTCATTTTTCTTGGACTATTACATTCTTTAATATCAAGTCTGGCACTTAAATATTTGTTTTGTATATCTCTATTCATAGTCGACTTCTTTATCGAGAAGCAAGAAACCAAAATGACAGAGCTGTAAAATAAAACCACCTTTAAGGCACTTTGAAACATTAAACAGCAGCTCTCCATGCACCCAGTTTCAGTGTTCTAGACCAAAATGAACCACAGATTCTACAGTGCTCTCTCACAGATGACCATTGGGTGATCGCTGATGAAATACAATCTTCACTGAAGCTCTGACTTTCCTAAATATATCATCAGCTCAGGATGAAAGTGCTGTTGTGCTCTTCTAGTTCTCAAACTTCCAGATTTGATTTTTATCTAGAGCATCACAAGTTCTCATCTGAACATTAGGTCGACCCTCTGGTGTCCGATAAGCACTAACACAAAGTCCTGAGTGTGGATGAAAAATGGTCCCATCTTCTTTAAAATGCCAAATAATGTTTGCTGGAACAGGGAACCCATCTTTTGGACAATTTTGCATCCCTACATGATTTTTTTGATCAGGAACCTCCGCACATAACTCTGTCACAGAATTAAACCGTATTTCTTTGTTTGAAGTATATTCAAAGAACTGATTGCCTCCTTGACCATGGCATCCAAACAGTGAAAGGTTAGCACCTGTGGGGTTGTTGTCAGGAGAATTATAATCTAAACATTCAGAAGATATCCCCATACTGCGAATAGCTCCGTGCCAGCCTGGCCTATCCTCTGGAACATGTAAATTCGAAAACACATTTTTCAAATACCAGTCAAAGCTTTTGCAGTTCAGCCGTTCTCGTAGTAATTTTCTTTCAGAAATATCACCATAAGCTTCTTTCCTTGCTGGAGGGTTCCGATTGTAGAAATGCTCTTTGTACTCATCCATCCACACTTCTGCTGCCCGAGCAGTATTTTGTAGGAAATTGGGCCGAGCATATGGTGCCCGCTTGGGGAATACATGGCCCACGTGGGAACACGGGTGGATCTCCAATTTACCTCCACACTGCCACACTCGAAAAGACAGCTCGAGGTTTTCACCTCCCCACACTTCCATTCCAGTGTCATATGTTCCAAGGTACTCAAAATATTTCTTGCTGACAGCAAATAGTCCTCCGGCCATGGTGGGCGATCTGATTGGGTCAATTCTCGATTTCCACCTGTCCCTTTCATGTTTGGGGACAGAATGCCACTGGAATGTTAAACGCCAGTCAAACCCGCCAATCATGGGTTCTCCAGTCTGCATATAGAATTCAAAAGTATTCCAATCAATGGTGTCTATAACAGGACAAACAATTGCTGTTTCGTCATCACCAATCCTTTCCAAAAGTGGTTCCAGCCACCCAGAATTACATTCGCAGTGACAATCCAGGAAAGTGAGAACATCCCCAGTGGCAAAAGTGGCCCCAATCAGGCGGGCCCTAACCAGCCCCTCCCGCTTATTTGTTCTAATCAAGCGTACTCTTTGGAGATTGCTGATGTAGGTTTCAAGTTGTGTCTTCAAATAAACTCTGTCACTCAAGTCATCGACTAAATGATCTCCTTCAAAAGGACTGCAGGAGAAGTTTCTAAGACACTGTGGATGGTGCGGAGCAAAGTCGACCAGGCTTCGTTATAAAAAGCAATGATAACAGAGGTGGTGGGAAGTCTCCTATAGTTAAACATCTTGGATTTACATTCGTACATTCTTTTATCCTCTATGTGGCGGTGCAGGGAAATCCTGTCACTGAGGTAAATATTGATGGCATATCTCTCAATGAGTTCTTCTTGCTGCTTCAGTTCAGCCTCGTTGAGCTGGAGTTTGCTAGCTTTCCCCCACTCCCCAAGTGCATGGTAATCTGCAGGGGGCTTCTCATAAAGCGGTCGAGACAAATCCTCTGTCTTTTTCTCAGGGTCTGAGAGCTGCCTTGGCCCCCGCTCCCAGGCAAGGCCAGCTCCTGGGGAGGCATGGAAACTGGAGACCGAGAGTTCCACCAGGATATAGGCCACAGTTAAAAGCGCCAGCAGCAGGCAGCTTTTGCCTGCCCAGGTCCACCTCACGGCCATAGGGATCCTCAGAGCTAGAGCGCAGACGCGGCCACCAGAGTCACCACGCAGGGGAAGGGCTGGCGGATCCGCAGCTTCAGTTCCCAGCACAGGTAGGGGTAAACTTCCGAGCAGGTCCGTCCTTTCGTGCAGGCGCTCGTCTCCTTTCCAGCCACAGGGGCTTCCCAAGGGTCAACTGAGACCTCTCAGTCCTCCGCCTGCAGCACAGCCCCAACTCCTCTCTCCCCACTTCCTTCTGCACGTCTCACAACTTTTCACAAACTCTCTAGCCAACACCCCACCCTCCCTGGGCCGAGGACAAACCCCTCCCTTTTCCACTAACTCCTCCTAGTGGTTAGTTCATAAAACTTGCCGGCCGTCCCAGGCCCACGAGAAGGCAGTGCGGGAAAGGATGGGGGTCCGGGACCGGTGTGACCAAGGTGGCCCTGGCTCGGGCCCACTCTGGCTTCCACTGCACCGGGCCGCGCTGGGTTCCCCGAGTCTCCGGCCGCCCTCAACCCCCACATAGGTCCTCGGTGATTCTCCTGGGGGTTGACAAGAGGCAAGGTTCTAGACCAGTAGAACGTTTGCCCGATCACAAAAAAAAAAAAAAAAAAAGAATAAGAAAGAAACTTACCAAGTTGTTTGCCATTGGGACTAAAGTCCACGGAGGTTATTGCCGCTTTGTGGCCCTTAAAATAACGCTCCAGAAACGGGGTCCTCCTGGGAAGGAAAGTTATCAAGTTTTGAAAGCAGGTGCAGACCTCGAATTCGGGGGATCGGGGACGAACGCTGTCCCTTCCAGCGGGGTCCGGCCTGGGAACGGCCACATAGGCTGTGGGTCTGCGGAGCAGGATGCCCCGCACAAGCACACGCGGGGCGCCACCCCCGCAGAGCCTGCAAAATCCTCTGTTAGCACTTCTCAGGATCGAGCGCGCCTGAGAAAACCACCCGGACTGCTCGTGCGAAAAGCAGGTTCCCAGGCCCCGCCGCTGGCACAGCAGTCACAGGTGCAAGGCGAGGCCCCGGCTTTGGCACTTTAAAAAAACCTCCCAGGTGATTCTGACGCAGGCGCTCCACGGAAACCTCAGAGAATTCTAGGGGCCATGGGATTGCAGGGACTTGGTCCCGAGCTCCGAGACGCGGGGAGGAGCGCCCGGGAGCCGGGCCCGGGCTGGGCGATCCCAACGCCCCCGTAGCAGAGGGTGAGACGCGGGCGCCGGGAGCGAGGAGTTGGAGGTTCAGGACTCGGCTGCGGACACCTGGCTCCACCTCCCGCCAGGTGCTAGAGGGGCCCCGACCTTGCCCCGCAGCCCGCGGTACTGGCCGCCGGGAGGCTCCCCCAGCACGTCCTTACCGGGGCGGAGGCCATGGGGGGAGCGGTGGGCTCCCGGCTGCTGTCGGTGGGGGAAACGGGGAAGGGAGGGGACAGGGTGGAAAGGGGGGACCGTGCGGCGCCCGGAACCGTCTGCCCAGAGCGGCGGCGCCTCCCGGTCTCTACAACAACGGCGGCCCAGTCAAACCCCGCGCTCCAGGCGTGGCCAGCCGAGCCCCGAGGCTTCGCGGGCGCCGGAGACGGCTCGGCCTCGGCAGCTGGCAGGCGGGACGCCCCAGGGTCCTATGCGACCACACACCAAAGCCAATGTGTATTAACACTCGCACTCCGGCGGCTTGACCCCCAAGAAGGAGGGTAGTAACTAGGATAGGAATGAGGGGATTCGGAGGGAGAGGATAATGAGTCTATGATCGATGCAATCAGAGTTCTATTACTCGTTAAAGAGATAGCGTCTGCGAATTTCAAGCAGGTCCGCGACAGCTTGTTTGGCTGGGGAATGGAGCTTTGATGTGAATTAGGGCAGCTTGCTGGTTGCTGACATATAAAAAAGAACTAAACGTCTAGAGGACAGATTTGAATTTATTTAATTACTATTTTTCACACAATGCCCTGCGTGATATAAACGTGATGAGTAAATGGATGTTTTCCCTCCGTTTGAAACTTTTCTCCTATGTGTTTCTATTTCAATCTGCTCATTTGTGTATGTTTTAGAGCAGCCAATTATACAGCAGCATATTTAGTCTTTGGGAAGACTTAAAAATAAACGTGTGTGTGTGTGTGTGTGTGTGTGTGTGTTAAATTATTAGGCCACATATTAACTATAGCAATTTCTGCAGCAGGCTTTCTTACACATAATATCATTTGTGCTTCTGCAACACTATGAAGCTGATAAAGTTACAAAGTGTTACTAACGATTACAGATTATAAACTTGATTCTTGGATATTTTACATACTTGTCAAAGATCACACAGAGGCAGCTCTTCCAACGCCAAGTCCACATCCATTTTTACCCTGCCTTAAAGCATGAAGGACTCAGCTGAAAATTACATAAGAATAAGAATTCTTGTCAACAGAAGATGGCATAATAGATCACAGCTGGTAAAATATATGCAAATGAAAGATATACTACACAACTTAATTAGAGGTTCTCTAACTGTTGTCTAAGTGATACAATTTAGTTTTAATAAATACTGTACATAGCAATTAGGCAGATAGGAAATAACTTTAAATTGCAGTATGAGTTTAATTTGAATATATGTTTGTTAAATATCTGCCGTATGTTTTGCTCTGAAGGCTGCAAAGGTGACTGAGATATTTTCCCTGCCCTCAAGAACTCAACAATCTACATTTCTGAGCCTCATATTTTAACATGTATAATGATAACTTAGGAGACTTCATTCTCAGAGATACTGATTCAACATATATGGGGTGGGATCCAGGGTCCTACTTGTAATAAGATGTAATAAGCCCCTTAAGGGATTGCTATGGGAGTCTCAGCTATGTACATTCTAGTCTAGGAAGTGATGCAGCAATTTGTCAGCAAACTGTGTCAGGACCCTAAGCTTTGCTTATTACCCAGTCTAGGTATGGTGCTTTGTTTTTGTTTGTTTGTTTAGTTTTGTTTTTAAGGCTGACGTATTTAAAAATAATGCTGGATTCTGGTGGGAATGTAAAATGGTATAGCACTATGGAAAACAGTTCGGCTGCTCCTAAAAAGTTAGCTCCTAGGTATATACCCAAAAGTATTGAAAATAGGGCCTGGAGCAAATACTTGTGCACAACTGCTCATAGCATTATTCACAATAGCCAAAAATTGGAAACAACTCTATGTTTAACAGATAAATCCATAAATAAATGTGATATGTACATAAAATAGGCTGTTATTCAGTCATGAAAAGGCATTAAATTCTGATACATGCTGTGACATGGATGAACCTTGAAAATGTTATGCTAAGGAAATAAGTAAGACACAAAGGAACATATACTGTATGATTACACTTATCTGAGGTATCTCAAATAGGTAGATTCATAGAGATAAAAAATGGAATGGAAGTTATCAGGGGCTAGGGATGAGGGAGAATGGAGAGTTATTGTTTAATGGGTGCAGAATTTCTGGTTGAGATAACGAAGTTCTGGAAAAGTATGGTAATGATTGCAATTAATGTACTTAATGCCAGTGAATTGTATAATTAAAAATAGTTAAAATGGTAAATTTTGTATGTATATTTGTCTACAATAAAAAATAGTTATAGAAACTCTGAGAATAGCCAAGACTTCAGGCTTTCTCACAGCCAAGATATGTTTAATAATTGGTACAGTAGATTACAGAAAAAGCAAAAGTTGCAGATGTAGAAACTAGCTTATTAGAACACAGAGATTTTTAAATACAGTTTTTCCTCTAGTCTTTTAGTAAAAAGAAAAATTAACTTTTTTTTCAGTTATCAAAAATACATGTTCTTAATTGATCAGAAGAAAAACAAATTACTTATTGTTCCACTAACTAAAAGTTGAATTAAAAATTTTTTATCATCTACCTATAGTATGCTCACCACATGCCAGGTACTCTTCTAATTACCTTACAAATTCTGACATTTAATAAGAATCTTATTAGAGAGATGCTATTATTGCCATTTCCATTTTACAGATGAGGAAATTGACGTGCAGAGTCATTAAGTTACTTGCCCGGTATTCAGCTAGGAAGTACCTAAGCTTTAAATTTTGGTGGGTGCCTTCAGGCTCCACTCTCTTTTTTTTTTTTTAAATTAATTTTATTAGTTTCAAGTATACATTACATTGGTTAGACATTTATATAATTAATAAAACGATCCCCTTAATTGCTCTGTCTCTCCTCTGGCTCTCCACCTAGCCATTACATTAATGCTAACTACATTCGCTATGCCATGCTCCCCAACTCTGTGACCATCTATCAACCACTAATTTGTACTTCTTTTACCATTTACTGTAATCTCCCAGCTCCTCAACGTCTCTCTCTGGCCTCTACATTTGTGCAAACTTCTCTCTCTTAATCACTGAGTCATGATGCCTTTTGCATTGATTTCAAGCATATTGTAAATGTGTAAAATTCAGTATCTTAGCCTAACAGTGTTTCACAAAAAGGGAAAAAGTAACATCTTTGTTTCCATTCCACTGTTCTCATCTATTACTCCAAATTGTCCCTCCCATAGTTCTTTTTAATATTCGATTTTATTTCTCTTTGCCGTTCCTCACCTTTGCAAACATCAAAAGCCCAGATGGACATTTGCAAAGTAGCCAAGGCTGGAGATATTTTTTCCTAACTTCAAGTCTGCTCAAGTTCTTGTAATTGCTACAACAATTATTTGTGACCTCCCTAAATTGCAAACTTGTTAATCTGAATGGAAGTCACAATATTTCACAGTATTTGAAAATCTTCAAGGTATCATTGAAGGCCAACTACTAGGTAAGGCAAAATGATCCTTTAATTAGCCCTTCTTTTTCAGGCCCCCCTCAAATCAGAAACTAAATTTATCCATTTGAACACTGTAAAGGGTTGTTTTTATTTTAGTTCCAGTCATTCTTCAGAAAATTGATTTCAAAAGTTGAAAATTCAAGCAGAGCACAAAAGTGCCATCTACTGTCCATATTCATACGTGGCATGTAGAGTGAAATTACTTTGTAGCCTGTGTTCCAGGCAGTGTAACCTTCTTTTGGATATAGTTGCTCTGAAGTATAGGAGAGTGTACAGAAAGGAAAGTACCAATTGGTTTGAATCATTAAAGCGTTAACATTTTTTTTCGAAGACTGTAGAAGCCTACAAGTCAATGCCCCAGAATTACAGTTCAGAGCTGTCTCTCAAGTAAGTGTAAATGCGTAATATTTATTCAAGATAAACTCAATAACAGGTTACTACTTTTTATTCACGTCGTGTGACTTAGTGACCTTCTCTATGGAACTTAATTTTGGTCCTCAGCTATACAGATATATTCATTTCACAAATATTATTGAGTATACTATAGGAGCCAGGTGATATATTAGGTATTAGACGTGCAAAGATTATTAAGTAAAAATGAGCACAAGGGTAGAAAATTGAGCTTCCGGACCCTAGCAGATAACAAAAATGAATGAGACAATCTGAAGAAAACGAAAATACTAATGTGAAAGGATATATGCACCCCTGTGTTCATTGCAGCATTATTTACAATAGCCAAGATATGGAAGTGACCTAGGTGTCCATTGATAGATGAATGGATAAAGATGTGACGCGTGTGCATGTGTGCATACACACACGCACATAATGGAATATTACTCAGCAATAAGAAAAAGAATGAAATCTTGCCATTTGCGATGTGAGTGGACCTAGAGGGCATCATGCTAAGTGAAATAAGTCAAAAAGAGAAAGACAAATACCATATGATTTCATTTCTATGTAGAATCAAAAAAACAAATGAAACAGAAACAGACTCATAGATACAGAGAACAAATTAATGGTTGCCACAGAGGAGAGGGGTGAGGAGATGGGCAAAAACTTCCAGTTATAGAAGAAGTAAGCCATGAAGATGTATACAGCACAGTAATACACTCAATATCGAAATAACTTTGTGTGATGACAGATGGTTACTAAACTTATTGAGGTGATCACATCATAAAGTATAGAATATAGAATATCGAATCACAATGTTGCATACCCGAAACTAATATAATATTATATATCAACTATAATTTAAAAAAATGACTAAGGCAGGCAACAAGGTAAGGTTGTCAGATACAATACAAAATGCTCTAACTAAATTGCATTAACTAAATGGGACATGGACTCCTGAACTGAACTAACCCTCCGATTCCCCAATCCAGCCCTTCACCCCAGCAAAGCAGATTTTACCCTACAGCAAAGAGAGCAAACCAGAATATTCCCTCTTTGCAGACAAAAGGGTGTGAAGATGGGGGAGAATGAAAGAGGCTGAGCTGAGTGGCCATGCCTTTTCTTCCCAACTCTCCAGGTAACTCCTGTCACCTAGTACCTCCCTCACCTCCCACCCTTGCCCCAGGACAAGGAAGGACAGGGGAAAGACAAGGAGTATTCCTCCAGGGTAGTCCCCCCTATGGAAACTGGAGCTGGAGAATAAGTTCTTTCAGCCCCCAACCAGTTAAATTTGGCCCATGAGTCTGCAGCTATGTTCATCTGACTCAGTCCCTAAATTTCAAAGTTTAGAGTTCAGTAGAGGAATCAATGTAAGCAAATGCATCCATGCGCTATCAGTACTTTTAATAAGCATCTATACAGGATCCATCTCTAGAGTGTGTATATGTGTTAGAATGTTACAGAGGGGACACTCCCTGCCCTTTCTGTTAATTTCTGATGAGGCCTCAGGACAATAAGCAGTAAGTACTTCACATACTAATAGAAAGGACTGGAATAACTGTGCAGGACTTGCAAGGAAGAAGTAAAGCACCAGTTTTGCGACCCTCGGCTATTATCCATCTCACGGTTTAGTTTGGAAATAAGAATTTTTTTGGAGAGTGTGTCAGCGTATTCGTGTCTCAGCTGTTTCCCATGCCCATGGGGGAAGGTAAGAGATATGTCTTCCTCCTTAGGCCTGATGAGAGGAGATTAAACTGTCTTTAAGATATGTACCTCTTGATGTTTGCTGAGCACAGTGACAGACGTGACCCATGCCTACGAAATCAAGCGGCGTGATTGGCTGGCTGCTCTGAGGGTGGAGAGAGCAGAAACCAGACTGCCCTGGAAGGAGACTATTTTCCCACTTAGGGTGGCACCAAGGATTCATGAATGTCCCTCCAGGACCTGATTGAGGTGTGTGTGGGAGGAGAGAGCAGGCCTGCAGCCTGAAAAAACCTGAAGTGATATAAACCCAATATGGGAGGAAATGAAAGTGACATACAGAGAAAAATGCGCTGCTCCCCTCACCGTCCTCAATGCTAATGACTTCCATTGGTCAAAATAAACTGGAAGTCAGTGAGAAAGGGAACTCACAGATGCAGTCTTTACAGGTCAGCATCCTGAGGCCCAGGGCAGAGTGGAAAGGAGTAGAGAGTAGATCTAGAGGGACAAACAGAAAACACCCATCACAGAAGGCAGGACAAACATCTGGAGGAACAAATGGAAAATATCTGAAAACAACCTATGGGGCCTGAGATGTCATTGAAGGTTTCAAATTAGGAGCATTGTTGGCCGCTAGAGGGAGCTCAAGGATTTCTCTCCTTTCACTCACGCATGATGAGAAGAAACATTAGCAGAAGCTAAGGACCTATAGACCCTGGGGGGAAAAGAGAGCTAGGGGATGGAACTAGGAGGTGTAAGAAGATTGCTCCTGGAACGGGAAATGTCCTCTTTGTACTTAGATTTAGTACATTTGGATTGATTTGTAACAATCACAATTAAAATAATCAACGCTAACATTAAGTGTTCACTGTCTGCCAAGTTTTTGACTCTCATTTAGTACATCATCTCTTTGAGCTAAATATCACTGTAATTCCAGGTTTACAGATTAGAACTGAAAGAGCCTCATTTAAACCCCCACCACACTGGACCATTCTCTGTTCTTTTTTTTTCTCCCTGGTTTTGTCAGCCTGGTCAAAGTTTGCCCTTGGTCAGAAGGTCCAACAGAAACAGGGCAGAGACTAGGAAAAGGGAGACCTAAAAAGAGAGGGAAATTTCTATGTTAGGAATTGTCTTCATTTAACAATTTTAAGCACATGCTTAATGATTGAAGTCTGCCTGCCTGCCGAGCTCGGAGTCAAGTGCCAGAGACACCCAGGTGAACAAGATGAGAGTCACTGAAGTGCAGTGTCTAAGATTTCAGAGTCTGAGTGGCTTTGAGTTCCCAGTGCTACGTATGTGACCCAGGGTCAGTCCTTTAAGTCATGTAACTCTCTGTTTCCTTGTCCCTAAAATATAGGTGATAAATAAATATAAAGCACTTAGAACAATGCCAGGTATGTTGTTAATGTTACAGAGGTATGAGCTGCTATGCTCATAACACACTGTCCGCCTTTGAAGCTTGTACAGTAGATGAAGAGACACAGAGAAAGAAAGATTAGGTTATTGGCCAAGCACAAAGAAGCCAAAAAGGCCATGCTGCCTCCCACTTTGGCAGGGCCCAAGGTTATAAGGGCAAAGGAGTTCTGGAGAATCTTTTGGCCCACCTCGACTTGTTGAGTTTGGGGTCAAAGTTCTAACTCAGAGGTGACAGAAAGGTTCTTGTTGGCATTCCAACTCTGATCAATTGTACTGGCTGCCTGAACCACTGTGTTAAGAGAGATTCTCAGACTGCATGTAGGATTACTGAGAAATAAAGCCATGAGAGACAAATGATGTCTGTCATTGACCTAGGATTGAGATGAGGCGAAACATAGTTCTAGAACAGTTTTCTTTGGCCTGGAATGCCTGTTTTGGCAGGAGCATATAGGCAGGACCCAGAAGTCCAGTTTACAGTCACAGAGTAAGGTGAACAACCACCCCAGTTTGTCCAGGGCTGTCCCAGTTTTAGCACTGAAGTCCTGCATCCCAGGAAACCCCTCAATCTTGAGCACAACCCAATTAGCTTCACAGGTTTTTTCTACCTGACAACAGCACTTTACAACAACAACAACAACAATAAATAAACTATGAACTCTGACCACTAGAGCTTATTCTTTTAATCTTGACCACTTTCGGCCTATGAAAATCCATTGTATTCAGCCCTGTGGTAATATGCCAGTTTTCTATCCTTAAATTTCGCCCCACCTCACAATAGCTGTCTACATAGCTCTCTCCTTTCTTAGCAATTTTCCCTCTATATCCACCAAAGTCTTAGCAGCAAACAGATGGCACCCTCAAGAGGGTGCTTTAACTGAAAGCATTCCATGCAAGGATTATTTACTGAGGCACAGGCAGGGTTAACGGAACCAACGAGATCTGGGGCAACACCCAGGGAAGCTGTCACCGGAGTCCTGCAGGAATAAGGAGAGGGAATGCATTCCTGCCTGGTAAAAGCTGGAGCTGGTCAAGAGCAGCCTGCGGCTGGGAGCTGGAACCTCTATTGGCAAGAGGGAGGGGGAAGGAGTACAAACCCTTGACCTCACTCTCCTCCTGCACTCTGGCCCTTTGCCAGTGCCTCCTTGCCATAGGGCAAGGAGGAGCAAGTGAAAGGACAGGTTTAGTGGCGTCAGCCTCCCAGGCCACAGCATGGCAGGAAAAGGAGAAGAAGAGATTAAGAATAACCAGCCCAGGCCCCCTATTGTCACTCACCTTCCATTCTAGTTTTTACTTAGCCGAAGAAACTCAGATCCTCAACATAAGGAAAACACAAAGTGTCATCACTGAGAGGTGACAGAGTTGTCATACTCTGTCCTTCCTGGAACCCAAACTGTTATGGCAGCCACTCCCAGGCTGCGAGGCAGCAAGGAAAGAAAAAGAAACAATGATAATAAATATAGCTGCTACAACTCCACATCTGAGCAGGGCTAACATGATAACCCTGACTTCCTTCTTCCACCACTCATTACTTTCAGCTACCACCTTAGCAGTGAAGAGGTTTTTACCAAAACACCTCCATTTGCACAGGGCCCAGGTGCCTAGTGGTTCTGTCTTCATCAAGTTGTTGCTGGTTCCCATTGACCATTATTATTGGGCATGGGAGTCCAATAACTCCCATGGGCTCCAGACATAGTGTTGTCCCCATTTAGTAGCAATGATCTGATTTCTCCTAGGTAGCAGAATCAATCACAGCCCATACCGGCACCCAATTCTCTGTCCTTAATTAGTGGCATGAACAGCCCAAAATGGCCAGGGGGACATTCTCAGTGTTTCCCAGTGAAAATATTCTTTCCTGGCAAGAGAATCAGCTCACTAGACATAACGTTTCAGGGACAGGAAGAAAATATTCTTGAAGTGGGTTATCAAATGTAACAGTGAGGCAAGCCACATCCATCTCCACTCCTGTGTTCCCAGAGTCTTGTATTCAATATCCTGTATTGACCACTGAGGTGAGCACGAATGAGCAACAACCCAACCTCACACGATGTCGTCTATTCTCTGGCCCCAAAAGTGAGTCATAGGTTATTCCATCATTCCATCAACCCAAATGCTTCTAGGTGATGTAAGAACAATGAATGAGATGATGTGAGCCCCAAACCACAGTCACTTCACTGTAAATGAGTCCCTCAGTAAGCGGCAATGATGTGTGTGCGACCATGGCGGTGGTTATGGCAGTCCATCAACCACAAATGGTAGTGCTAGCAGAAGCTTCATGGGCAGGAAAGAAAAATCGCTCTCCAGAATATGCAACTACTCTCATGAAGACAAATTACTGCCCCTTTCATTAAAATGGAGTGGTCCAAAACAATAACCTGGATGGCTGGTACCCCCAGCAAACAGCGCCAAATAAGGGCTTAGTGCTGGATTGTGTTTCAAAAAAGTTGGGCACTCAGCAGAAGGGGCAAATCAACTGTGGTGAGAGGAAGTCCATGTTTTTTGTTCCCATATGTTACCTCTATTTCTGTTCCATGGCCACTTGGTACATGGGCTACCTCCTTATTTAGCTTCCACATGGTGGATGTTCTCTGGAGGGTATTAACATGGGGCTCAAATAGCTTTAAAGACTGTAGCCATTCTTATAGGTCTAGCATATAATTTCTCTTCAGGTGACCTTGTTACCAATCTTCCAATCATGTTCAAAAATTACCAAATCCTGATAAGTTGATCAACCCATTAGCTACTACTGCCCATGAATCAATGTATACCAAGAAAATTCAGGTTATCTCTTCTTTTATGTCAAGTGCCCAGACAGATTCAGTGCCTGAAGTTCTGTCTACTGGGCGATTTCCTTCTGACTTGCAGAGCCGGCCCATAGAAATACTTCCTTAAACCAGGCCAGTGCCCCCTGTCTTCTCACTAATTGGTCCTAGGGAATTCCCCATGAGGTCAGAGGTATGGTTTGAAGGAAAGGTGGGAAGTAATAGGATGCCTGAGTCATCTACTTTTGCAGGGAAGAGAAGTGCTGAGAATAGAAATGGGGATGTGAGGGGATAAAGAATCACAGTTCACCCACGTATGTGTAAGTTCTTTACCCTGAAGTTTAAGTGGGATGATTCTTCAGCAAGTTTTCTCTTACTTTATGTGAGAAAATCCTTACAGATATAATGGCATCAATATTACAAGTCGATAAGGCAATAAAGAAAGAGCTTAGCACTCAACATTTATTTCTGACAACTAATGTATTTCACAGTCTAAATGTACACGAGGTGAAGAAAGATCATCCAATATCTATGTTTAATTGATTTTTGCCAGAAAGTCTATCTTGAAATGTGCACTTCCAGTAAATTCCTTTATGAGTACTTTTTAAAACAAGCTCCATTTTTATGTGTTCTTGGTCAGTGAGAAGGAAAATCAGATCGATTCTATAAGATCAGTTTTATGCAAGCATTGTTGAAACTATTGAAATCCCAAGATGGAGTCTTTAAAATAAATGCTCTTAAACTAACCTATGCTCTCAGAAGTCAGGGAGGGAAGCGCGAGGGGGCATCTAGTGCTGCTGTTGGTGGGTTTCCTCCCTGTGTATCGGTTGCATGGGAGACTTTATCTCCTGAAATTACGACAAGTGGTGCACTCGGGATAGATGTACCACTCTATATTTTGTATATTTTACTTTAACAAGAAAAAAAGTGCAATGTATTTTATGTGATGATGAAATTCTTGCAAAAGTTTCCATAAACTAGACACTAGTTTAGCAAATTTTTTGTGAAGTGCTGCATAATTAGTGCATTCTTCCAGCTAAACAGTCAGCCCATCAAAATAGTTTTCTGAAGGAAGGCCTAAAATGCAAGGAACTGCATTAGATATAGGTTATATCTTGTGGGGAGGGGAACATAGCTACATAAAAACAATTCATTCACAAAACAAATATTTATTGAGCACCTACTAGTGAACTAATCTAGGCACCTGAGATTACATGAGTGAGCAAAACAGCACAACCTCTGTCCTTGTGGAGTTGATGTCCAGTGAGAGGAGACAGCCAGCCAATTAACAACTAACAATGGCTATAATGCCTACTCGGGGAAAAAAAAAAAGAGCTGGGCTAGAGGGATAGAGACTGCAGTTGGGGGAAGTCTACAATTTAAAATAGGATGTTCGGGTATCATTAAATAGGCATTGCTAAGAAGGTAATACTTAAGAAAGATATGAAGAAGAATATATAAGCCATGTGTATAGCCGGGGGAAGAGAATCCAAGCAGGAGAGGACCTGACAAGTCCAAGGTCAAGATGCCAGTATGATTAGGTCATGGTGCGCAAAAGGGAAAGGAGCAGATGTGAGGTCAGAGAGTTAATGAAGGGAAATATAATTGAAGGTTGTTGCAAGAATTCGGTTTTTACTTTCAATAGAATGGGGCACCATTGCAGGAATTTGAGTAAGAGGGTGGCATCAGCTGACTTACATTTTGCAAGTATCTGGCTGCGGTTTTGAGAACAGATCACTGAGGAGGAAGAGTAGTAGCAGGGAAACTAATCAGGAGGTTATTGCAGTAATCCAGGTGAAGAACGATGGGACCAGGATGAAAGCAGTAGATCTATAAATAAATGTCAGAGGTTAGATATATCTTGAAGGTAGAGCCAACAGAATTTGTTGAAGGTTTGGATATGACATTTGAGAAAAGAGAGTAGGAAAGCATGATTTTGAGGTTTGGGGCCTAAACAAAGATGAAGCTGTCATCGACTCAGATAAGGAAGACTGCACAGAGCAGGACTGGGGAGGAAGATCAGAAGTTCAGTGTTGGGCACACTCGGTTAAAGATGCCCCTTAGACATCCTAATAGAGAGGTCAGTAGGAAAAAAGAATGTAAGAGTTTAGAGTCCAGAATAAATCTGTGGCTGCAAGTGTAAATTTCAGATTAATAGGCATAAAGATTACATTTATAAGACTGGGTAAGATAACCAAGAAGAGAACATAAAAGAGAGAAGAGAACCAAGGACTGAGGCCTGGAGCATTCCAAGAGAAAGATCCAGCAATAGAGAAAGAAGAAACAGCCAGTTCTGTCCTAGGATATTCAAAACTTACAAAAGGACTAGTTGACTGAACACCAACTTACCACTGTAGTAATTATCTCCCAGGAAAATAAATCCAAGGACATTTTTTCAGTTTCTGTGCCAAGCCATGATCATGAGTACTTGGCACACAGTAAGATCTTCCTAATTATTGCAAATTGTTGAATGAATTATTTCAAGGTTCTGTGGATAGGCCAAAAATCTCCTGAGGCTTAAGCCCTTATTAGAGAGACCTGGTATTATAAAAAAATTAGACTCCCTCCCTTTTATAGCCTCTAGGCAAACTGGGGACCAGATAGATCATTTGTTCTTCCACCCTGATCAAATCTATCTGGATCAATTTTTTTGGTCTTTAAACATTCTTCCTGCTATATCAAAACATTCTTCTTCCCCACAGCCTCTGTCTTGCTGGTCCCTTAGTTTGTACCATCTCTTCTTTGAATAGTTTACTGCCTCCTTTCACTGAAGCCTCTGCTTAAAGTCACCTCTTCAGAAGAGCCTATTATCACAATTTGACCTCAATCTGCACTAGTCTTCCACCAATCGTTATCTTTATAACGCTTACTTGTACTTGCCATTATATTATATTTATTTGTTTCATTGGTGCTATGGACTGAGTCGTATCCCCCTAAAATTTGTATATTGAAGCCCTCCCTTCCCCTTGCAGTGTGCTATAAAGTGAGGAAGTAATTAAGGTTAAATGAGGTCATAAGGGTGAAGCCCTGATCCAATGGGAGTACTGTCCACATAAGAAGATGCTAGAGAGCCAGTTCTCACTCTCTGCCATGTGAGCACAGAGTGTGCAAGCCAGAAAGAAAGCTCCCACAAGGAAAGAATCAGCTGATGCCTTGATCTTGAACTTCTCAACCTCCAGAACCGAAGTAACAAATTTCTCTTGTTTCAATCACCCAGTCTATGGTATTTTGTTATGGAAGCCCAAGGTGACTTAATAGAGTCGATTATCTTCTGCCTTTCTTACTAAAACAAGGGATTTCTTTTGAGCGAGGGAATTTCTTTTGTTCTTTCTCTATCTCCAGTATATAGATCTTGAACAAAGCCTCACCCACAGCAAGCATTAAATGTTAATGAATTAAATGTTAATGAATGAATCATTCTTCTCAGATCTGGTCAAGATATCACTTATTTAAGTAATTATATGGATTACCCACCATGTGAAAGTATCTATGCTCAGCACGAGTCAAAGTAAAAACACGTGATCCCCAGCCCACAAAAAGCCTGCAATCTGGTTGCTGTGAGTTAGGTTGCTCTCTAAGGCTGATAGCAATTCACTTCCCAAAGCTCTAAATTCTGTTTCCTGCCAGGCTCCTGTGAGGAAGGGAAAGAGCTCTGGGTAAAAACAACCTTCATTTTAGCTGAGGTTCCAGGGTGTTTTCCATGAGAGTCATCTCCAGGCAAACAGAGCAGGTTTTCAGAGTAAATTTAGCTCCTCATCTGGGATGAATAGTCTGTATTTTGTCTTATAAATCATACCCAGCAATCCTTTTCTCAACTTTGGTCCTTGAAGAATGGAGGAAATGGTGCTTCTGACCAAATCAGTTATAGGACGGGAGTGTATTACAAAGACACTTGTAAAAAAGGGTTTGGAGACAAATTCTTGTCTCTCATCAGGAGACTCCCAATTCAAGATCTTATATCCTTTGTTAAACTCTGACTTTGAAAAGTTCCCAAAGAATACACACACACACACACACACACACACACACCACACTCACACATACACACTCACACCAGAATGAATATATTCAGACTGAAACCAGCTAACACGGTGTCACATTATGTAAAGTTGATCTTTATTGTGACCTAACTCCATGGACTATGAACATGAAAGCCCAAACTAGCTATTTGTGTGGGGACAGGTAATGATATTATAGATACACAAGCCTATAAATGAACAAAAAATAAGAAGATAAGCAACAAGAAAAGCTTTCAGAGTCTCACAGCTCAGTCCCCTGTTAGGAGATAAAAGGGTTTTATTTCTGTCTCAAGCGTAGGCTTAGGCAAACCCAAGTCTTGCTCTTTGTGGTGGGCTTATGAGCAGGGTGAATGGAAAAAGGGAAATTCCTGGCAAGCTCTGGCTTGGAGAAGGAACAAAAAAACCTCAGTAAGTATAGTGTACTTCCTTCTTTCCTGAATCCATACTAACTTGCCCAGTAAAACTTTCTTTAGTCCTTTACTGATTCCAAAACTTATTTTAATTCTTGCCTTTCACTTCTTATTTCCTTTCCCACAGATGGTACTGGGTAAAATATAAGTCTGTAAAAGTAAAGCTTAAAAGACTTTCTTTTCTTTTTTGGCTTTAAAATGTTTCACATGACAACATGATAGTCCCACCTCATCCACCCACACTTACATTTTTCCTCTTCCTAGCATTAATAGGTCTAAACATTCAGTTAGGCAGAAAATTTAGAATAAGAAACATCATCTATCATTTTGTTGCTTCTTGAAGGAATTTTGAAAAATATTATGGAGTTCAATTCTAGGTACAATTGAGTATGCACATTCATTTCATCCTGTTCCTCCCCTTGAATGCAGCTGTAAAATCTGGATAGAATACGTGGGCTATCTGAGGACTCTGAAAGTAAATAATAGCGGGTAGATTGGAGAGGATGACCAAAATGGTGAGTTCATCACTTTTTCCCCTCCGGTATCCCTTGAAGTGAATTCTGAAACCCAGAGTGGGCACTAAGGCACAGAAAGAAAAAAACTCCAGGAGAAGTCCTCTGATTCTGGCTCATCTAGTGGGGAAGGGAACTTCTAACGTCTGGAGAGACTAGAGGAAACCATTATTTTAATTGTTTTTCTCTTTTCTCCATTCTCTCATTCACTTTTAGCCCCCAAGAAGTACTGCAGTAATGGCAGTAACAAGAGCATGTGGGAGCCAAAACCCTGAGAAAGGGGAACATTCCTCTCCAGCTGGAGGAGGAGCTGTGGCCCAAAGGGGATGAGGCAAACTGCTGTGGCGTTGTCTGTCTCTGTGTTGTCTCATTGCTTGGCATCAGATATGAGACAGTTGGCAGGAGGCAAACAACCGAGTAGGGCTACCAAAATCCCATATTTCTGGTCAGATGACCACAGAGGGAAGCCCCAGAAAACCAGAAGGTTACCAAGAAGATCACAGAGAAAAAGTTCAACCTTGCGACCCTTTGAAGCTGTTTATGAACTCATGGGCTCAGCCCTGATTTGCACATGCATGGACCTACATGGACATTGAGAACTGAACAACAGGATTGACCACTGCCCAGATGCTTGACTGGATGCTGGGTGGCACATACGTAGGACAGAGCTGAATGGGACTGCAAGGCACACTAGAATCACAACCCACTGATGGCTGGTTAGGACTTGCAATTTGAATCCACTGTGTCAATTGTCTGCTTAATCCAAATATTAATATTCTTTGTAGGTTATACCCAGAATCTCATAACATAGTATTCAAAATGTCTAGAATACAGTCCAAAAGTATAAAGCATATAAAGAACTAGGAAGATCATGACTCATTTGGGAAAAGACAATCAATAGGTGCCAAGACCAAGATGAAATTGATGTTGGAATAATCATACAAAGACTTAGTGGAGCTATTGTAAAAATACTCTACCAAATAAGGAAGTAAACTGTTATATAAATGGAATGATAAGGCTGCCTCAGCTAAGAAATGGAATATATAAAGGAGATTTGAAAATGTTAGAACTGAAAATATAATAACTTAAAAATAAAAGCCCACTGGATAGGCTCAATAGCAAAAGAAGTTAATGAAAAAATTCAACTTGACAAAAACAAATAGACATTATCCAATTTGAATAACAAAGAAAAAAGATTGAAAAAAATCAATGGAGATTCAGGAGCCTATAGAAGAATACCAAAAAGTCTAACATTTGTAACATCAGAGTCTCAGAAGAAAAGGAAAAAGAGTGTGGCACAGAAAAAACTTTAGAAGAAATAGTGGCTAGAAACACCCCAAATTTGGCAAGAGAAAGAAACTTACAGCAATCCTCCACAAAGACAATCCCCAAGAAATCTACTCCTAGAAATATTATAATCAAAACTGTTAGAAATTAAAGACAAAGAAAAATTATTAAAAGAAATGAGAAAAATAATACCTTACTTATAGAGAAGCAATAATTTGAATGACTACAGATTTCTCACCAGAAATCATGGAAAAGAAAATGAAACATTTTTAAAGTGCTAAAGGAAAAAAACTATAAACTGCAAATGTACTTCAGGAATTAAAGGGGAAAAGACATGCTCAGATGAGGAAAAACAGAGAATTTACTGACAGCAGGCTCACCGACCACTAAAGGGAGTTCTTCAGACAATGTGAATGAAGCTTGAAGGAAACTTACAACATCAGTAATGAAGAAAAGCAACAGACACGGTAAATATCTTAGAAAATATACTTTTTTATTGAATATTTTAAAATATGCTTGATGGTTGAAAGCAACAATGATAACATTGATGGAGTTTTCCATCTCTATGAGACAACCACAACACAAAGCAAGGAGGGAAAATTTTCTGCGTTCCATTTTAACTAGTAAAATATTGATTCTAAGTAAATTTCAAAAAGTTAAGTACGTGTATTGAAGTTTATGAGATTTAACAAAGCAGTGCTTAGAGGGAGAGTCACAGTATTAAATACTTATATTAGAAAAAATAATTTCAAAACGATCATCTAAATTTCCAATTCATGAAATTAGAGAAGAGACAAATAAACCCAAAGCAATCAGAAGGAAGAAAATAATAAGATAAGAGTATATATCAATAAAATTAAAAACAGGAAAACAATAGAAAAGTCAATGAAACCCAAAGCTGGTTCTGGTTCATTTAAAAGATACACACACACATACACACCTCCAGCAAGACTGAAAAAAAAAATACACAAGTTATTATTATCAAATGTGAAAAGTATTATTACTACAGACTCTGAAGACATTAAAGGACAATAAGAGAGCATTATGAGCAACTCTACATATATAAATAATTATAAAAGAAGACCAAGTCATAGAAAAAAACAAAAACTACCAACACATACCCAAGAAAAACAAGATAACCTAAATAGTCTTATAATATTAAATAACTTAATTTACAGCAAAAAACCTTCCAAAAAGAAAATGTCCAGGTGCGATGGTGAATTCTACCAAACATTTATATAAGAAATAACACCAGTTATACAAAATTTCTTTCAGAAAACAGAAGAGAAAGTAATACTTTCTGATTTAATGAGATCTGCATTCTCTGATATAAAATACAAAGACAGTAAAAGAAAGAAAACCAGGGACCAATATTCCTCACGTAAAAAATGCAAAAATCCTCAATGAAATCAAATCCAATATTATATAAAAACAATAATATATCATGCCAAGTGGAATTTATCCTGCAAATGCAAGACTGATTCAGTGTTGAATATTGGTCGATGCTATTTTACTCATAGTCTAAAGAGAAAAAAGAAAAAAAAAATGACACCAAAAGCATGATCCATAAAAGAAGAAATTAATAAAATTCTTGCTCTGAAAAAGACATTAAGAGCATGAAAAGATAAGCTACAAATTGAGAGGATATATTTGCAAATCATATTTCCAACAGAGAACTTTTACCCAGAATATATAAAGAACTTTGAATATACAATCTAACTTTTTGAAGGGACAAAAGACTTGAATAGATAGATACTTTATCAAAGAGAATGTATGAGTGACAAATAAGCCCATGAAAAGATATTTAGCTGCTAAGGAAATACATCTAATTATACATCTAATAGAACAGAAAAATAAAAATTACTGAAATACCAAGTGGTCACAGGATGCAGAACAACTGGAACTCTCATGGTTTGCTGGTGGGAATGCAAAATGGTACAATCAATCTGGAAAAATGTTTAGAAATTTTTAATAAAACTAGACATATTTACACCTGCCATATCTAGCAATCCTATTCCTTGGTATTTTAGAGAAATAAATATGTTTACAAAAAAGAAAACCTTTGTACATTATTGTTTGTTTATACAGTGGCTCTAGTCATAAGCACCCTAAATTGGAGATAACCCAAATGTCCTTCAACCGGTGAAAATATGAACAAACTGAGGTACATCTAAATAATGGAATACTACTCGACAATATAATGAAACAACTCTTGGATCATGCAACAACTTGACTCTCAAAAGCATTAGCTGAGTGAAAGGAGCCATTCTCAAAAGGTTATACATTACATGATTCCACTTATATGAAATTCTCTAAAGGATAAAATCATAGTGATAGACAACAGAAAAATGATAACGGATCTTTTAGGGATGAGGGGTTAGTGAAGAGTGTGATGGCAAAGGGGTAACCTGAGGGAGGGTGATAGAACTGTTTGTATCTCAATCCTGGTGATGGCTTTATGAATTTATAAATGTGTTAAAGTTTATAGAACTATACAATTTTACTGTATATTAATAAAAAACATAAGACTAGAAAAAGTGCAGAAGATTACCAACATAAAAAATAGGCAGAACATCATTATTTTACTCAATTTTTTCTTTTCCATTTATCCAGGATAGAAAACAGTTCAGACAGCGTATTTTCAGATTTAATACTCTACATGTTTGTTCATTCCCTACTTCCATCAAAGTATCCATGCAACCTGAGTCACCCAGTTCAGATCTGGAACAATAGCTGGGGGAAAGGACAGGCTATCAGAAAGTTAATGACTTGGGCAGATGCCATTGTTTAAAGGAACAAGGAGGACGTTCAAACCTTAATGAAAGTATTCCGTCCACGAGGCAAGGAGACATGCTTTAGCCTTAATCAGCTTTTCTTGCAACATGTTCTAAGAGTTTGCTAGGTCAGCAAATGACAGACTTCAAGTTCTTAAGCTCACAAGAGGGAGAAAACTTACCTTTCCTTGTTCCTCCAAACAAAACTATACAGAATAGAACTGCACAACCAAACTCAAATAAGGGTACAAATTTGTTGATTTTTTTTTTTTTTTGGTCAACTGATGCTTTTTGAGATCTTATAGGCCTTGTGCACAGTTGTTTCTAATATGGAGCACATTATAGATGTTTACTTAGTGTTTATTGGATTGAATTGGATATTAGAAAGTGACTTTAACGTGCTAAGATTATTTTAGGATCTCTGGTTCCTGACTGCCAGTAGTCATAGTAAAAATAAGAGAAAGACCCTGTAGAAAAAAGACAGTCTTGGAAAAATGCTTTTCATGCTTAGAACATTGTGCTCCAGATCAGAAAAGGGAAGTGTCATCTAGAACCCCACTGATGTGAGTCAGGAGAATTGGCCCGGACTTCAGCCTGCGTTCCGGCTCTCAGCGCTCCCAGAGCAGAGGGCCACAGGGATGGCACAGGCACGTGGAGATGGCCCCCTCCCCGCCTCCCGCTCCTCCATTCCATGTGGAACAGAAGGTGGCATCTTTTGAAAATATCAAGAGTGACCTGGGAACTTCCTTTAGCTTGGCTTGGTTAATTTTCAAGTTACCTCAGGAAAAGCAGGAGCTGTTGTATAAGTACACGTGTGTTACTTCTAGAAACAGTCGGCTCAAGAACAGAGGCAACACCAGCCTAGATCAGCACTGCCTCAGCATATCTGCTGCACTCTGTTATTGGCTCCATTTTCCTCTCTCTGGCCACAGCATCCTCTGCTTGTGCAGTTGCTCCTGGGAGCAACAGGTAGATCTTTTAGAATTTTCTAATTCTGATGGGTTACAGAATTTTCCTGGGCCATGGTTTTATGTCACAGCCTAGCCTACATATGGGCTGCCCTTGGGTCAAAAATACCTATACCTGGGACCACAAGATGCAAACATGTCACAGAAAGTTGGGGGCTGGTCTGGGGCTATTCCTTTCACAAGGGTATGTCATTTGAGGACAGAGGTTCCTCTGGAGTTTGGGGCTGGGACTGGTAGTGTTTTGGTGGCACTCATTTATATTACACAGCAGGTGGAGGGGTGGACAAGGACAGTGGTTCTCTTTAGGCTGGAGGGACAAACTCGCAAAGAAAGACTGCAGCACATACCTTCGTTGTTGGCTGAGCACCCTTACGTCCCACACACAGAAGGAATGCTGCTCTCCGGCATGGGAGGTGCCCTATGCTGCATGTGTCTTTCGGGGAGACAGTATGTACATTGACTAAGAATATGAATGTAGGTGTCTTGCATTCCAATCACAGTACGGCCACTTGCTTTGTGATTTTGAATAAATAGCTTTGCCCTCTGAACTTGTTTTCTTAGTTGTAAAATGGCGATAATTCTCTCCTACATTGTTGAAAACAAAATTGCAACCATGTTATTCTACTACTTAAAATCCTGTGTGACCTCCCATTGCTCAGAATCACACACCAAGTCCTTAGAATAGCTGAAGACACCCAGAACAAAGATCATATCCTCTTCACTACGAGGCCTTCTCCTTTATTTTGCTCTGCTGCAGCCACACTGGCCTCCTGGCTATTTCTGGTGCATTCCAGGCATCCTCTTACCTTAGGCACCTTGCACTGACTGAACCTTCTGCTTAGAAAAATATTTACCCAGACAGCTTCAGGATTCACTCCACGATCAGCTTCAGTCTACGCTGTAGATTGTCACAGTAAAGTTTCCCCTGATTACTCCGTTTAAAATTGTAACCACCCCCCTTTTCCCCTACATTCTAGAGTCCCCTTGCCCTGCTACTTTTCCATTCTAACCAGTACATAATTAACTATTGATCTTGCTTATTTTCTCTCTCCACAGTAGAATACAAACCCCAGAGAACAGGGATTTTGTCTGTTTTCTTCTTACTCTGTTTTAGCACATAAAACAGAGTAGGCACAGAGCAGGAACACAAGAAATAGTTTTTAATGCACGAGCAAGTGTACGTCAGCTGCCTTCTCACTTCATTTCTTTCTATTGCAATTTCTACTTCTGATGATTACCTGAATCAACCTCTCACCATTCATTCATTCATTTATTCATTTGTCTGTTGAACAATTATTTATGTGTCTCTGGAGATAGAGCAGTGAACAAAACTTAACTCTTATTTTCCAGGAAGGCAGGGAATAAACACATAAATAAATTAAAAAATACTATAATGTCAGGTGCTATAGGATACCGGAACTTGCCACCCCAAAAGATGACTGTAGGAGGCCAGAATATGCCCCCAAACATGTATCTTTGGCATAAGGATTATTTTGAGCTGATTATTTTGAGAAATAATAAACATAGGAGAAGCACTGAAAATAAAGTAAAAATTATCCTTTAGTAGGGAAATTTACAGTTATAAAGGAAACCTCTATGTGTAAGGGTGTCTCCCTCTCTGTATCAGGAAGAGAAGGATAACTAAATCACAAGAGACTCTTATCGTAAAGAAGGCACTTACTTAAATCTGCACACAAAAACTTACTCTTGTTTACCATACTTTTCCTAGTCACTTTCCCATAACTTGCCTCCCCCACAGCCCTATTCTTTTGTTTTAGCTGAAGATGGTATTTAAACCCACTTTCTAAATCATCTCTCTGAGTTACTTGTTCCTGAGTTTCTCCCACGTACGTATGAGGTATACATATTAATTAACTTCTGTTTGTTTTTCTCTTGTTTGCCTTTTGTTATAGCAGCATGATGCTGGACTCACTCATCCAGTCAAACATCAGGTGTTACAACCTGCCATTGCCACACCTGACCTAATCAGCTTACCTGTGTTGAAGGAATCCATGTCCACAGGTTCCTCTTTATTTTCAAGGATATAAAAGCCCAAATTCTCAACATATCAAATACGATCTTATGAGCTGGCTGGCCCCTGCCTATGCCTTAGCATCATGTCCTCCTATCCTTCTCTGTAGTCTCTCTCTGCTTCAGCTAAATAGCCTCTTTTCCATTCTAGAAAAATACAGTTCTCTTCCAACGCAAAGCCTTTGCCTCCTCCACTCTTTATCTAGTTATTTCCTCCTCAATAGTAAGTTCTCAATTCCAACATCATTTCCTCCAGGACCTTCCTTGAGTTCTCATATCTCTCTCTCATTCTAGATTGTCCCCTTGTTATCCACTCTTGTCCCTGTGTTTCGATTTCATAACACCTATTAATTTGCAATGGTTATTAAGTACAGATTCTCCAAAAGACCACTGGCATAAGCTGTTGATCATGTAAAACTTAAAAATTTATATAATAATTTAGGGAGGGTTAATTTAGAGTGAGGTAAGAGACTTGAAGCAAATCTTTAAAAGAATTTTTGAAAATTTTTTTCAATTACAATTGTTATTCAACATTATATTAGTTTCAGGTGTATGGCATAATGGTTAGACATTTATATAACTTATGAAGTGATCTCCCTGACAAGTCTAGTACCACCTGGCACCATACACAGTTAATAAATACAACATGATTGACTAATTTCCTATGCTGTATTTTACATTCTTAAGACCATTTTGAAACTTCCAATTTATACTTCTTTATCCCTTCATTTTTTCACCCAGTCCCTGCGACCTCTCTCCTATCTGGAAATTACCAGTTTGTTCTCTGTATCTATGAGTCTGTTTCTTTTGTCTGTTGTTTATTCCATTTTAGGTTCCACATATAAGTGAAATCATATGGTATTTGTCTTTCTCTGTCTGAATTATTTCACTTAGCACAATGGTAAATTTTCTTTTTTTTGACCGAGTAATATTCAGTTGTATATGTGTACCATATCTTTATCCAATCATCTATTGATGGACACTTAGGTTTGTTCCATATCTTGGCTATTGTATATGAAATGTCCTTCTTTGTTTCTTATTATAGCCTTTGTTTTAAAGTCTATTTTGTATGATATAAGCAGTACTACCCAGCTTTTTTTCATTTCCATTTATTTGAAATATCATTTCCATGTCTTTACTTTTAATCTGTGTGTCTTTCGATCTGGTGAGTCTCTTGTAGGCAGCATGTGTAAGGGTCCTGTCTTCTTACTTATTTATTCATCCTTTGTCTTTGGAGCATTTAATCTCTTTACATTTAAATTAATTATTGATAGATGTGTAGTTATTGCCATTGTATTATTCATTTCTCCTCCTCCTCCTCCTCCTTCTTCTTCTTCTTCATTTCCCTTTAACATTTCTTGTAATACTGGTTTGGTGGATGAACTCCTTTAGCTTTTCTTGTCTGGGAACTCTTTATCTCTTCTTCAATTCTAAATGATAGCTTTGCTGGTAGAGTAATCTTAGTTGAAAGTCCTTGATTTTCATCACTTGAATATTTCATACAAATCCCTCTGGCCTGCAAAGTTCCTGTTGAGAAATCAGCTGACAGTCTATGGGAGCTCCTTTGTAGGTAACTAACTTTTCTCTTGCTACTTTCAAGATTCTCTCTTTATCTTTATCTTTGGTATTTTAATTATGATGTGTCTTGGTGTGGACCTCTTTAAGTTCATCTTGTTTCGGACTCTCTGCACTTCCTGGACTTGTATGTCTATTTCCTTTGCCCGGTTAGGGAAGTTTTCCATCATTATTTTTTCAAATAGGTTTTTGATCCTTTGCTCTCTCTCTTCTTCTGGTACTCCTATGATGTGAATGTTGTTTTACTTAAAGCTCTCCCAGAAGTCCCTTAAACTATCCTCTATTTTTAAATTATTTTTTTTCTTTTTGCTGTTCTAATTGGTGTTTATGCTGCTTCATCTTCCAAATTACTGATTCAGTCCTCTGCTTCATGTAATCTACTGTTGACTCCCTCTAATATATTCTTCATTTCGGTTATTGTATTATTTATTTCTTAGCGGTTTCGTTTTATGGTTTTTATCTTTTTGTGTAAGTTCTTACTGATTTTATCAATTCTTCCCCTAAGTTCATTGAACATTCTTATAACCAGTGATTTGAACTCTGTATCTTGTAGATTGCTTGCCTCCATTTTGTTTTTCTGGAGTTTTGCCCTGTTCTTTCATTTGGGACATGTTTCTTTGCTTCCTAATTCTGGCTGCCTTTCTGTGTTTATTTCTATGCATTATGTAGATCCTCTACATCTCCAAGACTTAGCAGGGTGGTCTTATGTAGTAGGTGTCCTGTGGGGCCCAGTGGTGCAGACTCCTTGGTCACCTGAGCTGGGTGCTTAAGGGTGTCTCTTGTGTGGGTCATGTGTACCCTCCTGCTGTAGTTGAGCCTTGCTTGCTGTTGGCATGTCAGGGGGTAGAATTGACCTTCAAGCTGACTGGCTGTGAGGACTGACTATAACTACAGTGGACAAGCTGTTGTGCAAGGGCTGACCCTATGGAGCAAAATTCATTTTAGTGGGGCTCTGGAGCCTGCCAAATCTACCCTTTGGATGTGTTTTTGTGATGTTCTGGTGTGGTCTAAAGCAGGCCATTGGGTGTGTTGGTTCTAGAGCCTTTTGGGGAGGAGCTCCAGTATAGTGCAAGACCAGCCACTGCCTGTGTGCAGCCCAGGCCACATGATAGGAGGCACAAAGTGATCTGCAGTTGGTAGCTCCCTATGCTGGGCTTGGAGGCACCTAGGTGAGGCTATGCTATGAACTGAGGCAACTGCAGCTAGAGGCTGCTTAGCAAGAGGTACAGGGCATGCTGAGGCCAGCTTCTACTTGTTTGAAGTTAATGGCCTTTGAGAGATTTTAGGAGAGTTCACAGTGTGGTCTGAGGCTTACAGCTTGTGAGAAACTGCTGCTAAAAGAGGTTAGGACTGGTAGGTGGGTTGGGTAGGGCGGGTTCTTAGGAAATCACCAGGGTAGGGCAGATTTGATGGAGACTCAGATTTGGTGGCTGCCTGCACCTGCAAGCTGGGTTGGGAGAGGGCTCAGCAAAGGAACAATGGTGCCTGCCAGCTCTTCTGTCTTAGCGGAGCTCATCTCCAGCTCTCTCCCTGAAGCCAGACAATTCAGTTCCTCCCCATATGTCCCTGGCACTTTTTGAGCTGCTGCCCCAGCACTAGAGCTCAGAGAGAGTGAGTCTGTCGGCAGTTAAGCCCGTGTACGGGCCCTTACAGAGGAGTGCCTGGGACTCCAGCAGCCCTCTGTCTCATCTGGATGGAATCTCTGCTGATTTTCACAGCCAAATGTGGTAGGGACTCCTATTCCCAGCTCTGGTGGTTCAGTCTAGAGAGGCCAGTGTGGGGCTGGGAGCCCTTATTCCTCAGGAGGGACCTCTGCAGCAGAGATATCCTTCCCAATTTTTTACTGCCAACATAGGTGTGAGACCAGCACCTTCCATGTCTCCACTCCTCCTACAGTCTCAATGTGGTTTCTTCTTTATATCCTTAGTTACAGGAATATTGTTTGATTGTTTGTCTTCAGGTGGTTCTCAAGGGTGGTTGTCCTATCATTTTGTTGTAATTTTGATGTGGTCATAGGAGGAGGCAAGCACAATGTTTATCTACTCCACCATTTTGACTGGAAGTCTTGAAGCAAATCTTGACAAGTAAACAATTGTTTGATGAGTGAGCAGTTTACCAGTTAAGCAGTATATTGTCCTGAGAAATTGACTATTTGAGCAGCTTAAATTCAGATAAACTGACTTCTTGGAATTTTTTAAAACAAACAAGAAATGTATTTACTGGCACAGAGCCTTAGCAAACCTGGGCAAGAATTAGACAAAATAATGAAGTCATGTTGTGTTGGTGGCTGTAGCTCTGAGTTCTCAGTTTAGGAATATAGATGCAAAGAGCCTCAGTACTCATGATAAACCTGTGTTTATGTCACCCCTTCCCCGGTAGCACTCATGGCAATTGAAACTTTACATTTGATTAATGTCCTTTTCTGCCCATAGACTGTTTGCTCTGTGAAAGTAGGTTTCATACAGGTTCTGCTCATAATTTTATTCCCTGCAACTGCTTGAAAAAGCTACATTAATGTAACTTTCTATTCTGGAAAGTTCTTACCCAAGAAGATAAAGATGCAAAATATATGTTTCAAAAACATCCTGAACATCCCTTTATCTGAAGAATAGATACTTCAATGGAAAACCAGATAGCTTATCAAAGGGTTGTTTACTCATCAAGAATCACTTTAAAACCCAGGTCTTGCTGAGTTCGCCCATCTTAAACTATAATATCACAACTTGGCCCAATCAGAAGAAGGACTCCACACCAAAAAATATTACCTTAAGTCAGACTACCTAAACCTTATAAATATCCATCCTTGAAGTCCCCCTCTAAGATTCCGTCAAGACGGTGCTCTCCCTTATTCTACTAAACAACAAACTTGGCTTTGTTTGACCAATAGGTTATTTTAGTGGCCTTTTTAGGGAGTTAGCAGTTAAGAGAACCAAGAGATTAATGCCTTGTGTCCAGTGCTTTGCCAGTGTGTTTCCTAATTTTGTGCAGAGGAGGAAGACCGAGATTTACTATTTAAATGTACACCTACCTCATTTAGGTAAAGAAAGTTAAGTTTTAAGGAAATTAAGGGCATAATTCTTTGTACCTGTTACAGAGCTCAGCAAAGCATTAAACTGAATTAAATATGAACCTGGACTAAAAAGACAGAAGCAACATACTTAAATGAGTATAGCCCAAAAGACCATCAAAACTGGATAAGACAGAATGAAAGTTAGAGTGAGAAAGGTCCCAGATACCATCAGGCACAGAAATTAGAAGTAATGGTTTCAGATTCAGAAATAGGTGTAAGTTCTGGCTTCACCATTTACCAGTGATTTGACTTGGGGAAATTAACCTCCCTTAACCTCAGCGGTTCACCTATAAGATAGGAATAATGGTAGTATCTACATCATAGAGTTAATACAAAGACTGAATGCCAAGAGTTTATCACCGTGTAATTGGTGGTATTTATTGCTGTTATTATAATTCACTACAGGATTTTAGGGCTTGAGAAGAGGGAAGATAAGATCAGTGGTATACTTGAGGGAGATTGAAGAATTCAAAGAGAAGAAACAAAATATCTGACAATCTGGAAATTGAGAATTGTTTTTTTCGGCAGTCACCTGGTATTTTTCCAAGAAGACTGGTTACCAAGGCCAGATGAGTAATTCCCAGGCTAAACTCTGTCTCCATTCAATATTAAAGTGCTGTTTACCTCTCAGGAGGGTTGCTTGAGCAGTGTTTAGGACTGTAGCAGAAACTTAACCTTAAAAATTTAAGAATTTAATACACTGAGAGAGATGAAATCTGTCAATAAGAAATATCCAGGAGTTTTGGTGGGGTTATGTAGGAAAGTACTGTTGTTTTTCTAGTGATGTAAAAGAATACACTCTCACCAAGCCTAAGGTTGTTCTTTTTCAAGCTTGCTTATTCACCAGCCAAGCAGGTCTTGCCCAGAAGTATGGAAAGAAGATGTTAAGTGCACTCAGTGCTTATTGCAAGCCACAGCAGTTTTATGTCTGGCCTCCAAAGATAAATAATCTTGGGGAGAGAGGCCATTTTTCTCATTATTTATAGAACTACAGAACTAATGTCTACTTTGTATTTACCATGTACCTCTCAAGGCTGCTGCTTTGCATGCATTACCTCATTTAATTCTTCTCACTATTTCTATCATTGAACTCCTACTTGCTTTACTTGTGTTTTCTTATTAAGTACTCCCGACTTTGTAAAAAAAATCCTGGGGTCAAGAAAATTCAATGCTTTGTAAGCAGATAAGAGAGACATGGTGTGCCGTTTGATCACATTTCTGAACAGAGAACAGTATAGAGAGTCAACAATAACATGTTCAAAGTAGAAGTGACCAGATGGATAGATGGCAGGTTGAACATGAAGGACTAACAACCTCTATTTTAATAGTGGCCTTTAATAGTAACTACACATTCAGGGAAGGAATGGTCTCTAAGAATAAAGACAGAAGTCTTGAGGGTGATCTTGAGATGATGAGACTGGAAAAGGTCAACTATTTTCTGATTCTAACATCCCTCTTGGAAATTTCACTGGGCAGTTTTCTAGACCCAGTTTTCCAGACCCCAAGAATTTCCTAATTCTTAGAATAAGGTTAAAAGTTATAAAACACAATATTGTATGTATATATTCACACCCATCTCTGACTTTATTTTGTGTGACTTAATTTTTAAGTTAACACTATGACAAGAAGCAATCTGCATGGGATTTAATAATTTAAATTCTATCTCTTATCTCTTTATAAGAAATGAGAGTGATTCATTTCTGTGCTAGTTCATACCAACTCTTTCTCAGAAACAACCAAAATATTAAAAATGTTTTTCAAAAGTAACCCAAGGGCAAAGGCTGAACTATGCCAGTGTTGTGAGTTAAACAGAAATTATTTCAGAAATGTTCTAACTTGTTGAACTGTGCATTTCCATTTCAAGTGTAAAGGATTCATTAAGCAATTTTAAAAGAAGGAAAAATGAGATTTGCCAAACTCTCCTCATACCTCCTTCAACACAACTTCACAAACATTCCTGAGTGTCTTCTATAGGCAATGATCTATGCAAGTCTCCATAGGAATACAGATATGAATGAACATGAACTTGGACAAAACTACAACACGAAATAGGAAATGAGTAAGTGTCAAGGTGCACAAAGTTTAAAGAAACCACCGAAGGAAGAGATTGTTAGCTGGAAGGCCTGAGGAAGTAGGTGGGATTTGAATTTGGTCTTGAATGGGTGAGTGGAGTGAGGGGTGAAGGCAAGGAGTAGGGTAAGTTCAGGGTAAGTAGAAGAGTTGATAGCCTATTTTGATTGAAGTGGAAATTACGGTTGTTGGGCCTCATATAAAAGGCGCAATGCTACAAACTCGCTGGTTTGTTTTCTAAAGAACGCCAATAAAAACTGGATAGAGGAGTGATTTCCTTTGCTGTTACTGAATAATGTGAAAAGTGTCAGTACCAAATATATCCCTCCACCTTCCAGACATACTCTTCACTTTCTCCTCCTGCCCTTCCCCTGGCAGGCAGGCCAGAAGAGGCCACAGTATCAAGGGGATTCCTTGCCTTCTGGTTTGGTCCATGAGGTGGGTTGAGAGAGATCCAAGGGAGCGAGATGGGTGATGTGAAGAAACTTATTTCCCAGGCTCCCTTCTTGAAGGGATCATACAAAAATTTCACAACTTCTCTGGACCTTTGGGTTCTGATCACCACTTCATCTCCTCTTTTGGTTGGGTCTACGGTTGGCAAGAGTCTGGCTTGGGTATTTCTTGATTCCTATTCTCCACACTCTGCCACACCTTTGTAAGAAGTCTTTTTATTAAACTTTCCTTAAGTTGTCTTAAGATGAGTGTACTCTCTGTTCCCTGCTGAGACATTTATCAGACCTGAGGTAGAGAAGCCCTGGGCATCTGCTCGCCCTGACCCCAGGAGGAGCACCAGGGGGCTCTGCTTATGCTCTAAGGTCCCACACTTCAGGGCAAAGTTTACTGAAAAAATGTTTAGACTCCTGACCTCAATTAGGCCCCTCAGATATTCTTTTTTGGGAGTCTACTTTAAGAAACTCTCCATGTGGACTCATGAGTTGTAATGTGCCATTTTGCCCATTAAGTGGACTGAGAAGCAGAAGTTGGGCTGTAGAGAAATTCACTTCTTGAAGTCGTTGAGTTCTGAATGGTTTTTCAGTCCTTGGTCCCAGTCCCTTATGAGGGCCAGGTAAATTCTTGTCCTCAGGTCCCATGAGATAACTCTATTTTCTTCCTTAAATACCACACACACACACACACACACACACACACACACTCTTGTCAGGTTCAGCATGTTTGAGTCAATTTTTGTTACTTACAGCAGAGATGTAATTAATAGAAGACCCAGTGCATGTAATACCAGTTACCACTTATGGAATAGTTTGTGTGTGCCAGACTTCACATGGTTTATCTTGAATCCTCTCAACTACCTTGAGAATTAGTTTTCTTATGTCTCAGATCTTTCTTGGCTTAAAAGTTTCTTCTCTCTTACATTCCTTAATTTTTTCTAGATGTCTCCAAAAGGGCGCTTCATACTTTCTTATAATCCAGTCAATTGGCCTCAGTCACCACGGTCTGTTCTGTTCTTTTTCTTTACTCACAGATGTCACTGCACACTGTGAAAATGACAATATCTACCTCCAAGATCCCATATGCGGAGTCTACCAAACGTTCTGGTCCTTGGGGGTACTCAAACTTCTGAGACTGGTGAAGAGATAGGAAGAATGTCTCCTCTCCTTCTGTGACAGCTTGGCCCTTTAAGCAGTTCTTCATGTGGCCAGCAGCTCATCAAGTCTCCTCAGGAGATCTCTGAACTAATGGTAGAGCTTTCTACCTGTATATCTTGGCACATTCATGTATCACAAAGGTCACAGCAGTTATTGATCCCCCTGGCCTTTCAGGCAACCTGGTGGAGTCTGGGTGACTAGAGCTCCAGAATTGTCATCTAATCTTGAGCAGTCTTATTTCATCAACCCCAGTGTGGCTTATAGATGCTCTCATTTTCTGTAAAGACTATGTCATGAACCTAGGCATTGACACAACACCCCTCCCCATGAGAACCAGAAGGGATACAAATCCAACCTGGACCAGACCAATAATAGACACGTGTCATTACTTGCATGCTTATGTTTCTTGTTCTTTGGTCCTTTTTCTTTGTTAAAAAACAAAACTTGCATGCAAATGAAGAGGCGCAGTTGTGGGGCACGTGTATGTGCGTGAGTGTGTGCGAATGTATTATTAGGGAATAAGAAATATATGGTTTATACTCTCATTAGTCAGCCTAAAATGCTCTATTCTATATACCAATATACCATTAGAAAACAGTTTTCAAGAGTTACGTCACCTACCTGAGGTCTCACACTAAGTGACAGAGCTGAGATTCCAAACCAGGCCTGTCTGGCTCTGGGGACACACGTCCAATTCCTCACTATTGCCACATCCTTTCTTCGCAATGTTCCATCAGTTAGTATTAAAGCCTTCCAGTCTCCATTTAGAGAACAAGTTCTGGGGCGGCCGTGCAAGTGAACCCGTCAGAACTTCCTTCAAGAGGAAACTGCCACAAGGAGTGCAGTCAAGCAACAGCTTCCAGCTGCAGCAACTTAGGGGTTTGAAACAATGTTTGAGATCCAGGTAGTTCCAGGCAATGGCTGAGCATGGCATGAGTACCAGAGCTTGGCCACCTCTGCTGGACCTGGCACTCCTCCATAGGAAATCTGTGAGCAGGAGCCCCCCATTGGGCTTGTTAGGACAGTCTCGGGGCTGCACTGCAGCCTGACACTCTTCCTACCCAATCCTCCGTTCTTCCTCCTCTCATAGGTGTCAGACCCACACACTCGTAGATGAGGTCCAAAAGCTCACCCTGCCTGCCCCCACTCCCTCATTCCTTTATATTTCATAGGTATGACCCCTAATAGAGCTCTTATACTTTTAATTCTCTACTGTTGTCTGTTCCCCGACACAAACTCCCTGAGAGCATTGGTATACCAAATAAGTCTGTTTACCCTCCACAGCACATAGTATAGTATTTTGTACATAATGAGTTTCTTGCCTTTTTTTTTTTAATGAATAAACCTTTTTTTTTTTTTTTTTTTTTTAATGAATAAACCAGTTTCAATATCTTCTCATACCAGTGCTTGGGAAGTTCTGGGCCCAAAGGCCAGGTACAATACAGGTTAAGGATGATTCAAGAGCACCAGAATCACACACAGATTTTGTTTAAATGAGGATTCCTGGTCCTCTGCTCAAATATTCTGACCCAGAGGCATGTAGGACCAAGACACTTCATTTTTAGTGAGCACTTTGAGTGGATTCTGGGCCAGTGGGCCTCAGACCATACTTAAGAAGCACAGCTTTTGAGAATGACAATTCAGCTCCAAAACTCTCTCCTTTCCCCATCACTACCACATTCGGTAGTGTGGGTGTCCCTGTGAATTTGGGAGAATCTTGGCATATTCCAGGACCAGAGATTTTCTATCTCCTGGCTGTGTTCCTGTTGGCATTTAAAAATGAATAGTGCCCTAAGGATAGAATGTAAAAATTTCCTTGAACCTGGAAGAGACATAAAATTGCTGGCATTACCAGCTGACATCTGGATATTGGCCAGGATTATAAAAATAAGCAGTTAACCTCATTTTACAGTGTGGATCACAGGCATGAGTTATTATAGATGTAGTAGTTCGGTTTAGTCCAATCCTGTCCCTTTGTTATTCCAACAGAATGTCTTCTGTTCATCTCTTTATCCCTCTTTCAAGGGTAGTCTCAAGCATTACTTTCTGACTTCCCTAAGTGCACACTTTCTTCCAATATGCCATTGCTCCTGGTACTTCCGTCCCTGAGAGTACATTCTATTTAAAGCCCTTACTTATGCGTTAATTATACCCATTCTTCTGAAAATTCTTGAGAGTGAAGTCTTTTTTGTTGTTGTTTTTCATCTCTTTATTCCAGTGCCTATCCTAATACCTAGAATATGGTAAGAACTCAGCTGATAGGATGGATGGAGGGATGGAAGGATGGATGGATGGATGGACAGAAACAAGAAGGATGAGAAGATGGAAGTAGGAATAACCTAAAGGCGACCCGATGCCTTATTTCAGTACTTCATTTCACTTGACTTCCCTCACCCACATCCAATATCACATTAACTTAAAAACAAATGATTATCTCATAGAAATATATAATCATCTTCTTCGTGGTCAACTAATTAAAATTTATTTCAAGCGAATTGAAAATATTTATGAGAATATTTTTAAAAAGTAAAAAGAAAATAAATTTTCTAGTTAAGATGAAAATTTAGATTATACAAGTGGGTGTGATGTAATGGGTTTTGGAATCAATTAGTCTGAGGTTAAAATCCCACTTTGTTACTCAAGGGTTATGTAGCTTCAGTATTCTCAATATAACATGGGATCTGTAAGGTTTATTATATATTTACGACTTGGTAAATAATAAACCCTAGCTGAGTGCCTGACACATAGTAAGGGCTCAACAAATATTAATTACCTTCCTCCTCTTTGGCCAAAACTTAATAGAATCCTTGTACTTGAAGACCAAACCCATGCTGTCACATTTTTAAAAATTTCTAAATGCATACACATAGATTTGATGCTCAGTAAATCCATGTTTGATGAACGAGAAAATTATTTCATTGCTTCTGGCTTATCTCAAATTCTAATTTTAGTTCACTTCAGTGTTAGGAAGTGAATTTAAAAGCAGAGCAACATGACTCAAAAGATTAAGATTTTCTATCCAGAAATCTTGATTTAAATCTTCAGTGGTTGACTTTTGAGAAGAGTGCAAATGTTGGCATTATCTTCTTTATTAGCAATTTGTAAAGAACTGGGATCTCACACAGCTGTGTGTAGCTCAAAGATGTACCAAGCAAAGAATAAATTTCCTGCCCACGCAAACTCAGGCAAAAACTCACAAGCTGTCTTATATTATTCTGACAGCCCAAGCAAGATTTCTTATTTTTCTCATAAAGTAACTTGACAAAATTATAAGAATTTTCCATTGTGTAGAATTTTTACTTTGTGGAATTGTTAAAGTTGATGATATATTTGTTTTAGGAGTGACTAAAGACTCAGAGTAACAGAAATTTATAGATCTCAGTCTACCAATCCAGCAAATGAAAATTCCTCTTTTAAGTCTCAAAGTGACTAGAGACATGATCTGGACTGGGTCTGTCCATGCCCCATCACCAAGATGCATTTTACAGAGTAAAAGTACTTCATACTCACAACAGTTGTGTACTTAAAACTGTGGTCCAGGTCAAAATGGGTCAGTCCTCCTCTAAACCCAGCTGGAGCCCGCCTCTTACTTAATGGACAACAATGGGCAAAGAGGATTCAATAGAGGTCATTTTGCTCCCAGCTCCATTGACTGGCATCCATCAGTACAGAACAGAGAGAGCTACAAAAATCGAATATTCTCAGTAAAGCTAAGTGCCAGGCAAAGACCAAGGAAATTCATCTATATAACATTAATTCTGTGAGAGGCACTTATTATTATGTATTTGTATATCTATTTTACTTATAACTACTCTTTCCAGAAGGAATGTAAAGCTGCTTATAAACACACACACACACACACACATAGGTTAAGTGGGGCTACGATGCAATAGCAGATAAAGAGGCAGCCAAAAAAGGGGGTATATGTGGTGCACAAGTCGCAGTCCATTTGGTAGCAGCAAGCTGAAAACCCAGTTTGAAAACCCCTACCTGCCAACAAACTACTCTACGTGCTTCTCAGTGTTCAAAAGGCAAACGCAAAACTGCTGCTCAGAGACACATGGCAATTCCTGGTATTAAGACCCAAGGGAGATATTTTCCCCCATAAGTTTGTAAGGGGTGAGGACTTTAGTGTATTAAACAACAACCTGGATTTGCTTGACTCCAACACTGTTGATACTGTCTCAGAGCTCACTCCTCAGGACCCTATGTACACAAAGAAAAATAGCAGAGTGGAAATCAAATGACCATTTGATTAAAGATGCTCAACTACTTGATATTTGCCCAAGACAAGATGGTCTGGTAAAAATCACTTTTAGCCTGTAGTTAAGGCTTGAAGCAGAAGTCAAGTCTCTCATCTCCTCCTGGAAATGCACATGTAAGTGTGTCTGTAAAAGGGAATCAGGTCCGCCACATTTTCTGAGTCTGCTCGCCTCGCCGCTATATGGAGTGGGAGAAAGAAAGGGCGAGGAGGATGATGTTAGCTGCATAACAAAACACTCCAAACATAGTGGCATAAAGTAATAACAGTCTTTTATAACTATTGCCTCTCATAGTTCTGATGGTTGATCAGGCTCGGTTAGATGATTCTTGCTCAGAGGCTCACACACAGTTGCATTCAGGTGGTGGCTGGGGCCGGAGTCATCTCAGAGGCCTCCTCACACATGTGTCTGGTAGTTGATTTTGGCCATTTAAGACTGCAGCTGAGACTGTCAGCTGAGGCATCTATACCAGGTTTCTCCATGTACACTAGATTTCTGACAGCATATCTGGGATCCAAGAGTAAATGTCCCAACAGATAGAGATACAGGTGGCGTGAAGCTGGAGATAGATGGGGACAGGGATGTAAGACATAGACACAGGTGCCAGGTGGAAGCTGTATCACCTTTTTATTTTTAAATAAATTTTATTTTGTAATAATTTTAGATTTGCAGAAAAGTTGCAAAGAAAGCACACAGAGTTTCTGTACATCCCTCAACCAGTTTCAGTTTCTCCTAATATTACTGCCTTTCCTTCTCATGGTATATTTGTTAAAATTAAGAAACTAACATTGTTTTCATAACTAACAATCAAACTAGACTTTATTAAGATTTTGCTAGTTTTTCCATTAATTTTTTTTTCTGCTTTGGGATCCAAACCAAGATTCCACACTGAAATTATTGTCATGTCTCCTTAGCCTTCTCTGGTTTATGACAGCTTCTCAATCTTATTTATCATGACCTGGACAGTTTTCGGGGGATAATAACCTAGTCAGTTTTTTTTGTAAATTGTATATCAAAATGGATTTGTCTGATTTTTTTTTTCTCCCATGATTAGACTGAGTGGATGAGTTCTCATCACGTCACACCTGGAGGCCCGTGATGTCCATGTGCTGTCCCTGATGGGAAATTTGATCACCTGGTTAAGGTCGTGTTTGCAACATTTCTGCATAGTCAAATTGCTATTTTTCCCTTTTCATATTCTGTTCTTTAGAAGCAAGTCACTAATCTAACCCACATCCAAAAGTAAGGGGTAGCATCTACACATGTTATTTTGAATTTCCTGTATGAAAGATTTCTCTCTCTGCCATCATTTATGTATTTATGTCAGTGTGGACTCATGTATATTTATGTTACACTTTGGGTTATAATCCAACACTACGTTACTATATTGTTCGAATTTTTCTGGCTTTGGGAATTGAGTGGTCCTTTAATTTGGCTCTTATGTTCCTTTGACATGCCTCATCCTATAGGGTTTTTTGGGGTAGCACGTTATTACATTCTGGTATTATGTTTCCAGCACTCTCTTGTATTTTCCCTACCATAAAATCAATCATTTCTACAAAGAGCCCTGGTGTCTTTTATTAAAGAATGATACTGTATTACTTTTTATGACCTAGTCTCAAGTCACGTGATATGTCTTTATGGTTTAGAGAGTCACAAAGATCCATCTAATTCAAAGGGGAAGGACATAGACTATATATTTTAATGGAGGAGCAAAAAGGTGGCATTGTAAGAAGAATCTCAGCATGAGATATTGTTACGGCCATATTTGGGAAAGAAAAGCTATCAAAGGTAGTCAGGATATCTTAATGAGAGGGCAAAATTTGAGCAAAGACTTAGAGGGAGTGAGGAATACAGCCATGTAGCTGTGGGAAGAATATTCCAGATATATGTAACAATTAATGCAAAGTCTTTACAAAGAAACTATACCGGTGTTTTAAAGAAAGAGCCACAGGGCCATCTTAGCTAAGGGAAAAGGAATGATGAGGATAGTCATAGAAGATGAGGATGGACAGGGTAGGCTATAAAGGGCCTAGAGGACATTGAAGGAATTTGTTTCAGCAGCCATTTCAGGGTATGAAGTGGACAACATGATCAGATTATACTTTAAACATCATCATGATAGCTATTTTGTTGAGAAATAACTTCAGGGGAAAGAGGTAGAATGAGGTGAACCAGTCAGGATGTTATTCCAGTAATCTACACAGAGGTGATTGTGGCTTGGACCACAGTGATAGCAGTGAAGGTGGTACGGAGTGGTTGGATTCTTAACATCTTCTGAAGCTAAAGCTAACATAATTTCCTGCTGGACTGGCAGTGGGCTATAAGAGAGGGGAAAATCAAGGACTACTTCAAGTTTAGGCCTGAGAAAATGCAAGGATGAAGTTGCCATCAACTGAAATGACTGTGGATGAGAAGATTGGGAGCTTATTTTTGGAAATGTTGATATCCAGATGTCTATTAGGCACCAAAAAAAAGTGTCAAGTAAGCCTTGGGTGTACAAATCCGGAGTTCAGGAAAGGAATCTAGGCTAGAAATATATATTTGGATGTGACCGCACAGAGATTTGTATATCAGGTCATAATGAGATCACCAAGGAAGTGATTAAAGATAGAGAAGACAATCAAGAACTGATCCTTTCTTAAGAAGAAGAAACCATTCAAAGAGACTAAGAGGGAGTAACCAATAAAATGTAATAAAAACCAAGAGTGGTGTCTCAGAAGCAAGTGAAGAAAGTATTTAATGGAGGAAAGAGTCATCATTTGTCAAATGATGTCACTCAGTTCAATAAGATGAGGATCCAGGATCTGACGATTGGATTAAACAATATGGAGATCATTAATTTGTCTTGACAAGAAAATTTTAGATAGGATCATAGGGCTGAAAGGCTGAGTGTAGTGCTTTTAAAGGGACTGTGAGGAGAGAAATTGGAGACAGTATAGACATCTCTTTAAGGAATTTTGCTGCAAGAAGGAGTAAAAGAATGGTGTGGTAACTAGAGGGGGAAATGAGTTCAAGAGAAAGTTTACATGTCAAAGGAATAAGGTAGTAAAAAATAAAAGGCTGACAGTTTCAGCAATTTTCTTGCATAGGTAAGGGCATCTGGGTTCTGGTGCACAGAGTGTCAGTAGGAACACGTATAATTCCTGGGAGGAAGGCAGAGTGTGTGGGTGCAGATGCTGGCAAATCCATGTGGTACTGGGGAAAGGCGGACCGGTTAAATTTTTCTTCTGATTGATTCCAATTTTTCCAGTGAAGTAGGAAGCAAAGTCATCAGCTAAGAGTGAGAATGTGGGAGGGTGCATTAGAGGTGTGAGGGAGAAGGCAAAGGTGTAGAACAGGCACCGTACAGCATGAGGAGCAAATGGATTAGGGGCATACGATATGAATTCTTGACAGCATCACAGGGCTGCTGCGGTTGTTGTCTTAAATTCAAAGTGAGGTCTGTCAGCATGGCTCTGTTCTCGTCAGCCACTTCCAGGGCAGGTGCTAAACAGGCAGAAGTGGATTCAACCAGGGCATTATGAAATGCGACATGATAATGGAGATGAGGGTGTAAGCAAAGGAGTGATTATGGTGACTGACCGAGGAATTCAAGCTGATTAAGGAAGGGTAGTGAGAACACATCGAGGGGGTGAAAAATGTAAATTCGTAAGATTATTGAATTGAATATTTTAGTGGGCACAGAGCAGAAGGGTGTCATATTTGAGGCCTAACTTTTACACTGGGTTACTTGCCACTAACAGTATTCAATTTTATGAATATGCCAATCAAATAATCAATTCTTATTCCCCTGAGCTGGAAATTTTCTAGGGAAAAACAGAGATAAGCTTGGAGTGGGAAGGAAGACAGAAATACCACCCTTGCCAATCATAGTCACAAAAATTAGACAAGGCAATAAATGAAGTTCTTTGTGCAGTAAATGAAGTAATGGGCTTCATGGGGTCTTTTTTCTTATAAGAGCCTTTGATGAAGGCTTCTGGCTTCACATTCACACCTCCATTGTAGCCATGCCTCCTCCCCCGTGTAGTCATATCACATCTGGACTCACACAACGACTCTCTCTTACTTAAATATCTACTTCATGTATCACAACTGTCAATGGAAAGCCAGCATCAATTGTCATGAATAGAGGTAAAAGTAAGAATAAATACAACGAAGTGAAACTATGAAGATCTAGCTACTTTGCTGAAGGTTCTGAGGCTGTGGCTCACTTTTAGCAATGAAGGCATCTGTTGACTTTTACTATTGTCTTGTGGTTGCTCCACAGAGGGAGGGATCAACACCTCCTGCCCAAAAGTTTGTTTGGATATTGAGCTAGATGATGCCACATGAACACCAAGAGAATTTGAAGGGATTTATGAGTCATATATTGAGGCTTTCTGGGGAGAACAGAAGATCACCCAAGCTGAGCCAAAAATGGCTGGAGAGAAAGACGAGGTGAGTGGCTTGTGCGTGTGTGTGTGTGTGTTTAGGAGGTAGGGATGGAATGAGGTGAAGTTCCTTATTGGCATCAAGAGAGGAAAGTTACTGGCTTGTCAAGATGTGGAGCAAAAGGAGAAAGGGGGAGGGGTGGAACCTCAAAGCTGTCAGCTGTCAAACATCAAAAACAGAGCCAGAGTCTTTATGAAAAATATATGCCACAAGTATAGCATTGTACTTAAAATCTTAAGCTTTGGAGTCAGGTTGAAGTTTAAATCCTAGCTCTTCAGCTATGCGATTCTTGTTAGCTCTTTGGCCTTAGGCAAATTACTTAGTTTCTCTGCTCTGGCTCAGTTTCCTCACCTGGAAAAGGGCCACAAAAGTAGGTAACTCCAGGGTTGTTTTGATACTTAAGAATGTTGATAAACTGCTTAGCACAGCTTTGCAATTTAGCTAGCCACATACTAATTTCTGAAAAACCTTGATTGACTTTTCTATTTCAGATAAGTGTGATCGTCATGGTTGAACTATGCTGTGCTGCCAGTGGCTTTGAATATGCCATTTTTCCAATAATTTATTTCCTTTCATTTTGAAAGCATTACATATTCACTGCACAAAAATTGCCTTTCACCATTATGCTCTGTTCTGTTTCAATTACTCTAATAGTTCATAGTTAGAAAGCAAAACTTAACACTAGAAAAACCAGGGAAGGAATCTTGAGTGAATCAGTTTGTGAAGCCATTTTCTTTTAATTTAGGTATTATTATTAATTTATCTTTGAAGTTTAATATTTCATAGATTCTGTGAAATTCACGGAACATATTCTGAGAAAGTAAAAGCGTGACTTTTGACATTGTTTACTGGCATATTCTACGTACTCAACTCTCATTCATTCACCCATCCAATATCTACTGAGCACCAACCTTGTCTGACACAATGGGTCAGCCCCCAGGCATTATGCCATGTGAACGAGCAGATACCGACTCTGCTCTCACGGGACTCAGCAGTCTAGCAGGTTAGATGGCAATTAAATAACCCCATTCGAACATTCATGGTTTCTGTCTGCAAAAGACAGAAACCACCCCTGGTTACCACAGAAGGAAGAAGCATTTTAGAATGATGCCGTGTAACCCATGATACCATGGGAAACCTGGAGAGCAATCACATTTAGAAAATGAAGCATTGCTAATGGAGGCTGGGCCCCTGAACCAGGTCAAAGCCCTGTCAGGGCTTTCCTGCTGCCCCTCCTGAATCTTGCTATGGAAATCACTGTCACATCATGAGACATTAGTGCAGACCACTGTGCTGCTACCACTGCAGCCATGGTGAGCTTTAAGGTGTCCTTGCTTCTTTACGGCACTTGTTCTCTGATTCAGCCAGGAACGGAAGCATCCAAGTGGCTGAGCCCACAGCTTTATGCTCACAGCCTTGCTGTCAGATTGAGGAGGTCAAAAGGAGGACCTTTTTGTTTTCTGTGTTGGAAGGTAGGAAATGCTGGACAACCAACCAACCAGCCAAATGGAATTAACATCCGTAGCACATGCAAAGAAAAAAATGATGATGATTTGTGCTCGATAAGTGCTTTGCAGGAGCACAGGCCACAATAGTACTCAATACTGTTGGTGCTTCATAGTCTTCCATGGGGCTTGAATACCGCTGGCACTGCCTCTTGGGGAGGCATCTTCATCCTGGGCAGCGTTTCCTACACCTCCATCGTTCCCATACCTCCTCCCCTGTGTAGCTATATCACATCTGGACTAACACTTACAACTTACTTAAATACATCTACTTTGTGTATCACAACTGTAAATGGAAAACCAGCATCATTTGCCATGAATAGAAGGTAAAAGTAAGAATAAATACAATGAAGTGAAATGAAGCTATGAAGATCTAGCTAGATATTTCACTGAAGGTTCTGGGGCTATGGCCCGCTTTTGGCAAGTGTTAGATATTGAAAACTTAATAGCACCAATCAGAGACTTGATACCTGAAATTAGAAAAATGAAAAGATTTAAAATGAACTTTTATGCCATTAGTAGTACATATTCCATTTGAGTGATACATATTAGAAAGAGTATGAGATTAAAAGTGGGCAAGATTTGAGTTTGAATTTCAGCTCCCCCACTTATTAGCTCTGGTTTTAGGCATTATAGAACTTTACCGAGTGTCAGTATCCCATCTGTAAAATGAGTGCAATAATATCAGTTTTACTAGTGTGTTAAATAGATCAGTGCTTCCCAAACTATATCGTGCATATGAATCACCTGGTGATCTTGTCGAAATATAGATTTTGAATCAGTAGGTCTGGGATGGGGCCTGAGATTCTGCATTTCTAATAAAATCCCAGGTGATGCTGATGGTGTCATTTTGTGGACCACACTTTAAAATGTAGCAAGGTTATAATTCTATGCTGTCACCAGCCACATGTGGCTACTTAGCCCTTGAAAAGTGGGTTAGTGCACCTAAGAATGGGATACTTTTATGTTAATTAATTTTTAAAAACTAATACTTGGTTCAGTTATTGGAAAACAATTTTTACTATACTTAGAACAACTTGCAAATCTATCTTTTCAGCTGTTAATTTTATGAAATCCAAGTAACCAAAAATCAACTTCCAATGAAAAGTTAATGTCTGCATTGAGATATGCTCCAAGTATAAAATAAACAGATTTTGAAGACTTAGTTTAAACAAAGAATGTGAAGTATCTTGTTAGTAAATATTCTATTGATTGCATGTTGAAATGATAATTTTTAGATATGTTGGGTTAAAATACACTATTAAAATTAATTTCATCAGTTTCTTTTCCTTTTTATATGTGGCTACTAGAAAATTTTAAACTACCTATGTGGCACATGTTATATGCCCATTGGACAGCAAAGGCACAGACCAGTGAGCAAGTGCTTCAGCTCACAGACCATTTCTTCTTCAGCTCACAGACCTATGGTGGGTTATTTCCACTACATTCCGAGGCAGGCCTTGCTTTGGGGAGAGGTGAAAAAGGAACATTTCAGCAGTCCAAAGTAAGTTGCTCAGAGCTGGCTCTTGTAAGAAGATGCTCCCTTTTCAAAAGTTAAGGGTCATGACAAAGGGTCTACTCGACCCAACATCCTCTGTGACATGAAGGGGAGTTAATTAAAACAGCGTGGGTTCCTGCAAATGTGCTGCATTATTTCCTGGTCGACTCAGCTGTTCCAAAGGAGGCGGAAGTCTAATGAAGAGCAGTAATGAAGGCATCTGAAAATTTGACAACAACCAAGAAATTAGCAAAAAGAGGTACACAGAAATGAAATTTTGTTTTCTCATTTCACGAATTACATTATGGCAACCTCACTCTCCTACTCATGTGAAAAAAATTTTTTAAACGAACTCAGGCAAATATTTACATGTAGAATCAGACCTGGCAGCAAATTCAAAGAAAACTATTAAGGCCAGCAAAGCTGCTTCCGTATCAGAGGCTTGGAGACTCCAGGTCTCAATTAACCTTTCTAAATAGGGACCGACAGCCTTGGATGGAAAATGTGGGGGGAGACTAAAATGTTTTTGAAGAATGTTTGACTACAAAGTAAACAGCCTGAATAGAAAATATTAAATCAGATGCTGCCTCCACATTCCATAGAACCGAGTAAAATGTACTATATAGTTAAAAGGCTTGGATCAAAGAAATCATGAAACTATTTTAGTTTAGTGATGATTCAGACTTCATGGATTAGTTCTGTTGGCGTAAGACAGAGAATTTATTTTTTCTAATTATGTTAGATCTTGACATGAAGTTGTACAGTTGTCAGTGAAGGTATAACTTTAAAGATATTTATCTTTAAGCCTTCTTGTTCTTTCCATCACCAAGTCAAACCATGAGGAAATATTTATCAGGTATATTTTTCACTAAAGAATAGGATGTTTTATTGATAACTCCCCCCATTTTTTTGTACAAAATAGTACAGTAAATATTATTCAGATTCAGTATTTATTTTGATTTAGATGGAAGCCAGAGGAAGGTGAGTTTAGCATAATCACAATTGTAAAGGGAAAGTTTAAATGCTAGAACAGAACATGTTGAAAGCACATACACATATTTATAAACCGATGTTTCATTGTCAGTTTTCGATAATCCAATAATTATTCTCATCTGAATGCCTTTACATATTTAAAAACAATACAATATCAAAGAATCTAGTTAATCAAGATAAGCCTTTCCCCCCAGCCTGTTCTAGAGAGATTTTTAATATGTTAAATATCTATAATTCAGTTAATCTTAAAAGAGTAGTAAACTCAGAATTATTTCTTATCTGGTGAGGTTTAGATCAGGGAGAGGACTGTCTCCCCTGCTCCTTTTCACGAGCTGTTTTCTCTGTATGAACTGTCCGCTTCTCTCTGAGAAGAGAGCCCGGTCCATCTCCCAATTTCTTGCCCCAGGGATGTCTCTGTTGAGCATTCTTGAACCCGGGATTCCCATCCTTGTTGGAATTAATCCTCTAACATACCCCGTTTGGCATTGTTATTGCATTTACCACATTATTATAATTGTTCTCATATCAGTCTCAGATCTCCCTCTCTCTGACTGATGGAGAAATAGCTTCGCTGTTTATGTCCTTCTCTCAACTTACAGGGTTCCACAGAAGAGTGGCTTGGGCCACTGGTGATATTGCTGTTTCATTCTCCAGTCCTCTCTGGGGACAGGCTTTACCACATAGTCGCTGGGGCCTTTAATCACATAACTTTATTCACTTTCACTTCTTTCCTTCTCAGGGGCAGCCTCTGTGAACCAAGACCCTCTGCTGTCCTCCCCCCAGGCTGATCTGGTCACTAAGATTGATGGACCATGCTTCCACCTTCATAAATGTGGATTTTTCTTCTCTCCTGCCCTCTGCTCCCTTGTTTCTCCTTATAATTTGGATTGCATTAGGCTATTCCTAAATCCAACAAACTTTTTTTTCTATATCTAAAATTCCAACTGTGAACAGTCTTGAAGACATGACCAGTGCTATTAACTCACAGAATAAAAGCTTCTAAATATATACACCCATATTTTAAGTCTGGGTGATGGGGTTAAGGGTAGTTTTCTTTATCACTAGATACTTTCCTTTTTTAATAATGAGCATGAATTATTCTTATGATCTGAAATAAAAACCAAAGCTATTTTGGAATGTTTCATAACAAATATAATCTCAAACCTCCCATATAAAACTGTTTCTAATCCAATGATAAAGGTTAACGTTCCAAAAGGGAAAATGTAAAAAGCCATTTTCTTCATAAAACTGCTAGCTATAATTCTTTTGTTCTATTTTCAAATTAAATCAGTCACATAATAATTCTCAAAACACCTTTATATTTTTACACGATAATGCTTCATTTATTTAGTACAGAGCCATTTATGAATTACCCACATCATCTGCTTTCTAACTTGAATTGGAAAGGGGAAGAATAAGAACACAAAAATGAAATGACTTGATTCAGTCATTTCTTATTTGTATTAAGTAATGTTTCAGAGAAGAAGCTTGGTGTTGATAGTTAAAATAAATTATATATATATATAATTTCATGCATATTCTAGTTCCACAGATAATCAAGAGCCACTGCAAAATCTTTTCCTCATATATTAAAATAAATGTACAACATAAAACTACCTCCATATGCATGCTTCAAGATTGTAGGGCTTTTCAGTGGGTAAGTTCTTTTTACTCTTGAAAAGAGGAAAATCAGTAACGCAAAATGTAATACCCTTCAAATGATCTCTTTAAATTTGCTACAAGCATTGCAGCAAAACTAAAGCTTATTAACCTAAAAAGCTTTTTGAAATGATCAGGAAATGCTAAAAACCTACATTTAGGAAGCCATAAATTACCTATGCGTTTTGTAGAGGGAAGAGGTATTGGAGGGTTTGTTTACTCTAAAGAGAATTAATTTACGCTAATTTCCGTTATTCAAAAATTATGACAAAAATAATAAAACTTTTAAAAGCCTAATAAAGAGAGACAGACATCACACCACATCTAAATTCAGCCTCAACTTTGTTTCTAACTAGAACCTTGGGCAAGCCACAGTCTTCAGGGGTCCTCACTCACTCATCTATAAAACGAAGAAAACATATGCTTATCTGATCCAAATGCTGGTTCCTTACAGCTCTGGAATTTTAGGAGAGGCTATGAGTTCCACACGAATGCCTATGGGGTTAGGCAGGTAACATACATGAGTGAAAGAGACTGGAGTAAGAATTTTTCTTGAAAGTAAATCCTTACATTATTTCACACTCGATAGCAATAAAAAATAGCTCACTTTTCTTAGCTTTACTAAAAGAGAAACAGTCGTAAATGGTCAGCAATACTGTTAAATGACAGTGGTGTGGCTCCATAGGGAGGTAAGGGACTGTGGGGAACTACAAAGGGCAGGTAAAGCACCAAGCTGTGTTCCCACATGAGAATCAGAGTCTAATGTTGCTAGATGCCAATAATTTGGGTGTTTTTAGTGAAATTTGTCAATTAAAAACACTGAAAAAAAAAAAACCCCAAACACCTTATGGGCCATTATCATTTGGCCAAACGAAACACATTGGTGGGTCAAACAGGGCTCATAAGCTACCAGTTTACAATACCTGATCTACTTAGTTTCCCTCACTGTACTGGGATTAGCGCACATTAAATAGTTTGCTAACACTACCCCTTCAGTGAAAATTCTTACTATCATAACCCACAGAGTATTTACTGAGTGCGTTTTACAGGCTGTGCTCTGTGCTAGGACTTTCTGATTTTTCATTTCATTTGATCAATACAATAACCCTGAGAGGTAGATAGATATATCATTATCCTAATTTTACCGGATGAAGGCAGGCTCATAGAGAACAAATAATATGTCCTAAGTCACACAACTAATTTTTTACAGAATTGAGTCTAAAATCTTGACATGAAAATATTTACAGTATTATGCTGAATAAAAAAAAGCAGGCTATAAAAAGTAGGTATGATTTTTAAACTGCTTTTTAAAAAACATTTTTAATGGTTGATTATTATTCTATCATGAAGACATGCTATATGTAAATAAGCCTCTATTATTAAACACTTGAGTTACTATAAAATCAAATGGGCACTCAGATCAGCTATCCAGATTTTTAATATATTTAAGCAATCACTTGTGAATCAGTGGTCAGGTCCCGAACTGCACCCTCTGTTTCTTAAGTGGAAGAAGGTAGGCTTTTCTCAGATAGCTAAGTTTGAAGAGTTGCACAAAAGATTACAGCTGTTTTCTCAGCTAGAAATTTTAGAAGACTTTGAGATTTACAAACTGAACTCTGAGAGCAACCCCTATTAGCAGGATATACTTTGGAGTCCCTTTATGATCTGTACAGATGACAAAAAGTGGATCTACATCTCACCCCAAGCCTCTCCCCTCGCTTTTTCTGTTTTTCACTTGTCAGAGCAGTGGAACCCCAAATACCACAATTTGAAAATAACAGTTGTCAGCTGCAGACACAGAGGGAATAAACATATTAGAGGAGAGGGACCAAGATGACGACGTAACTTGAAAACATATTTTTTATTCAATTTAGGACACTTTTGAGAGTGAAAGGGGGGAACTCTTAACAGTCACGTAGGGAAGGCAGGCTCCTGTACAAAGGCTATTCCTGGCAACCTGGGACATACGGTCTCCCTACTAAGAACAGTTATAGAAACTACAGATGATGAGCATGGAGAAGATGGGGATGACTCAGTTTGCGGGGTGTGGAGCTTGCAAGCTGCCTTTAGACAATGTAAAAGTCATGAATTGGGTTGTTAGACAGTAGTTCTGGATTTAAATTCCAGATGACACTAACTGGCTGTGTGGCCAGAGGCAAGTTTCTTAACTTCATTATAAAAGGGGGTAGAGTTGTAATGATTACTGTGGTAACAACATAGAAAAGCAAGCGACCCAGAAGAGGGACTCAAGAAGTGTTAGTGTGTGCTTTGTAACTATTGTGGGGAATATTCACGTATGGGGCAGACTACTGACTGGGTAGTTACAGGATCTTTTAGGAATTAACTACATGGATGGTTGAAGCCAACCTTTTTGGTTGACTAATGCAACGTAGAAATTCTTAGACGTAGAAAAAAAGATCAATTAGTAATATTTTCCAGGACAAGATAAGGTGATTTTATATAAAATCTACTTAAAAAATTATCTCTTAAATATTGTATTATAAATATTTTAATATATTTTAATGTCATCATAAAATATGACATTTTCCTGCTGATGCATGCTGTTTGTTTTCAACTATGCGAAAAGCATGATACGCTAGGGATAAATTTTGAAATGGTATATTGCTAGATTTTGAGATTATATCTGTAAATAAATATACACTAGAATTTTAAAAAGAAGTAAATTTTCGGCACCTGATATTTAAAATCCTTTCATTTTGCTTTAACAAAACCAACTAGCTTATTTTAAAACTGGTCATAATTTGTTTTTCAAATAAGGAGATACAGGTTTTAACTTATTAGTAAGCACATTTCCACAAAAATATATTTCAGATTAGTTTTCGATTACAGCAAATTAAACTAAATTTAATATAATCTTCTGTATACTTCTTCTTAATATTGATTTTTAAAGTACTAGAGACAATCTGATCTTTTAAAAGCATTTTATCCAAGTAAACAGAACTTCGGTTCTGAACATCATCTTGATGGGCAAATTTACAAAGTTATTTTCTATTCACTAATGTCTTGCGCTATAGTACTGTTGTTCTCAGTGCTTTCCTCTTTTTAATCCAGTAGTTCCCAAACTTTGGTTGCATACTAGATTCATCTAGATTGTTTTAAAAAGTTCCAATACTCAGGTCACACCCTAGACCACAATGCCTCTGGGTGGGACCCTGGAACCAGTATATTTTCTTTTGGCATACAAATCTTATTAGTTTCTGTACATTATAGTGAGTCAATATTTATATATTAGTATATTTTAAAGCTTCCCAGGTGACTCCAATGTATAGCAAAGTTTGGAAAACACCGATTTATCCCATGGTCTGTTATAAGAATACTGATATGAATAGGTACAAAAGAAGGAATTAAAACTAGGTAACAGTCCCAAACCTCCAGTGGTGGCCAGTTAAATGAAAATAGAGTAAAAAAATTGAGTGGCTGAGTCACTAGCACACTCATCCAATCTCTACCTCACAGATGTGCAAGAGGCAAGCTGCTCTTTTTTTAAAGGGAAAATGTCCATTGACTAAAAACAAAGTTTCTGTGGAGTAAAACCAGAGCAAAAAAGGAAATGAAAGCAAACTATTAATTCTAATGACGTAAATCTCCAGGGTAATCTTCATAAAGCCTTGAGTGTTTATGAGCCAGTTGGGACTTAAGGGACCTTTTCAACTCCGAAGTTTTCTGTTTAAACCACTTTATTGGGGGAGCTAAACAGCTCTTCACAGGGTTGTTTCTGTTGCTACTGAGTCAATAGTACCACCCACTGCCCTTAATAATTGTTAAAGTGCTTCAGGTTCCAAGTTCCTTGGAAGGAACCATAATACAATCCTGCCGAAAACGAGGGCTCAAGGTATTAAAAGTTGATTTAAGGCAGAGTTGGGACCAGAACTCAGGTTTGCTGACTAATAGGCAAATGCTCTTCTATCACAGTACTGCCTCTCCCCAAACCCTCAGAGATCCACTCTTTGAACCTCAGCATCCTGAGGGGTGATTTTCATCAGAAAAAAGCACTCTTGCCTACTTTTCCCTTACGTGTCTGTGCTGGGGGTGGAGGGAGGTGCATGCACTGTGAATGATAGAAAGTACAAAAGGGTCAGGAACATGGAGAGCTTCAGGGAGCAATTTATGAGAGAGGAAAGAACACAGAGAACGTGTTTGCAGCAGCAGAGAGGGGCAGGTAACAAACATGAGGCCAAAAGGTTAAGAAGCAAATGAAAAGAGCCAAAGTTGTTTTGTTTGTTTTTTTGTTTTTTAAATTTAATCTATTTGAGGTGGGTAGAGATGATGTGGGCAAAGTGGTGATTTCCGAACATTTGGGATTATGTGTTGGATAGACTGGTGATGAGAAAGACAGAAGGTAGACATGTGGAAAGAACAGTTAAGGGCCTGATGTGAAGAGGAATAGACTGTAGTAATTACAATGAAAATAAAAATGACAAAAGAGCACCTGAAACCAAGGAAGAAATATCTGTAGCAAAACTGTAAGTGTGGCTCACAGCATTTCAACAAGACATTATCTCCTTTTGTGTGTATGACAGAACATTTAATTAGGGAATTCCTAACTGGTTGAATGACTGGATTAAATGAGCATTAATATCACCTGGTGGTGATTTTGAAAAGGCAAAGGGCTGTTGGCAGATGTCTTGTTTGCCTTTCTGCTTTGTTGTGAAACAGTGGTTTCCAAAAAGAATAGAAGAAAAGTTAATTGCTGTCTTGGACAGCATTAAGCCGAGAAGGATCGAGGATAAACTAGATGATAAAATTAGGAGTCAGAGTGATGTGAGTTGACTAAAACAATAGAGTAACACCGAAAAGATGTAAAATCCTGTTCTTTGGGACCAAAAAATCAATAACAAAGCACAAAGAGAGGAAGATGTCTGTTAAAATAGTGGAAGAGCAACAGACAGTTTTGGTTGACAGGTAGGATGGAAAAGGTGTGTTCTAGAGTCAGACAAACCACACCTTGAATCCTGGCTCTGACAAAAATGTAAAGGATTTTCAAATATGAGGAATGCCCCAGAAAAGAACAAGAGACAAACTAAAGTTCAGTTTGAGCATCAGTGAGGAAAACCAGTAAAGAGTGTGAACTTTGGTCACCAGCAAGTTATACTCTGAAGCTGAGGACAGGTATAAAGTTGAAGGTGGTTTGGGTTTAGGTACCAAGACAGTGAAACGTCAAGGAGGCAAAGCCAGCTAGGTAAATGTCAGAGCAGGAGGAGGTAGCCAACTCGAGTGCCTTGATCAGGATGGAGTCAATGAAAGTTAGTAGGCTAAAAAAAGACTGGAGAGGATGAAGGAATGAAGCAGTCACATTTGGATAGAAAATAAGATGAACAGATTTAAAGGGCTTTTACAAACAAGAAAAAGATAGTTTGGAGGAGATGCCAACTATAATCGTAGAGACTGAACAGCTGAGAAAGACTGGCCATCTCTATTTGTGACCACGTTGCTGAGTAACACAGGGTAAAAATGAAGGCTATTACGGCCCATGTGGGAAACTGCATATTGGCTAAAACTCTTCTGAGTTGATGGTAAAAGTGATGCCAGCCTGTGTTATCTGGAAAAGTAAGACAAGCATAAAATTAAAAGGTAAAAGTAGTAAGGGGTCCACTAGATTCTTTATAAGGGGTTTGGGAGAGGTGTACAAAAGCAGCAGGAAAAAGCCAAGCTGGAATGGAATGAGTTGAAAAAATCAATAGCTTCCTAACTTCCATACAGCATCCAATGATCTTTATAAAGGTCCAACCACATTGCCGCTCTGCTAAAATCCTCCACTGAGTTCCAATCAAGAGCCAAAGTTCTTGCCAAGGCTTATAACTTTAAGGTTAGGCCAAGCCTCCCCAGTCTGTCACCAAGCTTATCTCCTACAATCCCTTCACTGGTTCACTCCACTCCAGCTACATGGCCTCTTTGCTGTTCCTAACTTGCCAACCACTATGTACTGAAAGGCCCTTCCAGACGACCAAGTGGCTGGCTCATTTACTTCCTTTAGGTCTCTGCTAACATCACCGTATTTGAGATGGCTTCCCTAACCACACTACGCAACATAGCATTGCCCCCTACCACCTGACATAGGCCCAATTCTCCCACCTACTAGAGCATAAACTCCTTGAGAGGAATGACATTGCTTTGTTCTCCTGAATCTAGAACAGTATGAATTCCAGTACTTGTTGAATGAATGAATGGAGAGTGGGAGATGGAAAGGATGTAAACGCAGTAGGCAATTAGATAATTTTAGGGGCAGGAAAGGTGGGCAGACACTCCAGTAGTGCTCTTAGAAGTTGAGTCCCAGACTCCAGAAACTTGGTGTGGCTTCATTGTTACAATCACCCTCTCTGCCACCACACTTCAGATCTATCCATCCTAAGTCTATAGGAGTGAGAAAATGAGATTAATGATTTTAGATGCTACAGACTTACCTTTCTCAGAGGGTTTGAAGCTAACTGAAAGAGTAGTCTATGGTTAAAAGATTTAGAATACTAAATTAAAAGCATCACAATTTGAATTTCTAACCTGATACCACAAGTCTCCCTGAGATCCTATTCTTCTCTTTTTGCATACATCCTCAAGCTATTCATTAAGGTATGCCTTAGACTAAATACTTATGATTTCAAAGGAATCCTCACAGAAAAAAAAAATTTTCAAAGTATTTTATCTTCGCTGTGTTACTGTAAAGATTATAAAAATCAGCAAGCATTTCTTTTTTATAGACTATAAGGGAGGCCAACTGACTATTCACAATCCATAAACAACATTAATATAAAATAGCATTAAAACAGTAGTGAAATAATGGCTGCAATTTTATTTTAAAAATTGTTAAAATCCAGTGTGCAATAGTTGCTCCTTAGGCTACATATGAAAGCAGTAACAATTTTCATCAAGGAAAATACTGCTGGAGGACATATTCTTCAAAATATATAAAACATCCTATTCTTTAGTTTTACAAAGTTTAAGAACAAAAAAAAAATGCAGAGTGTCTCATTAATGTGACAAGTTTATTTTCATTCCAAATTATTTAGGATATAAAGCAATGACCTATTAAATTATCTATGAAACTTAGCATAATCATATCTTTCTTAAAAGTACTGAATCCCAACATTCTCTAACCCAAGTATGGTATTAAATCACCATTTTCCTGAGTTTATCTTTGATTCTTCAGCTAGAGGAGGTCTGATTATAAGGAAAGCTTAGACTATACATCTTAATCGGTGATATTTTTTGCCTCAGTCTCTTGAGCTATCCTCCAGGAAGGTTATGAAGATTCTTAAGATCATTTCTGAAGCATTTGGTATCAGAAAAGAACAAAAGCAAAGGAGCCTTAGAAGTTGAATACAGATTTTTAGGCACTGGGCCCTCCTTAGGTCAGTAAGATGGTAATACTGCAGTAAAGACCAGTAGCCACTGGCTTGGACTCTTGATAATGTCTATCTTAAGTGTGAATCCCAGCTCACCACGTGACCTAGAGCAAATTACTTCAACTCTTTATGCCTCAGTTTCACCACATGTAAAGTGGCAACAGCTGTACACAGTGTTATTTACATAATCCATGTAAAGTGTTTGATATATAGTAGGTATTCCACAAATATTATGTTGTGACAACGTTCCTTTTAGTAGCTAAGCATCAGTACTTATATTTAATAATCTGAAAAGTAATTTGGAAATTGTATGGTATTTGTAACTCTGATTTAAATTAAGAGAATTTTAGAGACTTCTGCATTGAACCCACACCCAGACTTGTGTATTACTGATTTGGGAACTAAGTTTTCCTAGGATACAGGACTCGTTAAGGAAGTTGTGACAAAGCCCGATACTGTGTAAACACATACACATTTCTTACTTCTAATTCTCTACTTTGGAATCACTAATGTTACATTGTTCAGTAATGACACTGAATTCAGATAATACAGATTAAACATGCTTACATTTAGTATATTCACCTGTAAGCTGAAGTGTTTTTCTAACAAAGGAATGTTAAAGAAGTAGTTCTTAAGACAAAAGGCATAATAAACTCTCAATTGAGAACTTAAAGGACAAAACTATCAATCTGTAGGAACAGTAAATTACATTATAAGGATAATTTCCTTCTGATATACACTGAGAAGTACAGAATACAAGTAGAACTTCCTTACTGCGTGAAACATTATATTTTTATAATGCTTATTCTTAAAGAAAGATTACTTCCAAGGATCTTTCAAAGATTATTTTAGATGGTATAATTATGCAATAAAAGTATCTCTTTTTTTGGTCTATAAATAAGTGTAACACTGGAATTTGAAAAAATAAAGATTGGTATGTGGTTTGGGCATCAGTCTTAAGGGTGGCACAGGTTAAGTGAAAGAAGGCAGCTGCAATATGCCAGGATTTCTCTAAAAAGAGAAGAAAAAATGTCAACAAGCAAAGACTTATAGTAACTCCTCTTTCTTATTCAGTTAATTTTAACTTAATTCAAAATTCAATTGTAATATATATGTAAGACCTAATTCGATGAAATGGAAAACATCTCTCATGTCAAAATCTGGTGCTTTCATAATCATTTAAAGTTCACTATTTCAAAGTTGCTAATTTAATAACTTATAAAAACCAACTAAAGGCAATTAGATTAATTTTGTTACCATAGAGTTCAGATAATTGCTACTGACAAGTTTGCATTATTTAAGAAAAAAAATAAGCTCTTACAGTTAATGTTAAAAACTAAACGTTTCTTAAACAAAAACATTACACTCCCATGGACTGCAGAAATGATCTATTGTGCTATAAGTATTGAAGATGCAGGGTAGGAGAGTAAGGACAATATACCCACTTCCATTCTAAGATCATGCATATTAGAACACTGATTCACTGTAACACAACCATAACATTTCAAGTACATTATAGAATTGTCATCAAATTTTAAAAATTTCAAATAGAAAAAAGTAATTCTAAAATATGATGTTCCAATCAATTTAAATATTCAAAAAGTTCAGTCCCCATTCAGAAACAGATAAACAGTATATTTATTAAATGAGTTAAGACAAATAAACTTTACAAATAGACAAATAATAAAAGGCTCAGTGGCTAAAATAGATGGTAAGCATCATTGAAAGAAATCAACACCATCACGGTATCTCAGTTGGCTTACATGTGTAAAAAGAAATTTTCAAAGAGCAATTTCACAGAAATGAAGCCAGTTTTTTTTTTTCTTATAAACAAATCACCATTTCTTGGTTCAAAACTGACATCTGTTATGAAAATTACCATATCACATATTTGTAAGATGACAAGGAGTAACTCATCTTCAAAGTGCAAGTAAGTCTATTTACAACCACAAAAAAGGCAATGATGAGGAGAAAGGATTTTTAAAAAATATACAAAGATTAAAAACATTTGGGATGCAAAATTAAACAATTTTTTGGTTAGAGGATAAAAGAGAAAAAGTGATTGAATTATAGATGCTGATTTCAGCTATACATACTATATAATGGGATCCAAGATCTTTAACAGCTTGCTTGCATTTTTTTCTACTTACATAATGCTCTGGAAATTTCTGGTAGAAATTACAGTGTCTCAAAGAGAGAAATACACACTAAGCATGTCTTGCTACTACTTCATGGATGTCAGAAGACCCGTTTATGGATTAGAGTTGGTGTAAAAAGCCATTGCCTTGAGTTGAAAAATGAATACTGTAAAAGCTCAATACAAATCCTCCAAAGCACATGCACTTCTAAATCTTTTGGTAATTACATTCATATTTAAGCATAACCAAAATAAAAAAGAAAACTGAAAACATTCCCTTTTCTCTAGTCCCTATGCCTTGTAGGCTTCTCCAGTTGATAGGGTCAATTTTTAGAGTTGAAAGGGTTCTTCAAGATAGATTAGACCACCACCCTCAGTTAGGGTAAATGATTTTCCCAAGGTCATGCAGCACGTAATGGCAAAACCAAGACTAGAAACCAGGTCTTGACTCCTAGCCTAGTATGCTTTCCAACATATCATGCTACCTCTTTTTACAGTATGGTTTGCTATAAATACCTGATGAATAAATGTACAATTATAAATGCTGACAGAGCCGATGTGTTTCTAAGACTTGCAGAGGATTACTGCAAAGGACTGATGGAGAAAAACAGATTTTCCCCTACCCACCCAAAATATCAAGCACCATCAACTAATTGTTTCTTTGCTGGGTCAGCACTCTCAGATGTTGTAGAGGTCCTCGTAAACTTTATGTCAGCCTGAGGATTTTATATCTGGTGAAATCTGGGCCCTAACACAATGCCAGTTCCTAAAAGGTAAAGACAGAGGCAATAAAGAGGAAGGTAGACAAAAGAAAGAAACAAAGATTTAAAGAATCCAGCTGACTTAGAAATAGGCATTCTAGCATATTATTAATTATCATATCTAAATATATATTTTTAGGACCTTTTCACCTTTTCATAGAATCTCATTTTAACTAATCTGTTTTTTGGCCACTTAAGACTTAAAATAAATGTATCAAAGACAATGGTGGTCATTATTTTTTTTGAAACTTTGAGACTATTTTAGACAAACTAAATTCTATAAAGAATATGTCAAATGGTGAAATTGCAATAGTTTTCTTAATCTGGTTCTATTAGATTATCACCAAGGAATTAAAGTGGTAATTCATGGGGCTGTTACCATTTTGAAATTTATTCCAATTGTGGTTAAAGAGAACAGACTGATGCACCATATATGCAAAATTGAGTAAAGAAACGGAAATTTCTTTAAAAAAACGTTGCCGTGAATTTATTTAATAAAAGGGCAGATTTATTTATGTTTACAAACAAGTTTCAAAAACAAAAGAAAAACATGTATGCTTCTACTTATTAACCTTTTCAAAATGCCAACAGCCCTCATGCTGTATGAAGGTTTCTAAGGATTAGAAATAGCGGTACAGTTCACTCACAGTTCACCAAGACATCACTGAACTAACAGGTTTAGACAAAAACAAAAAGGACTAAGGTTCTCTTGTAGTTTGATAGTTTGATTTAATTTGATTTGCCTGAAATAACAAAAGCATTTCAAGCATCTTTCATTATGCAGTTGATGTCCCGCAATAAACAATCTACTAAATTCTGAACAAAAGGTTATTAGCAAGTTTTCAAAAATTTTAAAAATTAAACAGTTGTTTCAAAACCATTAAGTAGTAAATGTATTTAAGAAACTAATTAGGACAGATGCCATAACTTCATTAGAATACCACTGCTCATGTTTTTTTGTTTTGTTTTGTTTTTGTTTGTTTTTTTTTAAAACAAAGCATTAGTGTTATCTATTTGGCTATTAGTATTAGCAATTTATCTACAATATTTAACAAGTTAAATTGTAGGCAAAAATTTAGTACAGTTTCAATAGAAACACCCCCTTTTTTTTTCCTGAAAATACAGCAGTATTTGAAGGACTAATTTTTCTCTGCATCAGTTATAAGGAAGCTTCCCATCTATGAACAGGAACAAAAAAAGTATCTACAAACCTTGTAAACAGATCTGTATCATTTATAAACATAAATAATCCAAATTATTAACAGCCAACAGCAGAAATTAAAGTATCAATTCAATGATCCAGGGCTCTTTGCTTGCCCAGCTTTACTCCTCCCTCTCTCCCATCAAGGACTGAGATAAACTAAAGCTCTGCTAATATACTGTTCGGGACCACTCTCAGGTACTACAGATGATCCACAGGTCAACTTATGCTGAGTTACTGTTTATCTGTCAGTTCATTTCTCCCACCCCCCAAAAAGCACCCTCAGTCTGGCAGAAAGCTTTGCATTTTTTTTTTAAAAAAATAAATCTACATTCGTACAAGTGTGTCTTCTGTTGAAGTCCAAAGACAAGAATACTATCTTGTCTGTCACAATATGTGAAGAGACCCAGTTTCAATTTGTTTCTTTACAATGCAGCTAGTGTGTTAACATTCAGCTTACAATCAGAGTGATGTTTCCAAACTGTGTAGTGGGCTTCCTGGGGATGAAGAGGTAGCAGACTTGTTCATTTCTATTGTAAGGTAAATCCCGCTGTCAACAGCATTGTTATTTTTGTTGGGAGAGGGTGGAGGACTGGAGTTACGTTTTGTAGGAGCATCATCTTCAGCATCAGTGTCATCAATAAGGGGGATGTGAGGCTCTGAATCTTCTATCCTAAACTCAGGATGTGTCATAAAGTTGTGAATCGAACTTCTTGATTCCGGTTTTTCTAACCCTTCATATAAAGAACTACGAAATGCATTCACCACTCGAATCTGTAAATATCAGAAAACAGAAAAATGTCAGTATGCTAGTAGCTTAACTTAAAGATGGTTATTTATGAGTTTGAATCCACAAACAGCTAGGTATGAGTGAATCATATTTGCATGTAATGCAGTGGAACTTGCAATACACTGTAAAAAAATGAATATTTTAGTAAGACACTACAGAACAACAAAACCACATACTCTAAGAATTAAGAGATACAGAATTCAAAGTAAAACTAAGAAAATCTCATTGTCACTGGCTAAAAATTTAATAGCCATTTTATAGGATTTTTTTTCCCTAAGAAAACAAAGTCAAACAACAAACAAAAACTTAACCATACACAAGCTTTAGCTGATTTTTTAAAATAAAAAAAAATGTAATTTTGAAAACAATTCAAATAAGTTAAACAAGCACAGAGGGTTATTATTTATCATGCTAGGAGTCAGGGTGTCACCGACTATGAAAAAGCCAAGCAAATATAAGCTGAATGCCACAATGAAGTCACATCTATCTCACTACTTCCTTAATTAAAAAATAAAAATAAAGACAAAGTCCAAATAAATATCTATAAAATGCCATTAAACAGCTATAAATATTTGAGTATATGCCATTTGTCTATAAAGTGTTAATAGTGTTTTTCTCTAAAATAGATTAAAACTTAAATTACATACTAGATTTCACTGAAAAAAAAAAAGATTTAAAACAAAAAACAGAAAGAAATTCCTGTAGGTCCCCCCTAAAAAAAACACAAAACTTTTCTAGTATTTTTGTCTCAAAACATATAGCTCAACAATTCACCCTCCTCAGAAGTCTGCTGTATGGATGAAAAGAGGTTAATGAGCAACTGATTCAAAAACTTCGCTACACACACTGACATTAGGTCTCATTAACCCAGTGTCATACAGACTTTCAGAAAAGAAAAGACAAAATACAAATAGTTGAACATCTACTACATATCAATTTAAATACAGCATTTGCTTTTGCTTTGATTCTAATGAATCCGTTTAGTAATGAGGACATCATTTACTCGTTATGAGAAGTAACTGACATTGACATTCCAAAATGCGGTCACCAAAATCATCTCGTAAAACAATAATAAACTAATACATTTCTTCAGACATCTGAATGTATTTTTCCATTTAAATGTATTTTTAAAAAATGTAAGTTTATGTCTACTTTTAAAAAATTGTATATAAGGTGTACAAATTGATGATTTGATATGTGTATGCATTGTGAAATAATTGCTATAATCAAGTTAATTAACATATCATTACCTCACAGTTACTGTGTATGTGTGGTGAGAGGTTAGTATTCTACCCTCTTAGCAAATTTCAATTATACAGTACAGTCACCATGTTATACATTAGATCTCCAGAATTTACTCATCTTGCATAACTGAAACTTTGTACCCCTTGACCAAGACCTCCCGATTTCCTCCTACCGATAATCCAGTATTCTACTCTCTGCTTCTATGATTTGACTATTTTAGATTCCTACTTCTGAGAATTTATCTACAGACACACAATCAGGATCCTGAAGACATACTTGCACTCCTATATTCCTTGCAGCATTACTCACAATAACCAAGATAGGAAACAAATTAAATGTCCATTGGCAGATGAATGGACAAAGAAAACATGGTATATTCACACAGTGGAAGATTATCCAACCTTAAAAAGAATGGAAAACTGCTATTTACAATAACATTTGCCCAGTTCTGATTAGAACCTAATCTCTCTTCAAAGTTGTCTTCCCTGACTTACTAAGCCCTGCCTGCAGGCTGCTTTACCCCTTGTTCACTTAGGCTTTCATACAGAGGAAGAGTACAGCACAGCTGACTGAGGAAGACATGGAAAAAAAGGTCTGGGTGTGAATTCCAGCTCTGCCATTTACTAGCTGAGGAACCTTAGGCAAACAGATTTCCTCAACTATAAGATAAGTAGTAACAACGGTGCCTACCTTACAGGGTTTTAGGGGAGATTCAATTAGTACCTGTACAGACTCAGAACCGTGTCAGCTCTCAAGTATCAAAGTCAGGGCTTCTCAAACTTTAATGTGCAAAGGAAGCACCTGGGGATCTTGTTAAAATGCAGATTCCGATTTGTGCATTTCTAACAAGCTCCCCCAGGTGACCCTGAAGCTGCTGGTCCATAATCCACACTTGGAGCTGCAAGCATGTACTCTGTGTTGTTGTGTTACTTGATCATATGCCAGTTTATAATTCTATTAATGTGTTTATACTTCAGTTCCTTCGTTTGACAGACTATTAGCAGCAAATACATTTCCAATTTCCTGTACTGCTCTTGTTCCTGTTTACTAAGATGTAAAGTGTTTTACATATAGTGTGTAAACTAGGCTTGCTAAATAAATCACTACAATTATTGATGTAGTTGTTTTTTACTGTGAAATCTTACAATTCACATTTTATATATGTGGAAACTTGACAAGTATCCTGACTATCCTAATAAGAGACTGTACAGTTAAAAAAGCAAAAAGATACCCTCCTCCCCGACCCCAAAAGAAAAATATCTGTTGGTGTCAGAGGTGAGTAGGCATAGAGAACGCAAACTGGAGGCTCAGCCAGCAAACCTGATGGGTGATGAGGGCTGCTCAAGATGCCCTGAAACTGTTGCCTGTTTGACTTGGTTGCAGACAACACTCTAACAGAGCTAGAGATGGTAAGTTTCCTGTTTTATTTTGACCAGGGGATACAGGAGTAGTGAAAAATCAAAGGAAAACTAAATTTTTGGAACATGTTAAATCTGGGGAGCTGCCTAACATCCAGGTGAAACTATCTAGAGCTCAGGGGGTTAGAGATCTGGGAGTTGGGGAAGCTCTAAGGGTAGTGTAAAGAGTAAGCAGGTGAGTGCAGTCAGTGTTTGTGTACACACAATTACACACACACACATGCACTTGTGACAGGTAAAATTAGATGAGATTCCTTTTTATCGAAACTTTTAAATTTTGGTTAAAATGTTTTCTTTCTGAAAAAAATTTACTCTGATGAGAACATCAGAGCTTGAAAGGTTATTCAACCTACTTTATTCTCACCACTTTACAAATGATGAAACTGAGCAACTGGGAGGACGGGTGGCTGACTGCTCATGTCACTCCTCATCAGTGCCAAAGTGTCTGAGAACAAAGTTTTCTGGATTCCCAATTCCAAGTTCTTTGACAATCAATAAAAAGAACATGTGGATGTTAGCTTTAGCTAACGTCACTGGAATAAAATACTTCCTAAGATTAAGGTTAATGCTGTCTTCCTCTGACACTACTACTTAGCCACATGATGACTGGACAGGAAAAGGACAGCTCGGAAATGCTCCAAAGCAATACAATCTCAAAGAACAGTTCTCATAGAAGATATATGCAATAAAATCTGGAATAACCAGGGGTCGTTGAACCAGATTTGTTTTACTTTCTATTTATAAAGAACACATTAACAAAGCACTTGATCTGAAGCATGACATTGAGCTAACTTCCACTTGCTCTGATCTCTATTACCTTCTATAAGTAAAATTCTCACAGCACAGTAGTAATTCTGAATAACTAAAAGCACAACTGTGTGTGCAATACTTTATGTATGTAAGAAACTATTTTAATGCCACAAATCATTCTGTTTAAGCAGGAAAATAAATAACCTTAACTACCTTTTTTTTTTGACAATCCAAACCTGTTTGTCTTTTAACAATTTTGTTAATATTTATTGAAAACTATTATGTACAATGTAATTATAACTCCTAAAAATTAAGAAAAATCCAATAATTCCTATGTCAAGAAACATTTTTAAAGGTAAATTCAGAGGAAAACGTTGCAAGAATCATATATGGTAAACAAAAAAAAAGTCAAAGTGATTATCGTGCAGCAATTTTAAGAAACGTAACATGATTATCAAGGTAAACAATATATTAGATTTAAGTAACAAATCAAAAACAAAATCATTTACCCTGCTAACCCATCCATTTTCCTCAATATAATCTTAACTTTTGAGTATCATTGCCCAAAACATGGTATACAAAGCAGCTTTAAAATATGGGACGATTTTAGTCATTACCTTCTATTACCTTCTATATCTTACCTTCTACTGCAGATTGCCCATTTCTGAAATTTGTATTCATTGTTACTTTTACTATGTGGACTAATTTAAAGAAATGCAGCGGTAAAACAAAAGATACTATGCACCAAAAAAGAAAATCCTAGGTTGTTTTCTAAAGTTGGGTATTTGCACATTGAATTTTCTCAAAGTAAGACCCACTTGTGTAATGAGTAGTGGAAATTGGCAAACATTTTTTGTAAAGAACCAGAGAGTAAATACAGGCTTTGGATTCCACATGGTCTGTGATGCAACTACTCAACTTTCCAAGTGTAGTGCAAAAGATACCATGGATGATCTTAAATAAATGTGACTCTGTTCCAATAAAAACTTATTTTCAAAAACAGGCATCAGGCCAGATTTGACCCATAGGCTACAGTTTGCTGACCCTTCACCTAGAAGACCAAATTTTCTCTCAATTTCTCCTTTCCAACAAGGGTGAACTACTGATTTAGCTAAAGAATTTATTAATGGTGAAGACTGATAATAGAATAATAGACTTTATAAATAAATAAAACTATAGAATGTTTTCTCTAGAGATCCTTAGGAATAAAGATTTGACTAATAAAAATGAGGGGAAAAAGATAATTTCTCCAGAGATGTTTCAAGCCTAGCATATGACGAAGTCAAAGGGATTATTATTTCTTCCATTTAGCAAAGGAAATACTCTAAAAACAGTTGAAGAAGTTTTGACATCCATAGACTATTCTAAATTAGGGCAGGAACACAGTGAGGAAATCAAACCTTTCATCATTACACATATTAACATGACTAATTAATTCTATACATTGCCTGGAGGTTCTGTACTTAGCACCTAAGGCAAAGCTTCACTAGCAAGACTGATAGAAATTTACAGTAACAGCAACATAATTACTGCAACTGTTAATGTATAATGATAACCTCATGAACAAGATATGCATCAGCCCACCATACCTCCCTTATGGTCCAAGTATATAGAATACAAAATAAAGAAATAAACATCTCAAACCTTAAAGAATCAACAACTGGGAACTTGCCCTTGACATTCTGAAGTATACCTCTATCACCCTTGAAAAATGGGACCAGCAACTTAAGTATCAGGTATAGCTGTCCATCAGAAAAGAACCTGGGCAGGTATGGATAGTTATGTCTTAAAACAGAGTTGATGACTGACCTAATATTTAATATAAAGCTCAGAACACAATTATACCGGTAAAGTATATATAGTATACCTCAGGTTATGTGACACCCCTCCAAACAAAAACAGTAAATTATTTAAAAGTTTGTTGAAATAAAAATAGATAGAATATACATCACCTAGGAGATAAACTTGTCAGAAAAGTTTAACATGAAGCTAATTATGAGAAAACAATTTTTAAAAAAATCCAGAATGCAAGACACTTTAAGACAATTGGCCTTGATTCTTCAAAAAAATCAATGTTCTGAAAAAGTTAGAGAAAAATAGATCCAGGTTAACAGAGACTAAAAGGTCTTAACTGTCGATGATCCTTTCTTGGATCCTGGATCAAAAAAGCTTTTGATAACATTTTGAGGACAACGGCAGAAATCTGTACATAAGTTAAAATGGCATCCATGTAATTTCTTGGACGTGATAATATAGTACGATTCTACAGGAGACTTCTTATTCTTAAGAGGTAGGTACAGGCTAAAGTATTACGAAATGTCATGGTATCTGTCACTTTCAAATGGCTCAAAAAAGTACACATTAATATATGCACAAATAAAGCAAATGTCATAAAATATTAAGAAGCGGTAAATCCAGGCAAAGGGCATTATTCGTGTATAAATCTTTCAACTTGTCTGTAGGTATGAAAATTTTCAAATTTAAAATTTTGAGTGCAAGAGGAGTCTTTCAGTATAAATTCTCATTTTGGATTGTTGTTATAGGATATAAACAGATCCTTATCTTCGTTCCAGCCTTGTAACTCTTTATATTTTAATTACTGTTTTAGTACCAGACTATGTCACTGAAACTCTCTTTTCTCAACAGGCAAATTTTATCAAGAATTGGCTTGGGAGTCATTTCCTTCAACTTTTCAGGGCACATTAAGGACCCTGTTATCATAGTCTGTGTTTCATTACCACGTTGAAATTCCTGGCTACTTGTTTGTTTCACTAGACTGTAAGGTCTTGAGGTTCTAGCACAGCCTTGGCACATGGCAGGCTTTCCAGAGTGTTTATGGAATACAACTAAATAAACACTAATAGTAGGAGATGAAGGAATGAGTGGTAATAAGCCCCTTAAAGCCAGGGAATAACATGAAATCTATAGATAAAAGGAGGGAGGGGTGCAACTGACATTAGCTGTACCAGGCATAAGGCTAGGCAATTTACATATACAATATCATCTAGGTTAGGTAGTACCAGGGCGATTTTTAAAAAGAAGATTCCTTTCTGTCCAAGTATGTAAATTTAACACCCTGTCTAACATTACAGGGTCAGTCTGTCCTTAGAGTACCTGTCTGCTCTTTGCTCTATGTCATGCTGCCTCTGCTTATTAGCCACGGACAAGTCATTTAACCTCCAAGTCAGTTCTCACGCCTGTAAAATGGGGGATAGTTTCTGTTCTGCCTGTTTTACAATGCTGTCAAAAATAACAAATGAAAACCACTTAAGCAAACAGAATAAAAAGGCACTGAATGAACAGTCCTCCTTAAAATGGCACTGTTTTCTCCCTCAATTATCTTCTCTCTAGCTTCCCAAGGTTCCTCCAGTCCTTAATGACTGAAGACCAAATGGCAAATACAAGATTAGCCTTAGGTATCTCAGTTGATTTGGGGGGTGAGTATGAGGCGTGGGTAGGCTTTTATCTTTAGTGCCTCCAGTACACTGATAATCCACCATGAAATCAAGACCCTAATTCACAGTAAGGATGATATAGGTTGTAAGGCTTTGGGGGAGTTTGCCATTTACTAAAAATCTGAAAGAAAATTTTTTATTCTAGTCAATTAATGGACAGCAGGGCATGAAATGATTCAATAATTAACAGTACACTTTTCCTACTTCTTTGGAAAATGTAAAATAACACACCATTTCTTATCTAGGCTGTGATTTTAAATTAAGTTGATAATACAAATGAAAAAAGAAACCCATCAATACCATAGAACTCTGGAGCTTATAAGGAGACAACGCCCCCCTCAAAAAAATAAATAAATATAAAAGAAAAAGAAAAACCCCTCAAAAGACCACAAAGTCTAAGCTAAGAAGGCAAACAACTGACTATATATTGGGAATTTTTCTTAAGGGTACTATCTTACTTTCCAACCTCAACAACATAAAAGTCAAAATGCTAAATTCATATTTAGCTTTAAACACAATTTCTTGGTTCTGTTATATCAGTTTCAAATCACATGCTTCTGGGCACCATGCAGTATGAACACGTTTAAAGGCATATACTCAAAAATTTATAGTAGTTTCACAAATTCTAAACTACAATTTTATTCCCCGTCTTAAATGTCAGAGTTAGCACAGAGACAAGCTCACAGATTTCGTATCTAATCTTTGGTTGCAATTGTTCCACCTGTTATCTAGCCCTCTAAGAAATAAAACAACAACAATGACAACACTTTGAGGTCTCAATCCACTTTACGAAAAGAAAGCTTTATGAAAAGCCTGAACAAATGAATTTAAACATTAAGGAGAAAATGAGAAACGTTAGGTGTGTGAAGTAGGAAATGTTAATTTCATGCACTTAGGAACACACACTCACACCCCACAGTAGTAGAAGCAGTAGAAGAGGAAAACACTACATGTGTAGGGGTAGAAATATTTGTTACATCATGATGCTGGCTGGCGATGGAGGGTTGCCGCCTTAGAGCCCCCTGAATGGAACTTCCACTCTGGAAAGCATTCACTACATCCATCTGCAAGGAATCAGAGATTGTGACAGCTTGCTCAGCAAGAGAGAGAGAGAACAAGAGAAAGGACCATTCCATCTATCAACATATAAAAAGTAAAGAAAAAAGGCACTTTTTACAGAGCAGATAAATAGGCAAGAGTAGCATTTTGTGATGAAGGGTGGGGGGAAGCTAGGAAAAGAGGAGCTTAGGGGCATATAGACAATTCTCTCACGATCAGTTAAAACTTTCACTCATTCCAGGCACCGGTATTATTTTTCAAAGAATAAGTTTTGTGGGTTGGGATGGCTAGAAAGGAAGTTAAAGAGGGTGTTCAAATCTCCTCCCCAGGTCCAAAAGCCCTGGGCTGGCTCCCACTCCCATCATCTCGCCTACCTCTGTCCAGGTCCATACCTGTGTTTGGATTCTGTTCAGACCTCTAAACCACAGGATCTGTCCACGTCGTAACTCCCTTTCAGCATGATCAATCTCCTCCACGTCTTCTGCTAGCTCTTCCTCAGGTATTTCTTCCTTTTGTGTTCCATGACCAGCTTCTTTTAGGAATTTTAAACGGCTAGTTGGAATTGTTGAAATTAGCTACAACACAGGGAAAAGAATTTAGAAATAAATCATATCAAGTATGATTAAATCAATCAACTTTAATACAAAGGGTATGAAAAGGTATGAGCATAACCAACCATCTTTACCAAGAAACCAATGCGATCCTGTCTGTCAGAGGCTTTCTTCCTCAGAATAAAAAATATTCTGCTTTTAGCTACACAAAAGATTTATGTTTGAAGGGTAAAAAATTTTCCTGAATGAAAGTAGCCAGATTACATTTTTTGTATTCTATTTAGGACATTCAAGAGGGTAAGTTATAAAACCATGCTCTGATATATATATTTACTTAATTATTAATTATATTTATTATATATAAAATTTATTATATATAAAATTATAAATATATTTATTTCAAATAAAATGAAAATGGCAGGTGGTCATATTGGAGGTAAAACCAGTTCATATTTCTTTAGTGCTCTAAAGAGTCTAATGAGAAACAACATACCAAAATTCCAAAAATCTTTAAAGTTAAACTGAAAATAGTGCTGTTTATTAAATGTATTTATTTTTGTAAAATGCAACTATTTAAAACTGGATGAACATTGATTGATAATGACATCAAACAAGAACAGATACCCCAGAAAACATAAAAGATAGAAAAAACGCCAATAAATATGTACTAACTTATAAATGTTAACAGCCATTCCTTAAGGAAGTCAGGCTTATCAGGGAAAAACAAGCACACAGTCTGAATGAGAACTGCTTGGAGAACTTCCAGTCCAACTATCTCATTTCAAGAGGTGAAACAGGCTCAGAGACACACTAGTTCATGGAGTGACTAAGACCTTAGATCTCCCGACCACCAAAATCAGTGTTCTTTCTACAATGGTGCACTTAGATTCAATAGACGATGTCAACCAAAGATGGTAACTGATGCCTGCTGGATATGTATGCTGTACTGAATTTCCTCTTCCTGAGATTAGCCAGATTTGGGGGGATTGTGGGGTTCTGTTCTACCCATGAGAGAATATTATGAAGTAATCAGAATGGTAATAATAAAAAAAAAAGGTGGACCAAGCATGAATCCTACTTAAAAGAAGATCTCTATTAACGAGGTATTCAAAATGAGTACGAGAGAAACCTCAGACCTGGAAACACAATTTTATAAAAAGGTGAGATAAAAGGCACATAAAGATGTTTAAGAAAAACCTGCATGTTCGGTTTGACTGACTTGTAGAATGATAATAAATTAGTTCACACAAATTATACACTATATGTTAACCTTCCTTTATGAAAATGTTAATATAGATTCTCTATCAGTTAGTTTTAAAGAAATGGTAATGGACTTAAAATGAACAATGCATATACCATTACCACATATTTTTTAAAAATAACATGCATTTGCAAGTCAGCTGCCTATAATAAATACGAGGTATATCTCATTTTTTCCGGAATTGTATTTTATATATACACTGTTAAAGCATTTAATCCAAATAATCTAAAATGTCACTTTGTGGCCCATTTTTCCAGATACCATTATTTTTTTTGGACATATTTTCTACATGAACTGAAACTCAAGATTTTTCCTGTGCTGCATTTTGGATTAAATTATGTAACAAAATGATAGAAAATCTAAAGTAGATAGTATTTTATATTTTTGTAAAGATATTCTAAAAATGCAAAGAGCCAAAGATATAGACATTAGCATCCTAGTTATGAATACAGTATCTTAATACTGTTGTAAAAATTGTTCTAAAAAGCAAGTTAAAAAACTATGTAAGAAACTGAAAGTGTTTTTTTAAAATATAGGCATAATCATAATAAACAGCAGGTTAGGTATTAGAATATTACATTAAAAAAAATCTATATCCCTACATGCCCTTTGACCTAGAATAGTTAACAACTTAGAATCAAGTAACATAACTGCTCAGAGAAAATACACACTAGAAAGTAAAAAAAAAAAAAAATCACTTAAGGTTTTGAACAAAAAGTAATATTTTTACCTGGCCCCAGAGTAACGTTCCCATCCCCAGGAATATTGACCACAGCCACTGTTCTATTGATAGTTCTGAACAACTGAAAGGTTTTCCACCAAACTGCACAATTATTATCTGGAGGAATAATCAAGAGTAAATTCATTTACATCTTTTAAATTTTACAATTCACATACTTCAAAAATTACCCAAATTTGTGTCCTCCTAAAGTCAAGGTGTGCAACCATTATTCTGATGCTGGCATATATAAATATTCACAGCTAAAAATAAGACAAGTGAAATAAAGTAAAATCTCTCCATTCAAAATTTTAAATGCAGGTATAGTTCATGTTTAAATTATGCATACTAAAAATGAAAAAAAAAACAATTCTCATGATCAATAAGGTAACTTTATACTGTTTCCAATATAATCTCAAGTAACCACATTCTCCTGTTTAAGTTTTTGAATAATTTACGCCTTTCCACAAAAGAGAGTACTTGTGTGGAAAAGACCATATGTTGTAGAAAAGTGGACACAATATTTAATCTTCTTTTCTTCTATACAGTATTCATTCCAAATTAATAATTAAATGTTAAGACAAATATAAATGGACTGTAAAAGAACAGCAACTTGCAACGCTCTATGAAATGTGTGCTAACTCAGGTGGTATACTCTCATAAATTTGTTCTCCTTTATAGAGATGTCCAATGATCTACATAAGTAAAATTCATAATACAGTGCCAATGCTTCCCTGTTGAAAGAAACTAAAAACAGGATAAATGAGAATATTGAGTTAAATAACAATATTCACCTTGTTATGAGTTTGATAGGCTTCTTTTTGATATGGCAGTTAATAGCTGCCAAATATTGAAATTAAAAGAAATCGTTTTGATGTTAACATTTTAAAACTTTGCTTTTAAATTCCATTCTTTGTAGCTATCTTTTATTCCAAATTCAAGTGATAGGTCTCTGTCAATTCTACTGTCCTTCGAAGTCAAGATAATTTGTACACTTGTACAGATGGACTCCCACATTTTTTTTTTAGTAGTCCAACCTATTGATTATAACCGATTTGGCAATCTTGCTTGGATTTTAGTAGATATATCAAACTGGAATAATTTTCTTTTTAAACCAAAAGAAAAGAAAAGCATGGAAAAAGTTCAACATTTCTGTTTTTAATTTTTTTTTTTAAATTTAAAATTTACCTTTATCTTTTAGTACAATGAAGGATATGAAAAAGATATTAAGATGCTGTGGAGGCAAACAATAACTAATATTATTGGTGATTTAGTTTCACAAGAAATAATCTTTCATTTTAGAATAGGAAGAAATAAAACTAGTTGTGGAATTTATTTCTAAAAATAAGAAACTAAGTTTCCATATTCTTTAATATACTGCTTAGATCAACATGATACTATAGAATTGTGTATTTAAGTATGCCACAGCATTTCCTTAATGTGTGTAAGGCAACCTAGAATTAGCTGTTGTCTTCTAAATTTTGAAGGGGATTAACAAAGTACAACAGGTTTCTTAACTGAAAGATCTCCCAAAGACTGAATTGTTAATTTAGAAAAAGAAAAGAAAAAGCAGCTGACATTTGAGTGTTTCCTTCCAGGCACTAAGTCCAGAACTTCACAGGCACTCTCTTTCTGCTTCCGTAATTTTTTGATGTGACCTAATATTTTCATCCCCATTTCACAGATAAAGAAATTGGAGCTTGTCCAGATCATACAACTACTGAGGCAGCACCTTGATTTGACCCCGAGACTGATGTGACTCCTAAATTCATACTCGTAAGTACTATGTTACATGGTTTGAAGAATCTCCAAGCAGTGGGTAGAATAGACAATTTCCTAAACTTATTGAGGATGTAAGAGCAACTCAAAAGAGTAGGGTTTTATGGAACACATTTTGAAAACACTAATTCTGTGTTAATTGCTACAAAGTAAAAAACTAAAAATATTTACAAAGAGTTAAGGATAATTATGTACTTCATGATGTCAAAAAAAAAAAAGGTAAAATAAGAATCAGCTAGTTAAGTAAAAGAGACAGAAGTTAAGTTTAATATAATTTATAAGAAAAAGCCTTTCAGGTACCTCAGGTCTATAATCAAGACTTTGGCTAGACTGTTTTTAGAAATTAACAAAATGAGATATGCGTAAATCAAAGGGTCATATATTCCTACCCGGCTGACTCTCTGTAAGTGCTATTCAAAGTGCTAATCCATGACAAGAGGAGATAAAGAACGTGTACTGGAATGCAAACCAATGCCCTGTTTGCACAGCACTGCTGCTGCTACGACTACTAAAAACAAAAACACACAAAAACCCAGCAACGAAAAACCCTAATCTGAAACATACAGCGTGATTAGTGAAGTTGCTGATTTACAGTCTGGCACATGCTCCTTGTCTCACAGTTCACTTGTAACAAAGTGACTATGGACTAGTGGCTGGTCCACAGACCATGCTTTGAGTTGCACTGGCTTATTTATAAGGCATTGAAGAATGTTAGGTGTATCAAGCTTTGTTGGGAACTAAGTTATCAGATTTGCTTGATACAGAGACAGTTAGCTAAACTTTTGCAATCCCCATATACTAAAAAAAAGCTCATTTTGTACAAAGTAAAAGCTAACATTTAGCACGTCATCGATTTTTATAAAATCTGAAAAAAATACTTTCAGAAACTATATAGCAAGTAAGTAACATTTCTCCTGAAATTTATAGAAATTGAAAGCTAAAACAGAAATCGTTTTTACAGAAATAATTAAGTCTATGGTTTTGAGTTTTGGTATCCACAGTGTACCAGGTATAGACTGATTAAATGTTTAAAATTCTTAGATTTGCATTTTGAAACAAGCACCACCACTGATTCACTATTGAAAAAGCTCACTTTTTACTTTAAAATCTTATTTTGTTTACTGACTTCCTGGTGTGATTATGTAGCATTCATTTATCTGTTCTGATTCCAGATTCTACTATAGAATTACTTGCACAGAAAAGGATCACATAATCCAAAATAATATAAAAACATAAGTATAAGACATAGTTAAATAAAATCACCACATGCAAAATGATCCTTAGTTTTGTTCTTAGAATGACCTCTATAAAAATGGGAAGATTTTCAGTCCTTCTTACTCATTCTCAAATGCACCCCTCACACTCCATTCTCCACTCCCTTTTCTGCCTTGTTTTATTAAAAAATATTATAATATTACAAAACAGACATGTACCAAACTCAGAATGCAGCCATTCAGCATCACATGGAATTTAAATGTACATTTCCAAACCTTCTATTATTTAATAAACTCAACTGTAGAAATACAACTGCTATTAATTGGAAGAAGAAATTAAGAGATCATTCGAGCTACCCTATAAAGTGGTAAACTGTAAGATTTACCTTAAATATCAAAATGATAACAGTTTTAATAACAATAAGGTAGAATGAAACCACCAGAATCAGAGCAAGTGTGAAGTATCATAACTATAGAAACTGCAATTCAAGTAGTGTTAGCTTAACATATTCTCACATGCATTTCAGAATAGGGCAAATTTTCACTTGAGTTATGATATTTAAAACTTTTAAAAATGTCAGCAAGGCAATAAATACGTGGAAGCCTCACACATTGCAGTCAAGTAATCTCTGGAACAAGCCACCTGTTTACCGAATATCTCCCACATAATAATCAAATTTGAAACTATCTTTTCCAATTACCCACCTGTACCACAAAAGTGCCTAAAACAATTGTGCAGAAGATGGCATTATTAAAGATTCCTTCAAACACATTTCTTTCACCATGAATTTTCCGGGCATTTATTTCGTTGAAAAGTTGCATCAGCACAAAGGTATTAAAAACAATAGTGTAATGTTCCGAAGGAGGAGCATGCAAAGGAGCGTTTCTTCCACTATCAATATCAAAAACTTTTCTCCTGAAAAAATGAGAAATTACTATTTTGTAATTATTGCACAAAATAATATAACATCTTCAGGGAGGTATGTGGTAACAAAACCTAGTCAGACCTTTATTTGATCCCAAATGATAGCAGACAAAGAGTTGGAGGGAACCTAAGATGATCTAGTTTTCTCTCGTTTTACAGATGAGGAAACTGAAGTCCTCAGAAGTATGGTGACACGCTTAAGACCACATTATCAAACCCGGACAAGTAGCCTTCTTTTTACAATCTCCAGCCCCCATTTATCACACCGCCCCCCCAAATTTACTAATTATCCACTAACAAAGAGGAGAAATTAAAGGGAAACAAGGAGGTAGAAAGAAACAACTTATGTTCTTGAAAAATCTGTATCATTAAAATATCGGAGATACTAACTTGGAACAGAAACGACTGAAGCTTTATCAGACATTGAATTCTTACCAGCAAACAAGAGTGTAAAGACTACTACAAGTTGATAGAACGCATGACCCAAAATATTCTTCATCATGGTGCGCGAGATGAGAGGCTTATTTCTACCATAAGGTTTCCGAAGCAAGAGAGATTCAGTGGGGGGTTCAGTTGCCAGAGCCAGGGGAAAGCGAGTGTATCCATTATGAGGTTTACCCACAGCATCTGCACAGCCTTAAGCGGCGAATCCTAGAAAAGACAGGTTTCCTAATAGACATTCACAACTATTCAGGACTCAGTAATTCTCAGGAAGCCTTTTGTATTTAGAAACTTAAAGAACAGGGCAGAATTGTATTTTTGTTAGTTAACCTAAAATATTAAGCTTCGGCTTACTTAAATATTTAAGTATTTTAAAAAGACATATTATACACACATTTGCTTGAAAATCAACAAGTTTTAAGGAACAAACTGTCAACCTACTTGAGTAATACAGGCGCCCGTGAAAGCAACAATCACTGCTACTACATTAACGGTAAGCTGGAACTGAAGGAATTTTGAGATGCTGTCATAGACATTTCGTCCCCACATAACTGCTTTAACAATGCTCGTAAAGTTGTCATCTGTGAGAATGATATCAGATGCTTCTTTAGCTACATCAGTTCCAGCGATGCCCTATTAAAAAAATTCTGTGAATTAGACTAAATGTTTAAAATATAACTTCTAAATATTCTGATAGTAATCAGTAATAAGCTAAAAATTTACCAATATACTTTAAACACTGACTTAAATTTACTAAAAAAGAAGGTAATATAGTTATCCTAAGGTATTGTCTTTTTGAAAAGACATTCAACTTCAGGAGAAATCAAACATAAAAGAATAAGGCATTGAAAGTAAAGTTCAAAGTAGTTTAAGAAAAAAAAAAAAAGAGGGCTGAACACAGGCATTACCCCAGTTCCTTCCAAAAGGCACACAAAAAGATATATTAAAAAATGAAAACTTAAAGACAGAGTTAGTGGGAAAGGAGACACAGCAAGGAATTCTTAAAAGGCTGGAATGTAGATAATAAAATAGTAAGTAACATTAGGCAAATCCCAGGAAACAGAATCCTAACCCAACAGTAAGGAAAGTGGAGAAGTAGCCTATTTTTGCACTGTAGAACTCATGTATGTAAGGCTCAGGACTTGGCAGTGCCATGCAGCACTGGCTGTAGGGGTGAAGGTGTGAATAAAAGCAGGAGGATTTCTCAAAAGTCTACCAAAGACATTGAAAACGTACTTAGATGGTCCAAACTAAGAACATCAATGTCTGTCAACAGTAGAATGAGAATGATTAATAAGTTATGGATTAATAAAACTGAGTGAAACACAAAAGTAATCTTCAGAATACTGGTTACCTTTGCAGACAGATCAGTAATTAGAAGGAAGGGTGACTCAGGCATTGGGGGTGTAGGTAATATTCTATTTCTTATCTGGCATAGAACAGGTCTGTTTACTTGTGATCATCCATTCTATTGTGTACTTACTACTCAGGCCCTTTTCTGTGTGTGTTGTATGTACTAAAATGAAAAGACAGCGTAGATCCTCAGAGCAACTTCCCAAGTCCATTCAACCAGGCAATCTGCAACTCCCTCTGACATGGCAGAACACTGCCTACTATTTTACTAGAGGGAGTATGATGGAGAATGTCTAGAGCGAAGGGTATATGAGCACTACTCAGATATAAGGGTGCTATATTGAAAAAAAAAGAGGTTGAGTTAACTCTGTTTAACAACCGTTGAGACTATCACCTTTCTTTCTCTTCCTACTTGTTTCCCAGAATACCAGTACTGAGGATTGTTCTCTAGGCAGGAGATTAAAGGTCCTTTTCTGGGAAATCTGATCTTTTAGGAGAAATACCTAAAAATACTGCAATTCAAGGTATCACAGCCAAGGCAGATCACTTTACTGAGAAGCTTCTGGTTAACAAATCCCCTCTATAGGCCCAAGGCTTTTTAGCTTTTCAGCTTCATACCAGCAAATAGGCAGAAAATACAAAGAATCACCTGACATCTGAGGAAAGCACAATCTGAAAGAGAAGACCAAAAGGAAAATGAAGACAGACTCTGCAGACAAAAACTCATTAAAAACAACGACAAAAATGAAACCTTTAGAAAGGTAAAAAGTATATCCATGAAATAAGAACAGGATGTTAAAATAAGACAACTCAGGAGAACCAAAAACAACTCTTGGAAATTAAATATATGACTCAGAGAAATGAAAAACAACAGGAGTTGAGGAAATGGCCCTGAAAATAAAGCAAGATGACAAAGGTATGGTAAACAGGAAAAAAGAAACAAGATAATTTAAGTCCAAAAAGTTCAAAAATCGGGGCGGGGGAGATATTTCACAAAGAAGGAACAGTAGAGAGGAAATGGGACTAGTATAGGAAAATTTCACAAAATTGAAGAAAATGAGTTTTCATAGTAAAAAGCTGTTCTAAGACAAATCATCATGGCATTCAGAGGACTAAAAACAAAGACGTATATACCCCTGGGGGGAACCAAAGCAAAAAACCAAGACGTTCAAAATTTAAAATGGTATGTAAACAACAGCAGAGGAACAAAATCAGAATTCCAAATGAAAATGATTTTCAGGCTAGATTTTTACAAGTCAGATTAAGAATCAAGAGTGACAAGAGAATGGAGATTTCAGTTATACAAGTTACTAAAAAGTTTAACTCTCATAACCCCTTTTCTCAGGAAGCTACCGGAGGAGATAGCTCTACTACATGAGGGAGTAAACACAAAAAGGCAATGGCATTGAATCCAGGAAATACAAGACCCAATATAAGATAGAGGTAAAGGAAATCCTCAGGAATGGGAAAAACAAGCCAGCTGTGTAGCAGGCCTAGCAAACAGTTCAGATTAAAGCATGTCAGAGGATCTGGGATAGGTATATCTAAGAAGGTGAAATTGATAAAAGTGCCAGATGTCTCTGATGCAATGAAAAGATAATTTGGTGATGAATTACTGTTAAGTACATAGAAAAACTAAGCAAAAATAAATAAACTTAAAAGAAAGTGAATGAAAAAGACAATTTACAGGGAATACAAAAAATTGTGCAAGGAAATAAAATTAATTACAGATCACATGGCTCAGCTTGGAACAGCACTGACAATCCTGATAAGGATTATTTATTGAGGTATCCAAAATTATGATAAAACGTTGATGGAGGAACGACAGGATAGGTAGTATGCATGAAAGCATACAGGGGTGAAAACTGTGTGTGTGCGCCTGTGTATATGTGCATGTGAAGTGCTAAATCCTTATTGTCCTTAATAAAAAGTCAACAGCAAATGCTTATATTAAAAAAAAAAAAGCACTATAATTATTTAGATATACGGAGGCAAACAGCTAAAATAGTTGGTTTCCTTTAGTCAAAAAATGAGTTGGAAAAAATGATAAGTAGCAGGGGCTTAGATATTAAGTCTTATAGAACTATTTAACTTTTTAAATCCTATGCATATATTGTTTTAATAAATGCGAAAACAAGGTTCAAATCAAACTTATCTTGAAATATTCCATTAAGAAAGAATTTTAATCTAAAATTTTAGTCTCAAGCTCCTAATCTGAATAGTTTGCTTTTAATGTGCAATGCATAAGTCCAATAGGTTTCTCTGCCTCTAATCATTCTCTCATTGTCTACAAATGCAAATGTATGGTGTCAGATGGGTACCAGATTTATCAGGGGGACTACTTTGTAAGGTATATAAATGTCTAATAACTGCTGTACACCTGAAAATAATATAATATTGTATGTCAACTAAAATTGAAAAATAAACTAAAAAAAAATCCTTCAAAATTTAAAAAGTAACTTTAAAATGTTAATTGGCGTCCAAAGAAAAACTAGTTCCGTAATCAAACAAGCATACGAAACTTTTCGTCAGAAAAAAGTAAATAGCTTTTTTTATGAACTTCTTGGGAGCCTTGTGCTAACAAGCAATGTCTCCAAACTTATTTCACTCTATCAGAAGTCAGCTTGGGAAGTGTTTATCACCAGGTAAAAGAACAAATTCCTTATCTTGGTATTCTAGGCCCTTATCAGGTGGCCCCCTTCAACCTTCCCTGTTTCACATCCCTTTATTCACAACACCACACCCGCTTCTATTTATGTTAAAACTATAGTCATAAGCTGTACAAAGATGTTTTAGTCAAGGAAGGACTGAATATATGATGGTGGTCCCAATAAGATTATTAATGGGGTTGAAAAATTCCTATTGCCCAGTGATGCTGTATTGTTGTAACATTATAGTGCATGCATTTTACTACTCATGTGTTTGTGGTGATGCTGGTGTAAACAAAGCCATACTCAGTTACATAAAAGAAGCATGCTGTATAACACTATGTATGCTGTTATGCCGGCAACAGCCTCACACATCTTCTGTTTACTGCATCTTGACTACATCATTTTCCAATGTCCTTGATTTAACCTCACGTTGTTTTGTACAGTAACATGGTGTATAGGCTTGTAGCCTAGAAGCAACAGACTATATCAGTAGTCGTCTGAGTTACCAGATCCACTGTCACGTATCGCAGTGCTTGTGTTTAAGGTAATCCTTATTTTATTTAATAATGGCCCCAAAGTGGCCATTATTAAATAGTGCAAAGTAGGCTATACTATCTAGGTTTGTGTCAGTGTACTCTGATGTTTGTACAATGACAAAATGGCCTAACGACATGTCTTTGAATGTATCCCCATAAAGTGTACCTGCAATTCACTGAGGCTGTACTTTTCTGCATGCTCTTCTCCCTCCCTCAGCTCAAACGGCATTTCTTTCAGAAAACCTTTCCCAGTCTCCATTGTCAGAATCCAGAAGTTCTCCTTTGAGGGACTCAGTATGGTGTTGTGTTTACTCCTTCACTGACTGCCACTATGCTTTTCATCTTTCCTTGTGTGCTAAACCTTTAGAAGGCAGCAACTACTCACCTCTAATGTTTCTGGACTGGAATACTGAAAATTGCTGCTTAATGTTTAGAGATTAAACAAGTAAATCCTTTATTAAACCAAACTTTAAGAAGAATATTTTAATTACCTTGGGGAAAATTTTATTACCATAGATGTATTTGGGTATAGAAATATATCATGGCCTTCAGTCTCTGATGACAGAAATGCCTGTACAAGTGGTTAACTAAATTTTTTTGGTAAGAAACATGGATGGGAGACCACCGAGGAATAACAGGTGCTGTAGGCGTTAAAACAAACAAATAAGCATTTAATAAAATAGAAATTATAAGAATATATTTTAATAGAAGTTATGTGAATATGCTCACTCTCAAAATATCTTGTTTTACTATATTCACCCTTCTTCTTGTGGTATGAGATGATACAAGGCCTATGTGATGAGATAAAGTGAGGTAAGTCAAGAACTTCTACCTTTTCACTCACTTCGACAAGGACTTCATAGCTCCTCTTTGCCATATCTGTATTGCCAGCATCACGACTCTTACACTTTGGGGACATTATTAAGTAAAATAAGGGTTACTTGAACACAAGCACTACAATACCATGACAGCGGATATGGTAATTTAGATGGCTACCAAGTGACTGATGGGTGGATAGCGCATACACCGTGTGTACCCCGGACAAAGGGATGACTCATATTTTAGACTGGATGGGGCACGCCAGTGTAAGATTTCAATGTGCTACTAGAACAGCACACAATTTAAAACTATGAATTGTTTATTTTTGGAATTCTCCTTTTAATATGTTAGAACCATGGTTGATCTTGGGGTAACTGAAACCATCAGAAACAAAACCATGGATTGGGGGGGGGGGTTACTATATAGTAAAAAAATAATGCAACTATATTTACTTTAAATGTACCATGGAGGCTTGCTATCTAAAGGAATTCTAAGGGAAATGAGTAAATAAAGGAAAATGCCAGACTTCTTTGCAAGGTTAATAATGTACTCACATTAAAGTCCTTCTGTAAATCTATTATAAATTTTATTTTAATGTTGAATTTGCTAAATATACAGTGTATATATGTACAGTGTGTGTATACATATATATACTCACATATACACCTATCTTTATATCTACAGAGAGAACAGAAAGATAGATAGGGTTCTAAAATGCTGTTTCTGCCTGAAAAATAAGTTTAGAAAGAACTAATCAATAACAATTTGTATCTAATAAAAGCACAAGACACATAATTTTGCCTTTTGATTTTCAAATATAAAATTGAAGAACTGAATAGATACACAATCAAAGTAAATTCAAGCTTGAGCAAGATTGTTTTGAAATCCAAGTCACTAAGCAATTATTGTTTCTCCACATTTGAAAAATAAATTTAGATTTTTTGATGTGCTACCATTAAAAAAAAAGTGGCACAATGGGCCTAAAACCTTCAGGGCTTAAAAATCAAACAAACAAAGCAGCCGCTGTACTGTGTTTCTGTTTATATTACGGTATTTACCCTGTATATATTTGAAGCCTTTAACATCTGCCTTAAACACTTAAATTTTAGGAAGTTTTAAAAATTTTAAAATGCATTATACATAAATGCCTTCCCAGTCAGCTGTCTAGACTTAAGAATCCTGCTAAATGCTCAAGAGGAGCAGTGAGTGATTCTGTTTTATAGTCCTTACCCTTCCGCTAGTCTGTATGAGTCTTCAGAAGTTCATATCAATGCGCTGACATAGTAAAGTTTGGGATAGGGTAGGGTGGGGATCTTTGGGTTCACAGCCAATGGTTGAGAGCACCTTACCTATGTAATTTCCTTCTTCCATACCGCTCACTCCTGTTGAAGGGCTGCCCCCATGGTGGTGGTTTTGCTAACTGTTACCCTATTTCAGCAGCAACATACCAGGAGGACAAACTATGCAAATAAACTTTGGTATACAAAAATATGCTCCTATCTGGAACTTTTGGAGCCAGACTGTTTCGGAATTCAGCTTCTCGTATTTTAGAAAGATGAGGCACATAACTTCTATCACAAATGCTCCCAGAGGAGGTTAGTACCCCATAAAACCACATTAATATCTCTATAATGGCTACGAATGTTTATATTAAGTAGGACAAATAACACCCTCACATCAGTTCAGGATAAATTTTGCAATCAAATGAGTCAGCTGCAAATCTTAGGAAAGAAATTCTGGCTTTCAGATTTTTGAATTTGAGAATTACAATTATAGACCTGTATTTTCCAAAAATAAAATAAAACTAAATTAAAATTAAATTTTCTGTGGCACTGAAGGTACTAAGATTTATTCCAACACTGAAAAACTGGAATAGAATCAAAGATATAACAACCTAAATTAAATTATTAAACACTTATGTAGCATATATATTTCATAATATCGATTTTAGAGTAAATGCTTCATCAATACTATGACTACTGTATAAGAAAATAATAATGAAATGCTTTAATTTTATAGCACTTTAAAAAATCAAATGTAAATTGAGAACTTTTGGGGAAAAAGTAAATTTTTTTTCAATCAGAAGAGATTCCATCTATTAAATACAAAATGCTGACATTCATTTACTCTTAAGAGACATTTTCAATTGAGTGGAAGATTCTCAATTATTTTTTTAACTTTAATATATATAACTGTTCTGTCTCTTAAGAGGATTGTTGCAAGGTTCAAATGAAATAACAAGACATATATTTTGCAGAACACAGATAAATGTATGATCTTATTATAACTATTCAAAAGAAGTCATCTTCCACCCCAGATTTCACTGAATCAAAATAATGTAGAAACTAACTAGACATAAATCAACTTAAGCTTATATATTATTCCTCAAACTAATCTTAAGGGACAATGCCTAAAATCAATAGTAATTTAGTAAAACAAACAAACAAACAAAAAACCCAGCCAGTAAATTACACTTGAGTAGGTAAGTTCCTACCATTGCAAATCCAACGTCAGCTTTCTTTAGTGCTGGACCATCATTTGTACCATCACCTGTTACAGCTACAACCTGACGTTGATCTGAGACAGTGCTGTCAATTATACCTGAAACAAAAATAAATATTTGAGCTATAAAAAATTCCCTTTAATTAATAAGGTGATTCTGCAGTATAACCTGACAAGTCAGTTTTACAGACTCAAGGTTAAAAATAAATATTAAACAAAAAGAGGAATGAACACTGCTGAGAGATGTTGGGTAAGGACCAACTCCAGAAACTAAGGTTATAGTAGGAACAATATCCTGTTTTACCACTGAAGATTAACATATTCATCCAAGGTCTCAAAAGAAAATGTATTTAGTTTTACTGTAAAAGATGATATCCATGTATCTATTAGTATCTATTACTATTTTAGGAAACAGAACATATTTCTGTATTAAGAAATTGTGAAATAATTATAAAATTTACTAACCTTTAACCAGTGTATGTTTGTCAGTAGGAGATGATCTTGCAAGTACTCGAAGCTTTGGCCAAATCTTGTCTATCCGCTCTTGCTCAATCTATAAATTTTTGTCAAAGTTAAAATGTGCCCAAACGTAGTTTCATAATTCTAAATTAGTTATCTAGTGAAAGCATCACTGGTTCTCAAAAGTGTGGTTAACAGATCAGCAGCATCAGCAATTCCTGGGAACTTGTTAGGAATGCAAATCTTGAGCAAGGCTCCACATTGATCTTATTAAATACTGTGGGGTGGGGCCTACCTATGTTTTAAAAACCTGATGCATACTCAGGTTTGAGAACCACTACTATATGTATCATTTTAAGATCAGAGCCTATGAAAATGGAAGCTCTTTAATTTAGCATAAAAAGTTCAGAGTTTGAGGTCCCCTAAAATATGCTCCATATCAACCTTTCCAAACTCATCTCTCATTAGCTGCTTATACATACTATACTTCTGAAACTGGCCTAAACTTAAAAATAAGTGCTCACAAATTTATCACTTGTATCTTTTATTTTCTAAAGTACTAGTGTTTCGCTTCTTGAAGTGTGGGCTGCATTTATTTATATGTGATGCCTAATGTACAATGAATATTAAATATATATTTGTTGAATGAAATTTCTAATATTAAAAATACATCACTTAAAAAATAAAAAACTCTTACCTCTCCTTTTTCATTTCGTATTCTCCTGTTGAAATCTTTACCTTCAAGGCACAGGAAATCTTCCCCGGGATGTAAAATACCACATTTGGTAGCAATAGCCCGAGCAGTATTAATATTATCACCAGTGACCATCCGCACAGTAATTCCAGCCCGCTGGCATTTCTTTATTGCATCTGGTACCTGGTTTACATGGAAAAAAAAAAAATCCATATTATGAAAGAATATTAGTATTTCCAGAAGGAAAAATTCTCACTGAATATGCATTACTTTATAGTCCCACACCTAGTAACTTTAATTCATCTCAATAGTCAATATTTCTTGAATTATTCCCAATAACCTCTTATTTCCTCTTCCACTGCCACAGTCCTAGTTCAGGCTTCATTTTCAGCTGTCATGGAACTTAATTTGTTTGCATTATTTATTTACCAAAGGCTTTTCAAAGCCCACCCCCACTTCCCCGTCAACCATTATACAATTCTTCTCTGGCTGGCTTTCTATCTTTCTGGTTTTACTGCCCATAGAACACCAGAGTAAATGTTGGTATTCTTTAGGGTTATGGGTGGTTTATCTGCTTTCATACCTTTGACTACCATCTGTGTGCTGATAACTTTCAAATCTATATCTTTTCCCCATATCACAGAGAGAGCTGGATTCACAGTTCCATGAGAAAGGTGGGCATCAGAATTTGGGGGTTCAAAATGGAGACCATGTTTTCTAAAACTACTTATCTAACAGGAACCTAAGGGGCATCTGGCCTTTTCCATCTCCCTTACCTTATACATCCTGACGGGCTATAGATTTTACCTCAAACCTTCCCGTGTCTCCACTGTTTGTTGACTAAGATACTGCAATAGCTTTTTAATTCCTATCCCTGTCTTTATGTTTGTTACTCTTTTGAAATATCTCACATATATGACAGAATTCTTCTTCTGATACACTTTCTTAAAAATATATGATGATCTCCCAACTGTTTCACTGTAATCACAAAGTCCTTACTGTAACAGTGATTACACTTGACCCTCAGAATAGTTTTCTAGATTTACCTAAAAAATTTCTTTTGTGTATACAACTTGATAGATGATAATCTACATATATTTCTGTGCCTGTTTCTGTAGTTCCCTTTGCCTAGAAAAATCCTTTCCTTTTCTTCTCTAACCAGAAAACCCCATACTGATCCTTTAAGAGCAGAGCAGAGGTTGCAAAAGAAAATGCCTACAGGCCATGCAGGTAACATAAAAGAAGAAAACATGCTGTAAGTGACAAACTCCAGATGAATGCCTAATGAAAGAGCTACTTAGTTCATGCCTATTTTTACCATGGAAGAATGAGTGCCTAATGTTGACAGAACCTACAATTTTAAGAGAAAGCATAAACCCAGATTTGTGTGTACTCTTTAATATTTAATGTTTTAAATGCACACACACACACACACATGAACACAAAGATAATGTGACTGAAGGCTAAATCTGACCTATAAGCTGTCTGTGACTTCTATTGTAAATACAGTTTAAGTGTGACGTCTCTGGGCGCCTTCATGGCCTACCTAGAAAGAATTGTGCCTCATATTCTACACATATCTCTATTATATCTCATACATTATAGTTATTCGTTTACCTGAGTTTTCAGTAAATCAATGAGCTTCTTGAGGGTAGAACCTTGACCTCCTCATGTCTGCATCACCAATGCCTAGTACAATGGCATTTAACAAATGTAAGTGGAGCTCAGTATTTGCTGAACTACTGAATTAAGTATCTTTGGGAAAATAGTCACCCTTAGGCTTTTTCCAAGGACAGGCATCATCCAGACAGGATACTATGGGTACCATTGTGTCTTAGAACATATGTGCAATTTAATTACTGGCCACATACATAAATATGTATCTATAAATTATAAGTTTTATAATGTAAAAACATATCCCTCTATCCAGTGAACTCTTAGTCAAATCACCGGGGAGAAATATCATATGCATTCACTTAAACTAACAATGAATGCCAGGCACTATGCTGGATGCTGGTGACACAGAGGTGAATGAAAGAACAGAGCCTCTCAGATTATTATTAAAAAAAAAAATCAGGATTTGATTTTGAAAACACTGGTCTGCTATATAAATGTAATATATATCCTGATATTTTATTTGAGATAAAATATAACCAAAACTTGTCCATCTAAGCACTCACTGATCAGGTGGTGTCCTGAGATCATTTGGAATAGGAGAACAATGAATAAAAGGAAGAAACAGGTCTCAGGTTAAAATTATGTGGCAAATAATATTTAAGAAAAAAATAAACTAACACTTATTAACTGCTCACTAACCACCACGTAAATACTTCCACTTAAAACTCAGAAACCACCTCCACTTCACAGATAAGAAACAGAAGTACCTATGTACATGAAATAAAGCTGGATTTGTTCTACATATCTAATTAATCTAAATTCTTTACATCAGAACTTCATAGTAGAGAATGCTCAGAGAAAGCTGTTTCATATTACACTGTTTTATTTTAGTAAAAAAATAATCATCTCATTGTGTGATACTGAAAAAATTAAGTGCCACTTACATGTTTAAAAATAAGACAAAACTCTCCATCAACCTCAATGCCAAGAACACAATAATAGCAATATTTTCCAAAGGACAAAACTTGTAGACATCCTGATTTAATATTATATTCAGATAAGATTTAAGGTATAAGCTGATGTGTAATAAAAAACTTCGAATGGTTTTCCTCTAACCAATGGTTGGCAAAAATGGTCCACCTGGATGTTTCATAAGCATCTGAATTTCCAAAACTCCAAACTGAATTTATCTTGATCTCTAAATATGCTGCTTCTTCTGATTCTCTTATTACAGTGGTGATACCATCTACCACCTACCCAGTATGCAAGTTAGACACTGACCTCCCCCCTCTAGATTTGTGGAGATATCACAGTATTAAACCCTTGTTAGCTACGTACTCCCCTCAGGAGCTCTCCATTAGCTTCAAATGTGAATGCTTCAGCCTAGACCACTTTCAGCCTCCGCTGTCCCAGTGCCTAACTTAATATACAGTTGGGTGTTTCAGACACACCAACAATGTTAAAAAATGTGTATCCAAACTCAACCTAGTCATTCCTATTGGTTCTACCTCTATTTACTTTGAAATCATCTCTATTTTCCCTGCCACAATTGCAGTTCTAAGCCATGTGATTACTGCAATAATCTTACTGGCTTCCCTGCTTCTATTCCTCTACTTTATTTCTTACATAGTACCCAAACTAGCATTTCAACAATACAAATCATGTCACTTCCTAGCCTGAATGTCTTTAGTTTTAGAATACAATCCAGAGTGCCTACTGTCTAGTATGGCCAGAGATAATCGCATCTGCCTCTTCTTGTGCACACTTTTCACCAGACTGGCTTCTTTTCCATCTCTGAAATATATAAATACTTCCTCACCTCCAGGCCCCTGCATATTTTGTTCCATTTGCTTGGAATACTTTTCTTGCAGCTCTTTACATGCTGGATCACTTTTAGCCATTAGATTGTAGCTAGCATCATATCCTCAGAGATTCTTAGTGTGGTCTCTCAATTATCTTAATTTTATCACCCTGTGCATATCCCTTACAGTTTCTACCACATCTGTACGTATCTGATGTCACCCTGCCCAATCCACAAACCCTGCCCCCCCCCCCCCCCAAACCATGCCATCCAGAATATAAGGCCTCTGAGGGCAGGGATCAAGTCTTTTTCCTCACAGAATGTATTTTTACTTAGCATACTGTCCATGTATCTGTAATTTTGTCTGCTTGTCTTACTCCTCTAGAATATGTTTCATGACTATTTTTCTTTAACTGTAGTATTTCCAGTCCTAAAAGAGTTCCTGGTACTGCACACTGGGTGTTGAATCAATCAGTTGACAGTCAGTGAACAAGAGCTGTTTTCACCTTTGCGCTTTTACTCAAAGTGCTTCTTTCTTCAGAATGTGCTTACCGCTCTCTCTCATGGTTTAGCTAATACCTCCTCATCCTTTCAGACTCAGATCAGGTAATTAACCTCTAGGAAGTTTTATTTGACCACTCCAGTGGTTAATACAGCACATGTGTTTTAGACAGAACTGGGATTTGAACAAACTAGCTTTATGATCTACAACTCACCTCTACAATCTCAACTTTTTTTCCATCTCTCAAATGAGAGTAGTAATATTTATAATCCATAGAGGTGAACATTAAAATATGTAATACATGTGAAGCACTTGGCACAATATCTGGCACTCAATAAGACCTCAATAAAAAGATGCTATTACTTTAGGCTAGGTTGAGGGTCCATGTTGTATATTCATATAACATGCTCTCTATATATCTAACGATGTACTAACATCCTGGGTTATAATGATCATTATATGTTTGACCATCCCCACCCAGGACAATGATTTCTTTAAGGCCAGGGATCAGATCTCTAAAATCTTAATGTCTCTAGTATACCCTAGTATAATGCCTAGCACACAGTAGTTGCTCAATAAGCTTTAAAAAAATGATATAAAGAAAAATGTAAAGTCTAGAGTTGCATGCTGTTCGATATGATAGTTAAATGTTTAAATTTAAATCAAATAAAATAAAAAATTCAGTTTTGTAGTTGTACTAGTCATACTTAGAGAATCCAGTAGTCATGTGGCCAGTGGCTACTGTATTGAACAATATATAGAACATTTCTATCATCATGGAGTGTTCAACTGGACAGTATTGGTCTTGAGACTATGAAAACAAATAACTTAATGGCATCTATTTCAGTTTTAAGGCGTTGTGCTAGGTTATGGTGGTATAAACGCATAGGCTCTCAAGAGAAGCTGTCTAATTAAAAACTATAAATTAGCAGTACTGCATCATAAGCATTATTATTTCACTTATCTTGGGTCACAGAGAAAAAAAAATAAAATTACAAGTACCAAGAACTTTACTAGAAAAGTTGTTACAGTTAGTGCCTAGATCCTCTACAGTTAAGATTCTGCACATGCAGAACACAGAATGTTTCACCACCTCAGGTCTCACAGGATCTTCAATCCCCACAACAGCAATGCATGTAAGGCCGGTGACAATATCATTTTCATTATCCCACTCTGGTTCTGGTTCTCCTGCTGGGAAATCTCTGAATGCAAGACATATGGTTCTCAAGCCTTCTGATGCCATCGGTTCAATCACAGTTTTTACAATATCATCACGGTCCCTTGGTCTGAACACTTTTGCCTCACCATTAGCACTCAAGATTTTGAAACACCTAAAAGGAAATGTTGAATCCAAACATCAATAATTAACAAAAATAAATGGTTAATACCATTTAAATGAATAGGAAGGGCTAGAAATCATGGAATCTGATATTTGGAATTTAGAGAATTATATATGTTGTATTTTTACAGACAAATCATATTCACTTTTCATTTTCCTCTTTAAAAAGACAGTTCTAATTTTTATGGTTCTCATTTGATAGTTTTTCATTTTATCAGTTATTCTAGATATTCTCAACCTTCATTTTTAGAAATGCACAGCTTTCACATTTTCACAGAGAACCATAGTGTCAGAGGAGAATAAACTATACACACCTATCCATTCTGGTACAGAGTTAAGACATTAATTTTAATCAATACAAAATTCACAAATATTTTCTTCTTTTAAAGTGAAAACCCAAGTTCAATCAACCCCTTACCTGAGACGTTGTTTCATCACCTATACTGTTTTAACCATGAAAGAAAAAAAATAGCTTGTTGTTAAAATAAGCATTCTATTAGAATGAGAGAGATAATGCCAAAATAGTTTTACTGTCAGTGACACTAACCACAACATTTTAATTATGTGGTATACAAAAATTACATTGTAGACTCTCTATTTAAAGTTTATTTTTTCATTTAACCTATGTTCCTCTCTCTTGGTGATGCCACCTCCTCCTGCTTCTAGGAAGGTGACTGCCAAGTCCACATTTTCTGTTTTTACTGTTTTCCAAAGCTTTCCATCACTGCTGAAGAGTTTCACTCAAAAGCTGTACCGGTACCTTAAACTCACTGTATGTAAGACTAAAAGCTGTCCCCTCACTGCTCATCTGATGAACATTATCCCAATAATTTTGATGTATAGTAGTAAGTCCTCATTTAATGTCATTGATAGGTTCTGCAACTTTAAGTGAAACAACGTATAATGAAACCAATTTTAGCATGGGTTAACTGATATAAATAGGAGTTAAGTTCCCATGGCATCTCATCAACATTATAATGAACAACTCTGAATGAAACATTATTTGAAGATCTGCTATAAATCTAAAATCTCACCTTACTTTCTCAAAAAATCTAAAATCTCACCCAAATACTGACTTTCTCATCCTCTATATTATCTCCTAATTCCTATATATTTGTCTTCTCAACAGTCTTCTGAGTGGTGCCTCTCCTTTCTCTTCCTCCCTCTGCTATTGCCTTTTTCTGGCTCTCATGTTGAGCTAAAGCCTTTTAATTGATATCTGTCTCCAGTCCATCCTTTTCCCCCCAACCCACCTTATTCCCCGATGCAAGAATTATCTTCGGACACAGCTCTGATCATTCTATTACCTGATAAAAAAATTCTTCCGTCGTGTTCTCTGGCTTACTAAATTTTAAAGGCACAGCCTAATGTTTGAAAACTCTACAACAAAATATAAGTATCACTGTGGATATAGTTACTGGTGGTGTGGTGGTGGTGGTGGTGGTGGTGTGGTGGTGTGTGGTGGTGTGTGTGTGTGTGTGTGTGTGTGTGTGTGTCAGATTCCATGTTATGTATTTTTTTCAGGCATTATTTTATTTCACTGTGACAGAATTGGTTGTTATCACCTTCTTTTTCAGTGGAGAAAAATGGAAGCTAAGAGAAGCTCCCTAAAATCCCAAAGTTAGTTAGTTGTAAATGAAGAGTCAAAGCCTGATTGGGTCTTGATTTAAAGTATCTCCCCTGTAAGCCATGGATGCAAAATTTCTAACCCTTCACACTGAAATAAAAAAACAAAAACAAAAACAAACAAGCTTACAAAGCTCTATGTGGCCTATATGACACAAAAGCCCATGTCTTGTCAGCTGAAATATACTACTAGCTATTCTCCACTATGGCCTGCATATCTTACTTCCTTTCTCTGATGTGACTTTACAAAACCTTGATGTACTTACTTCATACCAAAACCTATCTTAAATGCCACAATCTTATACCCTAAAACTTTACCCATTTATCATATGTTGCCTTTTCATTAATTTTATAGTGGTCTCTTAAGCCTATTAGACCATAACCTGCCAAGTATTCACTTAGATAACATTTCATTATAGTCCATATAAAAGCAACTTAAAAGTAGAAATATTTTAAATGTTTCATTTGCAAATGAGTTCTGTATTTCCAAAACTGCTCTTAATTTTTTAAAGTCTCTGCTTCTGCTAATTTAAAGAAACCAAAATAATTTCAACACCTGTAATAGCACATTAATATTAGAGAAATTATAAACATGTAGTGTCAAAATTGAAGCTACTGGTAAAATAAAGTAAATGCTTAAAAAAATTGAAGCTACTGGCCTGTATAAGAATAATAAAAAAGATTACCATTCAAACCTATGGGAGATATTTAAATATAACATTGCAGCAGCATAAATATGATAAAACCTCACTCTGATATAGAAGAAAAATTCTCAAGATCTAGTTTTAATGCTTTGCTATCTTAAAAACTAAGCTGTAATTCATTCATCACATTTTTGAGTCTACTGTCTACAATGCAGTGTTGAAGATACAAACTTCAGTTTTCTTCACAAGAGGCTTATTTTTTCATGATCCTATAGAACAATGAAATCAACATGGCTAAAGACAAGTATCAAGGTTTACTTCATTAAATCTACCACAGTGAATGTAATGTGCTCATTTTCCCTATAGCAAAATATTAAGAAATGAAAGAAACTGATGTTATGAAGATGGCAGAACACCACGGGTAAATATCTGGATACCATTAAAATATACTAAAAAGCTTTAAGTAAAATATACATCAAATGCCTGATGCTCACAAAAAAGAAAATAGGAACAATAACAATATAGTGAGTATTTCATAAAGCAATTAATAACGATTTGGCTAAGCATTTTACTCTTACTTTTTCAGAATTATCTCAGATGCACCCTTGCTGAATATTCGAAAGCTTCCATCTGAATTTTTCAGGACAGTACTCATGGACTTCCTAACAGAATTGAAGGTGTAGACTTTGTACAGTGCTTCTTCCGGTATTTCATTTCTAACATCCTGATAATCCCGTTTTAAGTCCAAAAGAAATCCCAACAAGGCACATTCAGTTTTATTACCAACATGACGAGGTAATCCACCCTCTTTCTCTGGTGGCTAGAAGAGAAAAAGGTTTAGAAGCCAGTATCTATCTTGTTTTTCAATGACAGTTTAATTTATAATGTAAAACAGAATGCGACATTCTAAAACAAAATTATATAGGAAACTTTTACTAATATCAGCATTTCAGAGGGACACTGAAAGGTGAGGTAGAAAGGCACTCTGGAATGAGAATGACATGGATTCCAATTTCAGCCCTGCCAGTTAGTTATTAGCTCTGTACTTTCGGTAAGTTACCCAACTGCTGTGGTCCTTGCCTTCAGCATCTGAAAAACGGGAGCACTTATGACCCAAGAATAAAATAAGACAAGTAAAGTTTAAAATTGGTTCCTGACACATAGTGGGACGAAATAAATTTTAATCTCTTTCCTTTTCTCTTCCTGTTCCACTGAACATTTATATTAAATAATTCAAAGTTAAATCTACTTTACAAATTTTTATGACTTAAAAAGTATATGCATTAAAATAAAGCACTATTGCCTTAAATATATGTAAAAGTTTTTTTCATAGTATTTTCACAAGTATCACCTCATATAATCATCACAACAGGATTAAGGGCAGATGTGACCATCTTTATTTAACAGTTGAAGAAAGTAAGGCTCAGACTTTCAGCTAGTAAAAGGCAAAGCTAGATCTAGAACCAAGATCGCATAACATTCCAGTCCAATAATCCAACTCATGCATATTTTCAGTAACCAACTTGCAACATTAATTTTGTTCATGGTCTTCATCCATAAATCACTAGAACACATAGCAAGTGAAATAATTTCATGCTTTAGGTTATAACTAAGACTTTTAAAACTTGCAAAGTTGAAAATATTTTATTCTAAGGTAGTAACGTGTCTGGAATTACTTGATAGGGTTAACTCTAGAAGGTCTAAGGATCCCACCTTATAGGTAGGATCAACTGGGAAGTCAGACAGAATATACAGCAAGCACATATAAAACAGTATTTTAATTTGAAATCTGGCTTCAAAAGTTTTCTAGAGGACTGACTTTCTACAAAAATCTTTTTTTTTTTTTTTTTTGGTCTACAAAAGTAAAGTAAAATAGCCTGGTCTTTCACAAAATGAGCTTAATAAAAATTTAAAATTAAGAATTGGTTCTGGTTATAAGGCATGAGAGTTTCTAAGTACAGGAAATTTTAAAAATGGGAGGAGAAAAGTACAAACAGAATGTATAGATTGAGCAACAGATCTTAATCTTAACACATTTTATCAAAGAAACATATGCATTATATGAATATATGTCTTTTAAAAATAACACAATTCAGTTCTTCAATTTATGTACAGTAATGGTAAGTCTAAAAAGTTACATATAGCCTAATCATTACAAATTAAAAAAAATAATTTTCATATATAAATTATTAAAGAAACCCTTACCAGTATTTTTGATGTATAAGCACAATTCACAGAAATTCCTGTTACAAGATAGGACAAGATATTTGGTGGAATAGCTTCTGGTTCAGGGACCTTTTTATAATGCTTTTCATTTATGTAAGCTTGAACAACTGTCATTCTGTTCATTGTCAACGTTCCTGTTTTATCTGAACAAATGGCTGTAGCATTTCCCATGGTTTCACAAGCATCCAGATGCCTTACTAAGTTATTATCTTTCATCATTTTCTATAGTGACGAAAAAAATCTAGTTAATCTACATATAAAACCAGTTGCTCCATTACATTAAAATTACATAAACTGCTTTAAAATCATAACGAAAACTCCCTGCTGTATACAGATATACAGATATAAGAAACGATATATACAAGAATTTCAACATTTGACCTAGTCAAATAAGGCTAACGAGAGTACTAGTTTTCTGATGGTTTCATAACTTTACCACTTAAATAACATAATCTATTAAATGAATACAGATACCTGCACCCATATTGCATTATCACATTGATTCTATGCCTCCAAAAAACTTCTGCAAAGTGTCCTCACATTACAAGAGCAATGACAATCTGTACTCCAAGTATAGAAGTACTTAACAGCAGTGTAAGAGTGTAGCACCTTTAAGGATTAAGTCTCCTTATAAAGTGGAAAACAAAAGATTCTTGTATTAATTACCAAGAAAAAAGTAGCTTGTATCAATTAAAAATATATAGAGCTTGTGGGCCTGATTTTTTTTTTTTTTTTGACTTTGATAGACTAACATATCAAAACCAGGATGGGTCCGGGTCCTTCTTATCTTTTCTACATGCTAGTACACTTGGGTATTTTCATCATGTGAATCACCTCTTACTCTTATTTACAAGAAAAAAAAAAGTTTCTAAAAAATCAAGAGTTTCACAGTAGCCCCCAAAGGCATTTAAGTTAAAAAAGCTTGATAATTAATTCCCAAAGCATATGTAGAATGAATTAAGAACTACACAAAGTTATTTTACAAACTGTGTTTGACTACTAATATGCAAGATACTGCAAAAAACTGGTTCCTTGAAGAAATAAATGCAGGGAAGAAAGATCTGTATTCCCCAACTTACTTGTGATTTGAATTACTATTAAAGATTAAAAGAATAAAGTTCTGCAGTAAAAAAAAAAAAGTGTTCAATTTTGCAAAGCACTAATAGGATCTCAGTGTTAATGACAGTAGCTGGTAACATTCAGGCTAAACAGTTAATAAATGCTTAAAGAAAATGCTCTCATTTTCTAATTAAAGGGAAATAAATCAATCCTGCCTATCTTTCTGATCAACTGAAGAATTAATATCATTCATGACTATTCAAAGTGAACTAATGACAACACTGGTAAAAATGACTGCTCAATGTGTCTAAAATATGTGTATCTCAATTATTTATAATTATCTTAAAACATCAAAAAGGACAAATAGGTAATTATAATGTATTTCATCAACATTTTGATACATTTACCAAGCATTTTTGAAACAAAAGATGTTAAATGCCTGAAAAAAAATAAACAGTAATCAAAAAATATCATGACAGGTCTATTGTAAAATACTTGGGAATACTGGAGACAAAAGTGCTAGACAGAAACTATGAATAATTACTTTATACCACTCAATGTCAGCTACGTTAAGGAGAACTGCTAATTAACATTAGAAAACTGACAAGAGCAACATTCTTCTATTAAGTATAATTTTACTTGTGAAGCCATTTTGAAAAAGATCAAAACAGTCCAAACTAAGCCTTTTTTAATCAAATTCATTTTTTCCACACAAGATGTAAAATCGATAAAAATAAATAATCTTCAACAGTTTATTACTTTAGATAAACAGAAGTTAGCAAAGTATCAAAGTTCATTTTTAAGTTTTCTACTTGAAAAACAAGACAGACTGAGCTACAGTAAATAGTGGTCATATGTGACTGGGATATTTGAAAACAGCAAGACTGATGAGGCTGAACCAGAGGGAGAAAGAGGTAGGAGATTAGCACCAGAGGTAAGCAAGGGCCAGACTGGGCAAGGCCCTGCAGGCCTTGACAAGGAACTGAGACTTTACTCTTAGTGTCATGAAAAGGTACTGGTGTTTTACACAAGGAAATAATATGATCTGAATTACTTGTTTAGGAACATGAGTCTGCCTACCTTGTGAAGGCTAGACTGCGGAGTAACAGGGGCAGAAGAGTGGAAACAAGGAGGACTGAGAAGGCTGGACTTCAGTGAACCCTCTCATTGCTCTTAGACCACAGGAAATGGAAATCTCATTTTAATCTTACAGATGGGAAAAAGGAGGGACATAACTTGACAATATAACTATCATACGATGAAAATTAAGCCAGAAGTTTGCCGAGCAGAGCTATGCTAATAAGTTTTGCACCAAGGCTGTCCTCCACGGAATATATAGGTGTCTATGTACAGGGCTCTTCAGCTGGGGTGGAGGCGGGAATCAATGACAGCATTTCTAAAGAAAACTGTAAATTTATGGCATTCTCTTTACTTTCGGTATCAGAAACAAGAGTAATCAGACATGCATTTTCTACAACAGCTGAGGCATCCGCTAACCATTTCCACTTACCTTGACTGAATAAGCCAGGGAAATAGTGACTGCAAGTGGAAGACCTTCCGGCACAGCTACCACTAAAACTGTAACTCCAATAATGAAGAACTTCACAAAATATTGTATGTAAATAGGTGTGCACTCGGCAAGCCATGGTCTCTTCTGAACCCAGAATGTATCAATTACAAAATATAATACTAGAATAATAACTGTGATGGCAGACATCAACAAACCTTTTAATATAAAAAAGAAGAAAATGTAATTATTTAAATATTCTAAACACTACCGATTGTCAGTTATATACTGCCCACTAGAAAAATTATAACTGGTTTGGCACTATTTAATTTCTCTGAGAAACTGTTAACTTCCTTTTTTGCACCTAGACTCATCACCTGACACTGTCATGTTTAATTTCTGCTTCCAAGTATAGCCTTATCCCCAGGAAAACTGGGGGGAAAGCATTTAGGATTCTTTCCTAGACTTAAATGTATCTCTAGTCTTCTACTAAAGCTGAGACAAAATAGTGATGACAAGGAAATATCAAATGCTTAGCATAAGCTGGTGCTTTACATGTTGGCAACTTGCCTGTGGCTGAAAGAGAATCCAATAAGAATATGATCAATGGGGAGAAATGAAATTAATATTCAACTGTGTTTTTTATTTAAAAATCCATCAATTATCTGAATTACTTCTTAATTTTTTTACTCTATCCTTACTGCTCCATTAACTTAGAAAACCAAGTATCAATAATGCATTACAAAATATCTGTGGGTAATTTAGTCCCTTATAAATGAGTATTAAAAAATAAGGCAAATCCATATACCTGGGTCTAATAACCCAATCCAATCCCTACTAAATACTATTACTATCTTAAATCCACCCTTTTCCTCAGCACTATAGTCAGTATTACCATGTGGCTACATATTACAAAAAAAAGCAAATATTTGCTATTAGATAATAAGCTTCTTGAGGACAGAAGCAAAAACAACTTTTTCCAATATATACCTAGGAAGTTATAGAATGAGGCAATGTATGTGATTTTAATATATGCTGATTTAGGCATAAGTGTTCTTTCACAAAGATGGTACTGCTAGAGGGCATGCTCTGTTTTTAGTTAAGAGCTTTCCTTTCATTTTTATTTTAAGAGTGGTTCTCTCAACAGGTAATGGCAACAATTTGGTAATTTCAACCTCTAACATCAGTATGGTTCTAACTAATCAATTTTACTAAACTATACTTTGAGAAAACGCATACCTAAATTCTTCATAAAAAGGATGAACAAAATGTGTGGTGAAATTTCTTTTATTAAAATGTGATTGGTAATCTGTATGGAACAACCTTACACCTAGCCCTCTCTGTATTGCTCCCAGAAATTCAGAAATGAGAGCATGGGTTTGTGAACTGGGCAGACATGGCTGCTAACCCTAGCTTAACCACTTATTAGCTAGTTGACAGAGGAAACTTCCCTCTATGCCAAGTGGGGACAACTTCTAAGCTGCAATGATATGAGCATCTGTAATAACTCAAAAGGCCTGGTACATCATCGATAAAAGTGAAAATATTTTTAACTCCCTTTCCACCCACAAAGCAACAATTTCTAGCCTTAAGTGTGTTTGTCAGAAAACAATTTTTAAGCAGAAATCAGAGTATTTTAGAATGAAACACTTCATTTTCCTTTATATATCATACCCGCTTTGCCAATCTGAACAGCCAGCTTCGTAAGTTTCCCTTGTAAAACGGATTTTTCCTTTTTTGGCAAATTTGCTTTCTTTTTGTCTTTTTCATCACCATCTCCACCTTCTTCACTCTTCAAAGGCTGCATTTCCATGGCTGCACCATCTTGGGCTTTTGCTACATTTAAGAGTAAATATAACTTCACTACATTTTAAAGGCACTCATACGTGATGTTTTGAAGCAATTTTTGAAAATAATCAGTTTCTTTTAGAATTAGAAAAAGTTTAAACATTTAGCTTTATATGGGCACCTGTGTATTTCTTTCCAGAGAAAATAAAACAATAGTGACACTTGGTTGTGAAACTTTGTACCAGATTTGAGAATGCTGTGCTACACAATAAAGATAAGGCATAGGAAGAAATATAAGGTCCCTAAACCAAGAACTCATACCGTAATCATTTCTCACCCCAGTGTTTGTTAGGTAATGAGACATTCCAAACATCATAAATCCTTCCATATAACTTATGACCATAATATAGATTATATACAACCTTATATAGAGAGAAATGTACATATGCACAGACTCTTAAATAGAAGCAAAAAACATTTACATTATATATTGTTTCTTATGCATTTTGGCTAGCAATTATATAGTAACCAATGCTAAAATACCTAAAATGTTTAAGTTGAAAGTTACTTGCATCTGGATTTTTCTACACTTACTACCACAAATCACAATTAAAACTTATTAACACTGTAAGGCAGCATGACTAAGGCAATGACAGGAAAAGAGGTTAACCTATGTTAACATACATTGTTGATTTTCCTTGCTACATGTATACTACACTTTTGGATGATGATAGTATATAGTAGATATACTTTGGGATAAAATGAAAAGAAGTTAACTGTACTTTCATCTTTCTGAATTTACCTTTGTTGCGATTCTCAATAGCTCCATCTTGTTTCTTATCTGTAGGAACAAAATGGGAATTAAAGCTTTCCCAAAGAAATGAATATATCCATACTAAATATGTAAACGTAGTTCAGTCACATTTCTATAACAGCACTGTGACACAATGGTTATGTGTGCTTGTGTGTACAGATTAGAAATCATCACCCCCTATGTCTTAATCATAGTGGAATACTCCAAAATAATTTTGGTATCTATAATTGTTTGATTTCTCCATAAGACTTTACTCTTTTTTACACTGTAATAAAGCCAAATATAGCAGAAGAGATTTTCAAACTAAATACAAATATAATCCTAAGAAAGTGGAAAAGGGCGGGGGTAAGGAGAGCTCCCATCAGAGCTCTCCTACACAACAGGTAGGAGAGCTCTGATGGAAAACTAGAATATGAATCTACAGAATTAGCCAGTAAGACTACCGGTTGAGATGATTCCAATAATTGGCTTAAATTCGGAGAAAAAAGAAAGATGAGAATGTCTGAATCAATAAATTCATCAAGGAAGGAATGGTTCTATTAGGAATAGGCAGGATAATATTAGAAATGACAATGAGGAAGCAGATCCATTCAGTCTTTTTTTCCTCCAACTTCTCTATGAGGGAGGGCTATCTTCAAATTGGAAAACATGGAACAGATATGGTCAAGCAAGAACAGAGGCTCAAGATAAATGAGGAGATAATAAGAGACTACCTAGCTATTTTCAATGAGCTCAAGTTTGGAGAGAGACCAGAGAGCCACATTCCAGGCAACCAGGGGAAATGAGACAGATCACCCTACCCTGGACTGCTTTTGACTGAGAGGAGGGCTGGAAGTCCACAGACGGAAAAATGGTCTCCCGTTCTACAAAAAACAAAACAAAAAACCAAAGAAACAAAAATGGTAGACAATCAGTTAGATGTTAATTCCTAAGAATATCTTGACTGGATTAGTAAAAACAGGGGTATGAAGTATTAAGAAATAGGGTGCTTACTGGAAGAGTGTGGGGTCATAAGAATAAAGACTTAAGAATAAAGAATACAAACCCTTTAATAGGGCCCGTCTACTCACTATATACGCCTATAAATTAGGATGTGTATAACTGGTTAAGGACACAGACTCTTGAGCCAGTTAAGTGAGTGTGATTTGTCACTTAACAGACCTTTGACCTGGATCAAGTTGTATAACCTCTGTAAGCCTCAGCTTACTTATCAAAAAAGAGTAGTAATAGTCTTTATGTCCTATGGTGGTGAAGATTAGTAAGTTAATGAATATAAGCATTCAATAAATGGTACCATTACTACTGCTTTCAAATTGTCTTCCATTCTGCCTTAAGAACCTAAGGAAGCACATGGGGGCTGTGGTGAGGAGTGGGACAGGGAAAACCCAGAATAGAGCTTACTGCCCTCACTTTTGGCCAGAACTTTGCAAACACATTTTTGCTTGAAATAAAGATTTCACAGCTAAAGACATAACGCAAAGAACAAAACAAAACACCCCAATATTAAAAACACTGCTATAGTTATAGCAAACCAAGATTTTAGCGAGGCATTTATTTCAGAAGATTGCAAAATACTTACGTTATGTGAGAGAAATATGCGCTTACTATTTTAAATAAAATTAAATCAATCTAAGTGGTTATACCATAATACACTGCTGTCAACTTGAAGGGAAAAAACTCTGGAGGAGTGATCCTGAGTGGAAGAAAAGGGTGATATAGTAGATACTTAGAAACAGGGTAAGGAGGACTTCTTTTTTTTTCCTTTTTTTAAAGTACCATGCTCCTCAACTAAGTGATTTTGAGTTGCTTCTCTATGTATGATGGAGTTTCCTTAAGATCCCTGTGGATAAGCTATGGTTATCAAATTTGCTAATGACAGATCACTTAGAGGAACAGCAGAAATAATAGATCAAAATAAAGATCTTGACATCTAACAATGGGTGGAACATCACACAAAAATAATAAGTGTCAAAATGAAATGTTGGCCTTATGTCCAAAAACTAACTACTTAAGTACAGACTGGGAAATGTGAATAGTAGATTAAGATTAAAAGTAGAAAAAGATTAAAAGCTCAATGAGACCAAATGTGATAAAGCTGACAAAGAAAGCTATTACTAAAGTAGCAGAAAAAAATAAAAATAAGAAGTAAGCGTTTAATTCATTTTTCTGGTCAGATTACAGGGAGATTCTTAAACTAAGAGAATAAACAGAATAAAGGCAATGAAAGCATTCAGAGATGATGAATTTACCATGGTAAATTCATTAAACTCTCTTCATGAAATATTTCATCTAAAAGAAGAACTTCTCCAGCAATTCTACCATTTGAATGTATAATATTGGGTAATATAACTTTTTATAGAACTTTTCATATCAAATCTCATGAAAAAAATGTATGTTTTATAACAGTTCTTAAAATTTGGTTGCCACATTTCCAAATACTAATTTTTTTATAGCAAATCGTCATGCTTACTTTTCTTTTCTTTTTTCTTCTCATCTTTCTTCTCTTCCTCTTCACCTCCAGCTCCAAGTAAGGTAAAGATAATTCCAGTTTGAGAATTTATACCTACAGCAGTGACTACCATTCTTCCAGAACCTTCCATTACATGAGTACCTACAACAACAAAAAACTTGTTTTTTTAAAATCAGAATAGGTTTTTCCTCCTACCGCCAAATTTCAAACTTTAGTACTACCTACTCCAGACTTTCATCCGAGCCTGCCTCTACTAGGAGACTAGCCTCTTTGCTAGCTCTCTGTCTTTCCAGTTCATCCTGAAACCAATTTTAATCTTCCTAATATGTGATTTTTATCATTAGCCTCTTATGGCTCAAAAACCTGCCTGCATATTGCCCACTGAACAAAGTCCCATGTCTTCACCTGGAGTCTGACCAACCTTTCAAACTTTCCATCCACTATTCTAACATGAAATTCTATTCATGAAAGCTAGGAAGCAAAGATGGGAACATTGAATTCTGACTCTGTATCTCACAAAAATCTTGCAAATTGGTAGACATTATTATTCTTATTATTTTCTAAAAACTTGCCCAAGGTTACACAACTATTAAGTGGCAAGGCAAAGATTTAATACAGTTCTGATTAAGGACAGAGGACATAATCTTCTTACAATATAATGCTGATAAATTTGCTTACGGTTCTCCAACTTTTACATCCACATCTCTACACCCTTTATTAGTCTTTCAAAGGCTTCCCACCTCTCTAATGTTTTGGTGAATTTTAGGTAGCTTTCAAAACGTAACTTTTTTTTTAAACACTTAATAAAGTATTCTTTCTAGTTATCACTTATTTATTTGATCTCATAGTTCAAGACCATCTGAAGAGATGGTCTATAGCATCTAGCACTATTTTATGTACCAAATCAATGCTCAAAGGTTATTTGCTAAATAACATCATAGGGCAAATGTATTTATTTCAGTCCTTAAGAATTTATATTTGGATATTAATTGCTGAGTAACTTATCCAATATGAAATTTTTAAGCCTTTGATTTTCTTGCTTTAAAAATCTATATTCAGAATATTTCACTAAATATTAGCATCTTTGCCAGTGAAAATGCAAGGGAAACAAGAAATGAAATTTAAGATAATGAAACAATATTTACTGAGCAAGTACCACGTGCAGAAGACAGTTTGTTTCTTTTAACAATTCTGGCTTTTGGCAGATTTCAATTTTTTATGTTCTGTTCTTTCTTACCATAGGTAATCAGATGTTGGCAGTGAATGTGCTCAAAGTAAACGGTTTTTGTTCTGTTCCTATCCACATGGCTAACTGAAAAACTGCTTTTAAAAATCTAAATTTAAGAAGCCAAGAACAGCAATAAAAGATGACATCATGAGAATAAATTTAAAAATAAATGCGTTTCATGTGTTTTAGTACATTTTTGGAATAGGGAAATAAATGCAGAAAAACTTTCCATTGCGATAAGGGACTCTACAAGTTATTTCAGTCTTTTCTTAAGCGTGGAAAATTTAAAGAGTTCTTTTGGTATACTTAGTGCATTAGGAACCTGAGTACACATAAACTTATGAGCCATCTCTGTAAAAACAGAAAAGGACTAAAGTTCAGTTAAAGGATGTCAACCTGAAGAGCTAAGCACTATGCAAATAAGCTGTATGTACATAAAAATCCATGAGGTATACACAGCAAAAGGCAAGAGGTCAGGACTCTCAGTTCACCAAATACCATGGCCCAGTTAGTCAATGGAAATAAGGTTTGATGAGATAGCTTCCCTCTCCTTTAGAACAAAATTATAGATTTTATTTGGTTAACATTAAGTTACTTAGAAGTATGGCAAGGAATAAGTAATGTAAGTATACGTTATACATAAATACATTATACTTACATATCCAAAATATTTCTATTTGGAATAAATCATAAGCACATCAATATAAAGAAACACCCAAAGAGTATGAATGGCCTTAGTGGTGAAGGAAAGTATACAAACTTCAAGGTTTTTTTCAAAGAAATGTTGTCTATATTTACAACTGACACTTCTGCCCTATTTATAATGGTGTTTATCTGCAAATCTTAAAAAAGGAAATTGTTAAACCCGGGTATGTTCCCCATAGTTGTGATTCTGTGATTCTAGCTGACCTCTGTCATAGGTTTCACTTTGGTTTCAGTGAAACTATGTTCCACCAACTGAAATATAATAAAATTCACGGAGAAGAACTGAAAAATTATAGCTGCCAATTTATTAAATAGTTAAACTGGCAGAAATCTCCTTACAATGTAGAAAATATCAGCATTTTGTTAACACTTGAAAATGATAATAGAAGGCAAATAAAAAAACTTTTCCTTCCTCTGAACTCTAGTCTAATTGGATCTAATGTATTTTAGAAGGCAGCATATAATCGTTCCCATCATCTCATCAGTTTTATTTCCAATTAACCTTAGGTCAAGCTATCAGTCAGGCTATTACAAGAGCCTTCCAAATAGACACCCATTCCTCCCCTTTTCAAACAGTACCCTTACCCACACAAACCCTTCCGTTTTCCATTCTCAGAACACGTCTTAATCATGTGCAAATTGAATCCTGCCTAGCAGATGTAGTGCTACTCCAGGACCTACTGTTGACTAGTCATATAAACTTAGATAAATAGTTTATGTTTTAGACTCAGTAGTTAAATGAGAGAGTTGAATTAGGTAAACTTTAAGGATTTTATCAGTTCCTAAAAAAAAAAAAAGAAAAAAAACTCTGTCTTTTGTAGACCACCATAGAGAATTCATTGATTTGTTTTAAACACATCATTCTTCAATTTTATACTTCAATAGGCCATAAGTATAAATGTGATACAGAAAAATAGAACAATTCAATAGAGAGCATTTCACTGATATTTTAGTTTTATTGTTCACTAACATTAACTAATGATGACTCTCAAATGTCTTGATTTTTTGGACCCAGTTTCCTCATTTGTAAAATATAGCTCTGGATTCAAAGATTTCTAATGTCTGTCAATTTAGCAAAAAAAAAAAAAAAAAAAAAAAAAAGTCTCTGAGAGGATTATAAGGATTGAGCCAGCATAAACAGAGTCTTCTTCACAATACTGCCTCTTAAGGAAACCATTTTTGCCAACAATAGTGTATACAGTTGTGGGGGGAAAAAGTTAAAAGTTATAAAGAAAATTCGTACCTGATAGAAGTAAGGGATCCTTATCTAAAGACTTCTTAACATGATCAGATTCACCAGTCAATGAACTTTCATCAATTTTAAGATCATTGCCTTGAATAAGTATACCATCAGCTGGAAGAAGATCACCTAAAACAAAAAGCAATAATATGCTAAACTGTAAGCACGATTATAATAATTCTACATCTAGTGTCACATCTTTTACTCTTTTTTACTTACCATATTTCACTTGCGCAATATCTCCAACAGTAATGTCAGCTACAGGTATCTGAATGACCTGACCACCCCTGATGACTGTAAACTTCTGTTCTTGTTCAATTCGACTCTGCAAACCTCTAAACTGTTTTTCCTTACTCCAGTCATTGAAAGCTGTTACTAACACCACACACACTACTGACAAGAGGATCGCAGCTCCTTCAATCCAGCCTGTTTCACCTTCACCTTCTTCCTCTCCAACGGAAACTTCTCCACAAACTATTTGAAAAGAAAAATGCTCATTAAAAAGGATTCTGAATTAATGGCAACAGACATGTAGTAAGTTAATTATGACTTTTATATACAAGTTAATTTCACTTACAGCTCAATGAACTCAAAAGCATTCTATAAGCATGACAAGAATGCTGAATATATCAATTTCAACTTCCCTGCCTCTGAAGATTCTCAATCTCAGGATAGGTAGGCACTCGAGGGTACTATTTAAGAGTAAGGGCACTGAAGAAGATTAAATTCCAACTCTCAGGCTAATTACTTATTTTTGGGACTCAGTTTCTTCATCTGTCAAATTAGGATATCACTACCTACCCCAGAATTGTTGAAAACTCAATCAGAAGATACTTAGGTAGATTAATAGCTAAAATATGCTTTGTACTCAACCAATCATTAATGCTATTAATAATTACATATGGCAGACAAAATGCACATGAGAAGTATTATGTGGTAGTCATGAATCATGCTTACTTGCTATATCAATTTTCCTGGAGTATGGTCAAATGTTGGCTTTCAAGACATAAAAAGTTAAGCAAAGTGCTACTTATTAATTCAACTACTTGATAATTTGCTTTAGGTACCAGACACTATTTTAGAAACCAGGGATACAGCAGTGAATAAGAGATACAAGCTCTTTCTCCTCAGGGAACCCATACTTAGATTGGTAAGTTCAGATGACTATGAAGAATGCAGATAATAAAACAGATAATTAGTATCAGATATATTAAGTGCCATCAAGAAAATAAAACATGGTGCTGTGCTATTAAATGAAGAAAAAGGGCTAACTATGGTTGGGTGAACAAGAAGGCTCCTCTGAAGTATCCATGACATTTGAGCTAGAAGCCGGATGATAAAGGAGAACAAACGATATAGCTTTAAGGGAGGAACATCCCAGGGACAGACTGAAGCCAGCACAAAGGCTCTCTGGCAAACGATAGGGGAGGAAAACTAACTCTCAAAACTGTAAGGTCAATAATGGTGAAGAAGTAATAATAGAACAGGCTTTTTGGACTTTGGACTATAATCTATTTGTGAGCCTAAAATCAATTCAGTGGCTCATGACCAGCATTCTGAAAACTGAAACAGAACAAAATAGAAAGGATATTCATGTATTGTTTCTTGACAGCTTACTTTGGTTATTTATAAATTCACATGAAGCCATATGTTCTTCTGCATTCCTATATGAAGTTGTTTCTTATTGACGGTTGAGCTAAAATCTCTGAAAGTCAATGGTTCTCTTAGAACGGCAAAGTAGGAAAAAAATTATTCAGAATAAAACAATGAGTAAATAAAGGACACCAGAAACAAGTAAGGCATATTCCAGGATAGTGAGCATGACCTGAGCAGAGAATCTGAGGTGCAGGGTGCTGAATAAAGATTAATCTAGGAGAGCTACGTGGCACAGGTGAAGGGGAAAAGACAGAGATGAGAGAAAGATCAATTGAGGATGAAATGGAAGGGATGATGTAAACATTCACAAAAAAATTTGCCTCATATTTTATGAATGTATAGTGTAATTTTCCAAAGACTACATTACATGTGCTAATACAACACAATGAATACAGAAGCAGATGAGAATCCAGTTATCTTTAATTAAGCCAGACAATGAAATGAAATACAATGAAATGGAAAACAATGAAATGGAAAACACCACTACCCTTTTCATTATTTCATTTAAAACTTCATTAATAATTAAACATAGTAATTATAATTACATATTTATTGCAACAATACTTATTTTAAATGCACTGACAAGTATTTTAAAATTTGTTTTAATTTAGAATCCAGTAAATATCGATAGATAAAACTCAAATGATCAAAAGCTCTTTACTTTAATACTTACACTCTAATACTTTAAGAGTTAAAGGGGCCCTGTGACCAAAGAGTTTGAGAGCCACCAGCAGCATACTAGTGACTACAGATTTATTAATGACATGGATTACAGCACTATTTCTATGAAACCGTACTAGTAAGACATTTTGATAATTTAGATTTCTATGACTGTAGGTCTATAATTCATAGATTTCCTTTTAAGCAGATTAGTGCTACTTAGTGTTAAAACATAATAAAATGAAAAGATACATGGAGTTCATTAATAAATGTTAAAAAGAATAAAGTACAAACACTAACTTCTCACCATGGAACATCTTTAGAAGTTTTATTAACACCTTCTAGTAGATTCTGAGTCTCTTTAAAGGACCTTATGATTCTGACAACTCTAGATTACCTTCCCAGTTGAATCTAATACTAATATCTCCTTAAGCAAATTTGGGAAAGGACCTGTCAACAGATTCCACAATGAAGCAATCACAATTCCTTAAAGATTTGTCCAGACCTTATTAGTAACAAAATCCACTACCACTGAAAATACTTTTCCTTAGTTTTCTTATAGTCTTATAATAAAAATGTTAAAAGTAAAAAGTTTTTAATAATCTGTCAACTCACTTCAATTCTAAAATACCAATTCCCAGGATTCTATAATGACAGTTGGGTAAACTGAACACTAATGAATTTAGCTGTCTATTGCTAAAATAAACATGGTATGATTTCCTTTTTCAAATAAAAAGATATACACACCTACACATCCTCACACCTACCTACGCATGCACACATACACATATGTGAGCACACACAGACACAAATATACTATTGTTTCACTCTATAGCTACTTAAATATCTTAACCAAAACTCAAGCTAGATTTCCTAGCAGGTATAGAATGTACTGTCACTAATATCCATTTTAAATAAAATTTATAAAAGGGGAAGAAGATATCTAAAAGAGAAATGAAGGGCACAAGGAGGTGGAATAAAAACAAAACCATTTACAGCTACAAGTTAAAGCAGATCTACCATTCTAGAATGTATTTTTTCATTGGCCAGGATACACTGTAGTATGAAAAATTCTAGAATGACAAAGAAGTTACCCAGATCACATACACAACAGTATATATTAAGAAGTTCAAAAGTAATATTTAGGGAGGAGAATAGAATTTCGCTTTCATAATGATTTCCCAAAAGATTGTCAAACAAACAAATGAAAAACTAATTATTTTACAAAAGTGTGCTAAAGAACTTAAAAACAGTGATGGCATAGACCACATATCATATTTATGGCTTAGCTCCTTGTCAGACACACAGCATGTATATATATGTGCAGGTTATTTAACCTCCACTGTAGAGTGGAGGTGACACTATCTATACCATGCGGTTATTGTGAAAATTATCTGAGGTAATATATTTAAAGAATTACTAAAGGCACTATTAGAATAGTGCCTTGTACATAGCAAAAAAAAAAAAAAAAAATGCCGGCCTGCTATTATTATGATGTATTACCTAAGTAAATGAACTGAACTTAGCAACACACATCAAAGTCTATTTTTTTCCTCCCCAATTTACTTACGTGCATTATCTCCTTCTGGAGGTTGATAAAAAGAAAGGCCCAGTGATACTATGGCTGCAATTTCTAATATAATTAAAGTGACATCTTGTAATGCTTCCCATACTAATTGAAGAAAGGTTTTTGGCTTTTTAGGAGGTATAAAATTCTTTCCAAACACTGCTTCTCTTCTTTCTATATCTGCAGGGTTTCCACTTAAACCTAAAAAAAAAAAAAAAAAAAAAAGAAAAAAATTCAGTGAATAGTTTTACGGCTTACAAATGAAAATATTTATTTTATTCAAAACACGTTCATTCTTTACACTTTAGATTCCAATTCAAAAAACCCTGTATCTTTATGTGTTAGTCATGTTCAAAATATAAATCACTGAAAACATGTGCAATGCTTTAAAAGTATATTTTAAGTAGGTAACTCAAATTAGATTAAGAATTTTCCAAACTGCTTATTTTAGATCATACCATCTTATACTGCTAGAGACTTAGAACCAATAAGACACTTTGATAGTTTTTATATTGAAATTATACATTTCCCTGACCTTTACTTACAATATTTCCCTCCAAAAATGAGGAAATATATAAAGGTTTTTTTGTTGTTGTTTTGTTTTGTTTTGTTTTGCCTTACTGCATCTTGGTTAACTTAATCGGTGAAAGTCTTTGATTTTTCACTCATACTTACTAAAGAACAGTGAAAAGTTAGTTAATGTATCACAAGCTCTAAAACTTTTCTACTAAAATATCTGTTATTCCTGGAGTGATAAAAGATTTGCAAGTTACAAAACACAGAAGACTTAGGATTTATTTCCAGTTGAAGAAATAGGTAGTACTATTGACTGACGATACCTATTGTCACTGTAGGTATCGTCAGTCAATAAGGGAAAGGTACATTGTAAGACATATTTAATACGTGGAGTGTGGAATTAGAAAGCTATGAGGGAATGTGAACTTCGATTTTGCCTTTCCTTCATCCTACTGAACAAGTCCTCCTCTAATTTAACCCTGTTGATCCTGTCAAACCTAGATATATACAAACTAGCTAATGCAGAGTTATGTACACACATTACTGTGGAGGTATGAAAACACAGCAGAGACAAATAACATTTTTCCTTAGTTTGTTTAAGAATATTGAAGAAGGGGGCAGAGATACCAGGATGTTATGAATTTTAATTTACCATTATAAATTTACATTTATAATTAATTTAATTAACTTCAACTCTTTTTCGGGGGGAAGCAAGAGCTCATTCTAAGAGGACATCAAAGTAGGAAGACAGGAAAACAGCAGATTAATGGAAGGCTGTCTACTGGCTATGCTTTAACTATTAATCTCAATGCAGAGACAGGCAGAGAGTAGAAGAGAGACAACAAAGAAACTACACTGTTAGAATAAACAATAAAAAATATACAGATTTTAAAGTAATTATTTACTGTGTTAAAGATACCAAAAATATTCCAGAGAATGTTTTCACTAGCAACTCCAACAAAGTTCATACTGGGCAGTTCAGAAAGCATATTAGATTTCTGATGACAAAAGTCATCAAACTGAATGCTTCCACAGAGCTCTAGGCTTTGAGACAGTCAATGGAAAGAAAGGGAGTGAAAGACTGTAGCAATTGTATTAGGCGGAAAGACAGTGAGAGAGAAGAATCTTATAAATTATCATCTAGAATCCATACCCTGTTTCTTCAGACTAGAGCAATGCTTCCTAAATCACAACTGCCTGCAAACAGTTAAAACTGGTCCATGGTTTAATTGGTGGATAGCAGAATCAATGTAGTGAAGTTTCTCAAAAAACAAAGTTAAAGAACTAAACTTTGAGATGTTCTGAAATTCTGCGCTTGCTGCTTTTCAAAATAAATGTCTTTTCTTCTATGAAAGGATACTAGATAAGTTTATTTTATATTTTAATGCCCTTACTAGCAAAAATAAAAGATTGCTCTCTCCCCTTGTCAGTCTCCACTTTTTCCTAAGACATCTTCTTGAAGATATTGGTTCTATCAGTTTAACTCACACGTAATAGAGCCTACCATTAACTGCATATACAATACTTGGCAGTTTTAAATATCATCACTGTAACTATAAAAATAAGTGATCAAATCTTAACATATAGTGGTTATAACGAGGGCCAATATTTTATGTTAATGCTGAAAAGAACAATCATAGAACTAAAGATAGCATAAAAATTTATCTAGGGTTTGAGAGGGAAAAAAAAGCAGCTGGGCCTAAAGGTTATTATAATTCTTCTATGTACCACCAAATATACAAGCATACACCTTGGTCACTATACCAATAAAGTTGTGTAACAAGAATGGGGTCGAAAAAGGAAGGCAGGAGTTAATGTTCTGTTTTATAGATTTTCATATGACATGTCCATTAAGCAAATAAGAGGAACTTCTAGTAGACAGCTGGCTACCCATATTTGGAACTCACAGAGAGATCTGAGCCAGTCGTCAATATAGAGTTGATTCTGGAGCTATGGGCCTGATAAGAGTTCCCAGAGAGCTAGCATTAAAAAAGAAAGCAGGGCTGAGGTGAGAACAATCCAACATGTGATGGTTAGATAGGGGAAAAGAAGCTAAAAGCAACTGAGAAGAAACAGAAGCATGGAGAAGGGGGTATGACTCATTAACAAGTTCATGTAACACTATGGAAGCCTAGAAAAGAGGAGTTTTCTAAAAGATGAAGATAATGTGGCTGACTATATCAAATAGTATTACAAAGGTTGAGTAAGATGAAGACAGAGAACAGACAACTGGCTTTGGCTACATGGAGGCTGATGACCTTGATCAGGAATCTTCCAGTGGAGTGGTGTGTAAAGAAAGTCTAATAAGAAATAACTGAACAGAGAATGGGAATGAGTAAATGGAAACAAGTATCAATAACTTTTTCCAGGAATATAATATAATGGGGAGAAATAAAGCAGTAAAAGAGAATTAAAATGCATAAATACTACCAGTTTGTCTTTTTAAAGATGAGTGATGAAGCAAATTATTTACCAATTAAAATGATCGAGTAGAGAGACGACACATGATACAGGAGACACAAGCTTACGCTAGAGTAAAGCCCTTAAAGAGGCAAGAGAAAATAAAACCCAAGGCATGGGTGTTAGTACATTTAAGTGCAGGAAGAGGAGCCCACTGTAAGGAGGTAGAAAGCAAAGTTCATGGGGAAGAGATATAGCTAAGCCGGTAAAACTGGTAATAAGACTACATGGTCCTAGTTTTAAAAATATAGTAGGTATGATATGAAATCATTAAGAATAACTTAAAAATAAATATAATGAGAAATCTTCTGTCTAGTTCTGTTGGTTCAGTTGATTATAGTGTTAGTGGCAATGAGGCCAAGGGCATGTGTGGCACTGATTTCCTCACGGCCCAGTTAGCTTCACAAAAAAACCATCGAAAGCTGACTCAGAATTATATGCTTTTGGGTTCTGGATCCACCATTGTGGAAAGGAAAAAACCCTGCATTCACTCTATAAATACATAATGGCTCAAGAGTACTGTCTATGTATTTGAAAAGGACATATGGAATAACACACAAACTATATCAAGAGCTTGTATTTTATAAGAAAATGTAATATCCCAACTGCTGGAATAATAAAATTAAGTCTCAATTTAGGAAATGAAGAGGCAGAAGTACTGGAATGTAGGAAGCAGGTGGGTTAGCTGAAAATTATGGCTAATAAACAGCACATACTACAGTTTTATCAAACTGTGTACTTGAAATTGTCTATATTTTTGTATATCTATGTGTTTGGGTGTCTGTGTGGTGTGATAGTGGTGGTGGCCATCACCACTCTGGCTTCTCTAAGTGAGGGCCACGGGAAAATATGCAGATGTAGGAGCATGTAAAAATTTATTCTGTATGCATTCTTCTCGGGAAACAACTTAATAACTCTCATCGTATTCTCAATTTCAAAAGAAAAGACTCCCTCAAAAATTTTTTTCGGAATCACTGGTCTGAAGTCAAACTTAGGCCATGCACCGTGACAAGTACTATGCATACCAAGGGATGAGTCAGATAGGATGCCTCTCTCTGGCACCTGCCCACAAGGAACTCAGTTTGGTGCAGGCAGACAAGTAACCAGTTAAATCACAACCCAGTGTGTTAACTATTATGATGGAAGAGAGGATGTTGTGGAAGTACACAAAGGAGCTGAATCCAAAATTTAGGGAATTGGCGTGAATAAGGGAATTTTAAGATCTCCAACTTGAGATCTTAAGAATAATTATGATATCAACAGTCATAGGAAGGATGAGGTAAAGTGTTTTAAATGAAGAGATTAGTGTGTAAGAAGCCCAGAAACAAGAGTGACCTTGGCACAGTAGTATTTAAGAAAACTGAAAATTCTGCTATGCTCAAACACTGAGGAGCAGAGCAGGAAAGAAGAGATAAGGTAGAGAGATAAGTAGGAGCCAGATCCCACAGAGATTGTTAACCTAAGTGAGAAGTCTGAAATTCATTCTAAGGGCATGTGTGAAACCACTGCCAGCTTTAAGGAGGAAAGTGCCAGGCAGTGTGAAGGGAGAAAGAAAAGATGCCAGTTAGTATGCTGTTACCTGAAATACCAAGAGAAGACAGTGGCCTCAAACAGGGTAGTGGGGATGTAAAAATGAAGGCACCGTGAGTTAAGACAGTTGGAAGTTAGAACTTCCAAAGTGAGTAAGAGTGAGTGAAAGATACCTATCAAAGTCAAGGCTACCTAACAGGTAGATAATAACAGTTTCACTGGAAGAGAGAAAAATAGAAGTATGCTTTCAAAAGGGAAAATTTGAGGAAATGATGTCAAAAAAAGAATTGGGCTTTCAGCCTCAAAGCTTGGGAAAAAAACTGGATAGTAGCTACAAATGTAGGAATCACATGTACGGTTTTAGGAGTGGATGACCAACACCCAGGGAGAGTGTAGATGAAGACGACTGTGCACAGATAAATAGAAATCTGTGGCTTGCCAACATCTCAAGGAAAGCATTAAGAGGCTGATGAGACTTGGCCAGAAGGAAGAAAGAAAACCCAAGAGTATAATGTTATGAAAGCTAGAACAGAGTATTTTGAAAGAGAAGGATGTCCATTATATTTAGAAAACAACTTAAGGCTACTTAAGGCTCTATCGAGTAAAACTTTAAAAAATAATATGTATGCTACAAAGTTAGAGGAACAGTTACAAATATCTTCAAGAAATTCATAAACAATGAAAACCAGTGACCCAAACAAGTATTAAATGTCTAATTCTCAATTATAGTAGCAATAAATTTCTAGGACAAGGTCATATAGGATCAATATAAAACCATGATTAGTAACTCTATACACGTATTAAAGCATACATAGCTGGCATACTATGGCCACGAAAATCTCCTTGCTGAATGCCTGAAAGAGCTATGCCAACCTTCATAACCACACATATAGATCAGGGCATCAGAGCATTCTTGTATTAGCTGATAAGTCAATAATGAAGTCTTCTGGGCAAAGGGATGATTTTTTTTTCAAGGAGCTAAAATAAATTCTCATGTGTGAATGTTAGTTCTATTATATTATACCACGAAGACATAGTCAAAGAACATTACTTACAGCCTTACTTTTATGAGTGCAGATATAAACTGCCATCTGAAACATGGAAACGTTAGTCGGCCAGGGACAACTGCTGTTGACTCTACCCTGCTTCCTACCACATACATCTTTTGTTTCTTTCTACCACTGTTTCCTTTCTTATTTTCTTTGCTTTTTTTTCTCTTTCTACCTAATTTTAGCAACCATCACTTAAAAAGGTTAGTGTCTCATTTGCTTTCTTGCCCTTTACATGTCCATGAAGCCATGCCTCTTACAGAATATACTACTTGGTACTTGCCTTTATTTTTATGAATTTATTTTTATCTTTTGTTTAATGCAGTATGACTGAGTGATAAACATTAGACCAGGGTTACAGATCTGCATTCTAGAAATATTATTAGAGAGGCTAGTCTACCATTTAATATAAAATATAACGTAGATAACACAGGAGACACATTAAATGAAAAAGATATCAAAAGCTAGTGTAAAAATAAAAGGATCAAGAAATATGATTTAGAATAGAAATAAGGATAGGAATAAGAAAGTCAATGTAGGAAAACAATAAAGATACAGAAGAAAAAACTATAACGGTAATTTCATTGAATTAGGATGTTACAAGTTATTGTGGCATAAAAGTACTTTCTGGATTCTTGAGGACTATAAGATAGGTGCTTACTTTAACAGATAAAGCTAAAAATATAAAGTTACAAGTCTCAATTCCAGTCAACCTTGAAATTTATAGTTCTAATTCTTTTAAGAGTAAAGATGGTTAATCAGAATCACTGAGAAGTTTTTAATTTGAAAACCACATCTTCTCAAAACACCTCTGATTGATCAGGACACATACAGTAGGCTTAAATCAAGTTAAAGAACTACTCTGTTAGAAAACAAGCAATAAAGTAGCAGGCCAAATGAGGGAACACACAAATACAACTTCCTGAATAGGGCATGGGTATTTTAAATCCTAACTGATAAGCAGGACCTGAAAATCAAAATTTTTTCCATCATGTAAGTCCTGCCACTAAAAAATACTATCGAGAAGAGAGAACACAGTTACCTCTTACTCAAGATTCCTCTCTTCCGCAAGCTGTATGAGCTGAACTTTTATAAATAGGTGGTTCAATATAATGGTTAAAAGCATGTTACCTGTAGCTAGAATGTCAAGGTATGAATCCCTGGTCTGGGCTTTTGACATGTGAGACTCTCTATAGGTAAAGTCACTTAACCTTTTTTGATGTAGGTGCTTTGGCTGTAAAATATGATAAGGCTGTTATGAGGAGAAAATGAGTCAATATATGTTAAGTACTAACAACCAATCTGGCACCAGAAATGTTATGTGTTACCTATCATTTTTGTTACTGTTCTTAAGAAATGTCTTCAGTTGTTCCCCCAGACTTTATATCAATCTAATACTGATATCCCCAATATTTCTGATTTTCTTCCTCCATTCATTTTTCTCTAATACACAGATCACTAACACACTATACATTTCATTTAGTTGTCTTGTGACTTTGTCTGCCCCATGTAAAAATAAGGCAGTGATTTTTGTTTTATTCATGACTGCATGCTTGGAACCTAGAAAAAGTACCTGCCACACAGCAGATATCTGATGAATACACACAATCCCGGCAATTCTAAGAAGCACATATTCTTACATTTTATTAACATCTCTAAAATTGGGGTGTAATTTAATTATACACTTAAATTATTTACAAGTAAAACTGCCAACACTAAATCTATTTTTATGGGGTATATAAAATATATGACAATTAACAATCTAGATCTGATGAAAGAACGCGTCAATGAGTGAATTAATAAATGAAAGAACTAAAGGGAATGACAAACTTCAGTTCTATCTAACCAAAATTCATGTACTTTGAAGAATGATTTTAATGTTACTTTCCCTGACTACAAGCAGGTTATACTAACAAAAAAGTACTTGGTGTCTTGATCATTTTCTTGGGCAGATAAACTCATAGCAGATTACACCTGATGATGATTCATTTATCATTTGACTAATTGATCAGTGACAAATGCTCATTAGATGAGTAAATTATTTCTAAATTGAATTAAAACTACTCCTATGGAAATAATACTCATTTAATCTTACAACTGTAAATACAAATATAATACTCTGTAAAATATAAAAATAGCCTTTTTCACAATCTAAAAAACAGTTTTAAAATGACAAACTATATATAAATATCAAAGACGGCAGTTTGTTCAAATTTCAACAAAAATTAAATTCACAATACTAGGAAGACGAGTAAGAATTTTCTAAGAATAAAGAGGGAAAAATATTGCACACATTGATTTAATGGCCAAAGCAGCAACAATACACACAAAATTTTGAGTGTTGACAATTTCTAGAGATTACACACAGCTTCCATCACGATGTCAAAGGAAACAATTTTAAATTTTAAAAACTAATTTTAAAAACTACTGTACTAGATGCAAAATTTTCAGTTAACTTAATAACTTCACTAATTAAAACAAAATTAATGTAAGGAGTACTGCCAAAAATAACAGTGTAAAAGAAACTGCAGTGCAAATGAATGGGAAATTAGGTCTATAAAAATGGAATGCATCATAGACGGGTGTTTAGTTAACAGGAGACAGAATTTTAGTTAATAGCAGAGTAATACAAAGACATGTATGTTTGGAGGAAGTGCAGATTTGAAATCGAAGTTCAATACCATTTTTACGAACAAACCAAGCTGTTATGTTGAGGGCTTTTTAATGTAAATGTTCCTATCAATTTGGTGATCATTCAACATTCAACAATTGAATTTTAGATTAAATGTAGTAAGCACATATGATTGAATTAATAAATCTACCAACTGAGAGCAGCAGTTAATGTATAAATCTCTAAGGTGATATAAAGTTAACTAACATTCCAAAGTGGGTTTGCATATGAACAAATACCAAATTTTGTCAAATACTATCTGTTAAAGTCTGTGAGTCTATTCCTGATTCTCTGAATTTACATCAACAACAGGGGTCCCAGATACTTAAAATGGCACAGCATATTGAAATTATAACTAAGAAGAGTTCATGTTACTAGTGGTTCTGACTTGAGGATAAGATTCAAAAAGTCTGGAAGAGTTAACAGGTCTTGCAGAAAAAAGAACATACTCTAAGTGATCTGAGGAAGCCCTTTTAGAATATATGTGAATACTGATACTGTCATGCTACTTGAGAGAAATCAAAGTAACTACCTATCATTAAAACAATGAGCAAGTTACACAAAATTATATAAAGGTTTAAAAAATTTTTAATGTGATATGATATTCTTTAACAATTTGGAAATAACTTTTTGCTATTACTTTAAATTTTATCACAAGTAGTAGCATGGCATAAGATATTTAAGAAAAAAATATTAAAAACGCTTCTACTTAATTTCTCTAGAATTAGCTTTGGAATACATATTTATATTTTAGCATTAATAATTTCTCACCCTTACTAAAATAAGTTGTAGTCACCAAACATTCATCCTCATGTATTTGGAAATGCCTTCTTTGTGATGTGAAACTTCCTAATATTAATTTTATGTTCAACGCGATCAATGTGTGAAAGACCATCCTTCTCGAACCATTTCAAAGACCATAATGCACTGAAGTTAATGAATTTTCCATTTTTGTTTCTAAAACAGAAGCTTAGGACAAATCAAAAATTATGAAACCAAAGGCTTCTTTGAATGTAGGGAAACTGATCATACTGCTGAGATTAAAAAGCTATTTTTAATCAAAAGAAATGTCTGGTAGGTCAAAAACTGCCATCTAATCAACTTCATTTGCTTTCAGACCATGTGCATTAATAACTAAAATTTAGGTTAAAAACATCTCCAACAGGTACTTGCAGTGACAACTATTTTAAGTCACCTGGCAAAACGAAGGAAAGTGAGTAGGGTTTATTTCCACTGAATGCCCTGTGGGATACCAAGCCTGGGTCCATCCTATCTAGCTAGAGGGGAAAAACAACCTTGCTATCATAAACAAGTGGCAATAATATGTACAAAGTACAAAATACTTCCTCCTGCTAACTGAAAATATATAAATTAATATGCAACATTATTCCTTAATTTAAAGTTACTTTAACTGCACCAATCTCAGAGTTAACCCATCTTTAATGTCACTAAAATTATGGCATAATCATAATTTTAGTACACTAGCCAAGACAGTATAAGCATGTTTATTTTTGAGCCAACTATACAGTACTCTATGCACAAATAACTAAAAACAAAATATAATAAAACTCACCTTCATTTGGAGATGTTTTCAACCTGGTGCAAATTCCATAGACATCTCCGTAGCTTTCCTGTATTTTTCGTAATGCATCTGTAGACCTGAGCTCCATGAGAGCCCGCAGTTCTGCGAGCGTAATTCCAAAGTCTCCATCATGATTAGCTTCCTTCAAAGAGTTTTTTACTCCACTATATGAAACTGAGTTGTTTGCCATGTCGCCCATCACAAGTATAATTTATTAGGAGGAAAATGTTTCCCAAAAGACACTAATTTTCACTTGATGTATTTCCAAGATGAAAATCTCTTAAATATGAAAATCTTTCTTAAACCAAACACTCATTGTATGACTTCGTAAAGCAGCATCAGCAGCATTTCCCAGAGAAGTATCTTGACCTTTGGCCCATGATTAGTTTCCTTATATCAATCATGAGATGTACACATCTGTAAGCAGAAAACATTTAAAAGTTACTAAAATCCATCTTAGAGTATTGTGCATGCAAGCAAATGTCATCAGGTAAGCTAATGAAAGTACATCGTTTAATTATGAAAATATTTTTTAACTGTAGCCTCATGCCTTTAAAATGTTTTACATAATAAAAGATCAAAGTATAACTTCTAAATAGAACTGTATATCAACCACATGAGATCTATTAAATGAAAATGTATTCCACATGACTGAATTTTATCTCATTCAGTTTACTGTTATTAACAGTTATCATTAAGTACTTTGTTCCAAGCACTATGCTAGTTGCTTTAAATTCATTCTCTCATTTGATCATCACAATTTAATCCCAAGAGGTGTTACTACTCTCTACTCTTCTAAGAGTAAGGTCTCAAAGAAATTGAGGGGTTTCTGCACAGCTAACAAAAGCCTGAATTGGATGAGCTGGGATGTCTCCAAGCCCATGTTCCTCCTAATAATACACAGACCTATCTTGTCAAACCTTTCACAGAGAATAGCCCCTGAAAGGGTAAAAAGTTAAATGCTTTCCTGCAATTTTCCTAAGGCCACTCTGTGACACCACCATCTTTTGGGCTTCCTAAAGCTATCTTCCACCAAAATTTTTGTCACATGTCATTACCTCAGGTCTTCCCTTGATCAGTTACCTAAAGAAATTCTCTATCCATTAGTCACTCTTTACTGTTACTCTATTTTCTTTGTTAACCCTTAGAATTATCTGAAATTATTTTGTTCATTTATTGATTTTCTTCTTTTCCTTGGTCTCCTACAGTTTTAGTTCTGAAGGCAGGACACAGGTTTATCCTACACCCTGAGAACCTAGAACTGTGCCAGGCACTCGGTAAACAATCAATAAGCATTTGAGGAAAGAATGGATCCATTACTTTAATTTTCTTCAAAATACTTTCGAGTTGTTCTCTTATTCTAAAGGTGAGCTCTCAACTCTTCCTTCTCCATCTATGTGCTTTAAACAATCACCTCAAAGTTAATATATACACAACAATGGATTCACCTTCTTCCTATATCAGAGCACTCCCTTTCCCAATCACCTGATCCTAATCACCTGAGCTTGAGATCGTAAATCATTGTAAAGCACCATTCATCCTAACCGCAGTTACTGAGTTGGGTTAACCCTTCCTTTGAGAACCCTCTTCTATCATAATCCTTTTCCTTCCTGATTTTCAAGTCCCCCTACACAATAATCATTCCCTCCAACCCAGGTTCTCTTTCATTCCAAAATTTCCTATATCCCTTCTGCATCCTGCTGCTACATTTAGATTTTTAAATAGGCATCATGCCCCTTTTTAGCATTCAAGCCTAAGCTCTATCTTTTAACCCATGTTTAATACATAAAATGTTTCATGATTAAGAACTAGAAATTACTGGCAAGTGCAATTAATCTTCAGCTATGAAGTTGTTATGGGAATGTTTCAAATCATGGTACGTGGTTCTCAAAGTACCCATCAAAATCATTTAGAGGGCCTGTTAAAATAATTATTGCTGGGCCCACCTCCAGAGTTTTTAGTTTCAGTAAATTAGGGTGGGCTCCATAATTTGCTTTTCTAACACATTCCCAGGTGATATTAACTCTACTGGTCCAGGGAGGACACTGTAAGAATCATTAGACAGGAGATGAGCTAAAAACTTTGAATTTATACCAGCTGGTTGAGGATGGCTGGTGGAAAAAAATTCTGCCTGCTTTGGGTTAAATTTGCAAGAATGTGGATTCTAAAAGACATTTTCTTTCATTGCCTGCTTCTTCCCACTTCACAAATCCTTATGCTAGCCCAATTATTACCAATTTTACTCATCTCCTAGGCAAAGTGGGTTTCCTCCTACTTACGTATTATAATAACCCAACTTCAAAAACTGGTGAGGGTGGTTATCCGATAATCTTCAGGAGTTTTCATACCCCAGATCTCTGTTGGCATCTGAACATCACATCCATAAAACAAGTTATTTATTTACAGATAAAATAATTAAGGCTCATAAATCTGTTTGTTGGGGGGCATATCTGTCATTATTCCTTTTGTTTCCATGCGGAGGAATTTTCCTCAACATCTGGCCTCCTGCCCCACCAATTATCACTGAGGTGAAATGAGCTGCTTGACAGGAGATTTTCTGAGAGCAAGTAGACATGTACCTCTTCATCTCTCAGCCTTCTTTTGGGAACCAGATATCTGCAAGACTCATGCATTCTGGTCTAAGTTATTAGAGGCAGATCTCAAGGTTAAAAAACCTATTGTTCAAAGTGCCTGGGATGGGGGTGAATAACTGTTTAGTTCTGGGTTCAATATTAGAACTTCACTGCTGTCGCAAAACAAAACAAAACAAAACAAACAAAAAACAAAAAACAAGTCCTTCATTTCAGTTTTTGTCATTAACAAAACTACTATTTTTATTTCTATGTGCCAATCTTGGTCTTCTCTCGACAGAAGAAAGGGGGGTGTTATTTTTTGGGTGCCCTTAACTTTCTCAGCAGTAAGGATACACAACAGAACTAATACGTAATAGAGCTAGGATTTGAATCTCCATCTGTGACTCAAAAGCCATGCTCCTTCCACTATAAACTGTCTTCATGTCCTCACATTTATTAAGTTGAAACGGAAGTTTTCGTTGGTCATAGAAAGTCAAAAAATACCAAATGTGCCAATTTATAATAAAATCAGAATTCAAGAGACATTACAAGTAGATATTTGTTATTTACCATCTCAGCACCCTCTCCTCCCATTTTTCAGCAACACCCCCATATCCAGACACCCCTGCCCATAATGACGACTAGTTTAGGAATGTGCATATGACTCATCGATGAACACGCAGCAATGCCGCTTCTGCTGTGACTCTGAGGTAGAGACTTATTTCTTCTTACTGAACTTAAGATGTGGAAAGCCTCTGAAAAGGATCTAAAATAGAGGAGAGAAGGAAGGAGGAGAAGATGAGAAGGAGGAGATGTGCCTGTCAGTGCTGGATCACCTGAGCCCCTTGGTCAATCAGTGGCTGAAGTCTGTCCTATTCCTGATCTTTTCGGTAATTTGTCAAATTCCTTTTTAAAGTTGGGTTTTCTAACCCTTTGCAACCCACATGGTTTTGATAAGTAGGTGATTACCAATCACGTTCAGTTCTGTACTGTTTAAAGAAAGGGGAAGCAAGGCAAGAGCACCAAATGCAAATGAGCCACTTTCCAAAAGTGACTATTTGAATTACTGATCATTTATAAATTATAAATCAGGCTGTGTTGTGTATTTCTAGGTTGTCAAAAGCCTCTTCCACTATTTTCCTCTCTACCTATTCTTTACTCTTCCACTCACTCACCTAACTAGTGAATTGGCGAAAATGCTAAGAACAAAAAAGTTTTGCTTTTTGCTTAACTACAATATGACAATTAGAAAGAGACATGCTATTTGGGATTGAAATATAATAAAAAGTAGAACATTTAATTTTGTTCCTCTTTGTTCTCTAAAAGATTTTGATCTTCCCTTTAAAAAGTTTAAGAAGAAATGCTGTTAAGTGTAAGCTGAGTCCCCCAAAGAAGGCAATTTTAAAGAAAACACACAGCTACTCTATGTAGGCCTTTTGGCCTACATAACTTATCCCAGAATCCCTGCATGATGTATGATCAAACCACTGTTGGTGGTCTTGAAGGATTATGGGAAAAGAAGTGGTTTAAGACTAACAACTAACAAAGGGAGATAACAGACCTATTCTACCTTGCCTTATACAAACACACCTATAATGTTACCAGCTCATCTGTAAAATATAGACACAGTAACAGTAAATACACACCTTGTTAAATGTGTTGATACATGTAAAGCAATTTGAACATAGCCTGGCACATAGTAAATGGTAAATATGTTAGCTATTTTTATTGTTATTTAAAAATATTTTCAGCTACATTCTACAGAGAATTCCCCCTCCCCCTAAGGGATACCCTCTCCACCTCAAGCCATTTCAGATGAGGAATGTTTGGAGAAATATTTCTAAACCTAGAGGAAAAGAGAATCCTGATGATGTCTAATATAAATGAAGCTCTGCTATGCAGATAAAGCATATAATGAGTGATTATATCAAAAAAACTAATGAATGAAGGAGAGACACCAATTTTTATTTGTATTATAGATAACAGGCCCCACTACACTTTGCATTGGTCAGGTCTGAATTACCATGAAATTATTCTATAAAACAGTAGAGAGACTGCTGAAGAATCAGGAAACCAATCCACTGAAGAACTAAAGAACTTAGTGGAGGGGAGGAATGACTCATGATAGCTATCTTCAAACATTTGAAATTTTATAGTGTATAAAAGTGACTAGATATATTCTGTAGAGTACTAAAAGACACAAAGAATGAAATGAAAAAAAGTTAAAGAGATTTTGGATAACAAGTTATCCAAAATTGGAATGGGTCTATGGGAGTTAATTTTATGTAAAGTTGGCTGGATTGTGGGGTGCCCAGATATCAGGTTAAACATAATTTCAGGGAAAGCAAGTGAGGGTGTTTTGGTATGACATCAGCATTTGAATAGGTAGCCTAAGTAAAGCAAAGTGCCCTCTCCAATGTGGGTGGGCATCAACTAATCCACTAAGGGACTGAATAGAATAAAAAGTGAAGAGAGGGAAATTCACACCCACCCTGCCCAAAGGCTTGAGCTGAGATTTACTTCTCCTGCTCTGAGACTGGGAATTACACCATTGGCTTCCCTGGTTCCCAAGACTTGGCCTGAACTAAACCTCTGGCTTTGCTGGGTCTCTAGTTTGCAGATAGTAGATTATTGGACTGCTCAGCCTCTATAACTGCCTGAGCCAATTCCTCCTAATAAATCACTAGTGTGAGTGTGTGTGGGTGTGTGTGTGTGTGTGTGTGTGTGTGTGTGTGTATTTCCTGTTCATTCTGTTTGTCTGGAGAAGCCGAATACAGAGTCCCTCAGTCAGAACTCCCTACCCCTTAGGTTGATTAAGCAAGATAGAAAAAGAAATGTATGGAGAGAGGCCTCAATACTTAAAGAAAGCCCATGCCCTTTTTGTGACAATTTTAATCTTTAAAAATCTACTCCTATTTTAAAAGGTAACCTCGCTGGTCCTAATGCAGTAAGCATGCTTTACATGTATACAACTTACTTCCCATTCTCCATTGATCCTGTTTAGCTTTTAAAAATCAAGATTCTTTTTAGGCACGATTACTTCAGAGATAACATACCCCAGAAAAGAAAAGTTACTCTTTCTTGTATATAGTATTGAAATATACCATTTAATTTGAAGACCTAATTTGAATACCAATGGTACTCAGAAGCTTAGGAAAGTCATTTGATTAACCCTAAATTTAAACAAACTGGTTACAAACCAGAAGTAATTTTACTTGTTAGAAACCAATTATTTCATTTGACCTTTCATTCATTCGTCTCTTAAAATGTCTTTTGAGTCAACTAGTTAAAGATCTCCAAGTAATCTTGATTTTTTTTAAAATCACTCCCAATTCAGAATGAAATTTCAAAACAAAAAGTTGTAAACCTAAATTTTACTCTTCGATTTTCTGTTTATAGATTTTTAAACTACTTCAGTGTCTGAATCTGTAACTACTTCAGTGTATGAAGTTACTTTTGATTTCATATATTCTTTCCCAAGAAATTTCAAACAGTTATTTTAAGGTACCCACAGTGAAATAGCTCAATGTCTTTCAAGTTTCAACTGACATACTGAAATAAAGTGTTCAGTCAAATATCTATTAGCTCTATAACATATCTCAGTAAAAATTTTAAAATAAAATTAGTATTTACAGAGGTTCTTAATCCATGACTGACTGATTCCATAGGAACACTAATTATGGATCTGGGGTTTTGAAAAAAAAAAAAATCCTCTAAAGACAGCCTATTTTCATTGAGTTAATAAGAGAATAATTGTTTATAAATTTCTAAATCAAAATAAAATACTAACCATAAACAAATTTTAAAATCATTCTGTTAAAAAATGGCTACAAAGAATCATGGAATTTAATAGCTGAAAGAGAAGTTGGAGATCAACTCCAACTGCTGATTTTATAGCCAGTAAAACCACTCATGATCATCTGCTTCCAAAAAAGAATAAAGATGCTTATAATAAAAGAAAGTAAGCCTTACATTTTCATAAAATCATTAAAAAGAAGAGCAAAAAACCAACATTTAAGTCATGGGATAAATCATAACAATGTGCAGGTTTTCAGGAAGCTACTATCAGGGAACTACCTCGTATTGTAGTTCAAATAGGTAAAAACAACACCTTAGCTGTTAAGACACACCATTTAACTGACCAAAAGCTAAAAAAGTTTGTGACTGTAGCCTTTCAAAAGAGAACACTCAAGAAATCTCCATTTCCTTCCTTTCTTTCTTTTCTCTTTTAACAGAGACATGTATTCGACTTCCTTTGCAGACAGTAGCTGTTTCACTGCGGCTGCTATTGGCATTTTACTGACAGTAAATTATGACACTACCTCATAAATTAAGAAACCCAGCCTGCCTTGCCTGACTAGATGCTAGCAGTGGCACTCACCCAGTCAGTGTGCACAACCTGAAACTCACGACCTTAAATGACCCCTGTGGGAGTTAGGCCATATATCCACTACATAAGTAAGCCTAGATTTAGGCCCATTACATTGAAAATGTATTTAAAGGCAAAACCATGCCTTATTCATCTTTGATCTCCATATCTTAGCAAGAGGTACTAAGATCTTCTGCAGGAAAAACAAACCAACCAACCTTATACCTGGATTCCTACCCTAAACTTTAAAAATCTCTCAACAATTAAAACAATGCTTAATAAAAGAAAAAAAAATTACTATAACCTACTAAATATAAAAGTACTGGCAATATCTAACTCTAATGGCAGAAAGAGCAGATGATCTAATTGTATGTACATCAAAAAGTAGATACCTCAAGATCATGAATGGTAGGAAATTACTCTTACAAAGTTGTGTTGTATTCACATTATTTCATTAAAACACTCCAAAGAACCAAAAGATAACTTCAATTTTAATGTTACTCTGAACTCACACTTTTCACTTTTTAAGTGGATTAAAGAAAACGAACACTGCATAAAAGAGCTTATTTAGAAAAAGACTATAAAGCTTATTTAGAAAAGTAATTTATATCAGGTAAGGAAAAAAAGATACATATAAATAGGATTAAATTTGCCAAAAAAAGATTTCATTTTATAACTGATAAAGCAGAAAAATAAGAATTGTCTACAATGCCTGATTTATTAGTCTCAAAGGATTCATAAATTCACTGCTGTGTCTGCACTGACTATAATTAGTCCCACTCCCCTTCAGTATGTTACTTTTATCATCTACTAGACTCTTCCAGAGGCAGAGACTTAAGTACATACTTTGAAAGGCAAGTTACAGCTGCTGTCAGTAATAAATTCAGCATGATCACTTCAACAAATCTCTCTCTGGGAAACAAGTAGATTAGAATAGGGGAGGCACTAATTTGTATTGTATAGCTTTTATCACACAGCTGCAATGATTTGTTTACCTCTGTTTTACCAAGAATTGTGACTTCAAGGCAGGATTTGTGCCATTTATTTTTTAACCCCCAGCATTGTCTGGAATATAGTAGGTGCTTAATATTTATTGAATAGAAATGTTTCTGTTTTAACCTTAAGCTAAAAATCATTTTGAAAGACGGGTTTACAATAGTAAACATTAACAATCTAAATAGCAAAGCAAAATCAAACCTCATCCTCATGAGCCTATGTTTAAAATAATATGCTAGATGTGTAGTGAGTTAACAGAAACTCATAGCATTCAAGGAGTTTCCAAAACTACCATGATATGCAAGATAATATGAACTTAACTTTCTTTTCAGACAATAGAAGTTAAAAATTGGGCGGGGATTGTTTTTAAGAACTATATAAGATGTCTAACCAATGTACTTTATACTTGAAACTAATATAAATAAATACATTTTTTTAAAAAAAAGGAAAAAAGTAAAGGTAAAAAAAAAGGAATTTCAGATTTTCAAATGAATTATATAATAACTGCTACATGGCAATGGTTTTTAACCAAGGTCCTGATCCTTGAGGCTACGCAAAGTAATAATGCTGAGTTTCATTATTTCATAAAGCCTGGAAGAAATGATACATTTACTTGAGAAATAATTTGTTAGGGTTATCCATGCTTAATTAAAATGATACCAAATCAATATCATAATAAAACAAGCAATTACATCTAAATAATAAATAAAAATCTTATCTAGTTAAGACAGCTATCATCCTCTCTGAAATTTGCGATTTCTACTTCATCTCCAACTCCCAGATCAACACATTTGAATTTAGCTGCTTCTTTGTGCTACACTTAGTCTTCAAGGTGACCACTGACCCCTCTTGTTCCTAAGTCTAATGGACATATTTAGACTTTCTTATCTGACCTATTGGCAACCCCTGCTACTGCTAACAACACCCTCACTCTTGAAATGTTCTTTTGCCTTAATTTCTCTGACATTTGACTCTTGTTCTCAGCACACTGCCATCTCTGGCTGCTTGTTCTCATTTTCCACCGCTTGCTCCTCTTCTTGAATAATTGTCAAGGGAGTCAGGGAGGGTCTGGGTGGCACTATAATCCTGACCATAATTGTCTTCATCTGTTTTAGTCAGAGAGCATGAGATCAGTTAATAGATAATAGTTAAAATTTATTTGCATGTGCCTTTACAAGTTTTTTTTCAGAGTCTCTCATATTTCAGAATTTCACAATTCAATTAAAATGATGAAACCACACTATAGCAGTCTGGCTCAGAGAAAGTGTGAATAAAACCACCCGCCTTCCTTATCCAAGCCCCACACACAGTGACTATTCCCCATAGCCTTTAGCTTATAAAGAAATATGTCAGCCCAAAGCAGAACAGGTTTCATAAATTGGTGATTCATCCCCCTTCCTGGGCTGTAAAGCAATTACTCTTGCTTTTGATTACTGTCATTTCCAGCACAGATTATTTGTTTGTATCAATAAAGTATTTAATTAAGTAGAGTATGTGGTAAAATTTTAATGTGAATGACCCAAACACAGATATCTTTAAGTTCACTACAGACATTTTTACTTTATGGTCAGGTGTGTTAGAATCATCTTATTTCAAACATTGATGATACCTTTATCTCTTGAAAGGTTCAAATTTTGCAAGGTTGTACTCACAGAGTAAAAACCACAATCCTTCTGAATTTACCACAACCAGGTAAATTTAAAAGTGCTGGGGCATTTGCTGGATTATTAAAAACATTTACGTATGAATTCTACATACTACAGATCAGTGGTTCTCCAACTTCAGCATGCAACAGAATCACCTGAAGGGCTCCTTAAAACACAGATGCTGGACCCCACTCCTAGAGTTTCAATTTAGTAGATCCGAGGTTGGGCACACAATTTTACACTTCTTAAACTTCTCTGGTGATGTTGGTTTGATGCTACTGGTCTGGAGAATCACTATTTTAGATAAAAAGTGTGCCCTGAACTCCGACTAAGGAACAAACTGTTGGATTATCACCTTAATCCAAAATTTCCTGACAACAACGTAAGCAGCGAATCACTCACGGTTATTATGCTGTCCCTAATGTGCATGAGTAATTGAAAGCAGGTCATATTCTAAAAATATTCTGTGAGCTGTTTAAGTTGTTTTGATTTTTAATACCAAATATATTTATATTTTTCCCACTTAAAACCTTATATAGTTTCCTTCAAAGTAAATGTGGAGCCTCATACCCCTATATTTTGAACATATGTAAAACGATTTTAAATACTTAAAGTATTAACTTTTAACAAATTTAACAGAATACTATCATTTAGATACCTACCTTCTGCTCTCCTCCAAAATAAACAACGCTTTGTTTTTTCTCCTATTCTCTTATTCTATTTAGGCATTGTAGAACTTTCATCCTAATTAATAATAGTTTCCTAGTAAAACATAAACCTTTGAAAAGCTCAAAAATAAAATTTTATATAATCCTGTGCAGCTTACCACCAAATATAAGAATATGTTACATCTCCAGCTATATGAGAACAAAATGTTCTATCATTTTATAGTCTCATTGGTTTTTAGAATGTTAGCGATAGTCAGGGAAGAGATTTCTAAATTAAGTGTTTTTCCCCCCTTCTGTTCAGGAGCTAGAAGGCAATATGAACACTTGAATGTCACACCAGCTGCTCTATCAGCCTACTCAGTTCTTAAGAGCTTCTATCCTGTCAGTTCACAAGAACCTACACTTACATGCTTAAGGAAACAGGATGCTCATTATGTCACTGAATGAGCTCACAATAATAATGTTGGCAATATTTAGGGAGGAATAACTCTTATTTTGCAAATTTAACATGGCTTTCTGTTTTAATTAAAAACTAGATTTCAAGGATTACTTATTCCAATATTTAAACAACTGAATACAGAACTAAGGGCAAAAGACACTTTCCACTTCTTTATATCCTTTTTCTTTATTTATGCAGTTTAATAGTTAATTGTTTTTTTTTTTTTTAAAGCAATTTCCAGCTGTTAACCACAGGGTTGGTTACTAAAGGACAACCCAAAAACCAAAACTTATACTTGCCTCCCTAAAAAAAAAAAAGCTAACTTCCCAACAGTCAGCAACTCCAGTTTTGCTCTTATGTTTCACTTGCTCTTTTATCCTCCTCTATTAGTTATCTCTGAAGAGACATAACATCTGGCTGAGCAATGTTAGTTAAAATGTTTTTTAACTGAGTTCTTAGTTCTATTAGAATCTTATTTTTCTCAGTCATACACAATCCACTAACACCTCTTACTCGTGTGTTCCTCTTTGTTTCAAGTTTCCTAAATTACTCTCATCTCTACCTGTACTCAAGTCTACTTCAAGACCTTATTTCTTTGACAGCTATTACAAGCTGCTACTACTACCACCACTTCACACTGGTTCCTTTGCTTATCTTAAGCAAAATTCAGATACATTCTACCACATAAAAGGTCTGTGCCCAGTCTCTTTGGCAAAAAACAAACAAACAAAAAAACCAAAACAAAAAAAAGGCCAGAAAAAAACCAAGCCTTTCTTGGATTTTGTTAACCACAGTTTATCCCTTTCTCCCCTACTTTTACTATGCATCTTAATAAGGCCTATCTTCGGTGCTTCCTCCTGACCATCCACTCTCACTGGATTAATCCTCACACTCCTAAGTTGTCTGTGGTGATCAACAACCTCAGACTTCTCAGTCCTCAACCCCCAATATACTTTGTGTCATCTGCTATTATTTTTCCCTCTTACCCATTATATCATTCTTAGTTTCATATGTCTCTAACCAATCTGCCTCAGCCCACATTCCTTGGCTTTTAAAATCTTCCCACACCCTAAATGAGGTTATCACCCAGGGATCTCTCTTCCCTACAACCTCTCTCTTGGCAGCTCATGCCACACTGTGACCTACATCTAAGGCCATGATCAAGCTCCAGGCCCATGTTTTCCACTGTTAACACAGACATCACCATTAGAATATCTTGCAGCACACCAAACTCAATACTAAGCTTATCACCGTCCCTCCCAAACCTGTTGTTCTTCTCTGAAGTTCCTATGACTCCAAACATATCTGAGTAAGCCCCATCTATGTGGAAGGCTCTTTTTTCAAGTTTATACCTAAATAGGGAGAAAAACAAGCACGCAAGCAAATACAATTAAGTATTGTAGGGAGAGCATCACCAAAGGTTTGGTGAACACAAAGAATGGGTATGCAGCTTCGAAAAAGGCTTCACTGTCTAGGTAGGAAACACCTAAATTGAGGCAGAGAGGTGACATTGTATGAAGTGGCTGAAAACAAGGATATAGCACAAGAAAATGTTGATACCATGATAAAAACCTATTATCTATTTGTATCTCTGAAAGTTCCCTTAAAAGTTTGTCTTTTCTCCTTTAATACAACTTAAGCTTCCTGAGGGCAGTGGCCACAACTTGTGTTCCTTTTTTAGCTCTCACAGAGGCTAACAGATTGCTTGACTGTTCACTAGAATACAAATGAGTAAGAGTAAAGTTTAAATTATGTAAGCTTAATGAATTTAAAATCCTCAAACTCCCTTAGTTGAAAAGTTGAAATAAAATAAACAGGCACACACTTAAAAAAAATAAAATAAAACCAGGTTAATATAGTACCGAGAGGGAGAAAACATCGTTTTTAAAATTTTTTGGCTTAATTCTTTCTGATAATTCTTTAATACGGATGATTTAAAATTTAAATCCTCTCACAAAACTAACGAGAAACTCGTATCATCTTTTGAAGATGGTCAGGACATGTTTAATTTCCTTCTGTTGAAGGAAATTGCAGAAAGTAAAAAGAAGGAATCAGGAAAGTGATCAGAAGGAATGATTACTTTCAAGGTGGTGACAGACACTGGGCAGCATTGAGCCGGTAAACAATTCCCCTCAGTAAAGGTCTCCAATAGAAGACAGCTTCAGTATGGGTGGCATGTACCAAACTGGCATCCCTCCTCTCATCCATTTGTTTCACTATTGCTCTCAGATTCTCTCCTCCTCCTTTTTCTCTAGACAAGTTTCAAAAAAATCTCCAAGTGTCATTTTCCCTAATGAAAGCTGGCCTAAATTCCCTGTGCCTTTCTACTAACTTCTCCTTAAACTGACATTTAAAATGCCCCTCTGCCCTGAGACCATGACATGGAATTAGTCTATTTCTCTCTGCTTCTGTAGTGACCTTGCAGTGTTTTAGCTTTCTCATTTGTAAAATAACATCATCTACTTTCTAATTTTTGAGAAGTTTAAATAAATACATGAAATATCTTAAAATCATCCCCAAGGTCTTAGTGCCCGGCATTTAAAAGTAAGCGCTCAACAAACTATAGCTATTTGTTATAATTAGCTGTAACATTTTTAATTTGTTTGTAATAAACTGTCATATTCAGCATTCATAATACTTAAGTTAGCCTACTAATATAGAAGGTACATAATACATATTTGTTAAATACAGACTTTAATTCAATATTTGAATATTGAATTATATATAATCACATCTAATAGTATTTAAGAATTAAAAAACAAGAGGGCTGTATCACACATCCAGAATTTTATAACAGCTGATCCATAAGCTAGATTGGTCTCCTTTAAAACTGTTGAATGACACCCCAGAGGGACAAAAAGGGTTTATTCCCACAATTAAAACTAGATAATTAACTGTTGAAGAGTCTTTGAGACTTAGAAATGATGATTAAGAAAACTAAACACCAGCCTGGGAAGCCCTCTGTAACACAACTTTCAAGGTCGAAACACAGAAATATATCTATACAATGATATCTATCTACCTACCTACCTACCTATTGATAGATGAATAAGCACGTAGAATTCACATACTATAATGGACAAGAACTAGAAAAAATGAGGGGGAAAATAAGCTAATTTGTCAGAGTAGCCTACAGTTATTCCTTTCTCCTAAATGCCTTGGGTGTTATTTGCACAAATTAAAACTGAAGTGTTTCTCTTCAGTTGTTAGGTGTTCATATCTATCAACATTACAATGAAATTCTAGTGTGACGGAAGAATTTGCCAACTCTGGTACAGACCTACAATATCCTTACCAAAACTGTTAACATTTTAACGTTCATTCTGATGATCTAGGACATCATACACAAAATGTATACTGAACAGCAAACACTGGTTTAATAATCTTCTTAACTTTTTGAAAAGTACCATGTAAACTATCAATCAAGGAAGTACAAATTCACATGTTCAATGCTGGCTTGAGTTAGTACAAATTCACATGTTCAATGCTGGCTTGATAGTAAAATCAAGTACTACACAAAAGATGCAGGCACACATACAACAGAAAGACATCAGAACTTGATCACAGAGAAGTGAAGTATAATGGTGTAGCCCTTTGCATTTAAAGGAAAGGCTTCAGAATTCATCAGCAAACTTAGCCTCTCATAATAGAAAATGTTGGGACCATCTGAGAGAAATTAAATTTTAAAGTCAGTATATTAGATTAAGCCATATGGCACTGCCATTCCAGTAGAATACCAGCAATTTCATATGGTTCAATCTACTATAATTGATTGAGCAGAGTATACAAAATGAGCATTTTAAAATGAGCAAAACGGAACCCAGGACTCTAGAGCTGACACTGGCTAGACTGAATGATTCAATTTAACTTAAAGGAGGAAAAAAGCATTTAACAGTCAGAAATGAGCTAATCAACCATGAAAGGACAAAGGATAGAAAGAACAACGACAACAAAAAAATCTGGTCTTTCTCATTCATTCAGTGTTTAGGAGCTATTCAGTGAGGTTCCAGTAGTATCTGTATCCTGTTAAGAATTATAACATTGATGGTTACCCAGGTTAAGGCTAACACACCTATGCCAGGTACTGTGCTAAGCAGTTTATAGTACACTCTACACAGGTCATTCTACCTAATCCTCCCAATGCCCTATGAGCAAGGTACTATTATTACCCCCAATTGCCAGATGAGGTAACTCGTCTTTGAGAGGTTAAGCCTCACTCCATTACACATTCCGAACATATTATACCACTTGTTCTGCCTACATACTCTCTAAGCAACCTTCTAATTATGATGTTTCCCGTGTGGCAAATCTATGGGAAAGAGAATGTGCTAGCCAGGACTTGAGAGTCTGTTTCCCAAGGCAGTTTCCCCCCCTGTAAATTAATAAGTTGACATTCTGATTCTTACATCAATCTCATGAGCCTTGATAATACAAGCCTGACAACACAAAAATTTATATTCAAGTATAGATGAACTGTGTTTCAGAACTGCAAGTCTCAGACTCTTTAACATGGTCAATCCACTCAGGGATGCAGTCCCAATCCTGTGAAGGCCCTTTGGGGAATAGCCAATCCTTTTTCTCCCAAGAGAGGACGTAGTTCAAACATCATCATTAGCAGTCTCTTCCTTTGTGAAATCTCTAGAGTACAAAGAGGCAACAATGAAGGGACAAGATTCTAATCCTGACTCCACTGTGCTAACATTTAATCCTGAGCAAATGACTCTATCTCCTTCTTCAGGTTCATTTTTTTCTTTTGTATAAAATAAAGAAGCTGGGCCCAATGATCTTATATTCCTTTCTTCTCTAACACTCATGGCTGCCTATTTGGTGAAACACTCCTCCCTTGCCTTCCATGTGCAATTTCTAGTTTTACCACTCTCTCTCTCTCTCTCTCTCTCTGAGAAGTCCTTCCGTGTGTCTCTGACTGGCTCCTCCACCTACTTTCTGCCTCTACTCGATCCAGTGAAGTCTGAGATCCTCTACTCTTATCTTACCAGCACTAACAGCTATGGCTCTAGATTTGTATTTATAAACACTACCTGTACTCATTATCTGACTACTATGGATCATATAGAGCAGCGGTGCCCACCAATTTTTGGCACCAGGACCAGTGCACCTATGAGAATCTAATGCATGATGACCTGAGGCGGGAGCTGAGGTGCTGATGCTAGCACTGGGGAGCGGTTGCAAATACAGATGACGCTTCACTTCCTTGTCTGCCATTCACCTCCTGCTGTGCTGCCAGGTTCCTAAAAGGCCACAGATTGGTACTGGTCTGAGGCCTAGGGTTGGGGGCCCCTTATATAGAGTCTAGCATGATTTCTGAATACACTTGAGGCTTTGAAAACCTGTACCTTTATTTGAAATACCCACATGCAATTCAATAGTCTTGTGGTCAAGATTACAAGTGGGTATCAGTATTATATTTTCCAAGTTTTGTCTCTTGATTCCACTTAGTTTACCTATAAAACTATACTTCTAAGCCTTATTACTCTCTCATCTCCATAACCTTGAGGGTAATTTAATTTTCAGTTCTAACCTCAAGCTCAAATCCCAAAACGCCATTGCTATAACCTACCTCCGAATTCCTCTAGACCATTTCCCAAACTGGTGTCCTAGAGAGGGCCAATTCACAGTATGTTGATGTTATGGTATAAAAAGGTCAGCACAGTAAACAGGTTTCTTTAGTTAGAGACTTTTCATAGCCTTCACATTTCTGAATCTACAAGAAGGAAATATTATATGTAGCATTTCCTGAACTTATTTTTAACTACTCGTTTTTCCATGGGGCACCTATTAATATCTCCTGAAACTAGTGTTTCACAGAACACTTTAGGAACATGTTCTAATCTTCCCTATTTCAGTCAAAATAACAACCAGTTAAACTCAAAAAGCACCTCTAATTTCTCACTCTCTCTTGAATAACCAAGTGGTAGCTAAATTCCTTTTCCTTCCCACTCTTATCATATCATCCTTTCTATTCTCTCTGAAACACTGAATGTGAGACCATCACACGTAACTGTTATAGATCATATAAAAAATAATTAGATGTTGCCATCAACCCTAAGGCTGTCATGAGGATTAAAAGAGAATGAATGTGACATCTTACATAATGTATCTTTCATAAGCATCCAACACTTCTTCCTGAGAATTATTTGGAATTTGTTCCTTATTACAGTCAATTTTAATTCAAAGCTTAAGGATATCCATCTCTTTGATAAGACTAGCAATAGTCTTATACATATCAGACGTGATTGGGGATTTTTAAATGAAGTAAATAAGAAATATGGGTAATATGAATATGGCATAAGTACAACAGTGGCACACTGGGTGTCATACCTAGCACTGGGTCACCACCCTCTTCCAAATTAATCAGGAGGTACAGAACATGTTACAGCTAGTTCTTCATTTATTTAAGCATTTAAAGTTGGGTTTTTCTGACTCTGTGTCTGTAAACTACATACTTCCTCAGCAAACCTAAGTTTAGAAGAGGTGAAGACAGTCATTTCTACACATTTATTTGTAATTCCTTACTGACGTTAGCATGAAAACAAGCATTCCAAAACATTATTTCCTCATTCAAGGTATATCTGTGCGCTAGGTATTGGGGACACAGTGGGGAACAAGACAGAATCATCCTGTCTCCAAAGAACTTACATTCTTCTGAAGGAAATATATACATACAATTATTTAATTACAATTATGGTAAGCATACATCAGCTATTCTTTTTAAACATTTGGTTATTCATAGTTTGGTAAGGAGAAAAAAAATTGGGCATTAAGCTCATACGGTGTTCAAAACTGTATGTTTCATTAGAGCCTTTTGAAATTGGCCAGAAAATACAAAATGAGCATAGGGTTTTTAAAGGCAGGCAGGGATGGGTAAGTGGGGATCTCTTGGCCACAAGGTAGTATTAAAACAAATTCTTTGAAATTGTGCGTTATGATAGAACATACCACAGAATACTACCTCTGGCTTGTTGCCAAATACAAAAGAAAAATCTCCTAATTTTGAATGTTTACTACATAGAGAACACTGCTATCAGTTTTACATAAAGTTAAGTGATTACAATAATGATTGTAACAATAACTAACATTTCCATGGTGATTTAGTTCATTATGGCCCTAGGAGATTGGAACTATTACTCCCATTTTACAGTTGAGAAAAGTGAAGTGAAACAGGTTAAGTAATTTATCCAACGTCACAAAAACTATTAGGACAGAGCTGGGATTCACACACAAACGGTGTGGTTTGCTCATCACTCTGCCCTAACTGCCTTTGCATGTATTTACATGGAGGCATGTACCTGACCACTCTGGATGTTCATCTATTTGAAAATTAAATACATACAACAAAGTTCATTATGTGAAGAGCTTTATATTACATTATGAAAATACAAAGAGGTTAAAAAATGAAAAGGTGCTGTTTTAGTTTATAATCCAAGAAGAGAATTCCTTATTAAAAATAAACTGGAAAACCACAATTTGTTCTAGCAATTAAGTTTATGTTCATGCTTTTCACAACACACACACACACACATAATGACATACCTGGAATCATATTGCATAAATGTAAATTTATCTCTTTCAGAGTCAAAATATTCAATTCATCTATTCCAAAGGACAACATACTTATATTTCCAAAGGCAGTATTTCTAGTTACTCATTCTTTTAAAAATATTATCTTGAACTTTGAAAATATTTGTTATTGCTATATTAACAATGAGCCTAAAAAGGGCGTCTTTTACTTCTAAGTGAAGTGCGTGATCTGGCACAAAGTAGACACTTAAATACCTGCTAAATGAACAAATATTACTATTTTACTATAATGCGAGAAAAAACATGCAAATATAAAATTCATACTCTCCCCAATATTGTTGTTGCATAACTTACAACTGAAGTAATGAACTGCTTTTATCATCCAGTAAAGTGGTCCCCACAACCAAGTTCATGATCATCAAAATGTTGAACACAATTCAACTATTAGTTACCTCTATGATAAAACGGTTTTTAAAAAGGGTCCTTTCCAGCTGTCCCAGAATCCATTACAATTCTGGTGGTAGGTGTGCTGTTTCTTTCTGGGGGAGATGCTGCTTTTACCTAACTTAAAGCCCTAACTAGCCAAATGTATTTTTAGAAATAATTATTTCAAAACAAATGATAAAAGGTTCTCGAAAAATAAAGTTATTTAAAGCATTCTTAACGAATCTACTGAGGCCAGAAGAATTATTTTTACAACTCAGATTCACTATCATCAAAATGTTTCCTCATGTAGGGAGGGGGTTAATTAGTAGAGAGGTGTTAACTTATAAGGCAGCTTAACTGGTTGCATCAGAGTGTCTAGCATGTAAAACACAAAATCCAAGGTGGGGGTAGGCTTAGGAAATAGGGGAAGAACCTCCCAATTTCCTCTCTCCCACTGTAGGAGCTCTTAGGAGGTTCTGGGAAGTACAGATTAAAGGGCTAACACCAAAGGTTTTCGATTTACTCTCAATAATATTTCCTGAATTCACCTTGGATGCACAGAACCATATAAAGGCATTGCAAAAGAATTACCAGCATGCTGATGGTGGGAAGAATTATTGGTGATAAATTCTGTTAGACTGTGGCAGCAACAGACATAAATGCATAGGACTTGGAACACTCATTTAAAAATTATAACGTTCTCCTAGAAAAGGCCTGAAAAATAAGCATTTATTGTATATCAATTTTTAAATGAGAAGAGTGTTTCTACTATTGCTGTTTTTGTAGGTATTATTTACATTAAAAGGATAACAAAGTAGTATGCAAAGTTTAGGAATATTGTCTCCTTCAAGCAGAAACACTACTTTTAATTAATCAAGGGTAAAAAAAATTGCAAATAGATGCAGTTTATTTGTTTTATGTTGCCACATCTATATAAAGCAAAACAAAACTTTCTGGCTCCCACATTCTTACAAGATAATTACCTTTTTAAATTTACATTTTAAAATAAGTAAACTCCCAGATATACCAAGCAGCCATTTATAAATTATTACAGATACATGAACAACAACAAAAAAGTGAACTTTTTTAGAGTTTCAAATCTTGTTCTCTCCTTAGAAGAAAACTATGGAAACTAGTGTCCATTATGGATCAAGAAAAATTTTCAGAAGTCACTCAAAACACAAAACAAGTGCCAAAAATAAACCAATCATGGCACTAGTCTGAAAAACTATTTCACAATTTGGAATGTTAACAACTACTTTGTATATCCAGTAGTGCCAGGAGAACTACACAAAGACCAGCAGAGGAAGCTTTCTTTATCATAACCAAATGATACTGAATACAGACCCTGCAGGATATTAAACACCTTCTATTTTTCATGGATCCAGGGCCCAGCTTTTGAGGTACTCCTGTGCAGAGCCCAGCTGCTTTGAGTGATTTATCCACAGGAGTTTAATTTCAATTGTGTGCTGGGAAGTGGGAGGCAGTGATTATACTCACCCCAAATCTTTCTAGCACACTAATGAACATTTTAAAGAATAGTTTCCAACTGAGATTAATTTGTCCTTCAAATATTCTCCTCCTAATTCACTAATGGCAATATCTGATTCACCGTACTTTACGTGGAAGAACACAGGATCAAGCTCAGAATGAAACTTGCGCTTTACCCATTTTTAAGGCTGAAAACGCCAGAGGATAAACGTACTTTCTGCATCCTCCTCTACTACCTTCAAAGGGAAACTGTACTGGAAGTAACACTACTTACGCTTCCTTGAAAATACACAAACTGGTTCCTTCAACTCTTTCTGCACTTGCTTTTTTTCTCCTGGTACCAAACCACACCAGTGTTCATTTATTCTCTGTGGTATCAGAAAATCAGGCATGACTATTCATAATTTAACCAGTAGCGGACTATCAATTAAATGTTCATCTTGTCTATTGCTTTTCCCTCAAAAACCTAAAGGAAAACATAAAGGATGCACAATTTTCAAATGCCACAGCTAGGGGAGATTTCATATACCAGATGGCAGATTACATGTTCAATGAGTGGGACAAAAAAAAACCCAAACCACAAGATGAAACCTTGAAATTTAGATTTCTTAAGTGGGAGGGGGAGAGCCATATTTAAGAACAAAACAGAGAAATCCTCAAAAAAATCTAGGGTTTTAGTCCACTATAAACTTAACCTAAGCCTGCCTGCATTCACATTACATTAAATAAGCAGGGAAGGCAGCAGTGGATCTTCAGAGTTTCCTGAAGAAACTAATTAAGGAAACATTATTTGTCTGAATAGGTCTGTCTTTGATAGTGAGGAAACCTAGCCTGTTTTAGAAGCTCTTGATTATTATATATTCATGTGGAATTGGGGGAGGGAAGTTGAGTGCAAGACTGAATGCACCAAAGAAGAACTCCCTTCTTGTGTGGGTCGATGTTCAGGCAACTTCAAGGTGAAGTCCCTTGTACAGAAATCTAAATTCACATGCTCTTATGGAAAGGCAGAAAATACATCCTCCCAATCTATATATATATAAAAAATAACAAAAACCATCTTCCTGTTTAAAAACAAAAACTTATCAAAAACCAAAAGTAGAGTAAAATGCAATTATTTACTACTAACTCTGGAACTGAACAATGAAAATTAATTTAACAGGTTAACGGATTACAACTTTCCCAGTTATAGATACAGAGACACAATTATGTGCTTACTCTTAATGCTGAAATGTTCCTCCTTTGAAAAGTTGTACTCCTACAACCCCCATGGGTCAGGGATAGTCAAGAGCATTTTAGGAGGTATCACCAGGTATATTTCCAAGCTCAGCTGATTAGGTGTTAACTTCCATGGAGAGAAGTGGAATGGGATGGCATAGTTCAGACCATTGTTCGTATTTTACCAATATTAAAAAAAGAGATTACAATCAAAATCATACAGACTAGCAAAAAGTTCCATTAAGTCCTCAAAATAAGTGTTTACTGTGTGGTTGACAATATTTTAGAAAGCCAAACTCAGTGGCAAACATGACCCTAATGAACTTTAAATTCCACTAATTATCTGTCTCTTCCATCTATTTTCTAAGAATGATAAAACCTGATAGAAGGACAGTGTGCAAGGGAAGGACACTATTTTAGAGAAGATAAAGAGAAGTACTTGAGTCTCCTCAACAATGGCAAGGAAGCATCCTCAAGATGTGGAGGAAGAGTATTGCTTGTGGAGGGAACAGGAAGGATGTCCTGAGGTGGGAACAATGTTGAAATGTCCCAAAGGGACAGAAAGAAGGCCACTGAGGTTAGTGCACAGTGTACAAGTCAGAGGTCAGTAAGAGATGAGTTGGGAGAGTCAGAAAGGGCCAGATACTGAAGGCCCTATAAGCACAGCAAGGAGTTGAATATTAATTATAATGCTATATTGTCTAATTTGTGCTTTAAGATTATTCTGGCTTCTATGAAAAATGGAGGACAGAGCAGGGAGAGGAAATGAAATTGTATATACTTTTGTCCACTTTTTTTGTTAGACAAGAAAATGAAAATCACAACATATCCATTAAGAGTCAAGGATACTGCATCAAGCAAATTACTGACCTATTAACTACCCTTCCCTCCTGCACAAAGTAAATCTATATGAAAGACGTTTAAACACTGACTACATCTGTACATAATGAAAATAAATATGATGGCTTGTGACTGAAACGAAAAGTGAGTAATATAGTGCCTTAAAAAAAAAAAAAACCTATGCTTCAAGCCATAGTGATTCCACAATGAAATCAATGCAGAAGAATTAAATTATGTGACACTAAAAGTTTTAAAAGGCCATTTTTTTTTTAATGGCCATTTGACCTCCGTTTCATGTTTTCTTCCAGTGCGTAGGGAAAAGAAGAATCAGTTAGCAAGCAATATTCAGAGATGGCTCAAAGACTAATGAGCCTGCTAATTAAGCTTCTCTCTCACCTTTACACTGTTACGTACTTTATTTACCTTTCAAAATGATTTCTTTGCTCTTCAGGTGAGTGCTGTTTAATACTACTGCTGGAGAATCAGAGAGGCAAGGATAGTGATCTAAATACAGTAAGATTTCCCCCACCTTCTCCAATACATTTCAACAACACAATACATTTCAAAAACATAATAGCTTTAAGACTAAGAACATGCCCTCTGGCTACAGGAAATAAGAAGCTATTTTGCATTTGTCTTACCAGTTTTAAGAAGCAGATGAACCTGTATACAGCCAGAAAAACTCACTATCAGCTGTGCAAAAAGTCAAAATAAATTAGTTATAAATTGTTTAAAGTTAAGCAAATAACTCTGAAGAGATATTTGCAACTTATTTTCCAAGAACTCCTCATTCACATATTTACAGTCGATATGCTAGGTACCCATAAAAGTGCAGTATTTTATGAAATCGAGTATTTTACAGGAATCTATAAAGTTCTTTTGTTGAAGCAGCTAACCAGTAACACCTATATTTACAATTTTCATTGTTACTTACATATTCTCTTGGCTTCTACCTTAACTCATACCTTTGCTTAGACTCCTAAGTAGATCCAAAGCTGCATAAGGCATTAAAAACATTCCTTGTTTCACTCTCTCAGGAAAAGGTAAACATTACACTAACTTTCAAGCCAAATTCGGAAAAAGGCATTTGAGGATGTTCCGTGACAAGAGTTAGCCAAAATTGCCCAGACTGTTTTCTAAAATAAATAAATAATAATATGTAACAAAGACTGTATGTGCTCATGAAAGCCTAAAATATTTTATATCTGACTCTTTACAGAAAAAGTTTGCTGGTCTCCAGTCTGAGGCAAGCAGTCCCCAAATTAGTTCTTTATTCAAATCATCTGAAGATCTTTAAAATTAAATACAGAGTCCTAGGCCTCACTCCATAATAACAAAATCAGTCTCCAGGACTAGGATCTAAGAATCTGAATTTGACAAAAAAACAAAACAAAACAAAACAAAACCTCTCCTGAAACTTCTAAATCAGAGAATAAAGGTAGTAGCCTAACCTCAATCTCTCCCCAAAATATAAAACCACAAAGAGTGAAAATAAAACCACATATGACCTCTAGTATTATTATGAGACAGAATACCGCAAACTTCAAATTACCTATAAGTAGAAAAATAAACACCAAAAGAGCTCCCGCTGCCTCTGCAAGCCTATAGGTACAACAGCACACGAGAGGGGAAGCTTAAGAGACTAAGAAAAAGAGAAGATGGAACCAGAGGACACACATGAAGCACAGACAAAATCACTCAGAAAAAGAAAGTCCAACATCAGGTGCCAAATACTGAACAGTGCAATTTGGCAGTTCACATCATCGGCTACACAGATGAGATTAAAAGGGAACAGCAAGGAAAATGCAGGCTCAGAGGAGGAGTAGTGCTTACAGCAAACATGCAAATCAATAGGGAAGGGAGGTGCCTCTTGGAGATAAGGCAGTAAAGGGGTAGGGGGAGGAGGAAAAATTAAGAATCCTGCAGAAACCAGAGAAAAAACCAAATTCCTGCCTAATTTCTCCACTACTGACATCATCCATTAAAAAAAAATGTACTCTGCTATTTTGACAGGAGGCATTTGTCAACTAATAACCTTGTCCATAAAATGCCTAGGAAGAAGGAAAAAAATATCGAACTAATTCCATGCAAAGCTACCAGAGGAAAAGAGAAAATGCAAATCACAACATTCGAGATGATAAACATTCTCCCCACAAGACAATGACAACACAAACCAAAAGCAATGAAACATTAGAAAACTGTAAAGCAATACTTCAAATTGAATTAAATAACCTCAAGAAGGCCTTTGGAGATATCAAAAATAAATATCACCTAGAACCAAAAATTCAAAAACTAAAAACAGAAATGAATATAGTCAGAAAAGCAGTCAGAACTGATCAATCGCAGAGGATTGAGAGAAAAAAGATAAAACCATGTTTGAAAGTAAGAATAAATTACAAAATGCTCAAGAGAAAATGAAGTTGAGTGAAATCTAACAAAAGAGACATTGAAGAAAGGCAGAAAAATAAGAGAATGAAAATGAGACAAAGAATGGAGTAAAATGGGTCAGAAGAAAGTGTCTGAAATGTAACACATGCAAGAGATCCATCACCATGTAACTGGAGTCCTTTAAAAACAGAAAACACAATTAGTATTTAAAATTAGAATTCAAGAAATCTTTCCAGAAATGAGAGGAAATCTAAATCAGCATATTTGGTCCACTGTATACTTGGAAAATTTAACCCAAAGCAATCTACTTCAAGACATGTCTTAGTAAAAATACTAGAGGTTTGAAGATAAAGGGGGAAATCCTCAGAGCAAAAAATGAAATAAAGTTACCTTAAAAAGTAATAAAATTTGACTTTAAAAGCAATATATATATTTTGAAAAGACAACAGTGAGGCAGCATTTTCAAGAAATTTAAGAATATGGTAGCAAAGCTTTCCTTCAAATATCAAGTCTACAGAAAGAAAAAAACCATTCTGAATGTATAAGGACTCAGGAATACTAAATACACATGCTGCTGCTGAAATTTACTATAAGATGAACTTCATCCAACGAAGAGATAACTGGGAAGCTTTCGCAGAAGGACTAATGGTGAGCAGTCAATACATTTAATTGTAGAACTAAGACAAAGGTGGGAACATAGTTAAAAAAAAAATAGAATGGACATGTTATAATGCTGACAACACAGAATGCACAAATATATTAAGTAAAATGACAAGAGAGAGAATAACTATTTATGCACAGGAAGTTAAAAAAAAGATTGAAGAGCTCTATGTAAATAAATCTTAAAACCCAGATGAAATGGGTAATTACTTAAGAAAATACAACTTACCGAGACTGACCATAGCAGAGATGAAGAAACAGAAAATGTGACTATAGAAAAACCTCCACCAAAGAGCACCAGGTCCACAGGGTTTTGTGAAGGAATTATACAAAATATTTTTAATTTTTTTTTTTAGGCGAGGCAACCTTTGGTTGACCTCACAGATTGCAAGGACCTTGTCAGTTTACCATCCCTTATTTTTTTATTTTTTATGCCTACAGCACCTGATTTTCCTAGGTGGTCTCCCATCCAAGTACTAACCAGGCCCAACCCTGCCTAGCTTCCAAGATCAGACGGGATTGGGTTTGTTTAGGGTGGCATGGCCATAGATGGAATTACACAAAACTTCTGAAGGCCAGAGTCCCAATGCTACATAAATTGTTCCAGAAAATAGAAAATAAATCTTTCAGGTTTCTTATGAGCAAGTATATCAATATCTAAACCTAATATAGATTAAACTCAGACCGATACTGCCTATGAAACTTAACTCTAGTATTATTCAGAATTTCTACAAACAGAAATACACCATAATAAAGTGATATTTATACCAGGGATGAAAGGATATTTCAATATTAGACAATAATTAGTACACAGGAATATATGGATACTTAACATGATTAATCTCTATAAGATGACATGGTAAAGTATCTCGAAAAGCCTAAACTCCAGAACTAAGAGAATCAATGAAAACTAACTCAGCAATGAAACAACTCATAAGAGTTAAAATTAGCATGCAAAGATCAATAGCCTTTAAAAACATACAATGGAGAAAGCGAAGCTTCTCCATTTGTTGTTTTAGGTTACATTACATAAATAGTGCTGGGAAAATTGGAATGCCACATGCAAAAAAATGAAACTAGACTGTTATCTGTCACCCAACACCAAAATTAACCCATAATGAATGAAAGACTGAAATATAAGACCTGGATCAATAAATTGCATAGAAGAAAATATAGGTAGTAAACTCATGGACCTTGGATTTAGAGAGGATTTTATGAATTTAACCTTAAAGGCAAAGTAAAAAAAGCAAAAATAAATGAATGAGACTATATCAAAATAAAAAGCTTCTGCACAGCAAAAGAAATCATCAGCAAAACAAACAGGCAACCAACTGAATGGGAGAAGATATTTAGAAACAACACCTCTGATAAGGGGCTAATATCAAAAATATACAAAGGCACACAACTAAACAACAAAAAATACAACAATCCAATTTAAAAATAAGCAGAGGGCCTGAACAGACACTTCTCCCAAGAAGACATACAAACGGCCAACAGAAACATGAAAAGCTCAACTTCACTACCTATTAGGGAAATGTAAATCAAAACCACAATGGTATACCACTTCTTATCTGTTAGAACATCTACCAAAAGGACAAGTACTTAAGTGTTGGAGAGGTTGTGGGCAAAAAGGAACCCTCACCTCATACACTCATGGTGGGGATGTAAACTGATACAGCCACTATAGAAAACACTATGGAACTTCCTCAAAATATTAAGAATAGAAATACCATATGACCCAGCAATCCCTACTTTGGATATCTACCCCCAAAATTTGAAAACATTTATCCATAAAGATATATGCACATCGACGTTGACTGCAAACATGTAAACATGTAAACCGAAGTACCCTTCGACAGATGACTAAAGATGCACATACGTATAACAGAATATTATTAAGAAAAGATGATACACTGCCATTTGTGACAATATGGATGGATGTGGAGATCATCATGCTAAGTGAAATAAGACAGAAAATGTTGAGAACTATATGATTTCACTCATATGTGGCATATGAAACTGAAAGCAACAAATGAACAGGACAGATACTCATGGACACAGACAACAGCTTAGTGGCCAGCAGAGGGAAAGGGAGAGAGGAAGATAGATAAGTGTAATGAGCATCAAATATATGGTGATGGAGGTAATTTAACTTCTGGTGGTGAACACACAATGCAAGATACATGATGTTTTATTGAATTGTACTCTTGAAACCTATATAATTTTATTAAATTTATTGGAGCAACTAATGTTGCTCCAATAAATAATTTTTTAAAAAAATCAATGGCTTTTATATACACAAATAACCAAGTAGACTATGTAATAGAAAACTCCACATCAATCCAAAAAGATTAAAAATACTTAGAAATAAACTTAACAGGAAATGTTTGAAATCTACATAAGAAAATCTTGTAAAACACTCCTGAAAGACAATGAACAAATGGAACATTCTTTGTTCTTGAACAGGATATCTTGACATCATCATGATGTTAGTTTCCCCTGAGTCACTTTGTAAATGTAATGTAAGCTAAAACAACAAGCTTTTTTTCTGGAAATGGACAAGTTAATACTTAAGTTTATATGATAAACTAAATACACAAAAATAGCCTGGAAACCACAGCAAAGGAACAGTTATGATGTGGAGATTAGCCCTACCAAATCTTAAAACATAGCAGGAAAGCCTCTATGAATAAAAACACTGTGGTACTGATACATGAAAAAACCAATGGACTAGAATAGAAAGTCCAAAAATAGACTCCACTACATATTTAAAGTAGTATATGATAATGGTGGTAACTCAAATTACTTGGGCGGGGGGGAGCAAAGATGAGCTTTTTCAGAGAACAACTGAACAATTACTTACACACAGATTAAAATTAGATCAATAAGATCTAAGACCACATAAGAATAAATTCCAAATGGATCAAAGTAATAAACAAAATAATTAGAAGAAAACACAGGTGAATGCCCTGTAATTGGAATCTAAGGAAAAACTGTCTTACTATGACTTAAAATTCGGAGGCATTAAATAAGATTAATAAATTTGACCACAAAACTAAACTTCTACATGGCAAAATACAATGTGGCAATGTCAAGACATAAAAAACAAATATGGAAAAACTTTAGAAACATTACAGAAAAAGGGCTACACTCCCTAATATGTTAAAGAAATGTTTTAAGTTGAAGGAAAAAGACCAAATATCTTAAAATTGAGCAAAAGTCACAGACAATTCACAAAAATATAAAAATAGCCCTTCAAAAAGGGGGAAAGATATTCAGTTACATGTAAGAAAAAGGAAAGTTAAAATTACGGTGAAATACCGTCTCTCACCAATCACATTAACAAAAACCCAAAAGCTGGAAAGTGAAGCTTGGGAGAAACAACTGATTCATCAGCAATTTATGCAAAATGTCATTTGGCAGTTTTAAAACATAGTTTCAACGTTTTTGACACCAGTCCGATGGAGAGGTGGGATCTATGTCTCTACCCTTGAATCTGGGTAGACTTGTGATTGTGTCCTCCAATAGTACCACAGAAATATTATTGGACCTCAAGCTAGGTCATAAAAGGTTGTCCATCTTCTGTCCGGTTGTCTTGAAATGCTCACTCTCCTGATGAGTTCTCTCAGAACCATGGCTGCCAATTCTGTGAAGAGACCAAAGCTACACTGAGAGACCTTGTGCAAACAGTCTGGTTGACAGTCTGAACTGAGCCCGATTTAAGTCATCCCAGTCCAGGCTGCTGTATAATTCTAGCTCCTAACTGCTGCAGACATCTCCTGCCATCTGAAGCTTCCCAGTGGAAGCTGTAGACACAAACCACCACACTGATCCCTACCCGAATTTCTGACCTAGGATCTGGGATTGTTTTATACATTAAGTTTGAGGTGGTTTGCTAAGCAGCAACTGACAACCAAAACATGGCATATCTCTATGGAAGGGAATCTGACAATAGCTAATAAAACTACTATGAATTTACTCTTCTTCTCAGTGATCTCACTTCCAGGAATTTACTGTGAAGATTTATCTTAACAATATGAAAATATATATGCACAAAGTTATTCATTGCAGCATTATTTATAATTTCAAAATGCTGGAAACTACCTAAATGTGCAAACATAGGAGAGTGGCTGCACACACAGCACACACCACATAGCTATAAAAAAAAAAAAAAAAAGAATGAGAAAGATATCTACAAGCCAATATGGGGAGATCTGTAGGATGAATCAATTTGAGAAAAAAAGCAGAGTACAAAACATACACTATTTCTTTGTGTAGAAAAAAAAAAAAGAAAACATACATAAGTCTGTTTATTTGGGGGAAAAGAAACAAAGAATAAACCAGAAAACAAATAATTGGCTATCAACAAAATGAGCAGAGGTGGGAGGGTTGAACAGAACTATAAGTGACAATTTTAATTATACATTTTTTATGTGTAGTTTTGACTTCTGGAAGAATACTAGTGTTCTACATATTCAAAATATAAAATTAAAACAAAAGTGTTGGGGAAAAAAACAATGCAGTATAAGCAAATGAACCCAACTCTATTTCAAATGAATAAAATGGCCCCTCCAAAAGGTGCTTGGGGAGAATCCAGTGCAAGTAACTTTTAGACACGGTATTGTTTTTACTATATAGATTTAGTCTGGGGAGAAAAAAGTGTGTAAACAAATCTTAAGCTTCTCTGAGTACCTTTGTTTGTCACAGTGGCATGGATGTAGATGTTCTCAAACTATACTATGTGCACTGTATGGCTAAGCAAAGAATTGCAAGTGTTAAAGTTGGAAGCTACAGTTCTCACTATGAAAGTAGACAAAAAAATGAAAAGGGGGAAAGCAAAGAAGAATCCTATGGGTTGGACTGGAATGAAAGCTATCACTATGAATTTGTTATTTCATATGTATACAAATATATATATGAAATATATACACACGTATTGATAACATACATGTCTATACACTTTTTAAAATATAAGAATCTCTAAGGAGGGAAATATTGGTCATTCACACATGACTATAAAATGAATTAGGACTGTTTCAATACCCAGCTATAATGAACCACACCAAGAGATGACGAGCACTTTATTAAAAAAAAAAAAAAAAAAAAAAAAAGGTTGGTTATTCTAAAGCACCAGAATGCTCGCTTTGTACTTAATTTTCTCTGTTGGTCAACCTGAGATGGAATGGGGAAACAGAACTTGGCTTCCCTCCTCCTCTCTCTCTCTTGCCTGCTGCCCCATATTAATGTAATGGGGACTCCCAGACCTCAGGCTACGAGTCCTAGCAACTTAGCTTCATTTTTGGATTCTGTTGACCAATTGTTTATATCTATTTCTACGAGAATATTTGTTTCAAGTTCTAAATAAAAAAAAAATGAACTTCTGGAGCACAACCCAATTTTACTCACTGCCTACATTCTAAGCCAAAGGTCCATTTAAACTAAGCATTAAATTCTGAGCTTCAGGCACCATTCTACCTAATTTATATTTTTCACTGTAGCCTCTGCCTTTGCCTGCTTTTATTGGGATAAAGTCTTCAAAGTCACAGATGCAATTTAACATGATGGTCAGGAAATACCTCACCAAGAGGGTGAGGGACATTCAGCAAAGATTTGAAAGATGCGTTAAATATTCTGGGAATTAAATTCCTTAATAACAAAGTCTAGAGGCAATTTCCCTCCTATAGAAATGCTTGCTTTCCACATCCAATTAAAATATCGCTTTAACTCACTCGACTGAGAGTACACAATGGTCGATAAGCAAAACCAACATTTTTTCAACATTCCCACTACATCTATTATCCATTTTGGTCCATGTCATCGCTCCCATTCCTAGGAGAGCGTTTCCCCTATTTCAGGGGCATTCTTTAGCAACTTCCTTCAATCCAAACAGTAAATACTACGTGAGTGATTCTCAAAGCATGGTCCCCAGACTTATCATCAGCATACCTTGGAGGTTGTTAGAAATGTAGATTCTCAGACCCATTCCCGACCTATTAAATCAGAACCTCTGCAGGTAGGACCCAGCGAGTGTGTTTAAAAGCCTTCCCAGTGATTCTGATGCATACTAAAGTTGGAAAACCATGTCCCATTAGGCTAAAATTTCACTTGAGAGGTTAAGGACTGAATGGTGGCTCCTCAAAATCCATTATGTTGAAGCCCTAACCCCCAGTGTGACTATTTTTGCAGATAGAAGTTTTTGGAGGTAATCAGGGTTAAAGAGGCCATAAAAGCTGGAGCCTCAATCCAATAGGACTGGTGTCCTTATAAGAAAAAAAGACATCAGGGATGTGCACAAGAAAAAGATATGTAAGGACATAGCAAGGTAGATACAAGCCAAGGGGACAGGCCTCAGGAGAAAACCAATTCTGCCTCCTGCACACACCTGACCTTACTTAGACTTCCATCATCCGACAATGTAAGAAAATAAATTTATCTTGTTTAAGCCATCTAACCTATAGCATTTTGTTATGGCAGTCCTAGCAGACTAATACATTCTCTTTTACCTCAAGCAATATTTAATTTTAATGCTTTTTCTCTCTAGGTGTGAACTTAAAACTACTGGCCACTATTAAAAAAGAAATTCTCTGAAATTCCCTTAAGCAACTGGAAAACTTCTTCGAGTCAATCTTTTACCCTTTTTTTTTTTTTGATGATAAAGGAAGTATTATCATATACCCCATTGCCCTGAGAACATAAACCAGAAACATGTCCAGATTAACCTGTTAGAAATCTATCTCTAAGTACAAAACGGTGTTGCTTCAATATCTACAATCCACCTAAATTTGATGTCGGTCTATTTTTTACCTCATGCAAAGATTAGACCATTTCTCAAACATTTGTCCACTATTCTCCCCTACTAAAATGCCAGGTAATTAATATGCTTTTGAGCACATTCACCTTTTAGTTCGTAGCTAAAGATTTTAAAATCATAATTGGATCCCCCTTTTATCCAATGTTATGAAGCATACCATTAAACCTTCCCCAAAAACGGTAAAAGGAAATTTGAGCAGAAATGGTACTACACTGAGTACACTCTTAAGAAATGCTACCATGTTAATAAATGAATATCAGCCAACCTAATCATACTCCTAAACAACCTAACCAGCCTAAGCGCACTTCCCAGACACAGGCTATTTCCATATGCTTCACTATGCCCACATCAGTGCAGAGCCTATTTGTGTTCAATCTCAACATGAAACTACATGATTGGGATGGGTTTCACATTTTATGTGTGTGATATGTGTGTGTATACACGCATAGATTCACATGGCAAATTTACATTAGCTAAACTCACAGTAAGTGCCACTGCGGTGGCCACGTATATACCAAGAGACAACAACTAGGTATTAATCCAAATAAAAATATGATCCTGTTTCTACTATATATCCATTATTAATTTAACATAATACTCTTATGGGGTTACTTATGTTTTCTAGAAATACAAATGATTAGCCTCTTCCAACTTATTAGGCAGTAAGGTCAAAAAGCTGCCAAGTTAATCATCTAGTCCCTTTTTTTATTTAAATAACATTGACAACATAATTTTCTTATGCAGTTACTACCACACAAAATTCTTTTTTAAATGACATAAAACTAATGCATTAGAATGGAACCTGAATATTTAATTAGAAAATTTTGGCTCCAATTTAAAGAGGCAGTTGAGTTTATAAATGTTTTAAAAACACATTCCAAACATTACTGAAAGGTATATAGTTAGCTCATTCTTCCTTTTATATATCACCTAATGAAGAACTGATGGTAAAAACTATAAAACCTGGGCACCTGAATAAAAGAAACATTAAGTTTTTTCCCATACACTCTATTTGCTAAAACAGAAAAACACTAATATATTGGGGAAAAGGCCAACAAGGGATGGAAATAAATGGTATTCATGCTATAATTTCAGTTGCTAGAGTTTAGTAGTTCAATATTTGCTTTTTCAATATTTAAATCAAACTAAATGTGCTTTACAGATATATTTTGAACACAGTGAAAGATCTCAAAATAAGGAGGTAAAACTCATCAACTTAGTCATATGCAGAATACTAAGTCAGAAAGCCTGAGAACATATAAGAATACTCTACCCTAAGTGAGGAGAGGAAAACCAGGACTGTAAGGCTGATCAATTGAGAGCTGTTATATAAGCACCCAAAGGCACCCACCTTCTTATAAATTAGACATCATTCCAGATCAAGGTCCTTGGCAGGCATCTAACCCAACCAAGGAGAAGATGAGGCCTTCAGCCAAGGTCAGATTTTTGTCTGTTCACTGTAACAGGGGATGAACTTACAGCATTTTCTTCCATACAACCACTAAAGTCTCACTGGTGTTACTTCTCCATTATTGAGGATAGCCGAGTGAGCTATATATAAAAGAATTAAAGCCTATCAGTTGCACGTTTTAGGTTATAAAGTATCTGGAGAACCATATGAATTGTTGTACAACTTACCATTTTATTCTAAAAATCTTGCTCATTTAGTACCTATTGTTTACAATAAACAAATAGAAAGACAATAAATTCCATTTATACAGGACAGAGACTACCTGCTCTAACCAATCTTATCCTTAGCACCCAGCATAGTACCGAAAACTATACTTGGCACACAACACTGAGTAAGGCACTCAAATATTTTGTTGAATAAATAGTATTTCTGTAAAAGTTTAGGAAAACTAAATGCTGAACACTGGGACAAGCTCGAAGATGAGAGTCAGATCTGGGTTTTCACTCTCACTATATGATCTAGGGCAAGCTGCAGTGTCGCCAGGTCTCAGTTTTCTCATCTATAAAAGAGAGGCTTGGACCAGGTTCTCTAAGATCTTTTCTAGCTCTAAAATTCTTTGTCTACCCTCAAAATATTGTCTCTCATTACTTATTCCAGTCCAAGTACAAGAACATTAATGTTCCCATCCATGGATTTGGGCTACTCATATCTTCTGTTTACAGTTTTCCCCAACCAGAAAACAGGCGAAGAAGCCTCAAGCTGAGCCACAATTTAGATTCAGTATCAAGTTCACTTTGATGGTTCAGGAACTTGGTTCACTGTATGACTTCAGTTGTTTCCATCTCAAACCTAAAATCCTGTCGATTATGGTCAGCAATAAACAGATGCTCTTTAACTTTCTTTTTAACACTGGCATCCTTTTTAAAACCTATGTAGTCTGCATTTCAACTTCCAGTTTTCCAATTTAAAGACTGACCCTGTTACTGCCTGTCAAGTCCTAAGGGGGCTGCTAAATAAAATACAGGCATCTAGTTAAATAAATTTCAGACAATTTACAATTTTTAAAAAATTATTATAAGTATGTCACTTCCACTATTTGGGACACACATACACTAAAAATTTATTTGTTTATCTGAAATTCAATTTACTGTGTGTCCTGTACTTTTATTTGCTAAATATGACAACTCTAGTCCTGATTTCCTATTATTAGACATTACCAGTTTCCAAAGAAATAAAATTTTAAGAAGTAGTTTAAACACTACATATAATTTTCCTTTGATTCAGAAGGAAATTGGGTCTTCCAATAGCTAAGCTTCACCTCATCTGGTCTCTCAACCAATCTCACTTATGAAACATTGGAAATGAATTGTAAAACAGCCCCTCCATCTGGCCTCCCATCCTGGCCCCAGGCTAACAGAATAACCTACAAAAGATAGAACTGAAAACATCAAATTCCCAATTTGTAACTTGGGGGCTGCCTTATTCCGAATGGCCTATCCTCAATAGGGTTTTTAATTATCACCTATTTTTAATTTGCTTTAATTAGTACTTACATTCATCTATCTTACCTAACATGTAATAAACCAGTTACAGAGATACTTCTTTTGTATCCTCTTCTCATCACCTACCCTTTCCCAAACACACAATACACACAATGTTATGTATAAAGAAATTTAACAACCGTTTTCTAAATATTAAATGTCATTGTAGAATAACATAAGTACAGATGTTGTGATGGTCTATATTGACTTCATACTAATCTTATCACAAACCCGGAATTCACTTATAGAAATAAAATCATATCAACTGCTTTAATTTCTATAGTTTAGGCATAAAATGCATCAAATCCCAGTTATGAACTTTCAGGACATTGGATTATTTCTAGTAAGCATTTACGGAGCATCTAATAAATCCAGAGTCTGTCCTTGATGCTGCTTACTATGAACTATACTAGTAAGTAATAACTTGATATTTCAGAATATATATCAGAACATATATATCCTAAAAGTATTTATTTTTGCACCCAAAATCCTTATTTTTGCTATTTACTATTACTAATATTTGCTATCCTAATAAGGCTGACATTGCTAAAAACATCTTAAGCACTCCTATTCTGAAATTTCCTTTTTGAGCTCTTTTTAAAGAAAATATCCTCAATGACAGAAAATCTTCATTTTTTTGAAAATATATTATTAAGAGTAATGCTGTAAATACGTTTAAATAAGCAGATTAAGAGTAATGCTGTATATAAGTTTAAATAAGCTGATGGCTCACGCACTATATGTTATAGGGATACTGGTAAAAAGGTGATATAGAAACTGTTGTTTATCACAGGCAACTGTCTATGAAAGGCAATCTTTTGTAAAACAGAATCTTCTCAGTCAATTCAGAATGTCAACATCCTAAGCCCAAATGAGTTGTTCAATCTTGTGAGATGAATTCAACAGAATTATGCATGTTTAAAATTAATAAACATGGGTTTTACCATTAATTATTTACCACTTACTAGTTTTGAGGAATGCTTTCTTAGATCTTGTGTGTTATGTTTTCTACTACAGACCTTAACTCTTTTTTTCCCCAGATATCATCAGAAATACCACATTTCATCAAGAATTACTATTTTCTCCTAAAGTCTCTAGTAGCATATGTTCTCCCTTTAAGATCAGGACAATATCAAGTCTTCACTGTGAGTCACTTTAAATGTGACACAATCTGCTCACAACCTAAACTGAACTAGATTTAAATTTGGCTTTTCAGTCAATATTTAGAGTAAATAAAAATAACCAAACCCCTAGCCCCTTGTACATTTTCCATCAAGCCTTAGATGAATGGGCAAGCTCTTTAAGAACCACTCAAGCACATTTTAATTCCAAGAAAAAAAAGAAAAAAAAAAAAAAAAAGAAATCTACTCGAGACATTACTTTAAACTTCCGGTAACATGTCAGAGACTCAAGAGTGTACTATAGCAGAAAGAGCAGTAGGAGTTAGAGAACTGGGTCCACACTTTCTCTCTCAGCATTTGGGCATGTGAACTGACTCATTTCTCTATCTACAGAGAAAGCTGCCTTCATCTTTGGAGAACTATGTAGAATAAATGATACCAACTGTCACATAGAACATGCTTCTGACACAATCAGTCCTCTTCTAACTACTAAAGAAAATCAGATTCTTTATCCTTATGACCTCGAATAATAAAGCCACTAAGCCAAATTCATTTTAACTAACACAATGATCTGAAGTCTGTGACTGTTTCTAGCATAATACTCAAACTCTTCTCCACGTTGAAAGCACTTATTCAGCAGAATCGGGTTATAAGATTTTTGCCATTAACTGAGGCTTATCCCTATAAAGATAAAAATTTTATCTTAAATATTTCACACAAAAGTCTTCCAACAACATACCACAAAATTAAGTTGGACAATTTAAAAAATCCAAACATAATTGAACCGGCAAGTAATCATTTAGAATTATTACTTATTTTTTAAGACCTACAATATGCCAGGTACCAGGATCCTGGGGATATAAACTACCACAAATCTAGACCTCAACCTTGAAGAACTCTGTCTTTCTAGAGGTATGGACCTGTAAACAGATAAATATAAAATGATAAATAATACTTTAGAAATGCCGTATTTCCCTAGCTCAAATGTTTCAGGAATCATTCTTTCCACTTTCCAGCATTTTTAGCCCATTAAATAAAAAAAATTCCATTCTTTTTTCCATGTTGAGTTGATAGGAATTTGAATACCTAATTTTTTCCTAAGGGATCTTCAAAAGTCTATAATTAAGAAGTAACACTGAAACCAAAAGTTAGTTTTATACAAATTGCCTGTCACATGCCAGGCAAAGTGATTAAAGAGAACAGAATTTGCCACCTCTCAAAAATCAGAGAATTTTCAAACTAAGAAATGGTAGTGTTTCCTTTTTATGCATTAGCACTTAGAGTTCTACTACATTAAGGACAACAATTTTTGTAACAAGGCAATTAACAAAACTGAGCTTAAGCAATAGGAAATGCAAAAAAAAAAAAAACCACTCATGTACTTCATTAAGCTTCAAAGTTATAGGTCAATTGTGTTAAGGAGGTTAAGATCATAGAACAAAGGTTATATAAAAAGCAACATGTTACAATGCTGTCTTTCCTAATCACTGGCCAAAATGATTTAGATGACTTGAAACTCATGGAGGCTTGAACTCAGATTTTTCTATGTAACTGGAATATGCCTATTAGATGCATCTGTTTTTTAGTAGAAGCATTTCTGTACGTACATTTAATTTTCATTTTACTCCCTACAACTATTACAAATCGATTTATTTTCTAACGAATGTTTCAGAATGAAAGGGAAACAATGACAATACAAAGTGATGACAATACGCACAGGGAAATGAGCCTGCTTAGAAAAGCTGGGAATGCCTCATCATAGAACTGACTTAAAAGTGTCTTGAAGGAAGAGCAGTATTTTGTAATGTGATGAATTTAGGCAAGAGGGGTATGATACACTGAGTATGTCACAGAATAATGAGCAAGCTGGGCATGAATGCCTGGTATGACTCAAGGTGGTCACTGTGACAACAGAGATAGGGTAGTACAAGAGGTTCAGAGTCTAACTGAACACAAATGTATTCAATAAGTGACAGGTGAGAAGCATCTAACTTCCCGGAGAGACTGGGAGGGCTTCATGAAGGAGTATTCACAATGACTAGTCCAGCCAAGGATACTCCAGAAGGGAAGAACAATACAGAGCTACCGTTTTTGAACAAAATTTTCCTTGGCTATTAAGTTTTGTAAATTCCTATGTTTGATTTTAAAAACCTTTTTCACTGTCAAGATGTTAACTTTCAAATCTGTCTTCTAGTACTTATTATACTTATAAAGGCTGCTTCTGAACAACCTTTTCAGTTTCTCCAAATTTGCTCTCATCTCTGGTATACTGGAAAATTATCAAAATTTTATAGAAATGTATTTAAAATACTAGTAAACACAGCAAGCAAACATCTAAAGTAGAGTGAGGCACTGAGAGTTTTGATGCATGGACTCCTGGCTTCTAAAAGGGCTTTTTGTGCCAATTTCCTGTTTCTCTAGTTTTACATGGTTCAGGAAGCTAGATAAATAATAGCCTCCAGGCTAGGAGAGAAAATAGGAGAGAAATTATCCCACACCTTTTCCCATTCTGCTGGTTCCTTCTTCTTTCATCCCTTCCCATTTCAGAGGTATTTCAGATGGCAATTAGTCTGCTAAGTTGCATCCCAGGACAAGAAGACCATTATTCATTCACCTGAACATTAGAGGAACTTCATGATAGTTACTTTGGTACACTGTATCCTTTCACACATACAACTTTCTAAGTAATTAGAAAGCAGTACCTGAGAGGAAAATACACACTTGCTTTGAATATTCAAATAAATATGTACTGATGTATATCTACCAACTAAATGAAAAAGTTAAATTCAATCTTTGCTATCCTCCCTCCCCCATATGTCCCACTTCTACAACTGTCATTTTAAAGTCCTCAATACCACTGCAATCTAATGACTTTTAATAATGACTCCAAACTCTGTGTACATTTGCAGCTTTAAGTTAAATCATAAATAATCTCCCTAGACCCCCCAAAACCTTTTCTTCCTTTCAACTATCTGTAGTGTCTATCTTACGAGGCTACCTAGGATTCAATATATTGTAGGGGCATGGCCAGAGAATCTTCTCAAAGGAGATTTCCCTCCTTTCAGCACAAAGACTTTCACCAATACAGCCTCAGTCTGGGAAAACATTCAATTTGAATCTAGGGATACATCAAGAAAGGAGATAGTAGGGGCAAGTCCAAGATCACGATGCAACTCAGAACTCACAGCCTGGCTCTCTATCTTCGCTATATGTGGATATACAAGCAGAAATCAGGGCAACTTAGAAATTCTTCAAAAGTAACAGTGACAGAACAGATATCACAATCGAGAGTTCCAAGAATAGGATACCATTTAGTAGCAGAACTACTGAGATCTGGAAGTTTGACAGCTGACTCCAAAATGCCTTTCTTCCATGTTTAAGAAAAGCTAGAAATAATATATCTCTTTTCATTATAGGCAGAGATCAAAGACCAGGAAAGGGACATGCGCACACACTTACATGGGTTCCTTGGAAGCATACAGCACCTGATGAATCATTGAACAAAAAAAAGAAACCAAGAAGGAACGCTGGACACACTGACTAAGGCCAACTTAAAGCTCTGAATAACAGCCTCTTTTCTTGGCAGGTCACAGTTGTTACTGCCAAGCACAGTGATCACATAAACATTTTTGAAAGGAATGTATTTATCCAAAACCTTAAGTTTTCCATCTAAAGTCTGGGAATTAATAAAGTTAGATAAAATGTCATAGAGTCTGCTAGGACACATTCCTGAAACTTTAGGGTTTTATTTCATACAATATAGAATCTCCACTTTTTTTGAATTACCTCTTCATATACATTTGCACTTAAAAGTTTAGATGTTACATCTTTATAAAGTTGTCTCCTCTATAAAAAGGTAGATATATTAGTCTGTAAAGAAGTATTTTCGAAAAGCTGCTTATCTATTCATTGACATTTTGAACTAAAAGTAACTCACAATTCTATGGCTTTCTTAGTAGTTTATTCCACTTAGTAAAGTCTAGCTTACCCTTTAAAAGCAAGGATGGTGGAATTATTTCAGAATGATTTATATTAATAGGACAGTTATAAAAAAATATTTCTCAACTTCAATAGTATCACTCAGCAGCCATATTATTCAGCTGAAGTTAAAAGAAACAATGCCTTGTGATAAATTCAGCTCAAGCATATTAGTTTCTAAACAGAGACCAAAAAAAAAAAAAAGTGTTTTTCTGGATTCCAGTGGATTCAAGCTCGATATTGCACACAAGATACTCATTTAAGAGTCATTAAGAACCTCACAGGTATAAGGCATTGTGCCAGGGGCAAGTGATGGAAAGATTAACAGTCACTCATGGAGGTGTCAAACATATAAATAACAAAATATGAATTTTTAAAATGCTATGAAAATGAGAAAGTAAAAGAGACTTAGAAGTAGGTAGCATGAAATATACACAAAGCAAGAAGAGACAAAGAATCCCAAATACCTAACCAGACTCATAAAAGGAGGCTGGCAAAAATTTTAATCAAAAGATAACGAACTACCCAAATCCTTTGAACCCAGTAATTAAAAAGTAAATAATCACTAAAGAAAAACATCTACATATAAATATGTTCACTAAAATTATTTTACATGACAAAAGTTCAAAACTCAAACATCCAACAATAAAGGGAATAGCCATGGGATGGAAAACTAATGACACAAGAAAATTATAATAAAGCTTTTTAAAGGCACACAATTAAACCTACATTATCTCAAGCATGTTTACAGGTATACAAATTTTTTGAGATTAAAATAAACCAAAATGTTAAAGCTGGCTATTTTTCAAAGATAGGACTATGAGTGATTTTGTTTCATTTTTATACTGTTCCAAATTTTATATTTTCCAAATTTTATGTAATTGGTGTTGTTACATTTTAAATTGGTAAAGAGGTTACATAGGTCACTGTATTTTAGTTCTCTTTAAAATTGTAACTCTCTTTGTCTTTTTCAGTAGAGAATATCTCTCCCCAAAACTCCACAGAGCCTACCCGTTTAAACAAGTTAATATTTGTAAGCTGCTTAGAACAGTAACTGGCAGATAGAAAGTAGATAAATTCCCTTTATCTAGTCAAAATAAGTATTTTAGAGCTGGTCTGTTTCATGGTACTTTGGCAAAATAACATTTTTCTCATGAATTTTAACATCTTTTAAGAGATGACTGCTATCTTCCTCTGAGATTATACTTCCTTCAAAGAAAGCAAGAGGAAGAAATTCAGTCAAATATCAAATCCCTTAAAGAAAAGACAAGAAAGTAATGATGGAGGTGGAATTTTTAAATATGGTCAATTGTAAAGATATAGCTACAAAAGTGTACTCCTTATTAAAGAGTCTTTCTCTCTCAAGTCAATGGGATTAAACTGTAACACTATGAAAAATACATACTTACCCAGATGAAGTAAAGCATATACCAGATTCTAGTCCAGAGAGAGCTATTATATAATTATTAGGAAAATAATATCTTTATGTGTTTTTATGAGCTGCTTGGCATGTGTGTGCAGTGATGGTGAGGAACATCCCAGGGCATCAACAGATGGCACAACTGTTCTACATAATAAAGAAATGAGTAAATTGAATTTGCAAAGTAGAGGAAGACTTGAGGAAGAAATTAAGGATTTAAGTTGTTTGTGGACTCTGCTAAAAAGTTTTCAGTCAAGTCCACACTGCTTACTCATACTTTTGTAAAAATAAATTTTTATTCAAAGCAATACTGAATTCTGCCTCTAAGTTGCACAAGACTGCACACATACACAAGAATTGAATGACAGGTAACATACTTGGGTTATCCACACATATAAACTTATCCCATAACTTCATTTTTAGGTTTGACAAACATATGCATAAAGTTTGTTTAAAGAAACAGACCTAAAAGGATTTTTTTTCTTTCTAATATCAGCAGTTCTTTTAGTCCTGCTCCTCTATTTTCCACTCAAAGGCAATAGGTGCCTTTCATTTCAGTACCTAATTCCATCTCCACAACTTACAGTGCTCCTGCTTGCTTTTTCAGTTTCAGGCATTATGTATATCTTTCAATATCATTCTTCCTCCCACCCCCAGCACCAACACAAATGCTTCCCGGAGTACTTTTATCTGGAGTATATAAAGAAAATACAATTCAATAATAAGGCAAACACAACCTAATCAAAAAATATCTGAACAAACACGACACATTACTGGAACCTGAAATGACTGTCAACTGGTAAATGGATAAACTGTGCTTTACCCATATGGCGAAATCCTTAACAGCAATAACAAGGATAGAACTATTAATACATGCAGCATGGATGGATTTCAAATAATTATGCTGAATGAAAGATCAAAAAACAGCACATACTGTATAATTCCATGTACATAAAATTCTAGAAAATTCAAAAGCGTCTATGATTACATAAAGCAGATTAGTGGTTGCCTGAGGAAAGAAGGAGGTGGCAGAGGGGAAGAACGGGAAGATTATGAAAAGGCACAAGGACATTTTTTGGGGGGTGGTTGTACTCGTTAACTTGATCATGGGAGTAGTTTCACTGCAGTACACATACATCAAAACTCATTTTTTTCACTCTAAATATGTACAGTTTACTTATGTCACCTTTACCTTAATAAGGCTATAAATACATAAAGCTACATAGGAGTTCTGGACTCACATGTGAGGCTTTCTGACTATGCAGTTCACTGTAGGGTAACTGGGCCTTTTTCTTTGGACTATCCCCTCACAAACACAGAGCTAGTGTCAGAAGCATAAGTCCTTTCCTTTGAGCTGGTCAGAGTCCTCAAGGAAGACACTTCAACAATGGCCAGCATTCTGAAAGCTCAGTGAGCAAAGATGGCTGGGGACCTTAACAAAAACACATAAACTAACACTCTCGGTTGAGTACACACACTACCGGCAGGGAGCAGAGTTAACTGGTGTTTAATCTTAAACACCTTTACTGAAAAGCTAAATTATCTTCATGAATGAAACATAGCATACCACAGATGGAACATCAAATGGTGACATGCTAACTAAAAGACTATCAGAAGACAAACCTAAAAGAATTAAATGGCAGAAAATTTGAGGTGGGGTAGAGGGAGAAGACCTACTATGGCCATATAATTTTTTTTAAAGTCAATCTTCCAAGAAAGAAAACTAATAAAACTCCCTGACTTATATTTTGTACTTGTGGGGACATTAACAAAGAGACCAAGTGATTTATCCAAGGTGATTTAGCTTTTTAATGGTAAAGATTACACTCAAATTTTAATCTGGAGGAATTTAAGAAAACATCACAGAGTAAAAACCAAAATTAGAAGTTTTAGGTCCAGTCACACATAGGAATACCACAAAGATACACAGGCTCTGAGAAAGATGGCCATTCCTAGCAAAAAGAATGCTGTGCCAAGAGGTCCAGAGGCAAAAGAGAATCAGGTAAGTTCCAGCGTTCAATTACATATATGTAAAAATAGAGTTAAAGTTCAAAGGCAGATGACTTTAAAACTTTACCCTAAACCCACTGTGCATACATAGTGAGGCTGAATGACAAATTGATGTTTGTTTTTCTGATACCTGACATCCAGAGGGTTTGATGCTAGAAGATCTCCTTTTCCTAGATGTTGCTTCATCCCTTTCCCACTTCACTGACTACCCTTCCTTGTTTTCAGCCCTCTACTATTTATACTTGTGCCGTTTAACTCAGTAGTTCTCCACCAGTATTATTGTCAGGAGTGTCCCAATTTAGGTACCTGAAGTTTGTGAGTCAACAAAAAATAAAGCATCACTCATCCGATTTGAGGCATAAGTGGAAAAGAAAAAACCAGACTTGTAACAAAGTTGCTGATAATCTCTCATAACTCTAGGTATTAGCAAGCCAGCATGGAGTACATGCCAACGTCATCCTCACATGTCCCAGCAAGAAAAGATTAAAATCCAAGAGGAAAAGATCATGCTCTAACCCATCTTACTTTTGCTGGTTCCACTGATTTCTGCCTCTGCAGATTTTTTTATCTTTTTCACTACCCAAAGCACTCTACGCTCTTCTCTTGATCACCAATTTATTATGATCACCTTACCAAAAATTAGGTCTATAAAATTTAAAAGGGGTGGGAGAACATTCAACAGCAATGCACCTCTACAGTTTCAACTATGCTAATCAATGGAAAATGAATAATCTCTGGAGAACAATGTTTTTCAAGCATTTTCTACTATAACAGCTTACATATTAAATTTATATAAACATTAATTAGTTATATGTTTGAAATTACATGAGCTTTCAACAAGAAATGGTAGAAGTCAAGTACAAGCTTCCTTGCTAGACATAAGGAAGGCAGTTAGAAGAAAAACCACATTACTATGCTTTAAATTTTAACAGAGACCATGTACCTACACTTCTTCCTGATGCCTACAGTGATTCTCACCAGGTCATGAGCTAACCGTTCACTCTCAGTTCATGGAAAAAGAACTCTCTCAGAAAAATTACAACCTACAGCAAACAGCTTCACAGTATTCCTATCAATAAACAGCAATATAGTATATCATAGTTTAAATTTAAACCATAATATATGCTTCAAATTATGGCATTTTGTATCTTGCAATATAAGGATTACAGACCCAAAAGCACATCTGAAGAACGTCAATGTTGGTAAAAGGAGATGTTACAAGCCAAAAGAATCGTAAAACTAGATATTTTAAGATATAAATTTTAGCTATGATAATAATTACAATCACAATCGAATCTAAAATGGACCAATTAATTACTACATTGAAATTAAGAAATGGAAAAAACTTCCTCTGTAGAAGCTTAGAAGCTAAAGTCTATTGTCTTAGCAACATTCTATGAAATACAGCTGTCCTCCAGGAGTAAAAGAGGTTGTCCTAGAATCCATCTGCACAAAGTTGAAAAATTTTAAAGTAAAAAAGCTTTATAAATTCTCTAAGAAAAATGCCTCAATATTATCTGCTTTACCTTAACGCAAGCTACACAATGTCTAAGTCCTAAACCAATATGCCAAAAAATACTGATTGAACATTGCTGACTAAGACAAAAGGATATATAACAGATAGGAAGTGTGTGACCCAGATTACAAATGTAGAAAAATTCAAACCCCCCCCCCAAAATAAAATCAATGAAAGGTATACCAAGGCTGAATATTGAAGGATGGGAGCTTTTAAACAGGTAAGAACATCAAGGGTCAAGGGGACAGGAAGAACACACATGAAGTCACAGCAAAAGGAATGAGAAGGGTGAATGCACGAGACTGCCAGACTACAGGACTGTCACACAGTGAGCAGTCAGCAGTACTACAATGCTGCAATACAGCTCTGAACTCCAGGAAACATGATTCATATTGTGTTCTATGTGAACAGCACTCCCTGTAGGTGTGCAAAGTAGTGCTCCTGGTTAGGTAACATAGAAAATTAACAGGTGAGATGCTCCACTAAAAGGGATTCTGTAGAATAGGGGTGCAAAACACTAAACACGTTTAGAGAGAGTCAGTCCATATCAGCATATCAATGTATGGGAGAAGTCCCAAACTAGAAAACTGCACAAACTAGCATATCCTGGATTTTGGATTTACCCCTTTCCCACCATGAAACCCCTACTAATATTTCTTAGAATCAATGTTCTAAAACACATTTTAAAAAACAATGAGCTATTTTATAAAAGACGTTCAGAAACAACTTACATCTTGATAACAAGAAAAATGAGGAACCATTGAAAGTTTTAGGTAAGAAATGATAGCAGGGAAGCTACTTAAAAAAAATTCTGGCACAAATATGAAAGGTAGATTAAAGCAGCAGATCTGATATTCTTGAGAGTAAAGGATTGTTTAAAATCCTTCTGGAAGCAAACTAACTCACTGAGTTAATACAATGAATAATAAATTTACATTGTTAATAAATCAAGTTATTTAAAAAGCGTCTTTTAAAGCAGTCAAATCCTTTCTAAGATCTACTTTTCAGAAATAATAACTTATACTCCTAAATTTATCAGGTCATTAGTCATACCAGTTTACAGTTAGGCAGTATAATCTCAGATTTCACAGTGTAAGCAAGCAGTGGTTCATTCAAAACTATCCTTATTCCTTCCCCCAGAGGCCCAGGTGACAGCAATATTAACACAAAGCAGGTATCCCAGATTTTGAGAAACCACATTGTTGGGAGTTACTGTACTTAGAAATACAAAATAATATTCTTACCAAAGAGATAACTAAAACACTGCATACTGTTTAGAATAGCTGACACTGTCCTAGGAACAATTTAATAATATTAACAGTTGTAAAAGAATATGGTGAAAAGTTTACTCATAGTTTATCTGGATCCTCTGCCAGAAAGCCTTATTAGCTTAGATTTCCACAATTATTAATAATTATAACCCATAATTCCTAATATATCCTAAAGCATAGCCAATAACCCTAAGTTTTTGGAATAATACAAATGCTTGGCATAGTATTGAGTTGGAACAGCTTTGAAATTAATTTCACTATAAATTTATTTTAAATACAGATGTAGCTATTTATTATATTGTTATAAATGAAGCAAAAACAACTGCATTTTAAAACTTCTCTTAAATAGAAAGTAATCCATATGAGGAATATTACATAAAATAGTTCAAATGGTCAGGTAAGTTTACAATAAATGGACCTTACGACATTGTTGAACTATGCAAACTGTTACTTATCATTTAAGTGAAACAGCAGTAACTTCTGCTTTAATTCACATAATGAAAGATCATTAGGCACTAACCTGCTGGTTTTTGAAGGAAAAGCTGCTTGTTAACTGAAACTAATAAGAACCACTATTTATTCACCAATTTATGTCCTTTCACTTTGAAGGAACATCTAATGTCCTTCTAACAAAAAATGTCTCCATGTTCAAGTCATTTGGAAATGGCATACACTGAGGCATGAAAACAAAAAGAAGACATTCTCTGTCTAGGAGTTTATAGTGCTTAATAAGTAACTTAATAAATAACCACAGCAGACTTTGTTTAAAAATACAGTGCACACACATAACATAAATATTTTTAATTTATCAAGTTTTACAATTGTCACAAAACCACCAAGTCCACGAACCAAATTTGGCTACAACATTCAAAACTATTTGAAAGCACTAACTCCCTATGTTTGAAGTCAAATAAATAATGATGTCCTTCTAATTTATAAAGGCATCTATATACTACATAATATAATTTTACACTAGTTAAAAAATCAACATAAATGTTTTTACAAATGAAGATTACTGGCACCACCCCAAATCTGCTGATTCAGAAAAGCAGAGGCAATGCTGGGGAATCTGTATTTTCAATACCTCCCCCCCCAGGTGATCTTCATGCACACTAAAAATGAAGAGAACCACTACCTTCCTTGTGAGATTTATAAAAAAAAAGTTTTGGGTTTCAAGAACTACAATCTTGCTTACAACCTTTTTAAACTAAATTTCATTACATAAATTAATATTTCAAAAATATTTATGTAATAAATGTCATGGCAGAAAAACAAGTATGCAAAAAAATTATAGCAGGAATTAAAAAACTTAAAGTATAGGCCATTTTGTTTTTAATTCAAGATTTAAGACACCCCTAAATCCTTTCATCTTTGAAAAACAGATTTCTTATCTTAATAATCTAACCTGCAATATTAAAAATAAAGTCTTTCAAATATGTTCAAATTCATTTACTCAGCTGTTAAGTAAATAGGGTATGAACTGTAAACATTAGAGCAAGTATAAGCAATGATTAAATTTATATAGCTAAACCCAAACAAATCTGTTAATATCCCACTATTTACTCAGAAACTATTTTTTCATAAATTTATATAACTTTAATAAACTTACATAAACATGTACAATGGTGAAAGCGATGGAGCAAAAACTAGAAGCCACGTAAAGTTTAGTTCTGGCTAACCTAGCAGCAGCTTGCTATGTGACCTTAGGACTAGACAAATCATTTTACCTCCCTGAGGAAAAAAAAAGGTGCAATTGTTTACTCATCTCACAGGATCGTTTATTACGACAATCAAAAGAGATAGTATGTAAATATATTCTGAAATATTGTAAAGTACTTTATAAATCAAAGGTATTATTATTAAGAGATCAAAATTCGAGCGACATTATCATTAGGTGCCTGCAATAAAAGAGCATTATGGTAACAAAGAAGAACATAAAAATTGACTCCAGATTAAATTAGATATAGAACACTATTGAGTACATTCTGTAAATTACAAATATAAAACCTAATAATTCAATTCAGTTACTGTCCTATGTCCCTATTTATAATCTATTTCTTGGATAGAAATACAAATGACACTCGATAGGCCATGACTGTAACTGTCACAACTGGTCAGTATGTATATTAATTATTCTTTATACTTTCATGTATTTGACGTTTCCCATAAGACAACAATGTATATGTTTGTATAAAACATTTGTAAAAGCTAAAAAATAAATCTCTTTAAAAATTATTTTTTTGAAAATTATTCCCATAACTATTGTCATCATTTTCCTTTAATGTTATCTCAGATTGTATATATTACAAAATAACCTGCTCTCAGTACCCATCTATATTAGAAAATAATTATCCCCTTCCAACTAGGTGAGTAAATATTCTTACCCAAATTGCAAAAATATAATTGTTAAGTTTCTGCTTCTCGGTCTTTACTCCTTTCCGGTTTTTTGCTCATTCATTAGAAATTCCAGAAATAAAAAGTGAAAACGACCAGTTTCAACTGTAATGTATGTGTAAAAATGTAAGGAAAAAACGGCAAATACTTTTTGCTAGTACTGAAAAAGACCAGCGATAGTGGTAATTAACCATTTCTCTTAAAACCTGACCTATACAACTTAATTTACAGTATTAAACTGTTTCATCCATAATGAAGTCAACATGTCTGTCAAAGGGAATTAGTAAATTTAACTCCAAATCAAGGATTCTACCAAAGTATATATAACAAGTATAATTACTCTGCATACATCAACCTAATTGCTCAAATAATGTCCTTTAACCCAGGGCCATATTCCACGGATTGAAAAAACATAAACCACCTTTCATCTCAGATTTTTTTTTTGTTTAATTTTAAGTAAAAATTTATCTATAGCTCAATAGCATATACTTTATAGCAGTTTATGAAGAAATCTCAAGTACTGAAACTTAAATGAAGATGGAAGGGCAAGAATACCTTATGGTTTATAATTAAAACATTAATTTATTAATTACTTGAAAGCTAAATCTTTGTTTCTTCATGTTACATCTGCAGTCGCAATAATCAAAAAGTATCCTGTACCTAAAGAGACAGTGTACCCTAAATTTTTTATTTGGGAGGGAGGGGGACATGAGAGCAAATAGGCTGGAAAGGAAATTTCATCAATTCAATCACCCCTATAGCATTTGTTGTCTAGGCATTAAAAACTCCCATTTATTTTTATATGAGACACATTTGAGAGGAACCATATATAGAAACCACTTTTTCCAACATGGTCTTTAATAACTTTGAATGTAAATCCTGTTTCAAGTCTTCATTTGTATTATTTAAAAACAAGTAATTGTAAAACTCCGGTAAAGCCATAAAAGGCAAGCTGTTGGAAGATGAACAAACAAAAGGAATTACTATACCTTATTCAAGCAAGGTTAATAATTTTACAGATTTTGCATGTTTACTTTAGAATCTGTTAATAGCACACAAGCTAAAGAAATTGTAAGACCACTATCATGCTGGTAGGATTCCTTATTTGGTGGCAATAGTTAGTTTTAAATATCTATTTACAATGCAGCTATTTATTTCTTTTCCTAAGTAGATATCATTACCCCTTACTATTTTATCAGAAGCACAAATCAAAACTAGTTTCTCACCTCATCTCAGAATCCTACATTAAAACTCATGCTTCAATTTAAAACCATGATTTCCCATTTAGTTGCAGAAATTCCCCCTAAAAGTGAGGAATTACAGAAAACAGAAAAATGAAAATTTCACCTTATACATAAGGATGCCAGTAATGACACCTGCAATAAAAATCAAGAAGGCATACTCTGAATTTTCACAATTTTAATAAAAACAAAATCATGAAATTTTAAATCAAAGGTGGCGCTCTGTCCTCAACTCACCCGATTGTGACTCACTTTTGCAGACTATATGGTAGGCAATAACAGTTACTTTTCAAAGACCTTTGCAGTTACACCCAAGCCAAAATCAGGACAGAGATCCACCCTTAATTACAGCAATTTAACTGTCTCATCCAAAGCAAGGTAGAAACTAAAACATCCCCTTGAAATCATGGCTAAATAAGCCCATTTCATATACTAGTTTTCAAAGGCTCCCTTTAGTAAATATTTCTATTTACTTCAGATTTGAACTCACCAGGACAAAAAAGAAAAAGGGGGCGGGGGAAGGAGGACGTAAACTAAACGCACAAATACAAAAAGAGACTCTCCTCCAATCCCTCTAATTCCCCCAATCCGCCGCTGCCACACACAAGGACAGGGAGTCTGAGAAAGGCTGGCACCAGGGCAAGCGGTGAAGGCCCTCCATTCACTCACATGGGCCACAATCCAAAGGGTTACACACCTGCCTGAGGAGAGCCTCATACATAGCAGATCCTTACAAGTACATCTTATTATAAAATACACCCACGCTGAACAGGAGCTTTATTTAAAATAAAACTGTCCTCAGGTGGGGGAGGTTAAACACAACAAAGGCTTCCATGTTGAAAGGCAGACAGTCCCGATACAAGCATTTAACTACACACGTATAAAAAAAAAAATCCATATAACTACTTTATCATGAACAGCAATCGATACCAACAGGGACATTCGATTATTAATAAACCCAGAAAAGTAGCGTGCAAAGCAGCCAAAGGTGGCTGTCTGCTGCGATCTAACCCCAGAAAAAGGTAAAAATATGCCTGCGAAGGAGGGTCAACCCTCTGCAGATTGAGAGACCCCTACAGCTTTAGCACCTCCCTGCCTTGCCCTCGGCGTCAAGCCCCCTGCACAGCACGCGAGCACTCCCAGCACTGCGAGTCCCGCAGAAAACTGGTGAATGAAATGCGCAGAGACCAACCTGGATAGTGACCCCGGCGCAGAACAAGGGGTCGCTAACTAGCTTAGCCAAAGGATTCTCCCGCAGGATAGAATAGAGCACACTCCCAATCCCGAAACTGGAATGCAGTTCTTTCTTAATGATCCGTTCCAAAAAGGGGTGGAGGACGCAGGGTATTTTTTTCTTCTTCTTCTTTTAAACTAAGTCCATAAACGCGAATCCCAAGCAACCCGGATCATCCTGGGGGGCCAGACCGGAGACGCCGGGAGAAAGGCGAGATGGCTCTCCAACTCCCAAGGAATCACCGTCCAGTGTGACACCCATCAATCAAGCAGCCCCGGACCCGCCTGCCGAGCTTCCAAAGGAGCCGAAGCCGAGGATTAAAGGGGTGACCCTCCTGGGGCGTGGAGAAAGAGTGCGGAGCACCGCTGCCCTCAAGGTCACCATGCGCCGGGGCGGGGGCGGTCGGCGACGGGATGAGCTATGGCGCGGCCGAAGCGGCTCGGAGAAGAGCTGCGGGTGTATATACGAAGCCCCACAGAGCCCCATCCCAAGGGCCCTGGGCGGGGACTCCTGGCCGGACCCGGCGCCGAGGCGCAAGCCCAGAAACCCGCTCACCTTTACGATCTCCGGGTGCGAGCACAGCAGGGGACGACCTGCGAGAGGCCCCCCGAACACCCCTACCAACTTCTTCCAAACCTGATGCGGTCCGCGGGGCACCCAAGCTGTCAGGACCCCGCCGCGACAACCCGACCCCCGCCTTCTACTCGGCCTCCCACGCAGGTGACCTGCCCCATCGCTTCTGCAGCGGGCGGACCGCGATCGCCACTCACCTCGCCCAGCAGCAGGAACCATTTTCCTAGTGGGGAAAGGAAAGGGAGGTTGCAGGAGGAGCGGGTGGGGGTGAGGCAGAGTGGTGAGCGAAGAAAACGGGGGCTCGTCCTCGGCGTGTCTGCGGCCAACTCGCAAGGCTCGGGGCGCCACGCGGAGGTGCGGTTGCACCTCGAAGATGAGGCGGCCGCGGAGCCGAGAGGCTCGGCGTCCACCAGCCGGGGCTCCCTACTCACGCTGCACTGCGAGGAGGCGGCGGAGGAGGCGGCGGCGGCGGAGGAGGAGGAGGCGGCACCCAGCCCGGCCCCCGCCCAGAGCCCGGCAACCGCCGAGTGGCCGCCCGCGTCCCCGCAGGACCCGCCTCCTCAGCTCCGCAAAGCCGCACACTGGGCGCGCCGCGCTCAGCTCGGGCAGCTCCGCCGACCTCACGCCGCCATCCGCAACAGCAACGGCGGGCGGGGTGCAGACCCCTCGGTGAGCACCGCAGCCCGGCCCGCTCGAGGTGGGGCCCGCGGCCGCGGGACAGCGGAGCACGAGGGGCTGCGCGAGGGCTTCGGGCAGGAGCCCGGTCTGCACCGGCTGGCCCGCAAATGCCGGGGTAGGCAGGAGAAAGAGAACTCTCACCCGTTCCGGTCTGGCGCTCCCTTCTCTCCACACCACACGCCTCCGCTCCACGCTGGCGGCGCAGCTGCTCCCGCTGCCACTGCCGCCGCCGCCGCCGAAGCTCGCGCCGCCGCCGCTGCCGCCTTGGCTGGGCGCGGTCACGTGATGCAGCCCGCGGGGAGCCTGGGGGCGGGCGGGCGCTGAGGAAGCGCGGCTCGGACGGGCACTGGGAGCCCGGCGGCGCTTAGAGGGCGTTTAAGGGGAGGACCCGGAGAGCGCGCCCCCGGCTGGCGAGCGCGCTCCCGACGATTAGAACTTGTCGCGCGGTCAGGAAAAGGTGGCGGGAGTGAGGGGCGGGGGACTCACGCCTCCGCGCGCCCTCCCTCCCTTCCTTCTCAGAGCTCCTCGCTCGCCGCTGCCCCCGCCCCTCCTGCTAGCTCCTCTGCCTACGATTGGCTGAGAGGCTCTGACGTCCGTGTTTCCATGACGTATCAGGGAGGGTGGGGTGCGGGGGAGGAGGGGGTGGCTCGGGAGCACGGGGCGGTGACTCCGTCAGTCACAGCTGCTGTTTCGGCGCGGGGCCTGGACGCTCCTGCGACTGTGGAGGCCGGAGCGGGCTGACTGCCGCAGGCGGACGCGGGCGACCTCCACCTGGGGCCCCGCCCGAGCCACCCCCAGCCTGCGCCCCTCTAGAGCCTGGGAGCTGGGCTGGCGGGCGTGGAAAATCGAGCGCTCCTGGCTGCCCAGGTTAAAGCTGACCATTCGTCGGCGGACATTTGAGCGGCTCCTCGCCGTCCTGTGCTCCACTCCCTACGGATTCGATGCCCGTCCTGGCTCATGACGCACGCGCTGGACAACAAAAGTGCCTCCCCAGCTCGCTCCCTTCTTGGGGAGAAGAGTCCACCCTCTCCCTACGGACGCTGTGCACCCCGTATCTGTTCTTTAGGGTCGGGCCCGCAGATATTCGGGATCCCGCTGCAGCCCTCAAAGGGTTAACTCTTGCGTTCCGCGGGTGCAAACAGGTTCCTCAGGACCTGTGCTTAAAATCCCCGTGCTTTCGTTTTGGATTTGCTTTTTCTACCTATGCTAAGCTTTTGGCTCTTTTAGTTAACTTGCAACGTCTCTACCCATCACTTTTCTTTCGTGTGGGGAAAAGACAAACATGGGGTTACGTGCAGAATTTAGATAATAAAGGTAGCGTGCCCCAGTCTTCAAGACATTTCGCAAATTAATAAAAAAAGAAACTAACCCTCGTGATATCCACTTCAAAATTAAGACGGTTTCTCTCTCTCTCTCTCTCTCTCTCTCTCTCTCTCTCTCTCTCACACACACACACACACACACACACACACACACGTGTAAAGATTAGTGTCCTACCAAAGACACCATGCTCCATCTTCGTTTAATCGTCTCTATTTTAACTAACCATCGCTGCTCATTTAGAGACCTTGTCAGTGTTCTTTTCCATACCACTTAATCAAACAAAAAGATAAGTTCTGTATTCTCCTTTCTCTTAACTCCAGGACTGGAAAAATTATTATTTATAATGTTTTCTTAAAAGCATACAAGTGATGCAAAGGACTTTATTATGTATGTTCATTCTGGTAGCATTTATTTTTAAATATTTTTAAAGACTTAGAAACAAAATATGTAAAGGAAGTTTAGAAAGCAAAAACTCCCAAGTTACTACAGCCATGTCACCCTAAATGCACCTGACCTAGTCTGATCTCAGAAGCTAAGCAGGGTTGGGCCTGGTTAGTACTTGGATGGGAGACCACCTAAGAAGACCAGGTGCTGTAGGCATTGATTAAAACAAACAAATCAATTCTGTTGAAAAAAAGTTCTTATGAATTAACATATCTTACCAGGACACACATTTACCAAAGTTTTGAGCTGTGCCCTTGACATGCAAAGTTAGCACTGCGCAGAAGGACAATTTTTCCTCTCGTTAATCACTGTTAAGGAATTGTTTGGTGTGGTACAATAGCCCTTCCTGATACTATTTCAAAATTTAACAGAAGAACAGATTAACTTTTCAAGATGGCTTAGAGACATTTAAGAATCACTGGCTTCTGTCCAACTTTTCCTCCAAGGAAGTCACAATAAAAAATTGAATTATGTATTCTACTTTAATGAAGAATTTGACATTAAAGTAATTTTTAAATATATGAATCATTGCTATAGTATACTAGCAAAATGGATAACAGATTAAACTAGAATCTGTTCACTTTGTGAGTTTGTTGCAGCTCCAAATAATAAAATAAATGCTTTTAAAGTGTAGTCATGAAAAATTACTCAGCATCTTCCTTTCAGAATGTGATTTCGGTAGAGTTTTCATTTACAGGGATTATATACATATATATCCCGGAACATATTTATATGCATTTTAATGAAACATGAGTCACATACAATGATATGCTTTCATTGTCTTAGTCAAGGTAATTGTACTGTGTAGTTAGGTTTTTACATTTTCATTCCTTTAATAGCAAATAAAGGCTGAAAGCAATATAGAAATAATTGTGCAGATAACAGGAAATTCACTTTTCCCCAAAGGTTTAGTATTGAAACCTCCTAATGGAATACTTCTCAATGTAAAAGTCAAGAAAATATTTGATTGCTTAATTAGCATTTCCTAAAAAAAAAAGAACTGCTTGAATTTAAAGATGCTACTGGATATGATATAATCATACCCTCTTAGTCTTAGATCTCACTTATCCCATAAATTTAATTGCTCCAAAGATATAGCAGTACATAATAACAGTATAATAATGCAATTTATTGTCAAAAGACAATCTTAAGTTCTTTTAACACTGAATATCTTTTTAGTTACAATGCAAAATTTGTAGAAGTATATAATCCTATGGCAAGTTACTATTTAGGATGTAAACATTGTTTGAAGGTAGGCTGTGTATTCAAAATAATATATTTCACAAATTTTTAAAGTACATTCCATTTAGTGGAGTAATTCTAAACTATTGACATCTCGTGATAGGTTGATAAACGTGAATTAATCGTGTATAACTCATAGAGATGATTTTCTAAAATCTTCAATGTAATTAAATGTAAAAGGAGACATTAGGATCTTTATTCCTTCAAGAATCTGTCACATACATCTAGCAATAGGAAAAAAACAGACATGCCAACAGCAGCATATTTTTAAAGCCGTATCAATGCTCCAAATACACACATGTTTTATACATGCGAGTGTGTCAGTTTAGATCACTGCAGAACGCTAAAGAGAGCTGACAGGTGTAGCAAGGCGGGAGAGGAGGAATATTCAGTAATTCATAAAGTAGTTGTATATGTCCTCGAATTTCCATTAGCCGGGATCACCAGAGACAGATATCAAGAGAAATATTACTTAGCTTGAAACCACAGAGAACTGTTATCTATTAGTAATAAATTAATTACATTTGCTGAATTAAATGAAGTATGGTTACAGATGAGCCTAAAATAAGAATTTTCAAGTCACATACTGGGAAATTTTATAGGTGAAAAATGTGAAATACTTAGATGTCATCATTTGACAGGAATTATTTAACATCCTGTACTCTTCTAGATATAAGGTATTTTTTTCTACCCCAAATGTATGATCTAGGTCATAGAGTATGGTCCTAAATATAAGCTTCAGAGAATCAAAAAAAAAAAAAAAAAAAAAAGGAAAGATTATATTTAAATGTTATTGAGGGAAAAAGAGAATTTGGACTTGATTTGTGCCACAGAAGATATATAGGATTTAAATTAATACGAAAGGAGATAGGCGATAGAAATGTCAGGAAAAATCCCTGGGAATTAACAAGTTTACCACATCCATTTTCCTATCCTTTCATTATTCATGAAATGTATGTTTACTGCCTTTGATATCCTTCACCTGCATAAGTGGAACTCATTTACTTTCCCACTAATAATGATGAGTTATGGTGTATCATAGGGTTACTGTGAGGTTTTGATAAGATTAGTATAAAGCTCTAACAGAGTGCTTGATGTGTATGTAGTAAGTGCTCATAAATGTTGTCATCATTACTCACAAGCATTCATTCTTTATTCCTTATTACCAGATAAATGTACTGCAAACAAGAATGTACATATTTATTTTAATGACTAGAGAATTATTAGTCTCACATTAGAAGTTCAGAGGTAGGTGATGGCATGATTGATTTAGATGTTTAACGCAGCCACCAAGGATCCAGACTCATGGCTTTCTGCTTCATCATCCTTGGTGTATCCTTGGTGTATTGATATCTTTTTATGTGCACAATAGGACAATCAGCAGGATTTTCTTACATTTGAGGCAACTCTTACATTTGCATACATTTTCATTTTTCTATTATTAAGTTTTTTATTGCTGTTTTTATTGTTTTCTTTGAAACAACTCCTTTGTTTTTCATGACATTCGAATGTGCAGAAGAATCACCTCTGTGAACTGAGCAGAGCAGATTCCTGGGGCCACACTCTCAGAGCTTCTAATTGAGTCTGTTTGGGGTGGAGCCAGCAGATACACATTTTTGACAATCCTTTTAGGTGATTTCGAGGCACCTCACTATCTCTGCTTCCTTCTTTTGTCATAACATTCTTTTGTTGTGTTCTTTAGTAGTTTTCTCTTTCTCTTGCAATTTCCAACACTAAGCTTTTATACTTGAGCACTTCTCTCTATCCTAACTTCTAGAATGTTTGCCCATTTTCATGATTGCAGCCTCTCAAAGACAAGGATAATGTTATTCGTTTATTCAATAATGATTTGGTGATACTGACAGATGTCTTTTCAGCTTACTAAGGTAAGAAAACAAAGTTGTCTGTTTAGGAGGCATTAGCATCAAGGTGATAGTTTATCTATCGATTTGTACAAAGAAACTTTTATTAAGCATTTATTTCATGCCAGGCCTAATAGGACCTGGCATATAATAGGTGCTTAAAATAAAAATAGGTTGAAATGAACAAACAAATGAACTATCTCCTCTCAGATGATGAATTCAAAATTTACATCCACTGCCTTGCTTTTTTATCCTGGTGACTCAAGGGAACTTCTTGCAGGGTCTATTTTTTCCCCTTCCAGATAGAAATATTGGAAAGAAGCCAATTCATCAAAAGCCAAGTCACTGAAAGCCAATTTTTTCACATGTATTTTTGATGGCAAAGAAGAAGGAGGTCAAGAGAAGCATGCTAAAAATGGCAGGCAATGGGGTACAAAGCTCAGAAGAAGGCAGGATCTAAAACAGAGGGGGTTACCTTGAAAAGGGAAAGGAACATCTTTTTCTCTGAAAAAGGCAAAAAAATAAAATGAGTATGAAAGAAGAGTAAAAATTTAAGTTTAGAGGAAGGAATACATAGGCCCATAAATGAAATCTTAGTATTCCTTATATAATACATGCTTGTCATCAGCTAGAATTAAGGAAGACCAAGGACTAAAATGGACAGATTAAAGGAACTGAAGGATGAGCAAAAAATAAGAAAATGTTATCCAAAGCTTAAGGAAATTTAGAGTATGATTTTATAGTAACACAGGTTTAAACGATATTCTCTGGTAACTCAGTTGGGCTTTCCCATTGCCGTTACAGTTGTTAAGAGTTCGAAAGAATCTGGTAGAGAACATCTGAGTAGGGATAAACATGGGCACTGATAACTGGACTGCGTTCATCTACTAGTGAGACCGTAAAACACCATAGACTGGTTGGTTAGAAGTCCAAGATCAAGGTACCTTAAGGTTTTGTTTCTGGCGAGGCCTCTCTTCCTGCCTTGTACACAGCCGCCTTCTCATCGTGCTCTTAGATGGGGTCTTTCTCTTCTTATAAATCCCATGGGATTAGCGTCCCACCCTTATTATCTCATTAATTACTCCCTAAATGCCCCGTCTCCAAGTACAGTCAAATCTAGGGTTAGGGCTTCAACATGTGTATTTGGGTTGAGTGGTGACACAATTCAGTTTATAACACAGATTTGTCTGGTGAGTATTTTTCAGAATTCACACATCAGGGTCCTTCGTCAGATCTATTGGATAAGATTTCCTATTATGCAACCCCACTCCCCAAATGTGTGTGTGTGTGTGTGTAATGCATAAATGCTTGGGGAAATATAGCAAACAATGTTAATATACAGTTAAGTACAAAAAAAAGAAAATCTGTAGTGCTGGAAATAGAGAGCTCAAAGATAGAACAGTGTGTACACATACCAGCCCAGGGGAGTACTGAACCTAGAAATGAGTCATAAATACATAAGCATAGAGTTTTAATGATAGGAGATGTGGCTAGACCTAAGTGAGGCGGGGAGCTGAATTGAACCCCCTGTAAAGCGAAAATCCTGCCTTCTTGCCAGTGACATGCTGGTACCAGTTCTTACCAAATGGCCTTGCTCAGCTCTTCCAAAAACTCCCACACGTACCTACAAAAGAATCGGTATTTGAATGCCTGCCATGCCAAAGGCGTCAACTGCCAAAGGGGCTTGTAGTGGAAGATAGCCAAGAAAAGAGATTTTTGCCCTTTTCTCCTTCTCCACACCCTCCCCGCCCCCGCCCCACCGGCTTCAACACTAAAAGAGGCATAATTTGGGGAAGAATGGGAGGAGGGCAGTAAAAGTGCACAGAGACAGTGAGAGGGAAGGAAAACCTCAGAAGAAAATTCAAGTTTGTAATGGTAGTGAAATAATTTTCAGACTTTAAAGGTCCCAGGAAGTTAAAGAATCTGCTTCAGATATTATTAAAGATCAGGTATGGGAGAATCATTGGATTATAGTTGAAATTACTTGTTTAAGAGAAATATTGAGTTGAGTTGCAGCAAATGTCAGAATAAGAATGAATTTGTGAGTGAATTTGAAGAGAGAAAGCAATAGCAAATCATAGTTACATGTAGCTTAGGCAAGTCTCTAAGGATAGGACTGAGGTGACACTTAATGAGCTACTTTATGATAAAGACAAAGAGGGTGCACCAACTTTGAAATGTTGTAGATAAAACTGCCAAATTATTATCAACATGAAAACCTGGCAATAAGCTGTGTGTGGTGAGAAGTATCTTCCTATTTCTGCTCTCAAGACCTAGAAATACTGATTTTTTGAATAAAATTTCTTTATAGTAACTATGGAGGAACTTCTGAAAACAGCTTGTCACAGAATTAAATCATCCATACCACTCTACTCATGTGGCTATTGTGAGTTTTCTGGTTCTAGACAACCAGCCAAGTTTAGACTATTCGCTTTGCCTTTCTCTCTTGGAACCCATGGTCATCCTGGTTCATTCTTTGCTCTGAACTCTGGTAGCTGTGTTTTCTTAATCTTCTGCTTGCCTACTCAATTTCTGACCCAATGATTAGACTTACTTCTCATATCTATTTATACTCACTTCTGCTTGCTTTTTGCTTAGTTTCTATCCTCACTGGCTCATCTTGAGCTTTAAATTATGCCTATATCTAAAAAATGTCTTATCACGATTCTCAACTACTCTGCATTTCTGGATTTCCCAGTTCCAAATTATAGTCCCCCTTAATGTTCTGCTACCATCACACACAATTCCAGCATTTAAAGTTACACATATATGTCCATTATCATTTCACTTCTTATTTTATTCACCTAATTGTTTTTACATTTATCAAATGCCATGTTTCAATGGAAACTATATAAAGTTGCTCTTCTCTAAGAAAGAATTTATCACAGCAAAATTGTTTTTCCAAATAATAGTGGCTGCTTATAGGACTACAAGAACACTTCTACACTGAATAATTTGCCAAAATGTATGAAAATATAATAATTTTGATTTGGTCACATTAAATTCTCTTCGAGCTATCATTAGTCTACGGATATAGCATATATGATCTATATTTGTGGTATATTTTGGGGGTAATTTTATTCTAACTAAAGATTGTGATGTTTATTCACCTTTTCTTAAATATGGTGTTTTCTATCATCATGTTAATGGTTGTCTTCCATACTTTTTGCCATCCCTTTCTGTGGTATACTATTCCTTTTAATTCCTCTTTGTGTCTTTAAAAATAAACTGCTAGTTATTTAATAGCCTCATATTCTTCCTATTTCTGTGCCTTAGTCATCTTTTCGAAGATTTTTGAAACTTTATCCATTACTATTATACACAGAAAAATAATTAAGCTGCCTCCCTCATTTAACTCTTTTTTATTTACAAGAATTCAAATGGTAAAACCAGGTATAGTATAAGATAAACGTGAATATATTCTTTATAATTTTTCCCTAATATCTTCCACATTTTAGACATTTATTCATTTGATTTTTCTAATACTAGATTTTTCCAATACTACTATTTCTAATAATAGTAGAAAATTGTCTATATGTATTTATTATTTTTCTAATTTGAACAATATAATATAAAAAGTGAAAGATCTCTGCAATAATATCCCATCATAAATAGTATAAGAAGTTATACTTATATATAATATAGTTATATAATTTGTCCAGAGTAGTTCTTGCTGTGGGAGCATAAAAAGGCAGTAGAGGACATAGTGTCCAGACTTAGAAACTGTACACATCTAGCCTTGACAATCATGAAATAGCAAAAGTAAAGATAAATGGATAATTCCAAAGAAATATATAAAAATATGACAGTAGAGTACACATTGTATAAATTCATGCTGAGAAAATTAAAATTCATTGCAAAAATTATTATGGGAACGATGAATCTTATACTTGACTTTGAGAAGGAGGCAACTAACATTTAGAAAAAGCCTGAGCTTTGATATAAGGCAGGCCTGGATTCAAATCCCAGTTCTGAATTTTCCCAGTTGTGTGATCGTGAGCAAGTTCCTTACCTGCTTAGATTCTTTAATCTCCGTACCCCCAACTTCCCCCTCTATCCACCCTTGTAAAATGGGAACAACCTTCTGGTGTTCCTATGGAGATGAAATTAGATAATGTAGTTTTCATAGTATTCACTTAATAACTAGGTGTTTACATTTTTCAATTCCCCACATAATCTGCCATCCCTTATCTTAAGTCATACTCTCTAGTGTATATAGAAGTTATATAATTTACGGGAAAATGTAGAAACTATAGTTAAAATTTATACAACTTTGAAAGGAATTTTTAACTTTTATAATCCATTTTCATCATTAAAAAGATTTTATAAGTTTAAAGAATTTTGAAATGGTAAAGCAGTTGAGATTTAGGTTCTATCTGTATTTATATACTAGTTAAACTAATAACTCAGATTATCTTTTGATAATGCGGGGTCCTTAAGATTGCCTCCATTTGTTATGTTAAGGCCAAATCAATGGCTGCACAGTAATATTAAGAACACTAATGTTTTGGAGTAACGACTAAGCAAGAAAGCAAATGGTACTTCCGTGAAAACAAAGACAAGTAATTCTTTAAGAAAGCTTAAAATGACCTCTGAACTCTGAACCAGAGCCCAAATAATGAACACCAAGCTACCTCCTCAATAAGAAATGTTATCCCAGCCGTGCAGCTGCGAGCTAATTAAACTCCCCAGATCGCTGTGCTGAACTTTACTGCATTTACAGAATTAACTTGGAGGACATGTTATTAAAGTCTGGGGTTTATCAGAAGAAGACAGCCTCTTTTATAAGCAGCATTAAAAAAAATTAACATACTGGATAAGCTGCTTATTATAGATGGAGTCTATGCGATCTTTCATGTAAAATGCAAAAAACTAAGCAACGTTTTTTCGAAGTAAAATAATGAAGCTATTACACTGTGACACTAAAAATCCAAAAAATATTGCTTTAGATACCCTGAAATCATTTCAAACATAAATATATTAGTCTATATAATTATTTCTAAGATTCTTAAAGACATATCGATGACCACTAATACACTAGAACCTATTAGCTAGATATGTATCTGAAATATGCAGCAATTCTGTACTTAATTAGCTTAGAGATTAATCAGTAATAATGGAATGTGTAAGGTAAGACTATTTAAAATTACTGTGATGTATCGTATTTCTCCTCTTAATCATAATAGCTGGGCTTTAAAATTGATAACTAGAAATCTAAATAATAAACAAAAATTTAACTTATTAATAATTCTAAAAGCTGTCATTAAAGTTTTTATACATGGGCAGTAAGGGTAGAAGTAAGGTAAGGAGACATTTAATGATTGGAAACTTTTTGGAGGCCGCAAAATATGTTCCATCATTTTGGGACCTCCTTGTAGTGATTTAAACGATGCAAGAAGACATGGAGCAAGTAAATGAATTCTTTACAACCCTATCCACTCATTGCTAAAATGGAGAGAGCTGCATTTATATTCCTTTCAATGCTGTAACAAAATAAGGTAACAGCTTTTGGATATTTGAATAGTTTTGGTATTTATGATGTAACAGGTAAAAATTCATTCTGAAAAAACTGATAGCCTAGGTAAATACTTCATATTAACAAAAAAATAAACCTCACATAAAATACACACTCTTATTTATACATTTAACATATGCACAAAGAATTAAGTAAAGCAGTGGGGCTATGTGAGGGAAATTTTCTACCTACCTTTTAAAAGTTATTTTATTTTATTTTGAATTATGAAAATTTTAAACACATGGACAAGTATAGAAAATAATATCACAGATGCCTATGCACCATATCTACTTTTAAACTGGGGAGGCAAAGAAAATCTGATGGTAATCTTGTTAACAGGATTGACAGCTGACATTTTTTAAAGGCAGATACACAGATCTGCTTTTATCATTTCATACAGGTCTCACCAGAAGATGGAAGAACAAGTCTTTCTCTAATAAAAAAGTGCTGTACTTCGGTCAAGTAGTTCTTTTTCTCTCTAGACTTCCTCCAAACACCTTCCTAAATGATTCTAAATAGAAGTAAAGAGTTGCACAGGATTGGTCTTTCAAAAGCTAACTGAAAACAAGAAGTTCATTAGCTTAGTAGATTTTCTCGCTGTCTTAACTTTTAGAGCTAAGACACGGAATCTTAGCCAAACACTTCTTTGATAAGATACCATGGTTATGCTCTCGCCCTTATCCCCCAATCATTGCTGGAGCTGGCTATCCTAATTGCCTTGCCATGTCATGTGTATGATGCAGCTTGGAAAAAGGCTTTGAGGCAAAGATTAGGTGACTTGATAAAACGAGATATCAGCAATTTTTCTTGGAGGGGATAGCTGTAGGAGTAAGAGTTGCCAGAGGAAGTAGATTATTCAGTAGATGGCTAGCTTTACTCTTAGGAAATGAATTTGATAGATTTTAGATGGTATGTTAAGAATTTTTGGAAGTGGAAGGTAAGAAAGCAAGATGGGATTAGAGAGAAAATCTGTCCAAAATGAGTTTGTATTATTAGAAAGTTAAAAACTATCAGAGAATCATCTTAAATGAACAATTTCTCTAGAGATAAGATTTATAGGTTTTACCATATTTCTTCAGTAACTTATACAAGCCCACGGGAATTTTCCAATAATAATGTAGATATAATTCCTCACCTAGACAAAAGTGATCATCTAGACAGATTAAGTGTTTTAAGAGGTTAAATTAAAGTTTAAAATGTGCACATATAAGTCTTTGTATCTGTCTCTCCTTCTCTCTTTCTGTCTCTCATTCCCTCTCTTACTCTCTCCCCCCCATATATATTATAATATACATAATATATATCATATATTGGAAAGTTCTATATATACAAAAGTTTCTATAGTATATGCATATGGTTCCTATAATCACAAATGCCAAAAATTTAGGTAAAAATTTAGCTTGGATTTGATATAAATCTCTCTATATTAAGGCTCTTATTATAATTGTTCCATCTGAGAATTATCATAATCCATAGCTGTTAATGGTGATTAGAAAGAAATTGATCCGAAAGGAGCCAAATGACAAAATTACTTTCTAAAAAGAAACAAAGGCTTTATAATATATTCACAAAACACAACTCAGTAAGCAGTAAAATAATTGAGGCCAAATGGTCAATTCAATGAGTAAGACAAAAGGATAGAAAATATCAAACTCTTATTCCCTTTGGACCAAATTCTTAGATAATATTGGGAAAAGATATTTTGGGTGCCTTTCCATTACCCACCCCACTGCCCCCCTTTCTGTGTCATTTTCTGAATACAAAGAAAGCATTTTCATGCTGCTCAGGCTCCTTCTTCCTGGCTTCATTTCACAACAGACCTAGGGGTTTCCTTTCCATCTGTAAAAGTGGTAAGTGATGGAGTGAATTTTAGACATCTCAATAAGTAAAAGACATATTTTTGGTTAGAGAACAGGTACTCTTTTGAGTGGGTCTCAAATCGTAAAAACACATAAGGAGCTGCCTACATTTATATGTATAACACTTCCTTTCCCAAAGTATCATATTACACCTGAGTCACCATTCATTAATTTTCATGAAAAATATACCTCTCCTTGCCCCTTTAAAAAAAAAAAGAAGAAGAAAACAAAACCAGGATGTGTAGTAATTGGCTAGTTCACATTCTTGCCACAATGATGACTCAGGGCACTGATACACGTGTGACTTTGAGACTTTCCCCTGTCACTTTTCCACTGTATCTTATTTAGTGGGTGTGCTCATCATAACAAATCAATCTTAAGTGCAATAATTTGTAAAATTTTCCATGACTGTAAAGAAGCATAATATTTTTATAGAATTTGAGTACCATTAATGATTTAAAAAGTCCATTTTTTAATATTTTTATTTTCTGTTTAGTTGCCAAACTTGGTGATAGTAACTTAATAGGCAAAGAGCAAACCATTATCTCTTTAATTGGTCTCCACTAAAAGGCTTATAGATATGCACTCATTACATAATTAATGGAGATTTGTGCCTCCTTTATGAGTCATTGACAATAAAAGGCTTTGTTTAACAATTGCCTATCACCTGTTCTATTGCTGTGTCAAGGGCACAGTCTCACCCTCAGAAATTACTTTCTTAAAGTCTAAGCTGTCTCTTTGGTCTTCCTTGTTTCTTTTTAGGTTCTCTATGAAATCCATTTTCTTCAAGATCCCAGCTCTTCTGTTGATCTTCTCATTTGTAAAGCTAACTTCATTCTTTCAATGAAATTGGAATCATCAGGCTTTGTTTCTCCACTGTTTCTTTTCTATAATTATATTCTATTGATTCAGAGTACTCCTCCTACTCTAAGATTCAAAACTCAAATTTTGTAACTTAGGCCATTTAAAATACATGCTAGGAAACAATTCTGGTCTTCAAATGAGGTACTTGTAAATATGACATTCTTAGAAATCAAGATCGTTTCCGTCTTTTGTATTTGTCATGTATTTGTTCTATGATGCACTATTATGCACTTGACCTCCAGCTACTTTCTCCTCTTACTAATGGCCACAGGCTTTTTCCTTAGGTCACCGCAAACTGTCCTACTTCTTCCCTAATCTAAAGGTGCACTTATGCTCTGTATACTTGTGCTGCCCTGCTTGCTCTCAAGTTTATTTCTCATCCTTTTTCAGAGAGTACAGAATTTGAGTATGGTAAATGCAATAGATATTCTTTGTTGTTTGCCAGGCAAGTAGCTAATTTAAGACTTAAAATAGTAGTGTAAATTATTATACATAACAGTTATAAGTGGCTGAGTGCCAATTTGAGCTTTTAGCGGTAGAAAAGGAAATTTTCTTACAAAATCGTGACTATATACTATTAGTAATAAAATATTCATGTTAATGATAGTGGGAAGATTTTGAGAGAATGATGATATCCTACTAGCACCATTTCTCCCCTATGATAATTAGGACATAGAATAGATACTAAATCTAGAGCATTTTTCTTTCTAATACTATTTTATAGATCATTCTAATTTTAACTTAAAAGGCTTTCTAAAACTATTTCTAATTTTTATTACCAATAAACATTCTGTTGATAGGCTTCTACTACTTTGTCAGTCAGTGGTAACCAGTCTTTTGTTAGAAGAATTAATTCTATTGTACACACTAGATAGTGTGGAAACTGAACTGGCTAAGAGAGATATATAAATCTAAATTTTTGGATCGCTCCCCCCCCACACCCCATTGGTATAAATATTTAATTATGCCAGGAGAAATTTCAAAAAAAGTGACACACATGGAATTGATTCTCCCTATAAGTAGGACACTCATTATGATTCTGAGAAAGAAACTAACACTTTTAAAATCTTTCTTAGTGATGGTTCTATTCTAGACATTTTAAAATATTCACTTTCATCTTCACTGTAGCCTACAAACTAGATATTATCACCCTATTTTACAGATGAATAATTAAGGTTAAATAATTGCCCACAGTTACATAGTTATTACTAGGAAGAGCCAAGGCTATGATACAGGGCTGATTCTAAAGCTCACATTCTTTTTACTTTCTTAAAATAGGTCCCTTACACTCATTCCTAGGGAGAAAGATCAGCCTTGAATATAATATGATATCTACCTTGAATTCTTATAGTTTGGTAGATAAGAATGTAGGCTCTGCATAATCTTGAGAAATTGTGGCAATTTTGAGAAATTACTTATTATCTTTGTGCCTCAGTTTCTTCATCTGTAAAAAGGAGGTGATTATAATAATATCCACTCAATAATATGGTTTGTGAGGACTAAATGAGAGAATACATGTAAAGTACCCAATAGAGTGGTTGATATATAGTAGGTATTTAATGGATACTGTTTTTCAGGAGTTTGATCTCTCTATAAAAATTAATTTTTTGTGGGTAGAGAAAAGAAGTCTGGGTTATAATGTCTTCTCTTCTTGCCCTCTTATGTCTGGCTCATTCAGCTTTTGTTTTAGCTCTCTACCCAATTATACATATTAAGTTTTCACTTTGTACAATGTAGAAGATTAAAGCATGGCCATAAATTCTTTTTTAATCTTCCCTTTGAGAAATGGCATCTAATTCTCCTTCTCTTAAATATATGTTCGACTTAATGACTTGCTTGATAAATAGAATAGGACAAGACTGGCACTTCTAAAGCTAAGTAACAGAAAGTCTTGTGTCTTCTGCTCTTTGAAATGTTCACTCTGGGAGTTCTAACCAAGTAAGAAGCCTGACAGCCTCAAGACCTCCATGTTGGAGAGGACATGTGTAAGCACTCTGGCCATTAGGCCCAGCTAAGTCTAGCCTTCTAATCACCCCTGCCAAGAACTCAGAAATGTAAGTAAAGCTCCAAACCAGCCCATCCACCAACTGAATATGAGTGAAGGTCCTCAGTTGCCAAAGATTCTCTCAGCTGAGCCCTGTCCAAATTCCTGACCACAACATGATGAGATATAATGATTGTTGTTTTAAACGACTGAGTTTTGGGAGAATTTATTATATAGCAATGTATAACTGAAACATTTATTTATTTATTTATTTATTTATTTATTTATTTAAAGAGAAATTATGGTGCCAGCAACTGTTCTAGGCCTCAGCGAATGCATTTGTGAACAACCTAGGCAAGGCCACTGTTCTCATAATGGTTACAGTCTATTGAGGAAGACAGACAATAAAAAATAGATAGATAAGTACATACATAATTTCAGATATACCTAAATACTGTGGAGAAAATAAAGTGAAAAGACAGAGACCGACAGAGGTAGCTGTGTGGATGTTTTTTTAGGTAGGTCGATTAGGAAAGGCCTCTCTGAGGACAGCTCATTTAAACAGAAATTTGATTGAAGCTTTAAATTATGCACTCACTCACTCACTCACTCACTAATCCATCTACCCTATTCAATGAACAGAAGATCAATCATTAACCATTCTCTGCGTCAGGCACTGTGCTAAGAGCTGAACAAGGTAATCATAATGTCTTGTGAGGCAAACAAACATAAGAGATAATAACAACATCATATGAATATGCTATCAAAGAGATATAGACATGGAGCTTGGAGCACAAGAAAGAGGCATTTGGCCCAACATGTCAAAGCCAGGAAGGTATAATATTTCTTTAAGTAATATATCTTTCAAAGGAGTCAATTGGGGAAACTGAATACTTACTCAAATGATGGTTGTTCAAATGCTATTGCTCAAACACAGTAAGAGCTTCCCTTTTGCTGTTTTGCATATTAGAGCATAGTGCTTAGCCCATAGACGCTGTAGAAATATTTGTTGAATAAAAATTGTTTTAAGGTTCAGTTATAAGTCACAAATCTTTCTTGCTATTTGCTACTCTGAGCCAAAAATTCTTGTGTAATAGGATCATTCATTCTCCTTATTTATCAGATTTGGCCTAAATTGTTTTTGTTCTCCCCCCATCAAATTTACCCTAAACAATGAAGACTTGCCATTACTGAGAAGATCTTGTTCACTTTTTAAAAGATGGTCCAAAAAAAGGAGTGTGAAAAATATTTTTAGCACCAGTAGCAGCAGAGCCAGAATGAATTCAGGGCTTCTGAAGTTACTTTTTTGAAGATTATTCAATTGGATATTTAAGTGATGTTTTTATTTCATTTTTTGAAGAAGGAATGGGCTTTCTTTTTAGTCATGCCATCTTTTCTCTGATGTTTATAGGTTGAGCTTGATGTCACTTGTGCCATATTTTCAACTATCTGCCATGTTCCAGATTCCTTCAAATACATCTTTCACTTCAAACTTCTGACTGATTTATTTTCTATATCCCAAAGTTACCCCAAACTATAAAATTCTGTTTTTTCTAAGCTTAGCTAATTTTCTCCTCTTCCCAAAAATTTACTTCTCTTATTCCTACTTAATAAAATGATATTATCATCAGCCTATTTGGCTCAAGTGAAAATGTGAAGTATCTCGCACACTTTCTGCTTCCTCAACCTTTACAACCAATCTCTTAACAAATCTTGTTCATTGTACTTTCAAAATACATCTTGAATTTCAAATTACCCTCTCAACTACAATTGCTTGATTCAGGATTTTATTAGTCTTTTGCTAGACTATTGTCTTTTGCCTGAAATTCTCTTACCACTCTGACTACCTGCTGACCACAGTTTTTAAGACTTAGGTTAAACTGACCTCTTCTATATTCCATAGCACCTTGCTTATGCTTTCATAGTAGCTTTAGCCATATTGTAGTATTATTCGTTTATGTTAGGTCTGTCTTCAATTTTCTGTTTTTACAGCTTATGTTGTCTTAGATCGATTGATTGATTAATCGACTGATTGATTGATTCTTTCATTCAACAAGTATGTGTTAAACATGGGGCAGATGACCTGGTAGATCCTGCTATACAAAACAGTCATGATTCTTAGACCTGGTGGGCTTGTGTTGAGAAGATACATAATAAAATAAACAATTATGGTAAAGTACAATGATAGATTGATGACAAGCAGGCATGAAAATATATGAGGTAAAGATATAGGGGTTAGAAAATGGTTTTTCTGAGGCAATAACATTTAATATGAGACCTGAAAGTTGAGTTGGAGTCTGCCAGATTTAGGAAAAGTGGGACTAGGAGGGAGAATATTCCACTTAGAGGAAATAGCATGTGCAAAGGCCCAGAGGTCACATAGAAAGGCCACTGAAGGAGTTGAAAAAATACTCTAAGGCTGTCCATAAACACCTGCTATGTTGTTTTCTGAAGAATGTAAAACCACTTTTGGTTTAACTGCACAATAAATTTTTAAAAGTTTATGGCCTTTCCTGTATTCTAAACAGAGACCACCTAATTTCATTTTTATTTGACAATTCAAGATGAACAATAGTAATTTCAGTAATTGCACTGGAGTGACAGTCATTGTTGCCTCTGTTCATATTGACTCCAACCTCTCTTCTCTCTTGTTAACAAAACCTGACTTGATTAGGGCGGCAAAGTGCTCTGCCTAAGCAATGGACTGTGTGATTGCTCTGCAGTTGCACTATCCATATGGAAACCACTGGGCACAAGTGGCTATTGAACAATAGGTTACTACTGAGGCTAGTCCAAACTGATGTGCTGTAAGTATAACACATCACTAGATTTCGAAAACTAAGTCCAAAAAAAAAAGAAAAGAAAATGACAAATATGTCTCATTAATAATTTTTTTATATTAATCACATGTCAAATAACAATATTTCAGATATAGTGGGTTAAAATATGTTGTTAAAATTAATTCACTTATTTCTTTTTACTTTAAGAAATACATCTACTAGGAAATTACATAATGGCTCCCATAAATATCTACTGGATAGAACTGATCTAGGACATTTATAAGAATATTTTTTCTCCCTTTTCCTTATCCAGCCACCCTTAAAGGTAAGGATGGCCATGTGACCAATTCTGTCCAATGAGACCTAAGCAAAATTCTCCTGGGAGGGTCTTTAATTTTTTTTTTTTAATTTTAAAATAACTTTAACTCTTGGTAAGAAGGGACTGGAACAGAATCATTCTTTTAATTGTTTCCCCCTAACTTTTTTGTTCCTTTAATTGTGAATATGATGGCTAGATCTACTGAAGCCATTAAAAAAAAATTTAAAAACCTTTCCTTAATGGATTGATATTAAAGGGAAAAAGGCCATGAGAATCACAGAGATTTTTGTCTGGATGTGGTGGTGATGGTTGCACAACAATATAAATGCATTTACTATGGTTGAAATGTACATTTAAAAATGTTATGATAGTAAATTTTATGTTTCATGGACTTTGCCACAATAAAAATTTAAAAAACAAACAGAAGATCCCCAGCAAAAATAAATAAACGGACACATAATTTTTTAAAAAATTATGAGTAGACAAATGAAAAGATCTTTGCTTCTATGGAACTTTGATCTGGCAGCGAGGGATAGATAATATCTAATTAAATTATTCATATGTTAGAAGGTGATAAGCACTATAGACACAAAAGCAGAACAGGGTAAGGAGAGGATTAGGCATTCTGAGGGAGGTTGTTGTTTTAAATAGGTTTGTCAGAGTAGGCTTTACTAAGGAGGTGACTTGAGCAGTGACTTGGAGATGATGAAATTAACCACTTGAATATCTGGGGAAAAGCATTCCAAGGCAGTGGAAATAGCCAGTGTAAAAGTCCTAATATGGAGCTGCCTGGCTTGTTGAAGGGACCACAAGGAAGCCAGTATGGCTGAACAGTGTGAATATGTAGGAGAGTGGAGGTGGGGAAAGTAACAGGAGTTGAGGTCACAGAAGTAAGGAAGCTTCAGATTGTATAAATTCTTGAGCTCATTTGAAGGACTTTGTTTTTTTACTTTTGAGGGAAATGGGAACCATTGTAAGGTTTTATGGAGAGGAACGACATGATGTTTTAAAACGATAAGTCTATAGAGAGAGAAGAGATGCAAAGGGCCAAGAGAAGAAGCATGGAGAAGAGGCTGTGAGGAGGCTGTTGCATTAGTCTCCAGGTGAGAGATGATGGTAACGAACCTAAGTAGCAGCAATGGGTTTGTGGAAGTGGTTAGATTTATAATATATTTTAAAGTCAGAGCCAACAAGATATCCTGAAGGAGTAGATGTGGGGTGAAGAATAGAGGAGTCAAGAATGACTCCAACATTTTTGGTGTGAGCACCGGTTTAGACGGATTATCATTGTGGAGAGGCTTTGAGCAAGCAAGCAGGTTTTTTCTTCCTTCTTTCCTTCCTTCCTTCCTTCCTTCCTTCCTTCCTTCCTTCCTTCCTTCCTTCCTTCCTTCCTCTTCCTTCCTTCCTTCCTTCCTTCCTTCCTTCCTTCGTTTCTCTCTCTCTCTCTTTCTTTCTCTCTTTCTTTTCTTTCTTTCTTTCTTTCTTTCTTTCTTTCTTTCTTTCTTTCTTTCTTTCTTTCTTTTCTTTGTAGCAGGATTTGGGGGGGCAGGAGTTTAGTTTTGAATACACTGAGTTGGCTGTATTATCATTACAATTCATTTTTTAAGTTACACAAATGAGGGCTCTGGAAAGTATGAGTCAGTGATATAGCGTATGTCACATAGTATTGGCTCAGAGTAGTGTGTCCTTTTGTATGTGGAAGGAAAAAAGAGGATGTAAGACTAAGAGTTCCGTGATTGACTCATGCTTTCATGACCCTCATTTGTGCAACTTAAAAAATTAATCATAATGATAACAGAGTTAACATTTATTGAGTTCTTACTATATACTAGACACAGGACTGGTTAATACATGCCTGTGTGTATAATTGAAGGAAATGTTAAATTTCACTTAGAGACTGGTAAAAACAAAGAAGTAATTTTTTCCCCCATCCAAATTCATGGAACCCTGTCTTCTATCCTTAGACTCCAGTTAAGAACCCTGGCATGTATATGGTTTGTAAACACCCCTATTCATTATTCATCCTTACAACAATCTTTTAGAGGTGGATTAGTGAAGTTATCCTTTTCATGCTAGAGGGCTAGAGTGTTTTGTGTTTGTTACATGCCATCTAGTTGGCTCTGAGTCCTGGTGACCTATGAATGAGTGATGTCCACAATGTCCTGTCCTCAAAAGCCTTGCTCAGCTCCTGTAGATTCAGGCCTGTGGCTTCTTATGGAGTCAATCCATCACTTATTTGGGCTTCCTCTTTTCCTGCTGCCTTCTATTTCTTCCAAGTAATATTATCTTTTCCAAAGAACCCTGCCTTCTCACGATGTGCCCAAAGTAGGACAGCTTCAGTTTTGTGATTTTGCCTCCAGCAATGTTTCAGGTTTAATTTGTTCAAGTCTGTTGAATAAGAACCTACTTGTGACATTTGATTCTGCTATATTTCCTGCTTTCACATTCCAATCATCGATAATTATCAGCATGTCTTGTTTGGGTTTGTGACCAACTTCTTGGATACTTGTGTAAAAGCTTTCAATTTCATCTTTTTAGCTTCTGTAGTGGGAGCAAAGACTTGAATGATAGTTATATTAATCAGTTTTCCTAGAAGTCTGATTGATATTATTTGGTCAGACCTTGCACTGTAGTCCCTAACATCTTGCCTCAGTAGTAAAGGATGGATTGCTTAAGATAAAACACCAGTTTGAGGTTCAAGGTTCTCTGACTTCAAGGCTAATAATTTCCCAATAACACCTTGCCATCCAATTTTTTATTTAGAACACTTTTAAACTTACGTAAAATTTTGAATAGAACAATGAAACGCCTGAATATCCTTTACCTAATTTACCAATTGTTATTTTGCCAAGTTTGTCTTTACACACACACACACACACACACACACACACACACACACAGGGTTTTTAAGTGACCTATTGTGAAAGTATGTTGCAGACATCCTGTCACCTTCAAATATATTTAACCTATATCTCTTAAGAATAAAGCCCTTCTCCTACACAACAAACCTTTTTACACTAAGAAAACTGATAATAATAATTCAATAACATTATTTTAATAGACCATCTATGTTTAAATTTCCATAACTGTTTCAAAATGTCTTTTATAGCTTTATTTTTTCTATCTAGGATCATGCAGAGCATTTGAATATTGTATCTTTCATCTCTTTTAACAGAACAGTTTCCACAGTTTTTGTTTTCATGCTATTAATTTTTTTTGAAACAGTCATCAGGTCACTTGTCATGCAAAATGTCCCAAATTCTGTATTTGCTTGATTATTTCTTCATAAATAGATTTGGGTTAAAATATTTTGGGCAGGAATAGTAGAGGTGAATGTTAGGTTGTTCCACTGTTGGTAATGCTTATTTGATTAGTCAATTAAGATGGTATGGTGACTGTCAGTTTCTCCATTGTAAAGATAAATTTTTTCCCTTTTAACTGATAAGTTATCTGTGGAATAACACTTTGAGACCCAGGTTTTAGCATTGTACATTGATGATACTAAATTAATTATTACACTGGTAGCTACAAAATTCCCATTACCTCCTTGTGCTACTTATAGACCAGGAATCTTCTTCTCCTAAAGCTTTATTTCCAGTACACTGAGACCACTATGTCTAGTATATTTTCCTGTGGACATGAACCATGCAGTGATAGATGGAACAGGTAGTGAGCCATGGGATCAGATAGCAGATCAGATAGTAGAAAGGGTGATCACTGTGTTCCAGAAATGCCACGCAGGGCATATTATTGTGAAACAAAAGGGCTATTTTGGTTGACAGAAAAGTTTCATTTCTGTAATTCTTGGGTGGTTACAGTTTGTGTTTTACATAACTTAGCCAACATTTCCTTCAAAATTATTTTTTGGAAAGGAAAAGAATTAAGTCAACATATATTTGATATAAATCTATTTTTAATCCCTTTACTATTGTTATCTATCTTCTTTGTCTTCTTTTTCTTCCCTTTGAATTCTATTCTCTTCTCTCTCTAGAAACCTTTCTTCTTTTTTTAAAAGGCTGCTTAAAATTTCTCTCTGAATTTTCTATTTCTGGATGTACTTTTCTAATTGACCAGTCTCTGTTTTATTTCTTTTAGTTAATCTGTCCTCCTGCCCTTCTAGGTAGTGTGAGGGCTTCAGAAATTATAAGGTAACTAAATAATGATATAGAATACCCTAAGTTGAACTCTTTATAAGAAATATCTGATTTTAGGAGATCATCATTTAAAAGAATATTACATTATATTCTCAAACAACTTTGGTGAATTTAGTTGTCTTGGTAGTACTCCAGTTATTATAAAATACATTATTTTGTTAGCCACACCCTTTCTTCTTCTATATAAAAAAGGAAGCTTTTTTCTTATTTCTTGGTAGTTCCTAACCACAGTTTTACACTGTGGTTTCATGTAACTAGTTGTTAATGATCAACTGATAAGTGTTGTTATATACAGAAGTTATGCTTATCAGTATGGAAATAAGTGAAACAACATTTGAGAAAATGTACGTTGATTAAACTCTCCAAAACTCAAATTCCTATGGCAAAGAAAGGACAAATGTATTTTCTCTAATGTGCTCACCTGTTCCACAAACAGCTCTTTGGTTGCTCAAAGATTATTGTCATGATCCAGTTTGTAATTTAAAAGAGTAAAGATTTAAAATTTTTTTTTGTCTCAGTGTGCTTTAATTATTGATTTTAAGAGGTCCCATAGGCTCTACCAATTCTCTCCCGAATAATTTACAATTCAAAATAGTGATAACAATACTATAACTATGGCATAGTTTTAAATTGATAAATGTAAGTTTGTTGACTTATGATTTTAAATTAAATTTTCTGAACCAAAGTTAGGGATGAAGGTTATGCATAAGAATGGGAGCAATCCTTCTGTACTGGCAGTGCATGAACTTACTTGTTTGTCCATCACTTTCAGTATTTTGGAAAGAAAGAGCCGAGGAACATTCGTGCTCTGCACCAAGGAAATCATTGGTCTAGCCCTGCCATGTTTTTTTCAGAAAAGAAATGCTATTTTCTTCCAAATGTTGACCCAATCTCTATGCAAACCTTCTAAGGCTAGAATTCAGGAAAAAAGAGTAAATTATGTTGCAGGTGAATAAGATGTCTGAAGAAGTGCTTTGAAGCCTATTTAAGGTTAAGCAAGAGTTTCTCAAACTTAGTGATCCTGGAAATTATCCTTATTGAATTAGCCGAAACAGAAAATATATGTTAAAAATGGTGGCAATTGTGTTCTGTAGAATTCACTTTGGAAATTAAAAATTAATAACTCTACATTAGAAGTTAAGGCCTAAACCAGATAACTTTTGAAGGTTCCTTCAATCCCTATAACAATAAAATTCCAGGATAATGTGTTAACGAGATCTCATTTTCAACCTGGAGTGTTAACAAAATACTATCGATTTTATAAATCTATAAAAAATAAATGTGTTCTTTACTAACAAGAACGATTTTAAGGGAAATTAAAATAAATTTTAGTTATATAACATTTTATTGGATGGTTAAAAATGACATCGTTTTAATTGAAAGACAATATTTTACTTTACCTAAATATTTATTGGGTTTATGACTCAGATGTTTCATTATAATTTTTAAAAGCATTTTCTTAGTCTCTTCAGGTAAAAAACAAGAAAGGTCAAAACCCGCTTTTGCAGATTTTCTGATGTCAGGTCTTTGAAAACTGTGTATATATCCTAGATTGTACACCCCTTCGAGAGCAAGAACTGTAAGTCTTATTAATTTTTGTAGTCACTGGTTTTTGGTATAGTGTCTGGCATATAGAAGATACTTGATGATATTTGCCAAATATATTGAGAATTATGTATCAAATCCATGGAAGGACAAGATTTATTGAGCAGACAACAGTTAAGAGAAATTAACTGACTCCATAAGGACATAAAATTCGTGTCATTGTGTGCCAAAATTGTAATGGCTTCTGTCTAATGAGGAGAGTCTTTATAGACTCTTTCCCCCTGCATTCTTAACACTCTTAATGTCTTTTGATGACTTTTCAATTTCTGTTGACTAGAATATTTTATTTATTCAATGTGATGTTTGGGCATCATATAATTACTTTTGATGGCATATATTTCTGCAATAATTTTTAGCATTATGGCGCATTCCTTGCAATCCTGTCTTGCAATGAATCTTTTAGGTGAATACAGAGAAGAACAGATATTTGAAGATTAGTTGGAAGAGATGTTAAAAATGTTAGTACTCTTGTTTGAAAGTTAGAGGGGCCTATGGGATTGAAGGAAACACTGAAAAAGGTAGATAGATGGATCTGAGGTTGTGCCACAGACACAGCTGGCAGCAGAGACTCGCATGCCAAAACAACTCTATGTTTTCCATCTCTGTACACATTACTTTTCTTATCTCTTGTCGGTGCTGAGATGTCTCTGTGTGCTAGAAAACACGTCAGCCAATAGCTCTTGAGCTTTACATATGACCTCTGCAGCTATTTGGACTGTCTCAGTTTTATTTCTATTTTTTTTTGTTTTATTTTTTATCTTTATTTTTGTTTATTATGGTGACATTGGTTAACAAAATCTAGAAGTTTCAAGTGTACAATTTAATAGTCATATATATATGTATATACATATACATATATATATATAATAGTCTCTCTCTCTCTCTCTCTCTCTCTCTCTCTCTCTCTATATATATATATATATATATATTATATATATATTATATGCATCATATGTTCACCTCCCATAGTTAGATTTCTTTTTGTCACCATATATTTGACCCCTTTTACCCTATCTACCCCCACCTCCTCCTTATCCTCTGGTAACCACTAGTCTGTTGTCCATGTGTGTATGAGTCTCTGTTTGTCCTGTTCATTTGTTGCTTTGAGGTTGATATCCTACATATAAGTGATAGCTTGTGATATTCACCTTTTTCTGTCTGGCTTATTTTGCTTAGCATGATTACAAGATCCATCTATGTTGTTGCAAATGGCAGTATTTCATTCTTCTTATAGCTGAGAAATATTCCATTGTATGTCTGTACCACAGCTACCACAGCTTCTTTATCCAATCACCTATTATAGAACACTGGTTGCTTCCATGTCCTGGCCACTGTGAGTAATACTGTTATGAACATCAGTGTGTGTGTGTATATATATATATATATATCTTTGGATACATATTTTTAAGTCTTTGAGGTAAATACCCAGTAGTGGGATTGCTGTTCATATCATAGATCAATTCTTAGTTTTTTGAGGAATCTCCATACTGTTTTCCATAGTGGCTGCACCAATTTGCAGTCCCACCAGCAGTGTATGAGGTTCCTTTTTCTCCGCATCCTATCCAACATTTGTTATTATTTGTCCTGTTGATTATAGCTATTCTAACAGGTGTGAGATGGTATCTCATTGTGGTTTTGATTTACCTTTCCCTAACAGCTTGCAATGATGAGCATCTTTTCAAATTTTTGTTGGCCATTGGGAGAAGTGTCCAAGTCTTCTGCCCATTTTTTAATTGAATTGTTTTTGTTGTTATTGTTGTTGTTATTGAGTTGTATGAGTTCTTTGTGTATTTTGGCTATTAGGCCTTCTCAGAGGTGTGCTTGCAAATAGATTTTCTCATTTGGATGGTTGGTTAACGGTTTCTTTTGCTGTGCCTAAGCTCTTTAGCCTGATATAGTCCCATTCATTTATTTTTGCTTTTATTTCCCTTGCCTTTGAGGTCAAATTCTTAAAATCATCTTTAAGTCCAAGGTCCATGAGTTTAGTTCCTATGTTTTCTCCTTGCAATTTATTGTTTCAGGTCTTATATTCAGGCCCTTAACCCATTTTGAGTTAATTTTGGTGTAGGGATAGACAACAGTCTAGTTTCATTCTTTTGTAGGCGACCTTCCAGTTTTCCCAGCACCATTTATTGACTAGGCTTTCCTTTGTCCATTGTATGTTTTGGCTCCTTTGTTGAAAATTATTTGCCCCTATATGTGGGGGTTTACTTCTGGACTCTTGATACTGTTCCACTGTTCTGAGTGTCTGTTTTTTTCTTCCAATACCATCCTGTTTTGATTATTGTCACTTTGTAGTGTATTTTGAAGTTGGGCAGAGTGATGTCTCCAGCCTAGTTCTTTTTTCTCAGGATGGCTTTGGTGATTCAGGGTCTTTTGTGCTCCCATACAAATATGACAGTTTTTTTGGTTCTATTTCTTTAAAAAGCGCAAATGGGATTTTGATGGGGATTGTATTAAATCTGTATAATGTTTTAGGTAATATGATTATTTTAACTATATTGATTTTTCCAATATAAGAACATAGAATATCATTCCATTGTTTTATGTCTTCTTTAATTTTTTAATAGGGTCTTATAGTTTTCATTATATAGGTCCTTCACATATTTCATTAAGTTTATTCCTAAGTATTTTCTTCTATTTGTTGTGTTTGCAAAAGGAATTGCTTTTCTATTTCTTTTTTTCTGACAATTCATTATTAGAGTATAGGAACGCTATGGATTTTTGAACATTGATTTTTGTATCTAGAAACTTTACTGTACTTGCTTATTATTTCTGGAAGTGTTCTTGTGAAGTTTTTAGGTTTTTCTATATAGAGGATCATGTCATCTGCAAATAATGACAGTTTGACTTCTTCATTTCCTATTTGGATCCCTTTCATTTCTTTCTCTTGCCTGATTGCACTGGCTAGGACCTCCGATGTTACATTAAGTATCAGTGGTGATAGTGGACGGCCTTATTTTATTCTTGATCTTAGAAGAAAGTTTTAAGTTTTTCACCGTTAAGTATAATGTTGGCTGAGAGTTTGTCATAGATGGCCTTTATTATGTTAAGGTACTTTCCTTCTATACCAATTTTGTTAAGTGTTTGATCATAAATGGGTACTGTATCTTGTCGAAGGGTTTTTCTATATCTATTGATATGATCATATGATTCACATTTTAAAATTTTTTAATGTGGTGTATCACATTAATTGATTTGCGTATGTTGAACCATCGCTGTACCCCTGGGATGAAGCCCACTTGATTGTGGTATATAATCTTTTTAATATGTTGCTGTATTTGGTTCACTAGTATCTTATTTAGGAGTTTTGCATCTGTGTTCATAAGAGATATTGATCTGTAGTTTTCTTTTTTTATGTTATCTTGACCAGGTTTTGGTATTAAGGTGATACTGGTCTCATAAAATGAGTTGGGAAGTATTGCCTCCTCTGAATTTTTAGAAAAGTTTGAGGAGAATAGATATTAAATTTCTTTGACTGTTTGGTAGATTTCACTGGTGAAGCTACCTGGTCCTGGACTTTTACTTTTTGGTACTTTTTAATGATTGTTTCAACTTCCATACTTAGTTTTATTTCTAAAAATCACCAGAAAGCATTCTTCCTGGCCCAGCTTGGGAGACCTTGGGACCTGTTATGGGTTGCATGTGTCCCTATACAAAATATTTAAGTCCTTACCCCTAGCACTATAGATCTCTAGTGCAATTTATTATGATTTGGAACTCAGTTTGGATCAATAAACTTGAAATCTTGACTGAAAATTTTCCATTGAATGAATTAGTTTGGTTAGGAATTGGGTATTAGAAATAACCTAAAAAGTAATTTGCAGATAGTTTTATCTCATTGATATCTATGTCTCAGCTTACAAGTACCACAACTGCAGAAAAATTAACAAATTTGCTTTGTCTAGGCTTGTAGATATCAACAGCAAAATTAAATTTATGTGAGGGAACCAAAAATGTTTAAGATACTGCTAACGAATATGATGTTGAACAAAATGGTGGATTCTTGTCTTAGGGTGGTAACTGCTCTGATTCTTTAATGACATAGTTTCTTTTGTAGTTGTTTATGACAGGCTCCATTAGAGACACAATCCTGTAACTACTGCTACATTCTACCCTTTCTCAATTACTCTTCCTTATAAGAGCTTACATTCACCAGGTTAGACTCCATCAATAAGGAATTTGTGTCAGAGTGAGTAAATTGTCTTTTTCTGCTTATATTTTTTAATTTGGGAATATGATATCTAAGATTCTAGATCAAGAATTGGGCAACTAAAACTGTCAGGCCAAATCAAGCCCACCATCTGTTTTTGGCAGTTCAGATTTATTGGAACACACCACATCCATTCATTTACTTATTGTCTATGGCAGTTTTCATGCTACAACAGTGGAGTTGAACAGTTGTGACAGAGGCGCAAAGCCTAAAATATTTACTATCAGGCGTTTTATAGAGAGTTTGCCAATCCCTGATTTAGATGGCTAAATGAGGGAGAAAACAAGGTGGTTTTTTTTTCTTTTTTCTTTTCTTTTTTTTTTTTGATTGAACCTACCATGGACAGAGTTTTTAACCCTTGGAATAAAACATAATTTCCATATAACTGATGACCTGGACTCGACATCTCTGAAATGAAATACATGGTTTAAAATGCTTCATTGAACTTGATTTTTCTTACTTATAGTTACTTGTAATTAGTAGTTATTTTGCTGTGGTAACTACTTTTTTTCTACTGCAAATAACTAGTTACAGAACTGAAAAATGAAAGGGTTGTCCAAAGGCATCATGTGTTTGGAATGTTTTTGATCTAATGTTTCTTGTAGCTAGAAAGACATCTTTGCTCACCATCAGTGGCTTCATTTCCTTAGACAAAATCACCTGGGGCATATAATAGCAAGCTTGGTACATTCTTACTGCTTAATTGATTAGTTGATTGATTTGAAAGAACAAAAATAATGCAAAAAGATATTTCTATTGGTATATGAATTAAACAAAACATTTGTTATAATGTGAACTTAGAAAGTTACCTAATCTCTCTGAGCTTCTGTGACTTTTTCTGTAACCAGAAAATAATAAAAATACACCTCATAGGGTTATGAGGATAAATGAGACATTCCATTTAAAATGTTTGACGGAGTATCTTGCATATAATTAAGGCATAATACATTTAACTCTTGTTATTATTATTATTACAGATATCTCTTTAGCTTTATATCCTAATTCTTCTGCCATATTTTAGCTACACATAACATCATTAATTCATTCATCTTATTTGTTGATTGCTTATTATATTAGTCTGGGTCCTTTAGAAAACAGAACCAATAGGACACACATCCACACAGACACAAGCAGTCAGCAAGCTGGAGATCCAGGAGAGCTGATATACTTCCAGTTTGTGTCCAAAGGCCTGAGACCCCAAGAGGGGTGATTGTGTAAATTTCAGTCAGGGTCCGAAGGCAGGCGAAGATTAATGTTCCATCTCTAAGGCAGTTAAACAGAGAGAGAGCAAATTCTTCCTCACTCTGCCATTTTGTATGGTGATTGGATGTGAAAGGCTTGGAGGCCAGGTAATTGAACAGTTATCTGCAGGTCTGGTGAAATTACCATGAATGATGGAAAGAGTGGCGATGGAGAGAGCTGGTGAGTCTTGTGCTAAATATTCCATGAAGTTCTAATTTTTATCTGAATGTGCCATGATTTTCTTGTTTATATGACTTGCACATACTATTTCTGTTTGGAATATTCATTCTCCTTTTTTCCGCTTGGAAAATTCCATTCATTCTTCTCGTTTAGATGCCATTTTCTTTGAAAAGCCTATACTGACTTCCCCCACATAGGTTGCTTTTCTGTTGTGATTGCACTTTTATCTATAACTACTTCTACCATGACACTTACCAAATTATAGAGGAAGCTATGTTTAAAAATTTGCCTTTTCGTGAATACCGTGATGTCGCATAATGCAAAGATGACGCCTTATGCATCTTTGCTTCCATTCAATAAACATTTGTCAAGTGAATGCTTTCTTATTAAAATAGGAGCAAATTAAAGGCATTTTTATATGCTCAGTACATACTACTATCTGGAAAAAGTAGGGTCCTAATAAATATCTATTGAATAAGTTCCATTATTATTTTCTAAAGAAAATAAATAGCCAAGATTCATTGACAGTGATTATTTTCAAATGTTCATGGTAGTTAAAATCGATGGATGACCATTTGATTAGCTTTGATTAGCAATAACATGACCATAATCTGAACTTTCTATCTATAAATGTTTAAACCATACCAACCAACTAATACAAGTCAATGGAAAGTTGAACTGATGTGAAAATTTACAGTTAAACTTTAGGAGAGATTGGAGGTATTTAAATTCAAAGGTTTGGTCAGTTTGCATTGGAAATATGCTTGGAATTTATTGCAGCTGCTGAAAGTGGGATAGCCTGGAGGTGTACAGATTGTGGAAGGACAGCTGTTTTGAGGAGCAATGAAATCGGGGTAACTCTTCTTAGCGGTCAACTTCTCATTATCAGGGAGCACTTTTTTTGTTTGTACGGCAATATCCTAATTAGTTCTTCTCAGAGAAAGCTCGCTAAATAACTATTTATGTGTTGCTTATAGCAGAATTCCCAATTTTGCTTGTGCATTTGAATCATTTGTGAAGGTTTTTCAGGCAAAGAAGCCCAGGCTATACCTTCAGAGGTTCAGAGTCAGCAAGCATTTTTAAAAAGCTTCACGGCGATTCTGAAGCATGGCCAAGGATGAGGACCACTGAAATAAAGTGAAATCCCAGTGAAGGACTTTATTGTGAGTTGTTTCTTTTCTTAAATCCAACATTAACTGAAATTTTTTGTGCTTGTTAAATTTTAGTAGCTCCCTCCCGCGCCCTCCCCCATCTGAGTGATATGTTCCAAGATGCCCTGTGGATCCTTGAAACCACAGATAGTACTAAACTCTCTATATATTATATATTTTTCCTATATACATATGTACCTAATTTATAAATTAGGCACAGTAAGAAATTAACAACAACTAATAATAAAATAGAATAATTATAACAATATACTGTAATTAAAGTTATGTGAATGTGGTCTCTTTCTCTAATAACTGATTTGATAACTGAGATGGGCTACTAAGTGTATTCAGCATGGAGATGCTGGACAAAGGGATGATTCACGTATCAGGTGGAATGCAATGAGACAGCGTGAGATTTCATCATGCTCCTCAGAATGGTGCACAGTTTAAAATTTATGAATTGCTTATTTCTGGAATTTTCCATTTAATATTTTTTGACCATGGTTGACAGTGGGTAACCGAAACCGTGGAAAGAAAAATCCACAAGTAAGGGTGGACTATTACTGTATTTTAAAATTGCAAATTAAAAAAGAGTCAAGCTCTTTTGCGGGAAGGTCCCTATTGTGTTATGATCCATCCATTAGGAAGAAACATTTTGTTTTCTGTAGTGCTATAGAGGTCAAATAAGTTTATTTATGCGACAGTTCTCTGAGTTTTAGTTCTGAAATTCATGACTAAGCTGTAAGTTGATAACAACCCTGTACTGAGGTAAATGCTGAAGAATAACATGTCTGCTGAGGTAGAGAGGCAAAATATACTCTTACATGAAAAAAATCATATCCAATTTCTAAATAATATTTAAAATATTACATTTTGAGATAAAACATTTTATCACTTTAATGTTTTTTTTTTTTACCTCAAGAAATACTCCTAATGTTACCACAGAATGTGAGATAAATTTTGCATTCTGTGTTAACATATTATAGATAAAAAAAACAGTGCTATGCCACTCAGTGCATTTTCCCTTATATTTTAACATGTACTTATCCACCTTATATTTTAATTTACCTTAAAATTATTCCTATTTTCTACATGTTTTTACTCCTTAAATATAGTGGTATCCTTTCCTATCTTGTACCTTTTCTTTCTTTTTTCTTTTATAAGGACACTTTATAGCAGGTCTTTTTTCTTTTTTCATATGTATTTAGGGAAGAATTATACCCTTCTGCTGAACATCAAATTTAAAGCAGAACACCTAGGCTTAACTCTACCCTCTGCTATCCACACTGAGATCTTACTTACCCTTTTTGAGGCTCCATTTCCATAGCATTAATTCCTGCTGATGGTGATTATAAGGGCTGTAGGAAGGAAGATAAATGCAGACCCCCACATATATAATGTCTGTGCATAGTAGGTCCCTGATATCTGTGAGTTTCTTTCCTTCTTTCCTTTGTAAAGGATTCTTTGAAATATAGTTCCAGCTAGGGCAACTGGATTCTTGGTTTTGATCCTATAGCTAACAAATTTTAAAACTTTCAAAATATGCCCCAGGGTTACATCTTAAGGCTATAGTAAAAAGTAAAAAGTAAAAAGTAAGATATTTCACAAAAGATTCAAACTGATCATGGCTCAATCATCCTTTTGTCTCCAATTTAGAGAAACCACCTTGATTTAGGACATAGCCTGTTTTTGATCAATGGGAACCCGTTTTACAAATGTTATCAACTGCACTCCCTCTACTCCCAAGTTCACTCAAATACAAACTAGCTTTCCTAGTCAATGGAATTAATAGTCAACTTTCGTCCTCATACTGGTAGCTCTAATCCTAGGGATCTCCTTTATTCATTGTTCTCTGCATTTAACAGACATTAGTCACCATGTACAAATAGTCTTTGGTTTCTTTCTTAAAGACTCAGTGTTCTCCCTAACATATGGCTTCATTATGCCTACCTTATTTTGGTGGCCCTTCTAATTCATCTCACACCATGCTGCTGGATTGTCTTTTCCTTTACTCCAACTCAGTGTGGTTTGCTGAATCTAGGCAAAATTTCTTGCCTAACATAAAGCTTGGAAACTTTTTAATCTCTTCTGCTTTGTCTAGCACTATCTCATGTTACTCTCCAATGCAAACCTCCACCCTCATGGCACTCCAGACTGTTCCATATTTCACTGCTTCTAGGAAGAAGCCTAACTTTTTATCTATGTTGGTCACAGGTGGAATTCAGGCTTTTTCTCATCTGCCTCTACAGATGTTAGGAACACATTTAGTTCCAGCATTGGAACAATGAAAATTTAACTCTTCCTGAAAGGATATCCTTTCCCACCAAAAAAGCCCACAAGCATTTTGTTACTTTCTAACTTGATGAATGTCTGCTGTCTTTTTGTTTGAGCTACTATGTCTTATTTATTTTCTGCCTTGTTTCAAGAGGTTTTAAGGCAACATTTCTGCAGAAAACATGTTTTGTTTTGTTTTGTTTTGTTTTTTTCAGACAGAAGACCAAGATTTGATTTCAGCTCTGCAATTTATGAGCTCTGACTCTAGGCAAATTATTTAAACTGTTTTTTGCCTGGTTGGTTTGTTTTTTAATCTCTAAAATGAGGACAGTAATTTTGACCCTATTCAAACTAGCACACAACATTTTTGTGTTTGACAAATAAAACTTTATCATTGAAAATGCTTTGTAAATGATGGTAGATAACCTATACGCACTTAAAATGTCTTAGTTTTTATTTCCTTGTATCTGCCAAAGTGCTAGTGCAATGGTAACCCCTGAGCAGGGTTTACTATAAACTCACAGAATTGAATTAAATATTAGTTGGTGTCTTTGATGCATTAACAAAGATACATGCAATTATAGCATATTCATTCCTAATATTAGGGTTTATTTTATTGAAAATACATGGAGGAGTGAATATTAGGCACTATTAACATTTCTCTGAAACATTGATAATAATATGGTGTATTCTCATTGGTCTTGTGAAGTAGGCATTCGGGTTTCTGTTACTCTATCTAATACAGTTGCTTTTTTTGGAGTGGTAGTGGGAAATCTGAGTATATCTGTGTGACAACTGGAGAAGTGAAAGTATAAATAGATTTATCTTTGATGACTGTGTAGCTTTTATGACCATTTTCTCTACATGATATTATTACACAAGAAATCAGTGCAAACTAATAAAATTTTGTGTATGTTTGAAACTAATATGTACAGGGAATCAGATTAATTGCTAGGTAAGGTTCTCAATGGAATCCCAGACTTTGATCATGCTACCAATATTTGATTTTAAGTGTGACAAGATGATTAGATCTTGGTACCAGGTACAATACAGAGTTGAAAACCAACACAAATTCTTCTACTTAGGCAGAATACCATCTTCTGAAGCATTAATTGGCAAAAACTAGAATGTTAAATAAGGAAGTTGAAAGTCAAATCAAGAAGGGATATTTGGAATGCTGTCAAACACACTATTGACTTTATTAGGCCCTAGATCTTGACCCAAATTAGGAAATACTGAAAATTTAAGGCCTAGATTTCATAGAGGTTCCATATATAACTCCAAGTAGTTTTATAATTATTCCCTTACATATTTAATTTGAAATAAAAATAAAAATGATGTTTCAAAATTCTATTAGTATGCCTGAGTTAAAGAGCATTTGTTTTTAACTGATCAAGCATCCTAGGAGAGCAGTGGCTCCACATAAGACAACTGTTCTATCTAAAATAAGGTGGGCCAAAATGATGCCAAAAGGCCACCACCACCACCACCAACAACAATATAATATAAAATACAATTAGAGCTCACTTTCATTGAAATCCTAAAGCAGAAGCTGTGTGCTTCCTTCTTATTGATTCCACCCTCCCTAGGCTTCTGGTGTCCCTTGCTTCCCAATGATTGTTCATTGTAGCACCTCTCCATTTCCCTTGTCAAACAGTGAGACAGACTTGCTCAGTGTCTCCATTTCCCTGGGGGTCTGCTAGGTGACTAGATGCCGATTTTCAGACTCTACAATAGGCCATTGTTGAATTGCTACCCCTCTTCTACTCTTTATACCATTTTCTTTTTAGTAGCAACTTTTTATTCCATGATAAAAATAAAATAATAATAGTAATAATAATAATAGTAATTAAATTTAGTGGCACTACATGATAAGCATTATTTTAAGTTCTTTATATATACTCGCACATTTAATGCATATATATGAGTTATATGCTGTTATCATAGCCATTTCACAGGTCATGAAACTGAAGTATGACGATGCCAACTAGGTCATAAATTGAGAAGTGGTTCTGAAACCAGACAGTTTAACTCACAGTCCCTACTCTGAACCACTAAGCTGCCTTGCCTAAACGCGGCGGTGGGGGATACACAGTATGTAGTGGAAAATGCCTGTGCACTGGAGTTAAAAATACCTGTTCGAACCCTGCCTCTACCCCTTACTGGCTGCGTTGGCTTTGGCAAGGTATTGAATTTCTCCAAAATTAACTTTCTAAGATGTAGAATAGCGACAACAGAACTTATATTAAAAGTTTATCATAGAATTAAACAAATTAATACATAGAAAGCACTACCACCAAAGTATAAAGCATTCCTCACATGTTCGAATGTATGACTGGGTGGAGTAGGGAAGATATTTTTTGTGCAAAAAGATTTTGCACAACCATTCAGATGCCCTTCTCAGCCTGTGTGCATAGATTAGGCAGAAGTGTAACACTTGAACGGCAGCATCAGATGGCTCGGCCGAGTGCTTGTCAGTCAGAACTGGGAGGAGGTCAAGGGCAATGTGAATCCAAGAGGTAGAGGCAACGCCACCATACCTGCAGACTAGAGATGATGAGTGAACGACAGCATGAGTTAACCCTCATATTGACCTTCATTTGTTGGCAGCCAATTTTTAGAAAGAAATGATAAACTTATCAAACAGAGGTTTATAAAACAAGCTGTGTCCTAAAACACAAGTATATATGATATGCTTTCTTTCTCTGTAAGTGTAAAATTTATGCTCTTATAGAATATAGAAACCACTGCAAATGTTGTTAACTATATATTCGATATAAGGTAGAAAGTGAATTATAATTTTTTATACTTTCTCCATATGTTGCTCAAAATATAAAATTTGAGCTTTGTTTTACCTTTATGTGGGTAGTTCTTCTTAACTTTACATGCTAAAAACAAAATCTGTTAAGAACTCTGTTCATTTTTTCTTCTAATTTTGTAAACACCTGAAAAGGTGTTGCATGTAACAGATTGCACATACAAAGAACAATGTCAAGAAATTCACATTAACCAATGATGTCATGAAGACTGCATTCAGAAAAAACAGTTTCTACCTAGGTACTGGTTATTGAACTAATAATACTTAAAATGTTTGTCTTTCAAAACCAAACTTTAATAGACAAAACGGATCTTTTTATTTTAAGGATTATTTGGAAAGAGTGTGAAGAATATTTTGTATCTGATACACGTCATTAATAGTTTACATTAGCTTCTTATAGAAGGGAAAATATTCCCCTACTTTAGAAATAGGTCTTGTGGGAAAATTGCTTTTTCCCTGAGGTTAAACAATCTGATATACATTTTTAATGTAGAGATAGTCTAAGGCAATTTGAAAGCTAACCCATGTTAGTTGTAACATGCCAAACCCCTAAAATAGCAAAGCTTTCATCATTCATGGTGTTTTAAAGACTCATTAAGTTTGCTCTCCATGGTTTATGGAACATATAGGGAAGCTAGAAAATATATTTCTAAAAAATATTTCTCAAGCGTAAAAAAGAAGACAATAGCTAAATGGGATTAAATTTCATGGAGGAGAGAATATTTAGGTAAATAATAAATTCAAATAAAGGTAAACATGAAAATTATCAGAAGCAGGTGACAGTGATTATCAGCTCTGTTCCTAATTCATTAAGGATGGAAAGGAAGTGGTTTGAAATTGCAGTAGGAGAGATTTAGGTTAGATATCGGAAAGAACTTCCTAACTGTGAGGGTTGCTGATCACTAAATAAAGAATATATCTCATCCTTAAAGAGTTCCTTACAGACATTTAAGAACAAGACATAAACTTTTCCCCTACAGTTGGTTTAAAAGCAGTCCAAGACATTCATAGTGACATTGATGAGATTGTATTCTGAAGTCTTTTTTAGATTAATCAGTGAAAGTGTGTGTGTGTGTGTGTGTGTGTGGCGCGCGCGCGCGCGCGTGTGTGTTTAAAGGCTGATAGATATAACTTACCATCACAAAATAAAGCAATGGATTCCACAGCACAGTGACAAAGCTATGTCATGTAATAAAACTCACATACCTTGTGAAGATGCGGAGTGATGAAAGAAAGTCAGAAATCCTTAGTTTATGGAAGTTAAATACTGAGCTTGAGATTATTTTTAAAAAAGTAGTACATTGATAGGACCACTTGTTTTTATGAAAATTAAAAAAATTTCCCATATGACTCTCCCCTCTTTGCCTTGCCTTGAAAATATCATTTTAAAAACTGCAAGTTTATAAATAAAATAGAAAATTAGAATGATTCTTCCAATAAGAAGTCAGCCTACAAAGCATATCAGTTAGAACTTAGGTCTTCCACTTCCTTTGCTTTCAGATGTGGATGTGAAAACTTAGAGAAGCTGAGTGGATTGTTCAGGTTCACGTGCTAGTGGCAAAGCTCAGGGTAGAACTTCAGTAGCAGCTGTGGCACACTGTCCAGATGCCCCTTCCACCCACCCCACTTTGATAGGCTCCTTCTGTCTGTTGACAGCTGGGAGTGTTGGTTGCTGAAACAAACAGCTCTAGTTTCCTTTCCAAGAATTCCTTCTTTCTCTGGGCATTGTCCTCTGCCAAAGGGAGCTGCTTTGCCCAAGTCTATGCCTTCTCCCCAGAAACAGCCTGCATTCAATGACTGACTGGTGTAGGGCTGGAGGAAATTCAAAGGACCAGCATCTTTGTCTCCATTCAGGACAACTCAAAAGGCCATTCCAGCTCCAGTGGTCCACGTGAATCAGATGAGTCCTTTCTTTCAATTGCATTGCAGTTCAGTTTCTCAATCTTCCTACTCCTGGTTCTTCTGTTTCACTTATGAAGGACAAAAGGAGCTTCCTGAATGCTTGTGCTTTTTCTGTGCTTTCACTACTGTGGAAGAAGATAGGGAGGGAAGCAGTTAGCGGAAGGGTTAAAATTGTAAGTTTAGTAGAAAAATAGATAGAGAAAGCAAAAAAGAGGAAGTGAAACCAAACTACTTCCTTTTTCTTTCATCTCAAGCTCCACTTGTACACAGAAAATGTGAGGAGCTGAAGGATACAAACTTTTTCCGTACTGTCTTGTCTTCAGTGTCTCCCATACATTTTCTTACCTTCTAACTCATTTCCTTTTCTCTACCCATCCTTCCAATTTATGTAAACTATTGGGTAATGTGAGCATGTTCAACAGTTAGCTTTGAATTGTAAATGAGGAATTAAAGATTCTAGCTCAAAGATGATGAGACTCCAGCTTTTGTTCTGATCCACTCTTACTTTTGGAAAAATCCTATGAACACATCCTTTGTACTCACGGCTACCAGCCAGCAATAACTGGTGCATCTGTACTTTAGGGTTCCTTTACACTCTGAATGCTGACCACCTTGGATATGATGGCAGCTGTGCTCATGTCTATGGAGGTGGACACTAGCCACATGTAGCCATTTAAATTGAATTACAATTATTTGTTTATTAAGTTAATAAGATTAAATCAATGAAAGTAAAAAAAATAAAAGCAGTTCCTCAGTTGCACTAGACACAGAAGGGTTCAATAACCTATCTGGCTAGTGTCTACCATATTGAACAATTTAGATAAAGAACATTTCCTTCACTGTAGAAAGATCTATTGAACAATGCTATTAAATATGAAGTCTTTAGAGTAAGGTCCTGACCATATTTTGCCCATTGTAGACAGAAATGATTTAGGGTGACACATCTGGAGAGAAGGTCTAGATCAAGCCAGGTTTTAACCTCCACCAACTTCCTAAACAATTCAGCTTCAGTGATCAGTTAGAAAGTCTGGAATCATTTACGGTATTCTAATCATATTGCCTTCAAAATGACCTTTGTGCTTTCTATTTTCATTGCTGTCATTCTTAAGAATGATGATAATAATTAAAATTTACTGAGTGTTTTCTATATTCCAGATACTATGTGCTTCTCATATAGTATTCGTTTAATTCTCGTGATGATTCCATGAGGCCCACTTCATTTTACAGATGAGAAAATCGAGTTTTAGCATAGTCAAGTGTCTTTCTCAAGGCAAAGAACTGGAAGTGGCAGACCTCAATTTAAACCAATATTTGTCTGATCCTAGAGCCAATCAACTGTTAGATTACACTGCCTTCATCATCACAGACTTAGATGTCTGGAAAGTTTCTGGCTATTTACCTGTCCTTATTTTCTTCTACTTATGGTTCAGACTGGGTGCTATTGTCAGACTAATTTTTCCTAAATTTCACTTTTCTCCTCAAAATCTTAATGTCTCTATTTTATTCTGCATATATTCCATGGCTTGGACTTTTATTTAAATGAGTTTTATTGATTTAGTTTTATGACTCATAAATTATAGAATACATATACTAATGAATTCTACTTTTCAGGATTTTAAAAATTTATTCATTTTATTATTATTTTTGTATCTGATTGATGATGGCTGGGCTTTTAAAATCCTCCATGATTTCTACATACAACTAATCTGAACTTATGCACCATCTTTCTTTAGCGAGCACCTTCTGCTTCTAACATTTATTTCAGGAACATAATTGTTTTCAGAGTATAGGCTGGGACCCACAGTTTTCCATTTAACCATATTTTCCCTTCAATTGCCTACTAACATTTTGTGTTTATTAATGGGTTTAATAAATACCTACTGGTTGACTAAAATCACACTAAGATAAATTTAAATAATTCTTCTAAATTCCAGTGGCAAGAAAGAAGCCTAGAAATAATTTTCTGGGAAACACAAAGTGACCAGTCTTGTCTCAAATGAATATTAAGATTTTGGCATCAAATTGCTAAGCACATATTTTGAGACCAATTGTTTTGAGATAACCTATATGTCCCACAATATAAACTTCCTTTAGCACTCAACACATCAGGAAATACATTTTCTTTAACCTCAGGCTGAACGTGTTCAATTGTTGGCAAATAGTGCTTTCAACATGATATAAGCCATAGAAGAAAATGCGTCAAAATCAGTAGATGTGCCACGAAACTTTGGCTTCTCCACAGAAGCTTTGGAAAATGCATTAATTCAGCCAATGGAAGTGTGGGTTTACATGTGAGTGGGGCGGGAGGGAAGATGCAAGAGATTAAATGTTGGGTTGCCTTTTAGAGAAGGCAGTGTTCTATTGGAAGAACACTGACTTGGTTTGGAGTAAAACGTTTTGAGATGAGTCCATTCTTTGCTTCTTACTGTGTCTTCTGCAAGTCTTTTATCCTCTCTGATCTTCATTCTTCTCATCTGTAAAATGGGACAATGATAACTGTGGAGGGCAAATTAATAACTTTTCTCCCCCAAGATGTCCACGTCCTAACCCCCAGAACTAGTGAATGTTACATTACAAGATAAAAAAGGGTTTGCAGATGTGATTAAAGATATGCATCTTGAGAAAAGGAGATTATTTACAGTGTTTAAGTGGGTCCATTCTAATCACACAAGCCCTTAAAAGCAGAAAACCTTTTCTGGCTGAAATCAGAAAGAGGACAGATGAGTAGTGAAAAAATTGAAATGTGAAGTGGACTCACCCTAATATTGCTGGCTTAGGTGGAGGGAAGAGGCTATGAGTCAAGAATTGGGGCAGCTTTGAGAAGGTGGAATGACTCTTAATTGACAGCCAGCAAGGAAATGGCGCCATAGACCTATAACTGCAAGAAACTAAATTCTGCCCACAAGCGGAGTAAGCAAGAAAACGAATTCTAGATCCTCCAGAAATTTTAGCCTAGTGGATTTCTGACTTAAAGAACTCTAAAATAATATATTTGTGCTGTTTAACTCACAAATTTGTAGCAATTTGTTATGCGCAATGCAAAACTAACACTAATACTATTCCATCTACCTCCCAGAGTTGTTGTGTGATGATAATGTGTATGAAAATGCTTTGTAAAGATGCACACAGGCTAATTGTTATCATTAATGTTCTCAATATTCACAGGATCTCAGTCTTTTGAACTGCCAACCTTTAAAATACCAATCTTAGAAAATAATAGCTCCATTTACTGAGCATCTACTCTGTGCAAAATATTCAACATGTGCTATATAATTTCATTTATACCATGACCCTATGATATAGAAAGAATTTTGCCATTTACATATGAGGGACCAGACCAGAAATTTGACCTAGTAGGGTTTTATAAAATTTGTATTTCTTTTTATAATTAATCTTTTTAATTTTTAATTTTTTATTGAGGAATAATTGGCACATAGCATTATATTTCAGGTAAGATTTATATTTCTAAAAGTTTATCTACCCTCGGGAAACAGATTGGGATTAGTTTAGAAATGCAGTTCCAGTGAAAAAGTACTAGAAGACAATTTTGAGTTTTTCTTTGCTTTTTTTTTTTTTATCACTATAGAAGAAAATTAAAGCAGAAGTTATCAGAGAAGAAAAGATGCTGCACTTGAAGTGATTAAATATAAGCTATTATCCAGAGTGGTGTTCACTAGAATATGCACAGTTTATCTTTAGATCTTGGCTTGGAAGATCCCTCCTGCTGAACTGTGGGCTGTGATCAGACACAGGTCCCAGGGAGCTGTCTACTATATGAACACTCTGTGTGATGAGAAAAATTAAAGAAGAACGTTCGGTTAGAAGAGGAGGCTTAAAGTGCAATGCTTTAAATCCTCAAATCCCAAACATATCTCCATGGAAGAAAATGTTCTTTGAAAATTAACTGAAGACGTTGAGCCTCACACTTGGAAATATTCTCTCACACAGCCTTAGACTTCAGTGATGTTCTTTCACAAAGACAAAAAAAAAGCCTTTGTTGTTGGGTGAGAGAGAATGCTTGAAATGTCAGATCATGAGAAGGTAAGCAGACAGGGAAGGTAAGCAAATATCCTGGGTTACTTAATGATTTTGATGCTATTGATCAGTGGGGCCTGTATTCTGAAATTTCTGGTAATTATTTGAGTCTCTGCACTCTTGTTCCTCCCTCTCTGATACATGTTTGTCTAAGTTTAGGGGTATAGATTATGGCCTTGGAAAAAAACTTCTTGACTGGACAAAGTTAGAGAAAACACACCCATCCACATACAACCTTAGTTCCAGGGCTGACCCTAATGAAACTGCGAAGTAGGCAAATTTTCTTTCTTCTAGGATTTTCCATTTCCTTAGTCTCTGCTCTTCATTTCAAACTCTTCCACTTTCAGACTAAAAAATGCTCTTATGTTACTCTCATTCTTCAAAATATTTAATAAACTGATTTACTCTTCTGTATCCTCAGGACATTTGCATTTTAATGGGGACTGACCATGGATCAAAGGGTGTGGTTTCTAATGGTAACATTGCAGAATTTATGGGTACAGATATCTTCTTAGAGTGTCTCAAAACAGCACCAGTTAGTATCCAGTTGCCTATTTCACCTTAATAACATCCCCTTCTCAGCCCAGTGGCTGAGTGTGGAGGCAACAAAGCTTTCTGGGCACTAGTTACTTGTTGTTCAATAGAATCCGCCAATATTTAGGCAATCTAGTTATAAACAACATTTCACTAGGGCTGTGAGTAATAAAAACAGATATTATATAACTCATATTCATTAAGCATTTAAATCCATATTCACAATTAGTCCCACAAAACTTATGCTATTATAAGAAATATGGCAGAAATGCTATCTCAGGGCCCTCTAGTCACTCACTATGTTCTGCAGTGGGTGTTAAAACTGACGTAAATCTGACGCTGATTACGAGGCTGATGCTAATGGTAAGTTTTCATACAAATCATTTACTAGACCGTCCCTTAAACAACTGGGCTGTGTACCCTGGAACAGGACACATGGGAGGATGAGAGAAATGGTGCTAACTTCTCCTATCAATGGCTATTAGTGAATGGTAAAAGCCTATGAGACATAGGATTTTCTTTTTCAATTCTGTGCTGGAAACCAGTGTTTTTACATGGTGGCAGAAGCCTTTGGAATGTTCTGTTTCACAACGTGCTTCCCCGCCAGTTCCAGCGTGGTCATCTCACAGGTCTGAGTTACTTTTGAATTCAAATGTTCTTATGCAGCTTTGAAAGATCTCCAACTGACTGACTCTGGAGAAGAGAGACCGATTTGCCATGGGCATTCTTTCTTCTCCTGCTGGACAAATTCACAATTGTTTGCTTTGCCTGGGGAAAGAATTAAACTCTTACTGCAACGGATGCAGTAGCAACTTAGGACCTTGTTTTGGATCCACTAATATTTAATTAATTGTGTCACTTCAATGTTAGTGTAATAGAAGTATAATAAATAAGTTATTGAAACAGATATTTGGATTCTTTAGCCAGGGTATGTTTAAAGTATTATTCAGATGACGTAGCAATTCATGCTAAGAGTACCAAGATGATGACATCTGCACTATGGGGGTCAAAGCCATAAGTTTATGGTCATTATAGGCTGCTCACAAATGATTTATTACTTAAATCTTATCCATTTTACCTCTCACGCATTTCTTGCATAGATCCCTTTCTTTCTGGCCCCATTGCTACTGCTCCAGTTCAAGCTCTCATTTTTATTTTTACTTCTATTTTGATATAATTTCAGACTTAAAAAAAATTGCAAAACTGTAGAACTCCCAGAAACCCTTCACCCCAATTCCCCAAATATTAACATTTTCTGATATTTGGGTTTTTTTAAAATTTTCTTTCTCTCTATTTATTTTTCCTCTGAACTGTTTTAGAGCAGAAATGAGGCATCTTTACCCTCCAATATCTCACAGTATATTTTCTAAAAACAAGCACTTTTTATTACATAAGCACAAGAATCAAAATTAGGAAAGTAACATTGATATAATATTACTATCTGATTTAAAGACCTAATTCAGATTTCACCAGTATGTCTCATAATGTCCCTGCAGCAGAAGAAAATCCTGTATGGTGCACTGAATTCAATTGTCATGTCTCCTTAGTCTTCTTTTACTGGGAACGATTCCTCAGTCTTTCTTTGTCTTTCATGACACTGACATTTTTGAAGTGAACTGGCCGATTATTTTGCAGACTGTTCCTCGGTTTGGGTTCTTCTGATGATTCTTCATGATCAGATTTATGATCAGGTATGCATTTCTGGCAGGAATACTAAGGATGTGATGTTGTTCTTCTCGGCAAATCATATAGGGAGGTACATGATGTCAATTTGCCCTGTTATTGGTGATAACCACTTGATCACCTAGTCAAGGCAGAGGATGCTAGTTTCTCTACTCTAAAATTACTATGTTTTTTATTTCGTAATGAAAAAGTATCTCTTGGGGAGGCCCTCATCATTTTCACCAGTATTACGTGATCACTCTGTGCTGAATATCTTTTGTTGGCACTGCCACACCTTCCCATTCTGAACTTCTTTATCCTGCTTTACGGCTTACAAGATTGATCTCTATGGTCTGTGTCATCCCAGTTCTCTGTGTTTGGTCAATGGGGAATCCTGTGTGGCATCTCAAGAGGGTGGAGAGTGAGATGGGCATCTATCCTCTTGTCTTTCCCCACAGGTTTCTTCCCATAGGACAGAGCATGTTCCTCATTTGAAGAAGGTCAGGGCATCTTTCATGCTGCAACTCTGGATTTTGTTACAGCCCCTTCCCTTGTTGGCTCTAGCCTAGTGACATACATCCCTTGAAATTTCCCTACAAGTTTTTCACATCTTCATAAACCCTCTTTACATTTCCCAGTTTGAGTGTGTCATTCATTTCTTGCAAGAATTATTATGATACAGTTTCTTACTGCATTGTTACCTGCTTTCTTTCTCATTTTCTCTCAGTTGTAGCTATTGCTGGTCTTCAACAGTCTCACTCCTGACTTGCTCTTATGTTAATCCTGAGCCAGGCAGAAAGTACATTCGTTGCCAAAGGCATCAGTAAATTGGATCCACAATGAGCATTTTTGCTTTGCAGCCCAGCCAGTCCTCCAGCATGTGTGGGGACTTTCCCTTACTTTCACCTCTCTGGCAAAACTTGTTCCAGTAGACTTCTGCCTTGGTTTTCTGCATAGCATCCTGACTTCCTATGGGGGAGGAGGAGCCTTGTGATTTTTTTTTTTTTTTTTTTTGACTAGAGTTCTAATATCTCACTTCGCTCTGTTGGCCACTTTCTTCAGAATGCCGGACCCTCATGCCAAGACTCTCACATATTTTTTTTTGTAAATTGTTTGGGTAGAATGCTGTTCCGGGTGTGCCATCATTGTTTCGTTTGCCCTAGCAGAACTTTTCCCACCCTTTTACACCTTGTTTCTCTCTCTGCTTACCATGGGTCACCTATATGGACATACCAGTCCTGGTCTTCTGCCTTCCAGTTGGGTTTGGCCAATAGGAAACACCTGGCAGGAGATGCCAGGGCATCACTGAGATTGAGGTATTTAAATCACTAGCTTCTTTCCTTGGATTACCCTGAACTGCTCATCACCTTTAACTAAATGTCAGAGCTCTTCTCCAGGTGGGTTTCTGCTTCCAGATTCCAGGAATCACTTCCTTGCCTCACTCTTTCTGTCTCAAGGATGATTACAGCCTCGCTGGGAATTGGGGTATTCTACCATTCTCCCTTGTGGCTGAGTCCTATACCTTTAGAATCATTCTGTTATCAAACCTCCTCAAATTAGCCTAACCTGAGCATGGTGGATGATTCCTTCTGGAACACTGACTGATACAGGGTCTATGGTGACAGACCCATCTGTCTCATCAGATTACTTAGTGCCCGAAACCTCATTTTTCCAGACTGTACCTGCTCAGGGGATCTCAGACTGAAGACTGCTGCAACCAAGCTCAAGGATCACTGTGCTATTTTGGGCTAGTCATTTGACAGTAGACTACCTCCTTGGGCACCAGTCCTGTAGCTGGTTGAGTTTCTCCCAGCTTTGTCCCTGCCCAGTCCTGGCCTCATTCCCCTCATCACCTACTCATGCTATTGAAATATCATCATACCTCGTGCAGAAGCAATACTTGTCAAAATGTAAACACAAATCTCTCTGTTTGTAAGCTACATAGACAAACTTTTACACTTGACTTGCCCCTTATGATATTATAGGACTGACCCCGGAAAAGCAGCCTTTTAATCCATTTACTCTATGAATACAAAGACATATCCAAAATATTTATATATAAACTACCAAGGACATACTTTTCAATATGATTATATAATATAGTTTGCGAATTTAACTTTGTGGTTGTTTTAAATATTGAAAAATCACTATAAATGAACTCTATTTTGCCAGGATTTAATGTCAAGAAAATTCTTCTTGATAACTCTATATATTTTTTCATCCATGGAGATATTTAAAAGTGTTTTAAAAATTGAGCTAGTAGATTGTTAGCTCATGTGATATTTTACTTAATATTTTAATATTAATGTTCTAATATTTTATGTTGTCATGTTTTAATATTTTTAGCTTGCTATTATTTTAGGGTAATAAAAGTTTCACATGACCCAGAAATGTATGTTCTAATATTTTTAGGTTACTGTTGTTTTCAGGATAATAAAAAATTTTGCAAAACCCAGAAATGTATCTTTGTATTTTAAATTATGCCAGGTATAAAGGAGTCTTTGTTGTGGAATGTCCTAAATTACAATATGTTACTTTGAAGCATTTTTGGTTCACATTGCATCATTAAATCATTATACTTAGAGTTTTCTAGTCTATTATTTTAATAGTATATTAACTGTTTCTTGGTTGTGTGTGAACTCTATACCTTTTAATGAGGTATCACCTGCTATGACATTTTGGATTTACCATTTGTACCAATTTTGAATTGGTATGTTCACGATTTGACAGCCTTTGCTATTTGTCTTATATTAAATGATCAGTGGCCTTAGTCCAATTCCTAATGGGTTTGTGTTTATTTCTGAGGTTGGCATTAATAGGTCTTCTTAGCAGAGATGCCAAGGGCTGACCTGGAATAGACTTCAAATTAATTTCAGCTTTGAAGGTGTTCTTTCTAGGTCAGGATTGAGGCCAACTAGTAGCACAATGGATTGAACAGATTGTGTTGTCACTGCCATGTTTTATTCCTGTTCTGTGAATTGGAGGGACCATCAGAACTAGACAAAGATATTAAATAAATTCCTTAGTCAGAAGGTTGGCAACATCTAGGATCTCACTTGGAATGTTTTAAGGCCCAATACACTTATAGTAAAGATAGATAGAGGGGGAATAGATTTCATAAGCAATGGTGTGAATTCCTGATTATAGCCAGTATTTTAATATTGAGAAACTAGTGTATTGTTTTTATTGAGGAATAACTGACAAATAATGTTTATATTTAAAGTGTACAATGTGATGATTTGATAAACGTATACATTGTGGAATGATTACGAAGATCAAGATTTTAACACACCTTCACCAAGCACAGTTAACCTTTTTTTTTTTTTTTTTTTTTTGAGAATGGTTAAGATCTACTCTCAGCAACTTTCAAGTATACAATACTCTGTTACTAACTATAGGCTTCTGAAAGTTTGTACCCTTCAACCGACATTTCTTTTGTCTGTGCGATTTATTTGACCCCTCTTTGTTATTCATGCAGTCACTAAAGGATAAGTAGGAACAAGAGAAAACATTTAGGAGAAGAGCCTGAAATAAGTGGATAAAGTTAGTTTTCAGTATTTTCAGTTATAGTATATTAGGTATAGTAATTTCATCCCAGTAATTCAAGAGCTGTCTGCATCCCTGCCATTTGAAGTAGAAGCACAGTATATTAATGCTTGGAGAGAACTTAGAAATGATTGATGCACTCTGATTTATAGATTAGGAAAGCACTTGAACAAGTCACAATTTCACTAGGCCTCAATTTTCTAACAACATCTTATTATTTTTTTTTAAATGACTGTGATAAAATGATGTAAAAATTCTGGTTGCAAGTATGTTTTAAAAAATGTTGGGAGGAGCAGCCTAACATTTTATTAATTGCTGTTTTATTTGACCAAGCTCATGGTAATAAAGTAGAGGATAATTGTATAAATACCAGGAGCTTGAAAGAGGTAGAATTAATTAAAACAGGATTTCCCATCCCTGCTACCTTTTATTAAAATTTTTGTTTCTCCACTGCTTGACTTCTTTTAGACTGGGTCTAGTTCATTGTTAGCCCTCAACCTGGGAATTTATACTATTTAACTTTGTTGTGTTATACAATATAGAAGGCAAGTGGAAAAACAAAAAGGAGCCTTGTGCTAAATGAGATTTGGACTCCCCCAGACATCTTTATCTAGCAGTGCAAACCAACCTGCTAATGGAAACACCGAAAGTTCTGTGCCCATATCTTAGCTTCCAGATATAATGTGGCTGTAAAGTGGCAGGCTCAGGAAAAAGTATCAGTTCATTTATAGAAATCTTTCCTGGTGTTTTGATATCTGAAAATTGAAAGCTGACATTTTAACCATTGACAATGAGTATGCTGCCATGACGTTAATGTTCAAGCAGGTTACATTCTGTCAGTCATGTTCTTGCAGAACTGTACTCCTTTGTCTACCAAAGATGGCACAAACAGAAGATGATGCTATAATTTTCTGGAAATAACTTCTGCCCAGATTGAATACCTAGGTGAAGACTGACAATATATTTATTATTGGACTAGGCAGTAGTGGGCCCATTTGATAACTGAACTGAGAAACTACATTGCTACTTAATTTGGTTGCTCCTAAAGTAGGTTAATAGTTTTACCTTTAGGCTAAAGTTCATTTAAGTAAACATGAGAACCTTGGCTCAAAATGCCTCCCAATACCCAACAGTGTCTTAACCTGACTAACTTAGCAGAGCCCCAGGTATTTGCACCCTGCCTCATTTTTCTTACAAACCAGTCTGCAGGCTTTTAACATGTGATAGCTGAAGCACTGCAATATTGGGGTCAGAGAAAACTGGTCCCCAGCTAGAGTTGAGTGTCATTGGCATGCCACTGATACCATCTTGAGGCACCAACTGACTGACCCTAGCTTTAGAAACACTGAACAATTTTCTGGCCTAAGGACAGGACATATACTTTGAGCCTTTGAACTTGATGTTTTAATGTTAAATTTACCTTTGGGGTATATATGAATGGTCATAACTAATTGCCTTAGTTTCTGAAAATGTGGCTTTAAAGCAAAAGAGCATCTATTATTAGTTAAGAAAAATTACATTACTAATGCTTTACATTTACAAAATGCTTTCACTTGAATTTTCTTCTCTAATTTTCCTAATAACCCAGCTGAGCAGAACAGGCCAGAAGATATCACGTGTTTTCTTTTTTTTTCCTTTTCTTTTTTCCTTTCCCTATTTTACAGATGAAAAAACTGAGAGTTTGAAAGGCCGAGAGATTTTCCCAGGGACATTACAGAGCTGATACCTGATATTCTGTCTTCTAGTCCACTGCCTTTCCATTGTTTACTTGGGCTGTCTGAAAAAGACAGACCTATCAGCCAGCCAGCTGATCAGCTAAAATGGACAGAGTACAGAGTATCCAGACAATGTACTAGTAATTGCATTAAAGGGCTATATCGTTTTTCTCTTTGTAAATTAAAATGACTAGGTAAATAATTTCCATTATTTGGTAATCGTGTTGATTAAAGAGTATACAATACAGCAAGTTTATAAATTGTCCTGAAAAAATTTGGGTATAAACTATATTACAAATATAAACATGCAGTGGCATGTTTAATTTAAAAATATCTTTATTAAAGTTTCCAATGGGATTATTATTTAATTGCTTTTAGATGAATAAAACAACTCATTTACTTTGAACTCTTTGAAAGACTGTGAATGTGTGTGTGTGTACTTAATATCATATCGTATAGTTTTCTGCATTTGTAAAAAAAAGTTTTCATTTAATGATCAGAAAGGCAATTCATTTTTAGTTAAGGAAAGAGAAACATAACAGGCCTAGAATGATTAAAGTCAACAAAATATTATCTAATCCTGTATCATAGAAAAGAAGAAAGAAAATGAAAACCTGGACAAATAGTAGAAGTCTGAAATCAAGGGTTTTGCAAGTATTCTGTAATTTTACATGTCAGGCAATATGCAGACATTAACTTTGCCATTCATAGACATCTGAAGCATATTCTAGCTCTGTTTTCTATAATTTCTGTACTCTGATGAGTTTTTGCTCCCTGGAATCCTTTTTCTCCCATAACTGTAATTTCACAGATGGTACGGCATTTACATTACCTGTGCTCTACTCAGCCTACTAGACATTCCACAATATTCATGAAGAGTCTTAGTCTGTCTTATTGCTTTCTCTGACAAAAACTCTAACATCAAAGATCATAGAGGTGAGTTTTAGAGTTGAAAAGTAAGCACAGGCATCCCTTGATTAAGGTGGGTCCAAGTAATACATAACTTTTAGGCCTAAGTTACCAAGATATGAATACTGAAGAACAAACACCCTAAGGATGGCAAATATTATGGTAACCATAACCAACTACTTTTTTCAATGGTCATGGCACTTTGGTGTTCTTATACAACTTAGAGACTAACAGATCATTTAGCAGGAAAAATCTTAGAAAATTTTACATACCCCATGCTGTTTACTATATAATGAAGTCAGACACTAAGCTGAATTAGCTTGAGTCTAAGGCAAATTTTCATAAAGATTTTGAATTTATGTTTCTGCTGTGGCAAAACAAGGCTAGTGACTGACACCTCCAACAAGAACTTTGTATGGTGAGACATGCCGGTATTAATACCACAATTCAGGGATGTTATCAGTTAAGTAGATTTTTGTGGGATGCCGCAAAGACCTGCCAGGTAAAACATTGATAAATCACAAAAGGAAGATGCTGACAGTTTCTCATGGACTATATAATGATAGAAGCAGAGACTGAACTGAGAGACTGAAAAAATTATCATAGTAATGCTCTGAAGTTTAAATGAAAGGCAATATTGATTAGAGAGGAGGAGGTAGAGATGAGCATTGAGCCTGAATCATAAATTTCAGGACTGGACATAGATTAAAGAAATTTACTTGGATTCTGGGCCCAGCTGCAGAATGGCTAAGAAAAGTGTCTTTTGTTTATAATTTCACATATCAGGAATTCCAATTGACTGAGCGGAGCACATTGGCAGATATTATGGTGATTAAAACTCTTTCCTTATTTATTTGCCTGTTCGTTTATTTAATTTTTGTAGCTGTAGATCTTAGGATTCTTGGGTTAAGGAACACGGAAACTCTTTGTCTAGAATGAGATTTTCTCAACTGCATGACACTAGTCATGTCATGAGAGTCAGATGAAGCCCTGGTTCAAGCCAATATAAAACTTTTACATGGAATTTTAAAAGTCTAATATTACAGCATTCTCTGACCTTCTAGTCCACCTTCCCCTGGTAGTCAGGGTGGCCCATTTAATGAAGGGAACAGTCTTGTCCAGGGACTTTGAATTTTTCTTTGTTACTTACAGACTTTCAATGTCACGGGATCCTGAATTAAAAGTTTACATATAAATTTCATCAGAGATAGCCGATTATAGCAGAAATGTTCAAAAGTAGCTAGTTGGGGAATCAGAAGCAATGAAAGGGACAAAATGAAAGTCACTATCTGTCCCTTCTTGGATCTCTGCCTTGTATGACAACAAACAATTAGCAGAGCATTGAGGAGGGGTGTCCTCCACTTCTTTTCAATATTCGAAATTTAATCTCTCTAAACTCAGACATATAAAACCTTAATTTAGCAATATCATCCAATACTGAGGATGTCCAAAGTTAATCTATGAGCAGTGAGTCCTAGGTAACTGCTCTGGATTTTAGCCTCAAAATGTGTGGATCCAATTCAAGACTCATCTAAAGGCACATAAGCAACTGTATATGCAATTATATAGATATGTATTATTTGGGGATTAATAGAGTAACTGACATTGTCTAGAAGCTGATGAGAATTCACTTTTCTACAAGTACTAAACTGCATTTATGATGATAGGAAGCACGAGTGTCTGTGGAGCATTGGGATTTGAAGAAACTCTGCTTGTATTTCACATCTCAGGGTTATCTCTGTGATCTCTCAGATTCCTGTCAAGTAAGGAGGTATATCAGTGTTTCCCAGCTTTTTTTTTTTTTACTCAAATACATTTAATGAAATGCATAATTTATCAAAGTCCCTTAGAAATTCAAAAAATTATTATTCTATGTGTGATATATGGTGATTTTAAAAGCAAGTAATATTTTCAGATCAGTATGTCTTTAAAGATTACTGCATAAATTTCTATTCTTTTTCTTAATATTGTTTTTATATACATTGTACATTAGTCACTATATATTTAAATACATCTTTTGGCTTTAGAAAATGTTAAATTTTCCTGAATTTTCCTGAATTTTATTGTATGAGAAAAGCATAATTTGTTGGTGAATCAATTAAGATAATATTACATAATGTTTCATTTGGGACTGAATAGATATTAAAACAATACTAAAATATAACTTTCTATTATGCATCAAATCTTGACAAAAATTGCTTTGTACCTATACTTAGAATTCTTACATTTTGCTTTTAAAAAGTGCTAGCTTATTTTTGTAATTTCTATCTTTTGTTCTAAATGGCAGGATAAAAGAGAAGGCTTCAAGCTGCTATTTCCAAGCATTTATCCACAAATAATACATTGAGAGTTTAGAATGTCTTTATTCCTAACAAAATGTAAGTCAAATTGGATAAAATGTTATTTTATTTTCCTTTTCAACAATGGTTTTTAAAGTACTAGAGGACTTGCCATTTAAAATTTTTGACCATATATGCAGTTTATGAATTCAGTGTTGATCATCTTGAAGAAAATTTTCAGAACTATCCTTTTTATGCTTCTTATCAGGATTATATGTTGCAAACAATAGAAACCTATTCTTGAAAACTCAAGCAGAAACAATTAACCATAAGGGTAACTCACAACATCAAAGAGGAAGCTCGAGGACCAGGTTTGAGAAAGAGCAAGAACCTGGAAAGCTCTTAGAATTTTGTGAGCAGTAGCTAATTTAATAGTTCTATCAAAGTGTCATCACAGTGATAAATCAACTTCTGTCATTCTTCCCTGCTCTTGGCCACTCAGGTACGATTCATAGTCCCAGGATAAGGAATTGGGTTGACCTATTCTAGGTCACATACTCATTGCTTAGTGCTTGGCTATGAGAGAATGGGGCATCTTAATTGACAGTCCCAGTTACATTGTATCCACTAGGAAAGAGGTACTGATGTTCTCCTGTAAGAAAATTATGGTGCTACCATCAGACGGTGCTGGGTGAACATGAACAACACTTGTTAAAATGTATGTCTCTGTGTCTCCAAACAATAGTCCATTATAGGTGTCAAATTACACAACATATGACAAAGAATAAAAATTATTTAAAGCTGAAGAACAAATAAAACTTTCAATTAGTATTATTAACTGGTATAGTAAACTGACTAACTGATCGAGTCATGAGAATATCCGTCTGATCTCCTTGGCTGCCATGAATGCTTATTTGATAAACTCTAAGAAGCTCTAGGATGCTTTTAATTTAAAAGAAAACATCTAAAATGATAATTTTACTTCTCACTTTAAAAACACTTCTCCCTCCTGTGTATAGTAGACATTTGCCATTTTCAGCTTCTTGACATCTATTGCACTTTCCCATGGCAACAGCTTCCTAATTTTAAATCTGCCTCGGAAGAAAACAACTTCATCCTAGCTCCAGGTATAGGCCCTGATTGAGAAGCCCACTTCATTCTCTTCACCACAAGGATCAGGTCCGAAGAACCAACTTAGGCTAGAGAAAAGCCAGGATATATTTTCTGGGCACTTCTGGAAAAGAATTCTAGTTTTTCCTTAGAATTTATTTGGAGAGATACTTTCTCTTTCTCTGGATGGTATTGGATATAGATGCTGATACTGTTGCAACTAATTTGCTACAAAAAGATGTAAAATCTGAAGTCAAAGTTAATACAAAGGAGAGTAAAGTCAAGAGAATTGCAGAGAAATAAAGTTAGGGCCCATAAGATCAAACTTTACCTGAAGTTGTCCCTACTCATGGACCTTAAATGAGCCCACATGTATTTGATCATTTATGCTAGTTTGAGTTAGAGTTACTGTTATTACATCTGAAACAATCCTAATTGACGCATTGCCAGAAAAATCTTTGTGAGCCCTAGGTTCTATGAAGTGCTGATTGAAAAATGCTGTAGTCATCTCTAACAGTAAAGGTTGTGCTATTACTGGTAATAAGGAGTGTAACTGAACACAAGTTGGAGAAATGATGTTAGATGATTGGACATACATTCTGCGATGGATCCCAGCCTTATTGTTGAAGTACATTTACTAACCATTTAGCTATTTTTAATTCACAAAGAGGAACTTCTGTGATTCATTTCTCCTTTTGTGTTCTGTGTGGTTGAATATTTCTGGCTCTTAACAACTTTTTCTTTAAATACATCATCTTTCTGCAAAGTTTCCAATTTTATTAATAATCTTAATTTTTATCTTTTATTGGGCAATAAGAAATTCCAAACCATAGTTGGTATTTAATAAATGAATGTTTAATTAAGTTATGATTTTATCGATAGCGTATTCCTAAACCTGTTGTTCTCAAATGTGGTTGCACATTAGAATCACCTGTGTAGTTTTAAAATTGCGGCTCTTAAAGTTCAGGGTACATCAAATCACCTGTAGCCTTGTTGAAACAGATCTCCTGTGCCAATTCATTTCCTATCGGTAGTTCTAGAGTGGTGCTCCAGATTTTGCATTTCTAACTAGTTCCCAGGTGATACTGATGCTGCTGATCTGAGGACCTCTGCTCTAAAAAATATTCATTTTAGAGTATTTAAATCAGGATCTCCTTGGTGTTGGTGATTTTTGATTCCCCAGATGGTTTTGATGAGTCAACAGAGGTTAAGAACCACTGTCCTAACCAGAGGAGGATGGCTGCCCTTTATCTCCCGATTAAGCATGTACAGAAGCCAATAAAAATTTCCCTTTCACACCTAAAAGGAACTCTTTGACCCCCCCCCCCCCCCCCCGCCGCCACACTATCTCACTAGGAAAAGTTAATATACTTAAATTAAAAAAAAAAAAGACAATCACTAAAATTAATTACTTAGAAGAATCACAGGCCCATCAACTATTTCCTGACCCAAGAAGATCTGTAGACCAACTTGAACATCTGCAATGGTTTTACTCAGGAAAACAGAAATTGTCATGCATTAGCAACTGCTGGAGGGACAGGGGAAAGGGGTGACATTATTGGAGCCCAGTGGGCCTGGTTTTTTCCGATTGATAGCTGGAGTCAGAAATGATACAGAGCTGCTGCCAGAAATGATTCCCAAGGCAGAGGGAGAAATGTCCTCCCTTCTCTCTTCTTTTGGCATCTCTGATCAGCACTTCTCAATGGCTACTGCATAACAGCAGTTGATAAAGGAGTTCGGGTAAACATCCTGTGGGTCACCCTGTCTACGTACAGGACTGAGCGGAAGAAGGCAGGGGAGGAATGAATCTGGGGACAAACATATTAAGAACCAATACACTTCTTATTTCTGGGACAATTCGGTTTCTTATTAATAAAATCAATAGAACGAACATCCATGCATGTTACTTCACTTCAAATAACACTTGGAATCTTTAGCTAATTATCTTGGAATTTTCATTTAGCCTTAAAAATGAGTGTTTACATTTGTGCATTTGTTGTATGATTTCCTTTGGCCAATTGGCAACCTACTCCAAACACTATAGTTGTCTTTTAAAGTAAAATCTCAAGGATTCTCCTGGTGTCTTGTAGATCAGCTTTTCTAAACCCCCTCTTTATAATGGAAAGGAAGGAGGTGTCTGAGATTGGGACAATCAGTACCATGGGCTTTAGGATACAGGGAGTTTCTTCAAAAAATTTTTTTTCACCATGGAGTGACCCCGTTTTCTTTCCTGACTGCCAAAGCTTAAATCCTCAAACTTTCCAGGACCATTACTTCACTTTTTGACACACTATGCTCTCATTTTGCATAAGAAAGAGCCTCCATTGTGCTAAAATCCAGTTAAAGTATCTCTCTTGAATTCCATTGCCAAACTTCCTCATTGAGGGCCATTCAGAGTTGCGGGCCATTCAGAGTTGCATTGTAATCTGCCCTTTGAATGATATTCAAGGTTAAATTTTCAGTCAATTTGCCTTTGTGCCCTGTCTCTATAATCACATCAGTGGATCTCTCCTGTCCAGATTAATTGTCTGATACTCTTTTATTCATGATACCTAATTATATCTTTCAGTCTTCAGGATAACAGTCATAATGTTATAATATGGTATATAATTATATATAAATATATAATGTTATTCATTGTTACTAATCGTTGACTCCTTATCAAATTCTAGCTCTTAGGAGATCCGTTTTAGAAGCTCTCCCAACTGTTTCACATTAAGGAATTAACTCTACTAGCATTAGCCCAAACCTGAGTGGGTGGCCTCTCCCATCTGGGGCCTGTTAGTGAATTAGCAGCTACTGCATTATATATGCCTTGTAAAAACACTGTTCTTAGGCTCATTCAACTCTGTTCTGACCTTTGGGTCATGCCTTTTTGAAGAAAAGAAGGTGGAAAGTCAAAACCTACATTTCCCAGTTTCTCTTATAGCTGGGATTTTTTCCCAGATGTCCATGTACGAGATGGGAAGTCAGAAGTGAGGTGGTTGTGCTTCTGTTGTTACTTTGTACAAATTTAGTCAGGAAGCATTTGGTTTTCCACAGGTGGCTGTTTCTAACCTTGAGTGTTTAGAGGTGAGACATGGAATAATTCTTTTGCTGCTGTGGATTTCTGCTAGGGTGGTAGGTATGCTCCAGGAGTGAGCAATTGCACTATTCCCTAAGTATCTAATGGCAAAATAGCAGCTCCCATGTAAGTTCATTGTTATCTCTGAGAATAATGGTTGGAGACTAAGACTAGAACTTGCTCCTCCAGAGCCGTATGTACCTATTTCTCTGTATTAGCTACTTATTTTTATTAGATAAGTGGGTGGTTTATCTTCACTAAACGCTAATACACTGCCAAACGCTAAAAAATGCAAATGGTAATATTCTCCACAATTTCTGAAACATGCCTCATACTTATTAAAAATCATATTATAGAAGGTGGCAAGAAAATAAATTATCAAAAGCTTCTGATCTGCTAAATTTGTTCATGGGCTTTAGTTTATATTATTTTAAAGTTTAATTTTAATTGTTAATTTTTATTAATGCTACACAATAGTTTAAAAAGTCAAAAATTTTGCTGGACTTATAACACGAAAATAGCAGTTATCTGTATCTACCTTTCTGAATCTCAGATTCCCACTTCTCATAGATGTTCTGGCAATTTCTTCTAGTATCTACTTTTTATTTCTAAACGGAATGCCTCTATATTCTACATAGCATACCTATGTTGCTATTTCTCAAGTTTTTCTTTTATTTACCTTTTGACTTCTAAGAAAGATGAAATCTTATCTTTTCTCCACTGTCTCCTCACAAATGAATACCTTCACACATTTCTTATTTTTTATATAGATATCAAATTTGTATTAGAAAATTTTTGTGTATACATTATTATAACTATATCAACATTATCTACAGCTGAACCATGCAGTTTATAATAGTCACATTTCCTTTCTCATAGATTAAAACATTTCTTCCCTTGAGGTGATAATTATATTACTTTTCCTTTTGCTTGTTCTTCTATAAACCTTTTTGCTAATTTATCCGTAAATTCTCTGCCAGAACTATATATTTTCATCAAGATATTAAAACCTAATAGATCACTTTTTAATTTCCTTTTTTCTTTTATTTCCCTCTCCTTCTCCCCAGACACCCTTTTTTATGCCCACAGACCTTGTGCTCCAGTCTAGAATAGGCCTACTACTCCATCTATATTGCTCTCGTATGTCAGATCCCTGATTTACTGGATCTTATATTTTTAGTTTTCTTGGTTTATTCCCTCATTTAGGTGTAACATTTCCCGCAGGTGTTGTTTTGTTTTGTTTTGTTTTGTTTGTTTGTTTTTTTAAGATACATGTACATTTCTTTGTTCTAGACTTTCATTTAAGTGATAGTTTAGCGGGGTGTCAAATTCTTATCTCATGTTTGGTAAATATTTCTTATATTCTGGCTGATATCCCAGCCCTCAGATATTCCAGGTGCCTCCAAAGTAGATTTCTAATTAACCTCTATAGAGAGTAAAACTCTATTGCTTTTTAGAGTCAGGGAGAGGCAGTTCTGTTGATGCTCAAAGTTAAGGAGAAGATATGCTTCTTATATAGATTTTTGAACCAATTCTCTTTTCAGCCTCACCTACATCCTCCCTTTCAGAGATGCCAGGTGTCTCCAGTTTCTTAGTCCTTCTATGGTCCTGCCGTACCTACTGCTACGTTTTTTCTGGTCTTCTGAGTTAATAACCACTTATCTACCTGCTTCAACTATTAAAACTTTGTTGTTGCTCACCTGCTCTTATCAAAATTAAAATAGCATATCTTTACTATCATCTAGTATCACCAGAAACCAACTTTGTCAGACTTTGATCTTTGATTTTTAGCCTGCAAAACTGTGAGAAAATAATTTTTGTTTTAAGCCACAATCTGTGGTATTTTGTTATGGCATTCATAGCAGACTAACATACTAGACATCTAAAAATTTTTATTAAAAAAAAAGGTGGTTTGTTTATTTAGCTTGATTCTCATAGGCAGACTATACTGAGATATAATTTATATAAGTTTTAGTAAATTTATAACAGTTAGTAAATTTAGTAAATTTATAAACCATCACCAAAATCAAGTTTAGAACTGTAAATAAATTGATCATTTATTTAGTTTTTAAAGGATTATAATAAATCTCGATTATGACCTTGGGTTTTATATAGCCAATTTTAGGTCATACGAGGCCAGAGTATGGTATAACATAAAGTAATTATGGGGCACACATATTTATTGATGATTCATAATCATGTCTCACAAACTGATAGCTCTATTATGAAAGCTATGCTAGCATCATAAAATGAAGGGAGTACAGACTATTTTATGATTGAGACAGCTTATATAATATTGGGATAATATTTTCTTAAAAAAAAAAAAAGAAGCAAAACTCATGGAAAAAACCAAGTGTTCTCCAAGCTTTTTCTTTCCTTTCCTTCTAGTTGAGATTTCTGAACTTGGATTGATCTTGAAATTTACATTTTTCAAGAAAATAATTCACTTTGTTAAGGCTTTACAGGTAGCTCGTAGGGTTGTACAAGTATAGCCTCATTTTAAAAATTCTCCGCAATTATAGTGTCTCCTTTGTATTCCTTGTTTTATTCATTGGTGTACCTCTTTTATTATATTTTACAAGAAATTAGTCTATTATTTTTTCAAATAATTTATTATTTATTATTTATTAATTAATTATTTCTATATTATAACTTCTTGAATTTAATGTTATTTTTTATTTTTATTTTTGTCAAATAATAACTGACATTAATAGATTTGTCTCTATGTGGCACCTTGGAAAACAAAAGTTTTGATTTATTGAATTAACAGTTTTGTGATTTAACAAGTGTTTACTTTTTAAGTTGTGGGTTGCTTCTTGATTTAATTCTTTTTTAGTTTTAAACAAGAGCTTTAAAATTGAATTGAAATACTGATAGTTTAGAAAAAGTAGATTTTACAAAATACGTGATATGGTAAATAAAGTCTTGAAATTCTGAGAATATTTTCTAAATACTCTCAAAAATTTTGTCTATGTATCTTTGTTGTGCGTTAGAAGAAATTCTGAAAAGGCAAAAAAGACTAAGACAACAAATAACATTCATATTCTGCATAAATAAATACTGTTAACACTTAAGGTTACTTATTTTCTTATGATCTCACATACACAATATATTTTTAAATAAAGACATGAAATATATAAGTATAATATTTACATATTTGTATTTTAATAAATATAGATCCATATTTTCTTTTAAAGTATTTACTACATTAATATTTAATATATGATGTATTATAATTTATTTAACCACATTTTTCATAATGAATATTTAGGTTGGTTTTAATATTTTGGTTTTATAAGCAATAATATTGTGAATATCTTTGGGTGTATATTTATAACTTGTCCAATTTTTATTTTAGGCTAAAACATAGATTATTGAATGTTCATACAGTTGTTTTCTATTAATTATTTTTCACATTTACTTTAACTTTTACTGCAATTGTAATTATTTAAGTAATTCCATGTTTAATTGAATTTAATGCTCAATGCTCACCCTCATGGTCTATTTTTGGTTTTTTTGATCAAGCCATGTACTTTCTATATTTTATTTTTTTCTGTGTTACTTTCACATATGAATGATTCCTCGGCTGATCAAGCTTTGTCTCTCAAAACTTTATAAATATCACACTGTTGTCTTAAGATATTTAATATTGTAGAAAACTCTGGAGCCAGAATTATTTTATCTCATTGTTATAAATTTGTTTCTTTCCACATAGATACTTACTTTTAGGGATATATTCATCTTTGTAACAAAAATTTGTTACAACGTGCCTTCTTATAGCTCTCTTTTCATTATTTTTAATATGAAACAAATCCTTTACATTTGGACACTTAGATCTTCATTTCAGTCAGTAAAATTTTCTTCTATTTTATTTTCAATTTTTATTTTGCTCTTTGGGTTCAAAGTTGTTCAGAAATACTAATTTATCCATTAAAAAATTTCTATTTGTTAGATTTTATATTTATTATCCTCATTTCTATTTTTATCTTTTTAACTTTTTTTTTTCATTTTTGCAAAAGACCTTCAGGTCACTAATTCAATGTCTTTTTTTGTCTGTTTTGCTAAGGATTACATTTTATTACACTCTTATTTTAATTCAGCCTTTTTATTTCTAATGTCATTTAAATCTTATCTTATTCTACTTGTTTTTACATTTATTATATCACCCCTTTTGATTCTACTCCTAATTCAAAGATTTCTTATCTTCTGTATCCTATTGAAAATACCCAAAGATTTTTTTATTGTGGTAAGAATTTTTCTTGTGCCAAAGAATTTGTCATAAGCTCTCATGTTTGATTTTGCTTATTCATCATATTTATTATAAGTTGTTTGCCAGTAAATAGGGTTCATGGCTGGCTTGTTATCTAATATTATGGCTTATTGATTGTCAGTAGAGTTACCTTTTTAGATTTCTAGTTGGAAAGCAGATTAATGTTCACCAATCCTAGACTATTTAAGTGTTGTAGGTTGTCTGGATTAGATGGATTCCATGCCACCCAAAATATCTGTTGTTTAATTCCTTGAACTGAGGGTATAAAAGCAAAACTAGAGTCTCCATGATGGACTAACAGTATTGTTATTTTCATTATTGTCTATAGGACTACTAGTTGAAGCTATATCTGTAAGCATACAGTATATCTCTTTTCATCACCATCTCCTCCTTTTCTACCTACATACATACAAACAAACCACACAAAACTTTTTGTGTTTTGAGTCTCATTCTCCAAAGAAAGAAGGTAATAATGAAGGCCAAGTGTGGGTGTAGCATGTTCTCTCCCTTCAAATGTCATTTCTGTCGATGAGATCTATTGCCTGGTGTTCTGACTAGCACTGATCCTATGTATTTAATCTGTACATTATTCAGATTAAATATTATGTGAATATACAATGAAGGATGAAAGAATGCTCTTCCTATATTCTTTCATGTTGTCAACTTTCTCTGTTTGAAATGGCTGCTAATTATGATTTACAATTCATCTACCTTGTTCCTATAGTCAAAGGAATTTTTTGTTTCTGATGGTAGGATGACTGTCATTTTTTTTTGTTGTCCTCAATTTTGTCTTTCCTTTGCTTCATAGGAAAGGTGAGCTGTGGAGACAGTCTACAGCCTGGACTGCTAGTCAAGTGCTAATTTTTGAAATATTCCCTTGGATTGAAATTTTAAAAATTAATATATAGATCATGTCTCAGCATCCCTTAATCACTCATCTGAACATCACCCCGATAAATGAGTACATATCTTCCTGCTTTAGCAAACAAAGAAAATAGTATCCTCCTCTATTCTGACAACATAGTTTTATTCTTACTCAGGTTAAGAATAAGAACTAACTGAAATTAGTCGCTAATTACTTTTAAGAAAGTGTGATTTCATATCAGCAGTACCAAATTTAGAATCATGATTTCTAGAGAGCTATTCTTGCATGATTCAGATTGACCAGACTAATTAACTATTCAACAGGTTAGTCTTATAGTTATCAGAGGTACATTTTGAAACTAATTCATCTTTCCTAGGTAAAAATGATTTAATGTTTCTCAAAATTGTATGTGTCAGGAAACAAGGTATTTAATAAATATTTAAGTCAGCTATCTGCTTATGCCTACCTTGAAATTCTAGGCCTGTATTATTTTTACTGTGATATATGATAAGCAATTGGCCTTCGCCAAGTATTCATTTAGTTACTCAATATGATGAAATGTGTTGCTTCTATAAGAAAAGTTTAGTTTCGTAGAGTTTCAGTGGGAAATGGAATATTTGATGCTGTCTTGTGAGACTACAGTTCTTTTCTTGGCGGGGAGGGCAGACTTCTTCTCTGAATTTGTTTGGAATTATTGAGCACATGTAGAAGGAATATGCTCAATGGGAATATATTAATTATTTATTGTTGCATAACAAGTTACACCAATAGTTAGGTTTAAACAACAATGATTTATTGAGCTCGTATAGTTTGGCAGTTCGGCCTAGGCTCAGCTGGCAATTCTTTTGGTCTCTGTGGAGATTACTCATTTGTCTGCAGTCAACTGCCGGCTGGTCAGTTGGGAGTTGGCTGGCCTAAGATGACCTCACTCATGTGTCCAACAGATGGTTCTTTGTCAGGTTGGGCAAGGGGGAACACCTAGGCAACTTGTATCATGCCATTAAGCAAGCTGGACCGGACTTATTCACATGAAAGTGAGGAGAGTTCTTGGTAAGAGGAAGAAAGCATACAAAACCTCCTGAAGCTTAGACTCGGAGCTGGCAAAATATTGCTTCTGCCATATTCAATTGGCCAAAGCAACAGATAGGGTGGAGAAACTAGACCTCTGAATGAGAGTTGCTGTTAGTTCACATTACAAAAGGAGTGGAGATTGTGGCTATTTTGGCAAGCGATCAGAGAATTATATCTAATATGGAAGTAGCTTGATAAACAAAATGGTAAGCAAATTTGACCTGATTCACCTAAAATTATATAAGAAATTGTCATATCGTCCCTGCAAATCTGGTGCCGGTAGAATGAGTCTTGCTCCAACCTAAGATAGAGAATACAGTTGGCTCTCCATGCCTGTAGGTTTCTCATCTGTGGATTCAATCAACTACAAGCCAAAAATATTCAGGAAAATAATATGTAATGTTGTTGCTGTCTTGTACCATGTATGCCTATGATGGTCAAATCTGTACTAAACATGTACAGGCTGTTTTATTATTTCCTAAACAAAATATTTTACATAGCATTTTCATTGTATTAGGTATTATAAGTAATTTCTAGATCATTTAAAGTAAACAGGATGTACATAGGTTATACGCAAACATTATGACATTTTATATAAGGGACTTAAGCTTCTTGGATTTTGTTATCTGTGGAGGGTCCTGGAACCAATCTCCTGTGGATACTGAGGGACGACTGCTTATATTCAACACATTCAGCATTCATCATTCAATTCACAAATTAACTGAGCACACCAAGAGCTAAGCACTGTTTTGCTAATCTAGATTCTTGGGATTCACTAGTGAACAAGAGGTTACCTTTAAGTTATGCTGTTCAGTATGTAGCCACTAGCCACATAAAAGTATTGAACACTTGAAATGTGCTTATTGAGTACCTAAACGTGGCTCATTTAAATTTCAGTGTGTTGCCAGTGTAAAATACACACTAGATTTTGAATATTTAGCATAAAAAAGGAATATAAAATAGCTTATTAAATTTTATTTGTTTTCATATTGAAATACTAAAATTTTAGATATAGTGATTTAAATAAAATGTTATTAATTTCATTTCTATTGTTTTCAGTGAGGCAACTAGAAAGTTTAAAATTACAATGTGGCTTACATTTATGATTCACATTATATTTCCATTAGACAACACAGTTCTAGAATTTAGGAGAATATACATGAGATTACTAATAAACAGATTGAAACAAAATCTAGCAATACATTAGAGAATATTTGAGTAGGTTCTTTAGATTGGGTAATCAAGGAAGGCTCATTTGAACTTTTTTGAGCTGAGACCTGAAAAAATTACATGAAAACATAAGTCACAAAAAAAAAAGATTTTGGGAAATGTTTTCTTGGTAGAAGTAATAGAAAAAAACATTTTCTAGGTAGAGGGTTTTTTCAAGTGTAAAACCCTAATGTGGGGAACACGTTTGGTTGGGTAGAAGCATATGAAAAAATTTAGTGAGCAAGATATATAATAAAGTAGAATAACATTGGAAGGTTAGGAGGCAACCAACTCATTTTAAGGTCAACAGAAAGCTCAAGCTCAAAATTTCTCCTGTTCAACTTCTTTTAAAATCCTGAATATGATCATAAATATTTAAGAGAAAAACATAAGGGGAAGATTATTAATGTAGTTTTGTTAACTTGGTAAGTTATGCACTTCTTTGTTTCAGTTTTCTCGTCTGTAAAATGGGAATGGTAGCAATTATACTAACCTCCACGGGTTTTTGTGGAAGATTAAAAATGAAGATAATGCTTGTATGTTCATTCTAAGTGATATGTATGGACTATGGCTAGTCTTGATTCCATATCAAGTTAGAGAATCAGAAGAGAAAGGTACACATTACTTGAATTACTTATAAAAATATAATTAAATATGCTCTTAAGTTTTATAAATGGTTCCTTTAAGAATGGATCTTATGTGTGATATTTCTGCCTTTTCTATTAAATCACCTTAGCCTACTAAGTTATTGAACATCCCTTGTATAAGATCCATGTAAAAATTTTATCTGAAAGTTTAGTAGAAAGAAAATGTATTTCCTGATGAATTAGTATATATAATTCTATTCGATAATGAGAAGTGAAAAAAGTTTAAAAAGTAAAGAATGGGTAAAAAAGTAAAAAAGAAGAAAAAAACATTATTTTTCCCCTTCCATATTTATTAGCTGAAAAGATTCTCATAGTCAAATTTCTACTTGATTTTGCATTAACGTAGGCTTATGATATAATTACTTTCCACAGGCCGAATATATTGCTATAGACCTTTCATTATTTAAAAAGTTAATGACATGTGCATTTTATTACATAGTACTTTGAATCATTTAAAAATAGTTTGTCTAAATTAAACAAAATATATAAAACATTATATCTATGAGAAAATGTACTTTAAGTTTCACAGAACCAAGTTATAAAATAATTTTTGGAACATAGCCCATTTATAAGTTCAAAAATTACCCGTATATTTGGGGGTGTTCTAAAATATGTTATTAAATATTCTCTTTAAACACACATTTCTTAAAAAGAGGAGCTAAATTTAAGACCCTATTTTTTGGATGATACATGTTAAGCTTCACAACAAAGAAGCAATATAAATTTATCTTTGTATAAAAATTGTACCTGATTAGACATTTCTCCAAAGAAGATATATGAAAGATCAATACATACTTGAAAAGGTGCTCAGCATCACTAGTCAATAGGGAAATGCAAATTAAAACCACAACGAGACATTGCATCATGCCTGTTAGAATGGCCATTATCAAAAAGACAAGAGACAATAAATGCAGGTGCGGATGTGGAGAAAAGGGAACCCTTGTGTACTGTTGGAGAGAGTATAAATTGGCACAGCCACTATGGAAAACAGTATGGAGGATCCTTAAGTTAAAAATATAACTACCATATTATCTAGCAATTTTACTTCTGGGAATATATCCAAAAGAAACAAAAACACTAACTCAAAAAGGTATACCTTAATGCTCATAGCAGCATTATTTATAGTAGCCAAGACATGGAAACAACCTAAGTGTCTATCGATAGATAAATGGATAAAGAAGTAATTGATTTATATATATATATATATATATATATATATATTATATATATCCATCCATAAAATAGCATATTATTCAGTAATAAAAAACCCAGGAAATCCTATTTTTGATAACATGGATGAACCTTGAAGGCATTATGCTAAGTGAAACAAGTCAGATAAAGACAAATACTGTATAATCTCAGTTATATGTTAAATCTAAACAAAACAAAATATCCCCAAACTCAGAAAAAATGATCACACTTCTTATCAGAGGTCTAGGGTAGGGGTAGGGGAGTTAGAGAAGGTGGTCAACAGGTACAAACTTCCAGTTATAAGTACTAAGGATTAATGTACAACATGACAACTATAGCTAACACTGCTGTATGATATATAGGAAAGTTGTTAAGAGAGTAAGTCCTGAGAGTAAGTCATCACAAAGAGAAAAGAAAAAAATGTTTTTCTCTATTCTTTTCTTTATATTGTACCTATATGAGAAGATGGATGTTAGTTGAACCTATTGTGGTCATCATTTCATGGTACATGTAAATCAAACCATCATGCTGTATACTTTAAACTTACCAGTATTCTACAATGTATTTTGTATAATGTATAAGGTATGTCAATTATTTCTCAATAAAACTGAAAAAATTATTAGTTGAAGGTTTTAAAAAGCTACATCACAAATTTTTAAAATCAAGGACATCTTTCTCAAAATTCATTCATTCACTCATTTATTATTAGGGTCCTGTTAAAGGCCTATTTTGTTCTGGAGCTATTAATATAGAGATTAACTGAATGTCTGTGAGATGAGGCAGGAGAAGTGCTCTGGACCCAGATATAATGAAGGCTCTTGTGTGGCAGACATATTATGGAGTTAAAATTTCATCCTAAAGGCAATAGGGAGCCACTGAAGCATTTTAGGCACAGAAATGATTTGATTAGATTTAGTTTTTAGAATGGCTTTTGACAGCTGTTTAAGAGATAAATTAATGGTGGTGATGGGGGAAAAGAGGCAGGTGATTAGATGGGATCATACATCGATGAACCAAATAAGGATCTTTTCCCTAACAACTAGGAGAAATATGTTGAGAGTGGCATGGGAAAATACAAGAAACATTTAGAAAGTAGAATTGAGAGAATTCAGCAGAATTGTCCGGAATGACTAAAGTTTCTAACTTCGGCAATGAAATATATAATACTGGTATCCATAGGGACAGGGAGTAAGTAATAGGAAGGTTGGTGGGATTTTATACAACGCAGTTGGCTCGGGTCATTTTGAAATTGTGATGTCTGTGGGACAGCTGAATTGTTCATCATTTATTTATGTAAGTGCAGGAATGGAGATGAGAATTTGGGAGACATTAAATCATTGATAGTCACTGAAGGCGTAGGTATAGATAAGACTTCCTAAAAGAGTGTGTAAACAGAAAAGGTTGTTGACAATGAAATCTAGGATAGGAATAGTAACATTTAAGAGGAAAATGGTGTGGAGTGAGATAATTCAAGTGAGAATGAATAACTAGGGGAAATTCAGGGAATGTGGCCTTCAGAGGAGAGAGTTTTAAGGAAAGATTATTTTATTCTGTCAAATGCCAAAGAGAGGTCAAGTAAGATTAGTAATAAAAAGTATACTTTGGAATTGGAAGTTGGTATGTAGTATGAGAAACTGGCAAGAACAAGTTTTGTGGAATAGAGGGGGTGAAACTGAGTCACAGTATAAAAAATGAATGAGGGATGATGAATTGGAGATAATGAGTTTAGACTTTGGGTTCCAAAGAAAAAGAAAGAGGGGGTACTTATAAGGGAACACACGGTGGAGGCAGGATTGTTTTAATAATATTGAGACTGAGGACTATAATTTTATGTTGAGTAAACCTGCAAGTGGAGAGGGGATATTTGATGGCAAAAAGCCACTGGTGTGGGAGGGGAAAAGGGATTCAGGGCACAGGTGGCAGGAGCAGTACCTTTTCATTTTAATTCTGTTGAAACTTTATACAGCTCCACAACAATAGGGTAACTTACATGTGTCCTTCATCAATTAGTAATCTTCATTTATAACCAATGGGAATTTCAAGAAATGATTAATTTTCATTATACGCTCAGAAAGAATAATATCTATAGTCATGACCCTCATTAAGTTTCCAGAGTTCCATTTTTTCTCTACTCATTCTTCAGATTTTATGACTCATTAGGACCTGCTCTCCATTAATTCAATCAAAATTATGCTAGTGTTAAGAATATGATGATGAACAAAATGCAGTGCTGGCTTTTGAAACCATCTAGTTGCACACAGGGCCTACCTAAGAGTTAATCTCAAGGGACCTGTGATTACAGCTGGTGATAGCGACATAATAATAATATACTGATGATAATGACATGATCCTTGGTCCATTTGTTCATTTAGTATAATCATGACAAAATAAAGTATTGACTTCTCTTTTGCATATGATTTTAGTAGAAGTTCCACAAAATATTCCTGTAGAATTCTTCTTGTGAAAAGAAAATAGTTTTATTAAAGCACAGGCCAATTTTTCACTTGACAAGTGCCTTTAAGAATGTCATTTTTTTTCACTATTAATGTCTTGATAAAAAGGATCTTCCCTAATATTGTCCTTTCAAGATATGCTATACCTGGAAATACACAGCATGTAGAACTCAGGATACCTGGGATCAATTAATAAGCAACCATGTACCTTATTAGCTGAGGGACCTAGAACATATTGTTTAACAGCATCTAGAAAACAAAGATAACACTTGTCCTGTCTATCTTTTACATTATTTTTAAAAAATCCAATAAATGAGCAAATTCTTTATAACAATAGTGCTGTGCAGATGGTTTGGGAGGGTCCTAGAATCTTAACATGCTTTGATTCTAGTCATACCTAAAGTTTTTCACTTAAGGAAGATACTGACTTACTAGTTTTACTTAAATAAATGTGAGATGGTTTCTATACTTTGTAACAGAAAGAATCCTGACTTATGCAGTGGTTTCCTTCAGAATTCTGGCGCTTGCATCATCTGTAACTTGTTCTGCATCAGATAAAACTTGGCAGTGTGACCAAATAAAACTAACACGTATAGAATGCTTTCTGGGAGCAAGCACAGAGGGACTGTCAAAGTGCAAAGGTGGTGGTGTGGACTGCCATTTGTGATACTGACTGTGGGAGCTGAAAACAAAATTGTACACATTCCTTTTATGCTTGTGCTCAAACTGAACCTCTGACTGGCAAGTGCCAGATCTTCTGCCTCCTGTAGGGACATGGATGCGTTCTTATTATTGGTAGAAAGAAATGTTGCCCACATTATCGAGATTCAAGATCATTATTTGAGAAAATAAATATGTGTATCAAATTGTAGGAGTTAGGAATTCTGGTTGATTTGGAGAGCAGAACAGAAGCTGGAAGGAAATGAAGTCAGGCTCCCTTGTAGTAAAGTAGCTGTTACAGTCTTGTCCATGGTCAGCTGAGAGGGAAACATCCACTAGTGATGGATCTCTTAAGAAACTGAATACCTTTGCTACCCAGGTTACTCTTTCAGTGGGCATTAATGATTGACTTTACATGTAGAATGATCTGAGTTATACATCACTCTGTAATTAAAATTTTCTTTTGCCTTTTCTTGACTTTAGTGACTTGACACGTATTACTCTGCCTTATGTTCTCTACATTTTGGGGGCCCAGAAATTGGGAATAATAGCAGTTTCTATATTTTCAAAGATTCTAACTCCTAGATATTAAGCCCTTGGGCATTAAATTTTTGTTAAGCACCTGGAAAGACATACCCAGGTAAATCTTAAGGAATAATAGCATTTGCCCTTAGCTCATTGATCCCATAGAAAAGATTTTGGCACTCATATCTATCAAGTAATATGAATCAACTTATTATCACCAATTTGTTTTGTTCTTTTGGACAGATATTACTGATGTAAGAAAATATAAATATTTAAAAATAAAAATAAAAACTCCACAAAAGCTGATTTCTATAGAATTAAATGATGATTATGCATGAACACATTAGGACTTGCTGCCTATCTTCCTTCAGACATGGCTGATTTTTTATGCCTTGTCTAGTTCCATGGCTCATGTAATTAATAGTTTCTAAAAAGGTACAGTCCTTAAAAAACTGTGTTTTATCATTCTGAGATCTAAAGTCAGGTTCACCTCGGCAAATGTTGTGTTATGTTCAACAGAGAGTAAGACTCTTTTGATCATCTTATCTCATGTGAGGAAGTACAGCAGGAATGATTAAGAGCAAACTCAGGAATCCTACAGAGGATCCAGACACAGGCTCTACTTTATTCTAACTTTTAACTGGGCAAGTCACTTCAACCCTTTAAGTCTCAATTTCTTCACTTGTAAAATGATTACTTGAACCTCTTTGTTTTTGCAGGACTAAATGAGTTAATATAAGTAAATAACTTAGCAGAGTGCCTTTTACAGAATAATCACAGATAACCGCTACTGGCAATTATGGTTCAAGGCTAGATAATGTAAACTTATATGACTTTTCCAGACATAGTGAAATTTGTCTCTAAGTTAAATTAGTGGTTCTTGACTGGGGTTGGGGGATAGTTTTGCCTCCTCCCAACTCCCCCATCCCTGGGAACATTTGACAACGTCTGGAGACATTTTTGGTTGTTCCAACTCATGGAAAAGGGTTGAAGTGGGGTGGGGTGGGGTGGGGTGGTTGTTACTGACAACTATTGGGTGGGATGGCAGGGATGTTTTGTTTCTAAATATTCTACAACACACAGGCAACCCCCACCCCGTCCCAGATCTCAGTGAGGAATTATCTGGTTCAATAGTGCTAAAGTTGAGAAATCTTGAAGTAAATGGAAAGGAATCCTTCTACAGATGAGTCATGAATAAATCCTAATCAAGAAAACAGTCTATCAACAAATATTTGTTACCCTTCTGTTCTGGGTATAATATTATCACCTTCTAGCTGTGGGGCTCTTTACAGTTTATGTAACATTTTCACATATATTCAACTACTAATTCTGACAAAAATCTGAAAAAAAAAAAAGGCCGTATTACATAAACCACCCCCCCCCCTTCTCTTTTTCTTTTGTAGATGAGGCGTTAGGCTGAGAGGTTGACTTTCTCACAAAAACACATGATAATTAAACCCAGATGTTCTGAGTCCCACATACAGTGCTTCTGCCACTCTCACATGCCCAGCATTGCATTTCTGTGGGGGATGCAGAAGACATTTTAGACATGGTTCCTCCTCTAAGATTCTTACTCAATTGCTAAGAGATTTACACCTATGAACACTTATTTATGCCTATCGGGGCTGCTATAATAGACACATGTTCCCTCTCCCATCCCCACCCCTTCAGTGTTAGAAAATATTGCAAGGCAACTAACTTGAAACCAAAGAGTTTTTTTTCCCCTGAATCAGAGGACTCTTTTGCAACATAAATGTAGTAACTTGTCTGCAAAGCAGGGTGCTACCCTTCTTTACAATCTGTACTTTCATAGCATATGCTATCATGTTCCTTTCCCCCCACCAGTCCTCCTACATAGCCCAGATGGTGCCTGGCCTGCTCTTGCAAACTTCTTTTTCATGTCGGTCCTCTTTTGAGCACTGAGGGTGAGAAGCTGAGGTTTACTGATACTATGTCCAACTTGATGGCTAGGTGTTACGACATTCCAAACTGCAACCAGTTTTGAGGTGATAAATTTGCTTTTCTCAGTTCAGAGGCTATCAGCATGTTAGCACCTGCAGATTATTTCATGAATTTGTGGAAAGCACTGATTTTTAATTCAGATTTTGGGAACGAAAGTTATAGAAATTTATTTTAGAAAAATAATAGATCTACAATGCCTAATCATTACATAGCTGCCTGACATTTCTAAATAACAATGTACCTTCCTCATTGCACATGCTGTTTATGTTGTCAAATTAACTTGAGATTATTTTGACAAATGAGTACAACTGATTCTAGCTGACAGTCATAAAGAAGTTTTAATACCTAAGTCATTAAAAAAAGCTCAAACACCAGGTAATAATCCTTACCACAGAGGAAATAAACAATTCATGATTAATTTCATACGTATTTATTATCAAAAGTTACCAAAAGATTTTTAGAAAACTTTCTTTCTGAATTCTTTGATAATGATAAATTTTGTCCTGGCGTTTCTTATTCAAATATGTGCAACCATCGCCAATACAAACTAACAAATATTATATCAGTGTATGACACTTCAACAAATAATATAAACTTGAGAACTACTTATACCCCTAAAGGGAGGTTTTCGTTTATTTGTTCCTATGTTTATTTTACTTTGGAAAAGATATTATATTGAAAATCCTTGAACGTTCAATGGTGCTTCACAAATAAATGACCTGGAAAGATATATAGACCTCCAAAACTGGCTTTTTTCCTGCCTAAGGACATGGAGGAAAGTAGAGTATAAAACACAATCCTTCTTGATTTATTTTCATTTGAGTGGCTTTAGGAGTTACTCAAAACTTATGTGTTTCATAAAAAACAGAACTAAAAGTGCACAAGATGCAACTCAAGCAGAAATTACCAACTAGAAATATTTTCCAGAGTCCTCATGGTGGGCATTACGTCATCATCAGAGCTGATCACATAAAGACATGCTAAGTTATAGCGAAGCAGGAAGGATGAGCATGACACTTTTTTTCTGAGCAGCCCTTCCTTATGTCATCCCCCTGCTCACAGCCCATTTGTAGCTTCCCATTTCTTCAAAGACTTTAATTCTTAACATGTCATACAGAGATCTTTCTAGATCTGGTTTCTGACTAGCTCTCTAGTCTCAACTGAAACCACCCAGACAGGCACGTACGTACAGGGAACTGCCAGCGATTGAATCATCAAATCCTTGTGGAATGCCCGCTCTTTCCCAGGCACAGAGCTCAGCACAACTTGCCACTGGTAGAGCATGAAGAGAGAGGCAGGGGATGGAGGGCCACAGTGGCTGCCAGGGGTTGTAGGGACAGATTTTGGAAGCCTACTGGTCAATCTAAGGAACTTGAACTTCATTTTACTGGTAATAAGGAGTCTCTGAAACATTGTAAACCAATTTTATGTGGTCAATTGCTTTGGAAGGACTTAGTTTTTATGTTGGTAAAAAGGTCACTGTTTAAGATTTAGCATTTGATTTTTTAAAAAATGGGTGCCAACATAAAGAAATAAAATAATTTTCCTTTATGACCTCTTTTTGGGTATCGATTCATTCACCGAACAATGTTTATTGAGAATTTATCAAGGGCCAGGCACAGAGATACGTACTCATGACATGGTTTAAAACTAGCCATTTGGACTCCTTTCCCATGAAGCGTGCAATGAATGGAGGACAAATACAGGAAAATGCCAATTATGGTGTGTGTTAAGAAATACAAAAACAAGATGCTGAAACAGAAACTATAGAAATAGTTTCTAGGAGGGTTCCTACCTTTGATGAATTGTTGGGGAAGGCCTGTGATATTTAAGCTGTGTCCCAAGCTATAAGTACAACCCATTCAAAGAGAGAAAAGATGAGCATTCCAGGAAGAGGGAGCAGCAGGGGGAGGGTTGGATATGGTTGCAGAGCTGAGAGGTCAATGTGGCTGGATTCTACAGTGAGGAGCAAAGCATGAAATTAAATTGCAAAGACATGTAGGGGGTTGTAAACTCTGCTAAAAAGTTGGATATTCTTTTTTTCTCTTTGGGAACAGGATGCAGTATATATATTTTTAACATGGTTACTTAGGTATTTTTTACATGAATTATCCAATATATAGGTTTATATTTATTTGGGTAGTAAATCTTAAAAATATTTAAAATAGATTGAAAATGATTATAATGAATTTTTCTGTAAAAAAAAGTATTTTGTTTTAAATGAACCACTTATCTTTTGGCTCATTGGACAAAAAGAAAAAAGAGACACCATTTTAATTAGTCTTCTAGGAAAAACTTATTAACATCTTAATCTTCCAGCTAATCATTGATTGCTGAGACTGTAAAAGGGGATTTTGGCTTCCAGAAGAGAATTTCTGAGAAGGTTTTGGTTAAGTGGTCTGAAAGTTATATCTTTTTCCTGTAACCTAGCAATCAATGTTATCCTTCAGTGTATGTCATACAACAGAGAAAACAATTCAGTGGATCTTTATCCTAAGTCAGGGAGGCTGATATCATTTACGGCACAGACTCTTAGATAAGGTTTCATTCCCTTTGCTGCAGGAAGATGTTAGGTCTCATGATGCAGCCTGGACCATTGTGATTTTGACCATGGCAGGATTCTTAATACAAATTGTGGCTAAACTTTAGATTTCAAAGAATGACTTGAAAAAAATTTGTATGAATCCTATTTCCTTAAATATCACCCTGCCCCATTAAAAATATTGGTTGCCTTTTCTATTAACTGAATAATATAATTATTCTGATATTAAATAGTAATTGGAGTAAGAGCTAAGGTTTAAAAGCTAAAAGTTTACTTAGACTAATTAAAAACTCATTTACCTATATCTGGAGTCTATTTATTATAGAGTGAAAAAAAGCAATGACTCCAGCTAAATAAAAATTACCTGCCATCAGGTTTAAAGCTGTGTTAGTGTCCAGCTAAATTTAAAACGGAGCTATTAAATCATATGAAAAATGATTACATGTTTCATGTTCTTTTAATCAAAACTTTCTCCCAGTTTTTAAAAAAAATTCTCTTTGTTACAAGAAATGATCTTATACTGAGAAAACTTCATTCCATTGTCATTTCCCTATTAATGAGATTCCGGTTTAACAATATCGTGAAATTATAATAAAGGGTGGGCTATTACAAGGCATCCTGTGTGTGAGTTATATAACATGTTGAGCAGATCCTTGCAAAGCCATGCTTATTTAATTATAATGAGGCCAACTCCTTGAAGAACAAATGTTTGTGTCTCATATAACTAATTCATGAAGACTGAAATAATTGATGGCGAATGTAACAGAAGCATACCAGTGGCTACTAAAGTTTATCTCCCTTGTCACCATTGGTTCTTTATCTGTGGTACTAATATTAATTGAGTAACTTGAAAAAACAACAGCTTTGTTTGCTTCCTAGCTAAATGGCGCAGCATTCTTATGGAACACAATGTATGAGATTAAACACCTGGAAAAAAGATTGTGAATGGTGGATTACTGCAGAAAATGAAAATTAATATCAAAGTCATTTTTGATTTATTTTCTCAAATTTCCAGATCCCAGTTGTCTGTTTTCATGGGTGAGAAAGTGGTCTAAAATTCCAAGCTCAGTTTATCCACTTTCAAATGACTGGAGCTTTCACTTTCATTAAAAATGACACAAGACTGCACTGATTGAGACTTCCAGAAGAAAAACAATCTCCATTTTCATGATTTGAAATCTAAATAAGTTCCAAAATCTCCCTTTTGTAGCAATGCAATAACATTAGTTATCCAAGCCTATGAGTATCTATGTAAGTATCATGTTGGATAAACAGATTTTTAATTAAGTTGTGTATAGGAGATGAAGATAAAAATAAAAAATATTGTAAAGAGTGAAGTGTTATGGACCATCTACAGTAAATAATAAAGCTGAATTAGCTGAGAGGCAAAACAGAATGGAAATTTCCTAGTTATAAAAAATGTTTATTAGAATGACATTACAGTTTATGTTTTGAAAAGCAGTGACAGATAAATGATGCTAGTACCAGTACCCAGATCTCACATAGAACCATACACAGATCAATGGTTTCTGAAAGAAATGAGCATTTTACCCTCTACATTTAAAAATTTTTCTTTCCAATCTAATCTTGGAATTTCTTTACAAATACTTAGCTAATTGAGGTCAAAAACTTTTAGGCAAAGGTATGACGTTGTTACTATAGGATGTATCTTTCCTCACATAGTTACATATATGTGAGGGTCTCTTATCTTTTAATTACTACATGTTAGTTTGTGTTTCCCAAATTTGCCTGGTCTTTTGGAAAAATCTTATTGGATTTATGCAGATATTTTTTTCCAAAATATCTCCTACAGTCTTTTTGTAGTGTGCTATTTCATTGGGAAGTAATAGAAATTTACTTTTTTCTCATTTTGAGTTATAGTATATTTTTCATTTTGAGGAAAATGGAACAGATCGTAGATGATATCAATCTTCTTGGTCTTCCATCTCTTTTCCGATGGGTGAAGAGAGAGCTATGGGAGTTTTTGTATCTGTCTTTTGCTTACAGTACAAAGATAATGGATTACCTTTTCCGAAGGGTTTGAATTCCATTTTTCAAAAGTGATTGAGAAAAGGAGTTGAGAAGATTTTACATCAATCATTCACTGAGCTATATGTGCTGCATCAACAGCTGCTTTGTCGAAAGAGAGACTTAATTCATCTCTTAAATTCTTATTAGAGTGGCTGTGATACTGGGAAAAAGAGTTGCTGCTAAATATCCAATCTTCAAACAGAAACATTTTAACAGTAATATTAGGTAGAAAAAAAAGCTTGAATGGCATATAGTTCTTGCAGGAAAACTAGTTTGTAAGAAATACCATTTTTTAACTTAAATTTTCAGATTTTAATAAAAAAAAGTTAATAGGAAAATTGCAAAGCCAGAAAGTATTGCATTTTTTTCTCTTACTGAAAAGGAGGAAAAAGCAGCTCTTAAAAACTCAACCTTTCTACTTACTTCACAATCTGAAACCTAAATAATAAACATCATGAACTTTTGATTCTTTGTTGTTCTCAAACCCCAATTTATTTATAAGGGTAACTTAAAAACTCACATATTCATCGGTATGAATTACATATGGTTTCTATGACTAAACAAAATGAACACAAGCACTGTGTACTATGTCATGGTAGGTAAACTGCCTGTTAATTTTTTTTTTCCAGATCAGTTTACATAGTGTAACTATAGCTTTGTTTTATCTACCTTTAAACTCAATTCACCCAGCAGTAAAGGATCTGAACTGGTAACACAGTCTAGATAACAGATAAGATAGTGTCACGTGGTACAAATGGAGGCTTCATTCTCTTTTTTTAAAGAAACCTCTTAAGACAGGCATTTGACTCAAAGACATTTTTGCACACCACAGCCTAAGGCACAGTTTATAACCCACTGATAACAAAAATAGGTTATTTCACGCTGAGAAACATTTTCTCCTACAGGATAAAGACAATTTTATTTGTGGACAAAATGACCTATGGAGATCAGATAATTACATCACCCATTATCAAAATCATCAAATGCATGCAACATCTAATTCCAATTAATGGAAGATGAGGCCATATGGATGTCTGTTACAGTGTGGTGGTAAGAAGATAATGCTTTGTGTCTTCGGTCCAAATGCTTTAGAAGCATTAAGCTTCTCAGTACTTTTGTGAACTAGGTAAGCAATTTTCTGTGTTCTGCTTTCCCTTTGTACCTCAGTATATCCAAGGCAAGCCTCCTGTTTCTATCTTTGAATATGTAATGATAACTATGAATTTAAAATGTATAATTAAGTATCTTCAGGAGGGACCATATCTAATTCTGTGTTTTATATGATGTCTTAATGAGGAAAAGGACCACATCTCTTCAACATATCACTTCTACTATGTTGTAAAGTGACCCAATTCACAAAGCAAACGCTCAGGCAAAGGCAGCTTTTAGTATGCAGATGGTTTCTTTGTGCTCTCATGGCCTGCTGTTAAAAGTGGGGGAGGAGAAGCATTTTAACACAATAGGTCATTTCAGGTGGCTTTGCCCTTCACTTTCTTTATAGATGTCTGTTTCTGGGGTTATGACCTAGGGAGGAGCTGGGAGCTGACCAGAACCAATGGACACTTAGACATAATGGTTTTGTATCTGTATGTTCAGGGGAGTCAGCTATGTGAAGTGAAGATATTGCAGTATGGTAGAAGAATACTTTCTTTAGATGTATAAATAGCTGGTAAAGTTTTTGTTCTCAAAGGAAGACTTGAATACACAGACTTTGCATAATTTTGTACAGTATCATATAAGTCAAAGGGATGCTGAGCCAATTTAGATAGTAGGAATCATGGAAAACATCTGGATGACTACATTATTTTATAGCTTTACTGAGTTGACTTGATATTTCCTGCATATTCGTACATATAGTGTAACTGTTAGCTAAATAAAAATATAATGCCGTTGGAATATTTGTAGATACTAACTGTAATACTACAAAAATCACTGTTGCTGAATTATACTTTACTGTTGCCTTATTGGCTTTCATAGAGTTATGGCCCAAAAGCCAGGCATATAATGTGACTTCTCTTTTTGCTGTGAAACTGATATTTAAGACTGATATTTTAGATTATGTTTTTCATAAATCCAACATGTTACATTTATTTTAGAGTCTGATATTAGAAACACATATTTTTTTAAAGTCTTGATATAAGAATTATGCAGTCCATCATATTTGCTTTTTTGCCTTGGCTGTCAGGAAGCTCAAAGATAAATAATGATAGTGATGATACAGTCTTCACATAATAAAGTAATTTGTTTTCCCATTTATCTAAAAGTATTTATCAGGCAGAACTTAATGTTTGGGTTATGCAAGCTATTGTGCTCACTCACATGGACATATTGACTGCACTAAGCTAGTGAGACTTAAAATTTCTCTTGATTCTGGGAAATTGGCTGGCAAATCTTTTGGCAGTAATATGATAAAGTAGAACAGAAAATTGCTTAACTCCTACTTGAAGAAAAATATTAATGACAGAAAATGAAATTATAGTCCCCTTGTCATTAATAGAAGGCAGTACAGTTTATACTGGCGGAAAGATCCTAGATTCAGTCAGACTGACTTGGATTGGAATTATAGTTCTTCTACTTTTTATTTGTATGATTTGGGGTATATTGCTATCATTTTTGAGTTTCAGTATTTTATTTGTGGAATAGGTGAAGTTCTTAAAATAGTGCCTAGCATACAGTAAATATTCAATAAATATTGACTACTATTATTCTTACAAATGATAATATTGATTAAAGCTTAGACTAGATAATACTGGTTAAAACTTGAAAACAGGTGTTCCTAGATAATTCTGTAAGAGATGCAAAAGAAATATTAATGAAATAATGAATATTTTCTATTTGAATGTAGAGGTTTTACAAATATTCCATTATGTATATTTAAACTTTATATTAAAAAACAATAGTTGTTTTACTTGTGTTATATGGAAGTCTAAAATATGTATAGGATTTCACTCTGAGTTTAATAATATTTTTATTTAAGAATGCTAAAACTATGGGTAGTGTTTTGACAGGACTTGATCTTACTAATTATAATCAACAAAAGCAAACAATTAATGAGTTATGATTAAAGAATATCCTAAGGCTTCATTGTTCCAAGAATCCAGGAACTACAGTACTGATTTTTAGACTTTACATATCCATGAGTAGCCCTACCCATCAATTTAGAATTATGTTGTCGTCTAAGAGTTTCCTTGTAATTTATTCATTCAAAACTCAGAATAAAATTTTTTACAGAGAATATATTATAAATGCTAGCTTGTTTTCAATTTAGCCCTTCTTTCCAAAGCTAATTTAATTCCTAATAATAAAGCTAAAATTTAATGTTTTCGATTAAAGGTAGAAAATACTACTCTGGTAATATGTTTTATTCTAAAGCTAATAAATATATTTAAACATACAAAATATTTATAAATCATTTGAATTAAATATTTTTTTATTGTACAACCTATAATTGAGAAAGATGAAAAAGAAATAATTATGAGATTTATTTTGAATGAGTTTAATTTGATGTGGACAAGAAGGCCTGGGGGAAATTTGGTGCATATCTCAGTGAAGAATTCTGGGCGCTTTCACTGTTCAAGTCATTAAATATGCTTTTTAATTGGACCTGCCCTATTGAGACTGTGCTGCATATTTCACTGAAGGGTGAATAAAACCTTATCTCTGTACTCACATACCACTGAAGATGAAGTCCAGCTACATATCACAGGAAAATTCAAAATAATGCCAGGTTAAATGAGAGAAAACTGTATTTCCCTCCTATTAATAAAGCTGTCTGAAGTGGGGTAGTTTAGGGCAAGTGGAGGGCTTCAGCTTCTTTTTCCTTCCTCATCTGCTGAATATGGCTTTTGTTCCCAAGGCCACTAAGGTCCATGATGAGTTCAGGAATTTCACCATCTGTGTCCTATCTGTGTTTATAGCAGCAGGAAGGAAGAAGGAAGAAGAAGGAAGAAATGAACACAACCAGTATTACATTTTTTTATTTGACTTTTTTTTTTTTTAAAAAAGCAACTTTGGGTTCACAATAATTGAACAGAAAGTACAAAGATTTCCCATATACCTCCTGCCCCCACACATTCATAGACCGCATTATCAACATTGTACACAGATATCTCATTTTTAAGAGAATTTCTGGATGCCTCACTCAACTTTACTGCTTACCTCTCATTTGGCTGGAGCTTAGTCCTACAGGTCACTAATGTATGCATAGAAGGCTAGGGAGTGTGATCTTAGGTGCCTGACAATATACCTGACTAAAACTCAAGGTTCTATTACAAAAGAAGGGGGGAGTGGATTCTGTCACTCTTGAGACAGTTCCAATATAGAAGTTGTTTGGACAATATAAAAAGAATGATAATGCTGGTATTCAGGAGAGAAAGACCATAAGAGAGGCAAACAAAAAGGGCAATATGCAGTCAGAGAGTGAATGAAGCTGGGAGTACTGGAAAGTCTTCACGAAAGAGACAACATCTGAAGAGGACCTAGGGGATAGGTAGTGCATCCAACACGGTTGCCTGCCTTAGCCCCACTGTGCCTTTCTTTCTGACTGGCAGACACCAAGTTTGAGGCTCCTCTTAGCATTCAATCCCTGTTAACAACCAACCTTTTCAAAGAACAGGGAACTGTGTCAGTTGTAGCTTAAGTCTCACTTAGGCTGAGAACTAAACATAAAACTAAACAGTTCTTGAAGAGAACCTGAGAGTCTTCTTAAAAATGTTGGAGGGTCCTAAGGGATATTGAACCCTAGATTGAGAAACATTCATCTAAGTCCATAAAAAGGAACAAAATATTTTCCTAATGGTCAGGGGCAGTATATTAAGGTGCTTAAGAGCCTGATCTAGGGCCAAACTGCCTAGGTTTAAAACTTAATTTTGTTCTTTGCTATCAGCAGGTTTTGGGACAAGTAATTAAACATTTTTATATTTAAGTTTATCTGTGAAATGAGGACAATTATAGTACCCATTCATAGGTTTTCATAAGGATTAAATGAGCTAATATTTACCAAGCACATAAAACAGTGTCTGACATACAGTTTACACTATATTAGTGTTTATTAAATAAATTTTAACATTTCAAATTGTTTTTCCCTCTACAGAATCAGTAATCCTCAACATTATGTGGTCTGGTCCCTTTGCTTCATTTCCTAAACTCTTTTCCCTTTGTACTTTGTGAGAATAAGTGGCTCATTTCCCTGTAAGGCCTTGTTTTATTAGTCACAGAAGTAGAACCTTAGAGATCCCTAGTTTACCAAAGACTCAACTCAATTCTTAACCACTATTCCTTGTTCTTTTCAGATACTACCTGGGAAGAGAGAGAGTGGTTCATTTTTTCTCTTTCAAAAATGAGCAGATCTAGGTTTGAATCCAGGCACTGCAACTTCTACATGCATGTTCCCTTAATCTTTCCAAACTTCATTCAGCTTCTTCATATGTCAAAGGAAATAGCAATATCTCATAGGATTTTGATGAGAATTAAATCAAATGATGGATATAGAGTGCTTATCATGGTGACCAGCATGTGGTAAATACCTAATAATTTACATCCACAGTTATTCTTAGAATTGAAGACATCACAGTGTAAGTGAGTAAGGCTCAATAGTCAGTCAGATGATGAACTGTTGTGTCAACTAAATTGTCCTTCCAATATTAAGTATACAGGAATACATGGGGAAGGGTCAAAAAGAAATCACTGCAGCTGAGAAGATGAGAAGATAAGGGGAAATGCTGATGATAAGGAGGTGAGTTCTTGGCCAGGGCTGTGCCTTATAAACTGTATGCTCTTAACTCAAATATTAAGCATAAAAGAAAAACCATCAATTGCCTTTTTTGTTGTTATTGTTCCAAAGAGAAGTTTTGAAATAATGCAAAGATCAAAACTGAAATTTGGGCAAAATAAATTTCTGATCATTTCACTAAGAAAAACAATTGCCATGATACATATTATGAAACTTCAATGCAGAAATAGTAGACTTTAATAGCACATGAAAGTAACATTTCCATTTATTTCTTGGAATTTCTGGGTGGAAGTAAGAATCCCCTCAAACAGTACATGTTAACATAGTCATAATCAATTATTTTTAAAAATAGAAAAGGTAACCTTGAGAGGGATTTATCAAAATTACTCTATATAGCTAGAGAATTCCCACAACTGAACTGATAACTCCATAATGTGCTTTAGTTTTTTTTTTCCCATCTTTTTAAATTCATGATTCTTGTGATATACAAACACATACTATTTTATTTAGTTGAAACCAAATATTGGTCTGATATTAGATATGAATTTTCTCAGATGGCATAGGATAAATAAAAGTGATCACAGCACATCGTACTATCTAATTAATGTTTTCTTTCCTAAGTTCAGAGGAATCTTTATAGAAATGTCTTTCTGGAAACATCCACTGTCATGGTGAAAGGCTGTCATACTGGGAAATTTTTATCCAGGGAACCTGTATACATTGTAGCCTGAAGTAGAGGCCAATTATTTTCTTTTCTGCTTTTTGATCTACACCAGAGATTTCTTGGGGAAGTTTAAACAATTCATTCAATTCATTTTGCTGGTAAAGGAAAGACTTTATTGATTGTGTCACACAGACATGTACTATATAATTTCTATTTTATTCCCCACATCATCTCCTTGAGTTATTTTTAAAAAGTTAAAATGATATAAAATTTTATTTTCTTATTCTATAAAAAGATAACTTATAAAACATTACACATTTTGTACACAAAAACTTATGTGAATTTACTCTGGGTAGTGCATCTGAACTTATGATGGCCTTTAGCCTACAGAAGAAAAAATGCCTAACCTATTCTTGGATATCTTATTATGCAATAGACAAGACAATGTTAGCATAAAACACATTGTTAAAACTGAACAGAAACAGAATCAACTGTTGTAAACCTTTAATGAAGTGAAGAGGTAACAATTTCTACAAAGAGATTGTTCCATTTTGGGCCTAAATTATAGTTCTGTAAAGTTCTGTAAAGGCAAAAAAAGTTCACCATATGAGAGGCAGCTTGAATTCACAATAATATATATCTTTTTCTTCTGAAAGAAAGAGGCATTTGTTTCCTGACATGTTATCAGAAAAATTGTTCATTTTTATTCTTCAGCTGTCAGTCAAAGTTGTCACTACATTTAGTGGCTATTTATTCTGTACATCATTCTTACCTCTAATAGTGCTGTCAGCCTGTCTGGTATTCCTATGCCAGCAACACATTTCTTTATACATCAAACACAACTTCTGGAAAGTAACTTCCTCCTTCTGCTGTAAATCCCAACCAAGTCATTGCAAGAAGTTCCAGGCTGCTCATCCTTCTTTCTGTTCCTTATTTTTAATCAAAATGGGAACCAGTGACATTTTCCTTGATTAGTGGAGCCTTGTTTTGAATTATTTCTTAGACTGAAGTTTGACTCAAACTGATCTTTCATGCATTTCCACTGAGCCTTTTTGGGGACAAATGACACAAGTTGAAACTTTAATGATGAAGAGTAAAGGTGTAAATTGATCTGTGGCCTCATATCATAAATATTTCAATAAACTTAGCTCAAAAGTATTAAGAAATAGTGAAATCAATTTTTATTACTTATTTCGTTCATATTTGTCTGAGAGCTCAGAAGCTTGTACCGCTCAGACATAATGTAGACTGAATAACAAACTGGGAATTCCATCTAATACATAATTTAAGGACAGTTTGCAAAATCAAACAAGCAAAGCAAAACAAAACAAAACAAAATAAAACCAAACCAAAATAAAACCTGAATACTCTAATCCTTTCTTTACCACTAATATACTGCCTGATTATAAATAAGTTAATTAACTTCTTTATTATAGTAATTCCCATGATGATGAAGTAAAAACCAAAGCATCACGTAGAATAAAATAATTATTAAGATTTTCTCAAAAGATTTTTTGTTAAGATTTCATCATTTAAATGTTTATAACAACAATCTACCAAGAAAATGCTAACTAATATCCAACAAAGATAACGATAAAACGTAATTATTTGCAGCAAACATGGAGTATTCTGAACCGTATTACCTAAATGAGCTTAAAAGTAAAAATGCCAGATGGCTTTAGATTTTCCAATTCCAAAAAGGAATTTTATTACTTAATCTTGTTTCTGCAGAGGACAAATATTTCATCCTATATTACCATAGCAATTATTTTCTAGTTTATTATTAGTAAATCTAGTTATAGAGCAGTTACTAGATACAGAAAGGCTAAAAATTGGTCCTCAGAAAGAAATAATCTCCTAAGAAGAATTTACTCCTCATTTGCATAATGGTTACATTGTGTGATATTGCAAAGAACTTAGAATCCAGTCCTGCCTCTTTCATTGAAAAAGTCCCTGACCACTTTGGGTCTCATTTTCTTCATGTGTGAGGGTCGAAATGAAAAGGTTGGCTATATAATTCTTAAAGTCTATTCCAATTCAAAGATTTTTTTTTTTTTTTTTTTTTTTTTTTTAGAATTTAGAAACAATTATATTGCATGGAAAATGGAAAAGTTAAGAAAAATAATTTTGAAAGTTGAGATGGTAATTTTGAATGAGGATGAAACAAGTTGTACTATAGTGTATGTAGCTAAAATGACTGATATGTAAATAATGGCATTCTTAATCTTAAAAATAAAATCTATGTTCTCTGCATCAAACAATGAGCTGTCCCCCCCAAAATGAGGCAATGTGGATAACCTGATCTCAATATAACTGTATTCTTTCTGAACCAGGGTTTCTCAACCTCAACACTACTGACATTTTGAAATGGATATCTCTGTCACAGAGGTGGTGTGTGTGTGGGTGGGGTGGGCTATCTGGTACATTTTAGGGTATTTAGCAGCCTTCCATGCCTCAATTCACTAGATGTCAGTAATATCCTCCCCACCTCCCCAAGTTGTGACAACCAAAAATGTTTCCAGATATTTGTCCCCAGTTGAAAATCATTGCTCTAAAGTGAACTAGGTTTCTCTGATTTCCTGTCTTAACCTGTGCCCAGGTATTAGAGTTGTCAGAATATTTCAATACCTTTTAAACTTGTATACCTATTTCTATGAACAAAAGCACCAAATATAAGAATCGTTAATATTAGTTTGGAAGGTCTAATACGTGGATGCTTATTTGTACCAGGTACCAACCAATCTCTATTTCCTGAAGTCAGTGTTTACTCAGTTAACACCTGCATTATATTAAAAACATACTTTTGTCACCAAGGACCTTACTTTGTGTTGGGGGAGGCACACAATCCATGAATTTAAAATGGGCTTTGGACCACTTACAAAGTAGCTCCTTGATGAAGCGAATATGACTGAAGAGGATGCTGAGTGAAGGACTGATAAGAGTAAATGTGGAAGGGGCAGAGTGGAGAGAAGTGAAACAGTGGGTGCTTGCAGTGGGGGGGCATGACCAGAACAGAAGAGGGAGACAAATTCTGGGTGAGGGACAGGAGGCCCGCCCAGGAGCACTGAAAACTCAAAATTCAGGGAAGAAAGGCAATGAAAGCTGTGGGCGGAACTTACGGAGTGCCGAGGTCCAGCAGTGGGGCTTAGTTTTACTTTTATATGAAAGTGACAAAAAGACTGATCTTGAAAGGATCAAGTGAAGTAAAAAAGAGCTTTCTGATAAAAATACCTTTCCTTTCTTTGACAAAAGCTTTGGAGGAATTTGGAAGACTACTCAAAATGCCACTTTACTTCCCAGGATGGCTGTCAAGGGATGATTTTACAGGTGATCGTATGAAAATTTAGAGACTAGCCAGATTTATATATTTTACCAATCCAGAACAGCCAAATTATTCTGTGACCAAGCTATCATATTGGCCAGTGGCCATGTCTCCATTGCAGGATGTTGGAAAATGTCACTCTCCCTGCCTAATAAATGCCAAAGATAGCAACGCCGGAGTTATCCAGAGGAAGAAACCACTCAGAATACTGGCCAGAGCATGGGTGTTATGGTCACATGGGTTTGGGCTTGACTCCTGACTCCATCATGTACTATTTGTGTGATTCTCTTCTATACATTTTCTCTTCAGCAAAATGGGACTATGAGGTGTAGTGAAAGAAATCATGATATGTTGGAAATATTGGGATGAATCAATAATAATTAATAATATAATATAATATAATAATACTATAATTTATTATATAAAGCACCTAGCAGAATTCCTGGCATCTAGTAAAGACTCAGTAAATATGAACTACATTATTATTCATGCTAAAATGTAAATATTTCCCAAGAGTTTTAAATTGTACTGAACTTCTTGCGGTTGCCTGTCACATGTAAACATGTTTTGTGAATCCACAAAATGAGAAATTTTTAAACAAAAAGATACGGTATGAGGAGGAAAGTGTCAGCCATGCTTGGAGAATAGAAAGGTCAAAAGTGCATTTTGTTATAACTAAAAGGCTAGAGAAAGAATGAGCACATAGGTTCAGAGATCCTGAGGAAGGTTATGAGAGAGGGGAAAGCTGCTGTATTGCATGTGGGTTCACCAGCTGATGCCAGAGGAAAGAGCTTACCCAGGGAAAGAGTTATTTTGTGAAGGAGCTTCCTGTGATTTTGGACATTCCAAGGGTACTGACTTCTCCACATTGTTTACTATATCCCCTTTTCCCTCAACTTTAAAGGAAACAGCAAACAGGGTTTGGAGTAGCTAAAACTCGTCCTGCCACTCCCAACCCTGGGAAAGAATGAAAAGGGGCATCTTTCTTAGTCAAAAGGAGCCGAGGATGAATAGGTCTTGTTCTGAGGCTGTTCTCTCCCTACAGCATATACATGTCCCTTCCCCACAGAAAGGAGCGGATTGTCTCTGGCAAGGATGAAGAAGGTGGCTACGTAGATAATACTTTCAGTCTAAAACCAAAAGACCCCATGAAGTCAAAGTTGTTAAGTCAAAGCTGTTAATCAAAAAGGAGTCTGACCTGTTGTCACTGGTGAATAGGAAATAGAGCAGATATGAGAGGAGGACCCCAACCCCAAGGACAGATAAGATGCCATGCCTCTGGGAGTCAAATAGGGTGCTGGTGTACCAAACCCAACACAGTCATCTTGACCTTTTGGTTCTATGCCTGCGATGCCAATCTATGGATCTTGAATATCAGGAGGAATAAACAATGTCTTTCCGTTTGAGGCAGTTTTAACTTCAGTTTTAAGACACCCTGTGTTTGAAGCTTAGCAATGATCTCTGGTCCTCCTGAATGTTGAATTCTTCCTGCACTCGTGCCTTATCCTGACCCGATCTCCCTGGTTTCTGATCTTTTGATTTTGCCTCCCATTTTCTTCTCTCTTCTGACTTCTGTTTACCTGTCTCCAGGCTATCTCTTCAAAGAGTTTCTATGATCTGGTTCCATCTTCTTTCCAAGGTCATTTTCTGCTGTTATTCTCCTAGCCCTGGTTTATAATCTTTTATTTCACAATCTCTTGTTGCTTGAGTTTTGGCATAACAAAAGAGGAGGATCTATGGAATGTCAGAAGGGACTGCCCAGTGTTTTACAAGAGGAGTAGAGGTGTTACAGTCATAAATATTGAATTTGTTCTTCTAAGTGTCCATACACTGTTTCAACTTAGTTGAATCTGTGAACTGACAGTGTATACACGTCTACAGTATGTAGAACTTGTGTCGAGGGGAACTCCTGGAGGAGACCACCAGGTAAGAACTTGATTAGATGAAATTGTACGGTTTTGAATGGAAGAAATTTTCCCTTCTGTCCTTTGCCCCTCTGCCTACCTTCTTGCACTCTTGGATGGTTATCTAGAGTTCACCTGAGCTCAACCTGTGCATGAGATGCACTCCTTATCTGTTTTATTACCCAGCTGTCATTCTGCCATTTGATGTTTATTAAGTGTGGCATCTTGTTATTAGAGATGACACTTTCCAGAGATCAAGTGTGACAGTAAAAGCCAGTTCAAAGTCTTATATTTATCAGTGTTTTGGAAGAACATAGCCTTTTTTCACTGTTTAATTCCTATCTATTCCTTAGTGTAAGTAAATGTTCTCTGACTTCCTGGAGATATTTTTGACTTCTTTAGAAGTACAATTGCATTGTTATATTATCTGACAGCATATTAAAGATAACATAATTCCTTGTTGGCTTTCTATCCGGAGCTGTTCCCCTTCATCTCTTTCTTCTCATTGTCCAGTCTAAGGTTTGCGTCATGTTGGTCAAAATGTTATTTTTAACTAGCAGACATCATTCTAATCATCTAAAATTCTGTTAAAAGTAAAAAATTGGGATCAAAATAAAGGACTAATAATAGATGAGTGGTGAAATCCAGAGTTAAAGTGCATGTGTCTTATGGAAAACAGGTAGCCATTAAGAATCACTAACAGTCATGGTTTCAGAAAATGTTTAATAGCATGGAATGTGCTTATTATACAACCTAAGAGAAAAGAGCAAGATGCAAAGTCAGAGAGTATGTAATTCAAAATAGGTAAAAACATAGCTAATGTATATGAAGAAAAACATTGGAAGGAAAGTGTTAACAGAGTTTATATCTGGTATGAGCTTATGGTTGATTTTATGTATTTTTCTTTTTGTATTTTTAGGCTTTCCAATTTTTTAAAGTATGTACTATATTATAATTAAAATATATATTTTCTGTTTAATCAGATCTCACTTAGAATGCCTTTTAAAGTTACATCTTCTAGTTCTACCATTTCCCCCCAAACCTCCTCTCCTTTGTATGCATTGCCCTTTGTATCTTTGAAATAGCTAAGTATTTATATAGACATCTGAACAGTTTCCATTTGCAGTATATTTTATTCTACCCCTTGTTACTTGTGTGTATGGTTTCATGTGATTGTAGTAAATAATATATAGAGCTGCTTGGTACGTAGTAATCGGAAGAGTACTTTTGATTCTTGTTTGGTTGTTTTTTTTGTTTTTTGTTTTTTAATCATGGTGTTGAAAAAAGCAGAACTGCCAGGAAAGTGCAGGCTTTGCTGTGAGCTAGCAATCGGAAATCAAAGTAAAATGCCATACGGAAAGAGAATGAGTGGTTATGGAATGCTCTATGTTGGGCACTTCCACACGTTACCTCATTTTCTCTTCACAGTCCACTTAAGAGATAGACATTTACTCCTTTTCACAGATGAAGAAATGGGGCTCACCGAAGCCACAGGACTTGCCATAGGTCACACAACTAGCACATGCTGCTTCCTCACTACTTGAGTTTTCTACTTTTTACCTAGTAAACAAATCTATCTTTCAGTGCATGTACACTTAGAGGTGGCAATCACACAATTTAAGAAGTTAAGCCTGGTAACGCATGAGAGAATTGCATTTTTTAAAGGCATTTTTTTATGTCAGTTTGTAGCACAGCAACTTATTTTATGTGTTGTAAGTTCTGTGTTGTCAGAGAATCAGAGAATGAACGCTTTTATTCCTTTTAAATTCCCTGCTATCACATGGTGCTTTTAACCAGATTCTTAATAAGTGCTCCTACCTAGCCATTAAATCTTAGTTGTATGCTTCTCATGGCACACTACTATTTTGGATCCAGAGATGGCTTGGTGCATTTCATTAAGTTAGGATTTTATGTAGATGGATAGCTGCTAATGAGACAACAAAGATTTGTAGACAATCAAAACAATTAGTGTGGGAACTATATATAGCTATAATCTCTATATATAAACTATATATAGCTATAATTGAGAGAATTAAAGTTGGTCTATTTTGTAGTTAATTTTTATACAAGAATGGTGGAAAATGCACATGTGTTAATGCTACTTATGTAACTACTTTTTAGTAGAAAGTCTCTTTAGTTAGTGGTATTTTCTGAGGTGTTAAAGTATAGTAGTAACCATTGAATTACAAATCTGCTGCTGAAATGAGGACAGTAAGCAGAATTGTAGTAATTAAATCACCAGCAACGGTGTACATGATATTTCTTAGGTTCTAAATATAGTGTTGAATCAGAATTTTTGATAAAATCGATAAGAAAATCATAAGAATTGAAGCACCTTCAACAAAACCAAAGCTGCCACTTTCTCTTTATGCATTTTTACTCATTTTATTTCACAAAAGTTTATGCATATCTTAAAATTAATTGATTGATTAATAATAACTGAATATTTAATCATGTCCCAAGTGTTCTGCTGGATATAACACTAAATAGAAAGATAAAAAGAGAAAAAAACAGTTCTTAGAATCACAAATGTTAAAGTCTAGTACATTATTTGTGTACCAACAAG